>CM068715.1:24191284-25391284 GCA_035079005.1 Fraxinus americana | reverse complement strand
TACAAAAGCCAGCCTTGTTGATCAGGCTACCACAACATCCACCTCTCAAAAATTTGCCGTGCACCAGCAACATTGCCCAGCATCTCCTCCATGTGAATATACTTGTACCACAATTGATCCAAAATTCAAAAGTAACACTGCTGAATTTGTTTGTAGAGCATGTTATGTACAATTAAAAGGGTAACAAACCAGCAAAGGCTGTTTAAGTAATAATTTTTTGGAGGGGTGACATACATGAACCGTAAAATTGCACACATAATATCAAAAAAAACCTAAAGATCTTCACAAACAGCTAACAGACACAGAGACACACACAGAGTAATGATACATCCTTTTTGTATCTAAATCCAATCAAAGAACAAAGAACTGGAAGATTTAGTTACAATATACAACAGCACAAACCTTCAATATATTGCCTCTCTTTTTATCAAGAACTAATCCTCTGACCATGTATTTCCAATCAAATGTCCAATCCAACAACTACACAAGGCTAGACAAGTTAATAAGTCATATTTAAAGCCTCCATTCATCGTGCAAGCAAGAAGACAGAAAGTGTTACTAAATTACAGGTTAAAAGTCATTGTGAAAATGCAAATTGCAAAAGTTTCGGAACTCACCAATCCCAGCTAGCAAAGCGAAGAACAACTTCACCGCCACACTATATCCCATATAAAGTTTTCCTCTCTTTGTCTGCCATTCAGAATACCAACCCAACTATCATAATTAAACCAAAAACATTATAAAGAAAATGATAAATGACTAATAAATAATAGGGTTAAAAGTCTTTCCAAAAGTCTTCAACAATAGAAGAAGACGGAGAATTCAATGGCCCAAAACCCACAAAATCTTTTGATGACTATTGAACCCATTCCCTTATCTTATCTATTTCTAGTGTGGTCACACATCAATTTAGAATCTAGACATACTTATTTCTGAAATGAAACAAAAAGAAATCTTTTAATCTTTCCAAGGCTACTTAAATAAATAAGTATGTCATTTTCACCAACATCTACCATCTTGAATAGGTCCTCAATCAAAAGGCAACCAAGATGTTGCCAATGATTCTAAATTATAAGAATAAATAATCTACGAAACCTTAATAGAAAATCTTATAAAACTGTATAGCTATGTATGAGTATATATATAAGTCTGACTCCACTCATCTCATGCAAGATCTGATCTTGCAATAGGGTAGCGAAATTTGTACATACTTTGGAGTTCACAATGTTTCAACTTCCCCTAAATTTGTATCAAGCATGCCTTACTTTAGCTCAGAAAAAGTCAAGTTCACATTGTCCAAAAGCCAAGGTTGAGCTTTAATTCACAATTAATTGAAACTTCAGACCACGACAAGTGACTTCTAATTTATTTATTTATTTGTTGACTTAACAAGCTCTACAATCAGTTATAGATGATCAAATTTTGTGCTCAAATACTGCATAAACTGCAGTTTGCCAATGTCAAGTTAGTATCAACTGGAAAGACAGCTAGAATGTAATCATCAAAGACTCCCACACCACAACACCAACATAGAGGGTCTACATTTGCATTTTTTACACAACAGGACCAGTAATGAAGACTAATGCTATAACAGAAATAAATCTTAATTGCCCCTCAAATCGCATTGCAAGCATCACCTACGACTCCATTCAACAACACATGGAAATATTTGTGGGTTTCAATTCCTATATTTTTAAACCTCAGAAAACAAAAGCAGCATAAACCTTAGATACCAAAATATATTTAGCACTTGAAAACCTACGCTAGACTAATGCGTTACAAATGTTAAATCGCATCAAACACACCATCACAGTGAAACAAACCAAATATCATACCACTTTTCAAGTCCAAAGAAACACCCAAAAAGTCCAAAAAAGAAAAAAAGAAAAAAAATTTGAGATCAACAAATTCATTCTTCATTCGTATTTCTAACTACATAAAGATGAATTAAATCAAACTCACCGACCTAGATCCGAGTGTTTTGCACCAACATGTTCTGTGTACTTTCCTGCCTTGAGAAAACGGGCAATACGACCCACGGGAAACTGGAGCCCGGCCTTTCTGCTCCTTGATTGGGCCTTCTTCGCCGACCCAGATCCGAGTGTCTTGCCCCTGCCCACCATTCGTATTGAAAACAAACGATTAATGAAAACCCATTAAACCACCAGAAATCAAATGCAGCAACGTGTTCTCACAGCAAAGAACACAATAAACACTCTAAGGGTTATTATCAAACACATAGTGAAGAAAACATGAAGAAATAGCAATAGAAAATAAGGAAATATACTGACTATAGCACTCGAGTGTGGGCGTCCGATGACCGGAAACCGGAAAAAGAACATCGACGTTGAGAGAAACTGACAGGAGATGGCAGGAGTGAAGAAGAGAAGACGAGAAAGACGGGCGCGAAGTCTATTTAGGTTTTCCTATTTTTTGTTGGGTCTCCCAATTTGAGTGATATTAATTGTCATTTTTCCAACTCTTTCGCAACGTTTACTCAATGTTGCGAAAAACAAACTTTTCGCAGCATTTAATAAATGTTGCAAAAAGTTACTTTTTGCAACTTTTTGCAACGTTTATTGAACGCTGCAAAAGCCTATATTATACGAGTTTCAGCAACATTGAATAAACATTGCAAAAAATAGAAATTTTCGTAACACTAAATAAACGTTGCGAAATGCGACATTTGCAACATCTATTTAAAAAATGTTGCCAAAACTCAATTATGTCAACCAACGGCAACATTCACTTATTCAAATGTTGCGGTAGACCCATTTAGCAACATTTAACTAGTGAGTGTTGCCTTTTATATGTTGCAAATGCCCTTTTTTGGCGTAGTGAAAACCAGTCGATCTTGACCCTATTCGTGTTGTTTGTGGAAAATTGTCCACCCACCCCTTAGTGTTTCTTCGTGTATTGAATTGTACATAAAAAAATAAAATTATCCAGATACGATGAGTTTTGATTGAACTAGATAATAAAATGAGCAATTCTTTTGTATTTTTAATAGATTCCGACAAGAATGATTGATTTTAATGAAGTATAAAATGTACTATATGATTGTTAGTGGTTTTCTGTTGCCTAATTATTAAAAAAATGTGAATAAAGTGTTTGCTCAATTTTGCACGGGTAAAATGCAATTATTGATTACATTTATTAACATATAAGCAATTAAAAGTTTGTCTAAAGCACAATATTAATCAATTAGGTCAATTACCACATAATTAAGTCTAAATAATACATAATTATTCAACCCAATCATACAACCCACAAAAGAAAAAGAAAAAAATGAAAGTTGGTGGTGGTGGAGTTTATTTTTTTGAATTTCATGTTACAAGTCAAAATATGTAATGATTGACTAAAAAGACATATGAATTAAGTAATCAAATTAATACTGTGAACACTTGGGATGAGAAGAGAATTGGATTAGTGGTTTGGATTTTCTCGTTCCTTCTCCCCTTTTTTTCTCATTTTCTTTTCCTTTATACTTTATTCGAGATAAGTGTATAATAGTTGACATAATTTTTGACTTCTCAAAGGTCAAACCTTGCTCCTAGTAGTTGTTTATAAGGACGAGGACATGTGTACTAAACGGGAGATTGGAGACCTAAATGTCACAAGTCCTAAAGATTAGGGACTCCAAATGAAATTTACTCAATAAAAAGTTAAAAACTGTCCTTCAAAAGTCAAAAAAGCCTAGTCCATGGCCCAATTTACTGTTCAATTTGTGCCCGTCAAACTCATTTTCTTTATGGGTACTTACACAAATACCCTCAATTTTGGGACAGTTTTGAAAAATCATGATAGAGTTGGATTACATAGTAATTTGTTATACTTGAATGTAAAATATTCGCTCAAACCTAAAATCATTGACAATCCTCAAAAATCAACCTCCAAACTTAAAAAATCAAAGGAAAAAGAGGAAATTTTCCACAAATACAAAAACAAAATTCGTTGATACTATTTTCATACAAAGATATAACTCTCTGGTGAAATTTAATTCATCAAAGAAAGGAATAGGCTGATGATGTCAAGTTTCGTAAACTAAATTTCTGCTTTCGTGCTTGGCAAAACTCAAAAGCTAGTAGCAGATATTTGTTTCACCCCTTGAGTACTTGTTGCCTGTGACTTCAATTCAGTACCAGGAGACTATAGGTAGTTACGTATCTCCTCCATTACTGTCACTCGAGTTTATTTCACATTTTCTTACTGTTATTGTGGTGATATAGGTCGCAATTTTTCATACTTCGTATTGTTCTTAATTTATATACATACGATATGATTGTTAGTGGTTTTATGTTGCCTAATAGGATAATTTTTTTTGTACATTAGGGGTGCTATAATGTTGTCCATAATGGACACATGACACCCCACCATTGAAGAGTGTGTTGGTAATGGACACATGACACCCCACCATTGGAGAGTGTGTTGGTGGAGTGTCATGTGTCCATTATGGACACCATTATGACATCACTGATGTACTTGTAGCACTTTCCTTATAAAAAATATGGATAAAGTGTTTGCTCAATTTTGCACGGGTAAAATGCAATTATTGATTACACTTAAATAACATATAAGCAATTAAAAGTTTATCTAAAGCACAATATTAATCAGTTAGGTGACAAATAACCGCATCATTAACTCTAAATTACACATAATTATTCAACACAATCATTCAATCCACTGAAGAAAAAGGAAAAACGAAAGTTGGTGGAGGTGGAGTTTATTTTTTTGAATTTCATGTTACAAGTCAAATATGCAATGATTGACTAAAAAAGACACGTGAATTAAGTAATCAAATTAATACTGTTAACACCTGGGATGAGAAGAGAATTGGGTTGCTGGTTTGGCTTTTATCGTTCCTTTTCCCCTTTTTTTTCATTTTCATTTTCTTTATACTTTATTCAATATAAGTGTATAATAGTCGTTTCGACATAATTTTTTACTTCTCAATGGTCAAACCTTTCTCCTAGTATAGTTGTTTATAAGGACGAGGACGTGTACTACAAACGGGAGATTGGAGACCTAAATGTCACAAGTCCTAAAGATTAGGGACTCTAAATGAAATTTACTCAATAAAAACTGTCCTTCAAAAAGTCAAAAAGCCTAGTCCATGGCCCATTTTATGTTCAATTGCGGCACGTCAAACTCATTTTCTTTTTCAATCCAAATCTCATCAATATACAAAAGAGAAAATACAATTTTACTCTCACACGTGCACCTAGAAAATTGAACATAATGTCTGCCCAACTCCGTTGAATTTACTATGGTCAAGTTGGAAACAAAAGGCGTGAGACAATTGAAGTTATTAGCTTAATTTGACTTTAGTAGAAACTACTTTATTTTCTTTATTATTTAAAATCGTTTTTCAATGTCAATATTACAAAACATTATTTGTAGAAAAGAGAAGTTCTTGGCAATTTTTAAAATTGGTAAATTTTTTGTTTTAGTTTGAGGTGGTGAGAAGGTACTTTTTGTAGTTTTAAGTATGACAAAAAAAACAGGTGCTACAAATTATAATTGTCCCCTTTGTAGAAGCAATTGCGTCAATTTTCTTAATTTTGGGTAAGTTGAATATAGTACTGAATTTTCCCAATGCCGTCGGTGCATGTTCTGCCTCTCTATCAACATAATATATGAAGTAATACTATGCACAAGCATTGCTCAACATATAGAATTTTAACTTTTTATTTATTTTATGAGTCGAATATTGTCTAATTCATATTATCTAATATATTATTCACGTACAGGATTGACGACATCTGAAAAATGTCTCACTAGTATGCAATTTTGTGAATGTGTTGTAGATACATTCTTGTTCACTAGCGAAATTCATGTTGGGTTTGTGACCCAAATTTAGTTGGATTTTTTTGGAAAATTTTTGTTTCATTTATTTCACGCATTTTTATTGGAAAAATATTATTTCCTTTATTTCACACGTTTTGATAATATTTCCATCTTTAAAAATATTGTTAGGGTTTTGATGTCACATATATATAGTTGACTCCTCTTTACAAGCTGAATTATTAGAGAAGTTAGAATAATTGTAAGAAAAACAATTGTTGTAATTCTTTTTCCATTATAATTGAATAAATTTCCAATTCTGTTGTCAAATTAAATTCTTGTCTTTGTGTTCATCTTGTTATTGCAATCAATACTTCAAATCATACCGTATAACCTCGTTTCGCCCCCAACAGGTGGTATCAGAGCTTTGAGTTTTTGATTTGTTAAAGGTTTTTGTTCTTGATGGCAACCATGAATTAGTATGATAGTCCACTTTTAGATCGCATCACTAGATTCTCATTGTGACATGTGAAAATACGAGTTGTACTTGCATAGATGAATTTGGATGATGCGTTATTGGGATTTGATAAGATGCCCTCAACTTGATCGACGGAGGAGAAACTGTGTGAGGATCAGAAGGTACTTTCACAAATTCATCTTCATCTTTCAAAAAATATTTTTTAGAATGTTTTAAAGGAGAAAACGACAGCTGTATTTTGGTTGAAGTTGGAGTAATTGTGCATAATTAAGAGTCTAACCAGCAAATTGCACTTGAAACAGCGTTTGCAATCTTATCGTAAGACACAAGGTGGATTGTCGAAAGATCACTTGACTGTTTTTTAGGAGATAGTTGCTAATTTGAAAACTTTAGAGATAAAGAAAAAGATTTGGTCTTAATTCTTTTGTGTTCGATGCTCACTTTGTTTACTTCGTTTAGAGATAAAATTTTATATAGTCGTGATACTTTCACCATTGAAGATGCATATGCTGCTTTGTTTTCAAATGAGAAGATGAAACACTTGGTTAGATCTTAGCCTAGAGATGGAAAAGGGTTCATGGTGGTCATAGACAGGGTAGTTCTAATTCTAATTTTAGTAATCAAAATTATTTTTATTACAAAAAGAAAAGACGCATCAAGAAAGATTGCAACAAGTTACAGAATAAAGGAAATTTGGTTGCAAATTAGAAGGGAAAGCAATCAGAAATTATAGGTGAAGCCGATGTTATAGAGAACTACTTGAGTGATCGAGATGTGTTGGCTATTTCAGATGACGAGCCCTAACCTGATGATGATTGGATTTTGGATAAAGTTTATGCTTTTTATATGTGTCTCAATCGAAATTTGTTTTCAACATATGAAATAATTTCGATAGATGTTGTGGTCATAAGAAACAATGCACCCGTCGAGTAGCTCGTGTTGGTAGAGTCGAACTAAAGCTGGTGGATAGGATATTTAGAATACTCGATCATGTTCGACATATTCCAGATTTGAAGAAAAATCACATCTCGTTGAGTACCCTTGATTCAAAAGTGTATAGTTTGAGGGTTTACAAAGGTGTCCGAGTTGTATTGGAGGGAAGAAAGAAATCTCAATTATACGTCTTGCAAAGTTGTACAGAATCCGTGAACAACAACTAGCAAATGTTTAATACCATGGTGAAAATTCAGTTTGTTACAATACCGTTGAAATTTGGTTTGGGGTCCATGTTGAAGAATTCAGATTAGTCGAGTTCGAAGGATATGGGTAATGTCACTTTGCCATCAGTTGCGGTGCCATCATATTCAATTGGTAGGGACAGATCTAGTAAAGATAGATACGTGGATGCCGATTTTGTTGCTCATGCTTTAAGTGTATTTGAAAGTGTTGAGTCTAGTAAAAGGTCTTCTAAAAGATCATTTGGTGTTGATTCTGTTTCATGGTGTATTTCGATCTTATTTTGTAAATTTTAAATCATTTGAGATTTTTTTGTTGAACCCGAGGTAATTCAGCGAAAGAGTGTTTTGATTCATTTATTTTAGTTGGATATCGTGGAAAATGTGGAGAATTTTCGATTCGTTGGAGAAGTTAGTTTGATTCTTGTTGAAAAATTCAGTTCATTCTTTGCAGCCGAATTTTTTTCTAGGTGAAGAAATTTTAGAGTTTTATTCGTTGCAGTGGAATTTGTGTCAATATGGAAATTGTTGGGTTTGTGACCCAAATTTGGTTGGGGTTTTTTTTTAGAATATTTTTTTATTCCATGCATTTTTTATATTATTTCCACATTTAAGAATATTGTTACTATTTTGATATGTCCCCTATATATAATTGGCTCTTCTTTACAAACTGATTTATTACAGAAGTTAGAATAATTGTAAGAAACACAATTGTTATAATTCTTTCTCTATTATAGTTAAATAAAATCTCCAATTTCTCTATCAACGATTCAATGCTATCATTTTTTTCCTAAAATATCTTGTCCAAACATATCATTTATAAATCGCCAATGTCATCACTTTTATAACCAAATAAAGTTCTCTCAGTGCTCCATAATTTAGATTGATTGTTCCAATTGTACATAGAGTTGAATATCTTGAGTGAGTTGCGCACTTGATCAATTGATTACTAGCATGAAGTTAAATAAACTTAAACTCAGTTTGAACAAAATTCATAATTATCTTTGATGAGGTATTATTGCATGGGAAAAGAATACCCATGTTTGTCTCTTTTTAAAACAGAACTCTTTAATTTTCATACTCATTTTCAACCAAACATTTACACTATAAAATATTTGGTACATAAACCCAAATTTTTTTCTACTTTTTAATCACACATTATTAAAAAAATCACTTTTTAAAATATTTTTTTTTTAAAATAATGGGCATCAAATGGAGGTATAGAAGAAAAATATTTTCAACTAGGGTATGGATGTCCTTTTATCTTCTCGTAGGCATGTTAGTCGATGGATCATCATACAATTTGATGTTGAGTAGTAGAACCATAATTCCAAATATGATATAAATTTTGCTATAAAAATGTTGAGAAAATTTTGTGCCACATTTATACATAAACCCCATAATTACAGATACAATATCTTATTTATTCTTCTATACCACCCCCAAAATATATAGCAATCATCTATTTATCTGCAGCAACAAAAATAATATACAGTCTTCAATCATATGTTCTAAAGACCTAATCTGTCTGTAAGAACTCAAAAGCCCCTCCCTTCTCAACTCTCTATGCCTATATAATTTAATTTCTTTCCTTCTCTACACTATCAGCATGCTATCCCCTTAGGACACATGATGCAGGTCAAGATGGAAAAATCTGCGTCCGTATATTTCCAGACGAACCAGTTACAGTAACTCATCAGGTTACAAAGTCTGGAAACAATTGTTCCGCGTACCTCTTGCGGTTTTGAATGTTGATGTTTTCAAACATGCTGGTCGAATGAGCAGATGTTGGAGTATTCATGCCATTGAACTCATTTGATTCTCCAATTTCGACTCCTCTTATGCTATGGTTTGGCAGGAAAGTTTGATGTGTACCGGAGAGGTTGTCGCAGTGTGGAAGGCCTAGAGTGAGAGAGACTGTACCATTTCCTGAATATGGAGCCTGGAACTGTTCTGTCCCAAACCTTCCGATTTCCCCCATTGGATACGAACCGAATCCTCCAATTAAGTTTGTCGGTGTAGCCATTAATGTGAATCCATCTCTGCTATGTCTCTCATTGCTGAATTCCATTGTCATTTGATCATTGTTTGCATCAGTAGAATTTGAATCCATGTTTGTTGATGGAACAATGCTGCTGCGCGGTTTCTTTCTACTTCCTTGAGTAATGCTTTCGATTTCTGATGATCCAATTAAGTTGAAAACTGACTGGTTCCTGAAACTTGCATCAGTTGGAGATGCGGAACTAGTTGAAATTGTCGTTGATGGAGTTATGATGTTCTGGTTAATGGGGCTGTCCTGTTTTGCAATTAAATTCTTGATCTGTTTTTCGGTTCCGGGGCTATTCTCTTGTGGAGCAGCTGTAGATTTTGATATTGATTCTTCGTTCTTTCTACCTTTGCCAGTCTTCTCATCTGACCCATTTTTTTCATGGTCCTTCATCTCTTCTGTGTACATCTCCTCGACCATCGGTTTCCAGAGTCGAACTCGAGCATTGATAAACCAATTAGATACCTGAACAATAATGGTTTGTAAGTTAAGTTGAACTCTACGGTACTTAACAATATTAAAGAAGAAAAAGTTGTTCAGCACGGTCATGTCTTAAGATCACAATCAAGAAGCCCACAAAAAGTATAAGAGTTATCAGGTACCTGACTCCTAGTAAGCCCTGTCTGTTTAGCAAGCATGAGCTTATCTGAATCCTTGGGATAACTGAACACCAATTGCAAGAAAAATATCTTTAAAAATCTAGAAAAAACTATGGAATTTCTAATATCACAACAGATAGATTCTATATGAAATTCTAAAAAAAGTTACGGGTGCAGGAAGTGTTCAAAGAGCCAGGCACGAAGAACTGAAACAGAACGCTCAGGCAATCCTCTCTGGGGTCTCCAAGCACTGTGCTGGATCATTCCCAATTGCTGTAAAGCTTTTTGTTGTCGAATCTGATTATCGACATATTTGAGTCTTGAACCCTCAACTTTTCCTCCCAAATTCTCTTCTTCACCTAGGGCGTTGCTTGCAGAACGAATTTGGTTTAATATAGAATCTTTTAAGCACCGGAATTGCTTTGAGATTGTTTGTAAAGCCAGAGCAGTGTACGTTTTTGCAGAACCGATTCCTGCTGCTTGCTCGAACATAGATATGACCACCCGCATCTGGTGGTGGTACTGTCTGTACCTCTGCTCCACCTTAAAAAAACAAACGGACTAATTAATCATTGTCCTAATAAACTCGGGCAAATTAATTTTCTCCACTATATGTCCTGTTTATTTCTATATTAATTATAGGAAAGTATAAAATAATTATATTTGTGTCAGTAATGTCGTCAAATATACCTCAATGCGCAGGGAGAGAGAAGATTCTTACCTCATCGAGCATGTTGACAAGCTTTGCTTTCTTCATCTGAATTTCTAGTTGCTCTGCTGTAGTGAGTTCAGCACTGCGTTTTCCACTGGTTTCTGCGATGCTATTTGCAGCGGCTGAGGATTCTCCGACTGTACTCTTGGCTTGTCCGAAGGTCGACTTCCCTGATTCTGTAGCACTCTTTACTTCACTACCGACATTGACAACTTCTTCTAGAAGTTCCTGTGCTGCCTTCAAATACTTGGAACTCAAAAGCATACTTTGCATACCAGTTACGCCGTTGGAAACCCCAGAAACCGAGGAAGGTGATTCCCCAGAAATCCTAATGTCGTCCCCACGAACCGATGACTTGGTGTTCACAAGGGGTTGGGATGGAGAATCGCCTTCGGGCCTAAAAGACCCGAACCTAGGAGGATGCTGGGAAGAGAGGGTTAAAGAGAGTCCTTGTTGAGCGCGTGTAACATCACGCGCCTCTGCGAGATCCATAGACGGGTTGTACAGATTGTACTGAACTCGAGGGAGGAAGCTGTGGAGGGCTGAGAGATCCTGCTGGGAATGGACAGATGGAGGGTGAGTGTTTTGGTATGAGGTGTTGGTGGTGGAAGTGGTGGCTTGGAGGGGTATGCCAACAAAGTGTTGAGTTTGAGAGGGTGGCGCATGGGGTAAGTTTAGGGAATTCCCTGAGTTGTTGGAGTTGAGAAACACGAAGTTGTTGCCACCCGGCTGCGGCTGCTGCTGCGGCTGGGTGTCAGAGTATCCAACGTAGCCAGGATTCATCAGAATCAGGGTTTGTAACCCATCACCACCTCCTTGGATTTCTGAATTTCCATGGAAGTACGCAGCCATCTACAATTCAACACACACTTTTCACACACACTAACACAAACGGACAAAAGGCCAATATGTAAATACAAACTATACCTGTTAAGGATTTATAAGAGTTGCAGGTTTTTATGGGTCAAATCATTTGATGAAAAAACTTTAGAGAATTGACTGAAACTGTAATAATCTTGTGATCAAACAATCCCTGTAGAATTCAGAAAACAATAAAATAATTAAATCTGACATCTTCATGATTAGATAATAAAAATTGACAATAACCCACAATCTTGGTTCTTCAATATATTTGTTGACAATGTATTTTTCTGTAGAGTGGAAGTGGAATGAAAAGAAAGAAACCTAAAAGGAGATATCTGAATTTATTGGTAAGGAAAGAGAGATTTGAATGGGGAGGAAAGGGTATGGTTAGGTTAATATTATTGTTACCTGGTTTGATGAAAATCACGTGCTCCATCGTCACTGTCTGCAAAGGAGGAAGAATTTTAGTTACACTGACACCATAAACACCATCATCAAGCTTCAGTGGCCATAGCAACAGGGATACTATCTCACGAGAAATCTATATATACATATATATGTAGAGAGAGAGAGAGAGAGAGAGAGAGAGAGAAATTTAAAGTGAAATATATGTCAGACTCAAACTCAAGAACTCTGCAACTGATATCTATCAGTAGATAAGGAAAGAAAGAAGTGAAGGTCGAGATGAAGCTAAAAAGGCTGTGAAAAAGGTCCCCTTCTTTATTCACTCAATTATCCACACGTTTCTGTCTTCTTTTCCTTTCAAAAATTAGAATAAGAATAATTCAAGAAAAGAAAAAATATATGTGTGTGGGTTTTGGGTGAAGTACCTGCGAATTGATTAAACACAGGAACTTCATTGATTTGACCCTCGTTCTCAAATCATTTGATGCAGGCAGGACTACTGCAATGAACTACAAACAACTTTTTCAGAGGGAGAAAGCTCTGTGTGTATGTTTGATGGAAGAAAAATGCTAATCTGATCCAGTGTGTGTATGTCCGGCTGAAAACGAGGAAACGTCGCCTTCCCACTAAAGATTTATGTATATATAATTATATTATTATAAAGATAGAAAAGAGAGAAGATCATCATGGACATTTCTGCTATTGCTATGTAGAAGTAGTAGGGTGGGGGGGGGGGGTCCCCTTCTCCATTATTGATTTCTTGTTCGTCTTTTTTTTTTTTTTTTTGTAATATTTTTTGTGTTTAATTATTTTTGGTATTTTTGTGGTGGGTGGCAAAGTTTTAGATAAAGCAATTTTAATGCTGAGGAACACAGGCCAACCACCAATATATCACACCCCCTTACTGCCCAAAAAGCTAATGTGCTATTTCTTTTAATTTTATGCATAAAATATAAGTTCATATTTGTCAATGCGTGTAAATTTTGGATTTGTCCTTTCTATGTGTTGAATATTGAAATGCAAGAGAATCATTTTTCATCGCTTTATTTTGATTCATTGTCATGTCTAATGAACAACATTCTTGATGGTATGATAGACTATTCAACCTCTTACAATTCTTGCTACATTTCAAATTTGACAAGAGGTGGTACACAAGAACGTGAGAGTAGACAATACGAGTTGGACTTGTCAGTTAGAGCTCATTGGAAGTGCGAATTTTTACGTTTGAGAATGCATAAATATGAATAATTAGATAAATTTTAAAATTCGAAACGGCTGAATTAACAATAAAGAGATAAAAGATAAAATCTAGGCACTTTATATTTACCCAATTATTAATTGTTAATCTCTAGCATTAATACATCAAGAAACATGGACAACTTATAGGAGGGTTAGGTAATTTTAATTTTTGACAACTAAACTACTAATCAAGATTTGAAAAGTGTAACCCTCTTTTAATAAAACACAATGTTGATGTCTAGAGGACCCATATGCATGTTCATTGGTCAATGCCTTTATGAATCAAATGGAATTTGTGGTCCTACAAAAACCCAATAAGTCTAGGGAAAAAAAACTTACTTCTCTTTGAATAATTTTAACTTGTTTTGACACGTCAATAGATGGAAATATTATTTAATTAAAGCTTAAACATCCAGTTTTAATATTAATTAATCTATTTAATTTTATATTTTCTTAATTTTTTCTTGGTGGCAAAGAAATATTGAGAGTAAATTGATTTAAACTTTTTGTTGTTTTTCTATATATTACAAAACATGAAAGCTGGATTCATTTATTTATTGTACAAACATGATTTGTACCTGAACTGTACCGTATTTATCGAAACATTTATGGGAGTAAAATTTAGGGTAATGCTACATGTACACACACTTTTACACAATATTTTACACATCTCTCACATGGAGGGGGTCCACGATTATTTTATTATGTGTGGGCCCCCTTCCATGTGAGAGAGGTGTAAAAGATTGTGTAAAAAATTGTGTACACTTAGCATTATTCTAAAATTTAAGTTACTTTGGAAAAGACAATTCAAAATTTCACCTTTCACTTTCAATGGATACAGTTGTTACGATTTACAAAAGTGCTTCCCTCCCCCATATTGTGAGTATGTAGTCAGAGAAAGTGTCAAACCATTTATGTAAAATGGATAAATTACCGATTAGACAGAGAAATTTCGAGATATTAATTGAACAAGTGTTGGGGTCTATGATCGATTCATATATTTTTAATATTTACAATAACAAACTAATTTATTTGTGTACGAGGCTGTGCTAGCTATCTATGTGATGTAAATTATTTATTAAAATGTACCATGATTTTGGAGTGATGGTAGTTAAATTGGTAATCATTATAATGTCATTCCCCTTTAATAAAAAAAAAAAAAATAGTAACAATGACCACTTGACATTGATGTCTTGTATCAAATTTTGAATTATAATTAAAATAGTCGAAAAAACAGAAAAAAAAAAAAAAAAAAGGATTTCAATATTAATGGTTAATATCAATAAAATTAATGAATAATGTTGCTTGAATAGGCTCAATGACATGCCACTTTTCAACAGACTGATTTGACAGTTTTTAATTGGCAGCTTTTAGTTTAATTTTTTTTTTAACTGCCAATGAAAAATTGCCAACTATATCTGTGTATAAAAATCTGTCATTGAACCTGTTCATGTAACATAAATATAAATTAACAACTCTTCCATGTATTGAGTGACATAGGAAGTTTGTTTGTGCTGGTGAATCTTGTACTACATGTCCCTTTTAGTCGCATTATATGTTTTTCGTAAGTGGCAAAGCATGACATGCTAATATATTATAGTTTTATATGAATTCCATATACGAGTTTAAGTTCACATGTCACGAAAATAAACGCGATCTCAATAGTTTAAACTATAGCTCGTGACCTCAACCTTCAAGACCACACTATTGAGCTTTTTTTCAATCATCCAAATTTGAGCGTACATATGATCACTCAAGTCTGAATGTATCGATCTGTCTAAAAAAAAAGTTGTTTCGAGTCAACCAAAAATGATAAACAACTCAAAACTTCTAGGTAAGTCTCAATCTAAATAAGTTGAGACCACCTGACTTGACTCCGTCTAACAATTCAAACAAAGAATATTAATCCTCGTGTTTGAATTACGAGGCAAAGTTTTTCTTGCATAAGGGATGGAAAAATAGCTTTGCTCAAAGAGTCACATCACATGTGACATGTCTTAAGAGGGTCGCAGGTAAAGACTGCTTAAGGGGACGTTTGCTCCCCTGCTCTTAAACAATATGCCCGCAACCGGTTATGGGATTGGCAGGCAATCACTATATTATTTTGAACCAACTTTGTGCAATTGCCTCACATTATTTGATTATTTGATCAAAGTCAAAAAGTAAAGTTCAAAATAAGCAATTATTGAGCATTGGCAAATAAGTCAAATCTTATCAACTAAAAAAGTATTTTTTAAGTCTCCATTCAAAGATTTATTTCTTTTTATTTTCGTATCCTAATTCGTAACTATCGATTTTGGTGCAAGTCATTTTTTTTATCGAATCGAAACAGTCTATTTTATTAGTAAAGAACATGCTCGATTAAATTGTCACAGGTCTTGCATCTGTCCTCTTTCTTTAAGGTTGTTTTGGTGTACTAAGTGTATTTATACCATTAAAATTAAAAGAGGAAAAAAGAAAAGAGAAAAGAACCAAAGCAAGTTAAAAGAACACCTTTTTTTGCTTTTCTCCTCCTGTTTTTGCTTTTTTACTTCCTTTATCTTTTTTGCCCTTTATAATTTTTTAAAAGAAAGAAATATGACAAGTCAAGTGGCTATTAGCAGAATTTAGGGTAATTTTCACTAAATAAAAATTGACTTGCACTAAATTGATAAAAATCAAGAAAAACAATTGAATGGTTACTCTCTTTTGGTTACATAATTTGAGAGTTTTTAAGAAGAAAAAATTTATAAATTCCCATTCAGAGTGGTAAGATAAAATGCACACTCTACATTCTAAAGATAAAGAATTTGCTTTCATGTATGGGTCCATGGCTTTATTAGCCAGAACAAGGGCTGTACTTTTTTCTCTGTTGTGTGATTCTTTCTTTTGCTACAAACCCATCCCAATACACAAACACTAATTATTATTATTATTATTGGGGTTTTGCTCAAGGAATATCAAACCCCACCAAATGCCATTAATTGAAACCAAGTTGCTCTCCTTATGTCTTCTAGTGGACTCCACCATCACCACCACCTAGCGAGTGTTATACGATTCGCGGTTGTTTTGCACAGTATATACGTTTAATACACGCGCACAATAAATATGATTGACAGCTCGATAATGAAATAATAACAATAAATGAACGAACACTAGTGTAAACCCAAATGAAAAAGTTAGAATTTACAATGCATGCACGAGCCTAACATGGATAATAGATCAAGCTCGATAATAGACTCAAGATGACATATTACCTACTCCAAGCATGGAAGCGTTACAAACACAAAAGGGTGTCACCTAATACTAGTTACCACATTTATAATAAATATTTGGCCCCTTGCAAATTTTTTTATTGAATTTCGCAATCCTAGCAAAATTCTATTATATTCTCAATTTGTCTATAGTAGGATTTTAAACATCGGAGAATAGCATACTGACCATCTTGGACTTTGGATTGTCAATCATTTTCATGATATCTTGTTTTGCACATACATGTAGGTTTGACGTGCACACAATTGACTCGGAGTACTCGGTAAAATTCAAAAATTTAAGACACAATCATATAACTAAAGGAAAAAATAAAACCTAGTACGAAGCACTACTCAAATTTTTGGCTTGTTGGGGTTTCATTATATAGTGGGATAATACGAAGAAGAGTAATGGAACTCACAAAATGTGTCGAGGATAAATGAGTAGTAGTTATGAATGTAATCAAAACTAATATTTGGTTTTAATTTCAAATTATAAGGAGATTATAAAGAATTACAAGTAATTTAATGTATTACAGATATGTATAAAAATTGCTCGTGCTTGAACAAACACATGACCATTTGAAAAACGACCAAAGTATAAAATCATTATGTACATTTTTTCATCTGAATAATATTATGTAACACTAGGTGACAATTAATATCTGCTGCTCCGTTATCTAATGAATTAAAATGCATCCCAATGATAGTTTGTAGCATTACTCCATCCATTGCTGAGCGAATAAATTTTGCCTTGGCCTTATTAGGCTACCAATATCAAATTATTAAATTATTAAACACGTGGGCTGCCATTTGATTATCCTACAAGGTAAAAAATACACTACCTTAAAAAAACAACACTAGGGATATCTTAATGGTGATTGCCCGCCGCAAGCCACAAGTATTGCTTCTTACCATTTAAATACTAATTTGAATCTTTTCCCTCTTTGGAAGCATGGTATAAAGCATGTCGTAACAAAAAGTGTATGTCCTTAATTAAATAAGAATGTCACTTTTATGGTATAATTTGATTTTTAATTGAAATTTAGAAAGATCTTTCAAAATAATGTCCACTCAAATTTGTGTAGTAGTACTATAAAGATATGTTTAATACGCTGAGCTGAATAGTATTAACCAATTCATCAATTCTCACAACCGCATGACCTTAATTTTAAGGATATATTAATAATTTTGTAATTACACCCTTCGTAAATAATATAAATGATCTGGGTATGTTAAAACATGCTCACTGCTGATGTGGCAACGCTACATCAGTGGTTAAGATTACAATTTTTTTACAATTCGACGTGAAATTGTCAAAATTTGTAGGCTCAAGTCAACAGTAGATAAAATAACTTCTTACCATGTATATGAGATTATTTATGTCATAAATAATATTCATTCGTGAGAGGTCGAAAGGTAATTTATTGCCTCATCAACTAAGATCCATGATTTGCACTATAGCTTTTTATCTTGATCTGTTTTAAGTTCAAAATAAAATTTACTTATAAGCGTTAGGCACAAACGGCGGAGCCCGCCGCCGTTGACGCGTACAACCCACGTCCCATTTTTCTTCATTTTTTGGTATTTATTTCCTATCTTCACTGTGCACGTGCCGGTCATGTGTCCATCCACGCCATAAGATTCCATCGTCAATTTAGGCCCCATTACCCGACCGACCCTTCTGAACTTTTAAAGGCGTGAAATGCAACGAATCGTACGGGCCCACGTGTAGAAAAATTTAAATTTCAAAAAGTCAAGAAAGCAGCCTATGGGAGCCCAGCCGTGTTTTGATCAGCAACTGCTTTTATTAATATCTTCGAGCGTGTCGCTGTCGGCAGCACACGTGTCGGTTGACAATAGCAACGTTGCTGGACCGTCCCGGTCTGACGTAAACTGTGTTTGTGAGTTCACGACGTCGTTGCCACGTCATGTTAGTTCTCTATTCTTCTTCCTCTTTTTTTTTTTTTTTTATCATTCAGAATTATTAGCATGTTATTACGAGTTTAGGAAAATACTATTTTTATTTAATAATGTGTACGTCAAATGGATTTAGTACTATTAAGTTGTTTGGTGGAAATTAATTAAAGTTAATAATTAATTTTATTTACATAAATTACGGGAACTCACAACTTTTCAAAAACACATTTCATCAACTTTTATCAAAATTTAATTTGAATCCTCACCGATCAAGGGCTAATGTCTAAATTCCGATAGATGTAAATCAAGCTCGTGTTTGGTTTGATATAAATAAAAATCAGATTTTTAGTAATTTTAATAAGTTTATGCATTGAGTCATTGTGTGGTTGAAATAGTGCTAAAAGTTGTATATTCTAAAAAAAAATATGATTAAAATTAATTATTAATTTAAATTTAATTTTTTATCAACTTTTTCATCCTACCAAACATGGACAAATGTCAAAATAGAGGGTGATATGGTGTTGGTAGTGTCAATGTAAATTATACAATAACAGTATAGAACTTGAAGTAGAAATGACTATGATTTGTTATTTTCTTTTTAACAATCTGGGGCAGATTTTGTGTCAAGAACAAAATAAAAGTTAAAATAATATATAAATCGGTACTATTATACGAAAAGAATAAAAATTATTTTATGCGTTGGTGTCTTATAAAAATAAAAATTATAAAAAGAATGAAATTTGGTGACAAACACCGACGACTTCTCGTCGAAGACTGAAGCACTGTTATTCTCTATAACATCACCGACGTTATTGTCTAAGGTAATCGTTGATGAAGGAGCATCAATGACAGTGATCAATAACAATATCTTTATAAGTAGTTTCATCAAACTGTCATATTGTCAGCGATCACCAACGAAATTTTCATCAATGATCATTTGTTTCATTATTTGAATTTTTTTTAATCATTGTTCTAAAAAAAATCACATTAATGATTTTACCATTCTCAAATTTCTTGAGTCGCCTTTGAATCTCTCGAGTTTTCTCTCTTATTTATTTCCATCTATCTTCAACTTTGGATCACAATTTAATGCTAACTTACAAGAAGAAAACCAGTGTAGATTTGGGCCATTTGGCTAATTAATTAAGTGTACAAATTTTGAGGTGGTGCAATGAAATTGTTGCAAGAATTGTGTGAATTAGTTAAAGGTATTCAAGATTCAATGATGCGTGCTTTGGTATAGTAAACGTGGCCTACTTACACCAATAAAATGTCATCAAGTAGTCTTTTAGGTGAGGCACACTATCCACTCAAGACTTTTGGCCCATTGAAATATTTTTATTATATTCTTATTATTGTTGTTTAGGTGAAAATAATAATATAATATTTGGGTTTTTTTTTCTTGTGGTTGATTTTGTGCTACTTAATGTTATTTATCAAATATGTTTTGCTCTATTTAAAGTAATTAAATTTAAAAACAAGAAATTTTAACGTTGAAAAGACGAAAGTACACACGTTTGAAAGTACAGAGTGGTTCATCTCTAGAAGGTTGGCACCCTTAGTTCGTAAGATGAGGTCGACTCAAACAAAGTGGAAGAGGTAGTCAATTCCATTGCTTAGAAGACAAGCCCAAGTCGAGCAAAGTAGATGGACGATGTCAATCCCATGACGAACAAGATGGGGTCCAAATCACGACTTAAAATATGAGTGTGATCAATCATAACCTCTTCTTTTTTTACAAATCTTTTCGTAAGGATAGTAAATACGAGTTAAGAAAATTCGCATGATTAACGTTAAGTTGACACAATTTTGACCTCATTGAAATTCGAATGACGCTTAAATTAACATGTAAAAGTATATATTGTCATATTGCTTGCATGCAAGATGCAAAATCTTATCATTTGTTGATCTTTTCTTTCTTTTAAAATATATACTACTTCTAACAAATAAAATATTAAAGATGGGTAGTGATGGGGGAGGGAATTTGGCATGATCTTTTTTATAAAGAGAAGAAGACTGCACTATCAATTCATAAATCTCAAAAAGTAATGGATAGTGACCTTAGGATGTTATATCCTGAGATCATTACTTTGCTAGTATAACTAAATTAGTCTCTCTTGAAAAGATGGAAAGTGGAAAGCACTAACATTACATTATCAAGTTACAATGTATATTTTCATATTAAAATAGTGTTTTTTGTTCCTTTTCTTAATTAAAATTTATATTCCTTCTCAAAAAGATGATTAATCAAAATTCATCTAAATATTAGGTTCATGACTTTTGCCATAAACGAGTGAGAGGATTTTTTTTTTTCTATCAGTTTTTAAATATATACGTAATTCATCAATAAATTTCTTTCACAAATAAAGATTTTATCATGTCACAAGAGAACATCAATTATTTGATATATAATTCTTTATACTCTCACGATCCACCCTTTTGACAATGCTATACAAGTCTAGTCAAATTTTTAATATAGATGATATCATTTAATTTGTTCAAAGGTGACAAGTAAATGAACTCTCTCTTAGAATATAACATTGAATAACAAATAATTGGATCGAATTGAATTGAGTTGAGAATAATGAATGGGTCATATATATATTGTTATATTTTGTTCCATGCCGTGCTATTGGGCCAGGCTCAAAGCTAGGCCCAAAAACAAGGCGCTCTGCAATTGGAGGGCGCCACATCGACGCCTTGTTTTTGGGCCGGGCTCAAGAAGCAATACACTACCATAAACATGCATTCAAGTTATGAGCTGATAAACAAGATTTTCTCTTAGTTTTAATTTTGGTTTATATTATTACATTAACCGTAATGGTCAGCTCGCCCTCCAATTGCAGGGCGCCACATCGGCGCCCTGTTTTTGGGCCTGGCTTTGAACCTGGCTAAGAAGCAATACACTACCATTAAACATGCCTTCAAGTTATGAGCTGATAAACAAGATTTTCTCTTAGTTTTAATTTTGGTTTATATTATTATATTAACCGTAATGGTTCATCACCAGCTTCTCTTCAAGTGAAAATTGGATGTTTGTTGGATTTTGAGGGGTCCGGTGCTTCAAAAAGTATAAACATACAATAAAATCTTTTTAAGGGCTTGTTTGATCCATATTTTTTTCAAAATACATTTTTCTCTCTTTTCTTTTTAACCACACGTTATTCAATAAAATAATATTACTCGTAACCCAAAATTTTTTCCTTCTTTAATCACACATTCTCTATCAATGTACTATTCCAAAATGCATTCTACACCAAAAGGAGGCTCAAATATGCCCTAAATATAACTAATTATATTAGTCATTCTATATATGAATATAATTTTCCATGCATGAATCTTTCAGTCACTTGTTAGATCAAATAATTATTCTAAATTGCAATACTTAAATACTGTCTTTTAACATACAAGCAGTAAAAAATGGAAGTTTACCAAGTAATTAAAAGGAAAAATCTCTTTCTTAATGTGACACGATTTGTAAAGTCGAGCATATTAAACATGTATGAATTACCAAAACGTTAAAAAATAAATAAATAAATAAACAAATAAAGTAGTTGTTTTCCATGGAAGAGTCAATTCTCAAGCTCATACGTCTTTCTTTACACCAAACAAGGGTTTAGCCCCTGTTTGGTGCATATTTTGGAGTCAAGAATGCATTTTTTTTTTTGTTGCTGTGATGGAAATATGTGGTTAAAAAAGAAGGAAATGTTATTCATGTGATGAAAAATATTATTTTATTAAAGAATGTGTAGTTAAAAATGAGTAGAAGAATGAGAATAAAAAAATAATGTGGCCCAAACAGGGGCTTAATACAAATTCTGGTGATAATATTTACAAGGGAAAAATGCATTTATCCTACTTTATCTTTATCCTATTTCAAAAATAACAAAACAACTTTCACATTTCAAAAATCAGATTTTTTGACCTATATATACACATATTTCTAAATATTTATTTATATATTTAAATATATAAAAAGATATAAATAAATAAATAAATAAATTAATATATATATACACACAATTAACCCACCCCCACCTCCCCCATCGCTCCGGCGACCGGTCTGGTAACTTTTTCGGCGACTGTTCCGGTGATCGCTCCGGCGACTGCTCCGATTCTTACGACTAAGGTCACAAGTCACAGCTTAGGTCACAACTCAAGTCACAGCCTAGGTCACAAGTCACAACCTAGGTCACAAGTCACAGTCCAGGTCACAACTCAGGTCACAAGTCACAGCCCAGGTCACAACTCAGGATTTTGTTCATAATCACGGGTTATTTTCTTTTTTTTTTTTAATAAGGATTACTGGTTATTTTCAAATGATCACGGCACATGTAACAAAATATTTTTGACATGACTTAGATTAATATTTAGTCACAAATTATCGGATTTTAAGGTCACGGTTAATCCATTACGCGGTCACAATTAGTCTATTATGCGGTCCAGTAGGTCACGAAACACAACACAGATTCAAACACCGCCTCAGCTGCCTGGCACCACCTCACCGTCAAACCGCCAATAAAAACAGCCTAAAAATTCCTTATACATCGAACTGAGAATGGCTGACCGTGAAGGTCGCGACAAAGCAGTGCACTTCCTCAATTTCCGGCGATGTCCGACGAAAGGTGGATGCTCCGATCTCTCACCTCTCACATACGCACAACACAGAACAAAACACCCAAGCACACTACCACCGCACACGGCACTGCACTGCACAACACACGTCGACCGCCACCACCAACCGTAAAATCCCCACATCCAACACTGCACAACAAGAATCACCACCACCGCACAACTCAAAACCACCACAATTACCACAATAAAACCACAAAAAAGGAGCAGAAAACATATCTCCAACACTCTTTGCTCAGTTTTTGACAACCCATTTTAGATCGTCGGCTCAGATCGGCGAACTCAGTGCAGTTGCGAGCTCTATTCCCGCTGGTAAAGAAAATGGGGAATGGAGGAAAGAGAGAGAAGAGAGGAGGTGGCACATGGCTACGCCTCCGACGACCGCCGATCCCCAACTCCGCTGCGCAGGGACCGGAGAAATGTCCAGATCGCCACATGGGTGCGCCACCGACGATCGCCGAGCCTCAACTCCGCCGCGCAGGGGTGCACCTCCGATGCCCGGCCTCAAATCTGGAGTTGTGGTGCCGGGGAAGCTTGGTGTAGGGAGAGAGTGACGGGAGGAGGCGTTTGTAGAGAGAGGACGGAGAAAAGTAGAGAGAGAGAGAGAGAGTAATGTGAGAAGTGAGATCTAATTAGGGTTTGTAAGTATATATTTTTAGTAAAAATATTTATTTTATTAAAATTTTAATTAAAATAAAATATCTGATTTTTGAATAACTAAACTTTGAATCTTATTTGTGAAATTGGATCTTGAAACATAGGGTTGGCTGTAATTTCCACTATTTACAATTTAGTAGGTAAGTTCTGACAAGTAGAGATTTCAACATGGTCCATGAATTAATTGGACCATGGTAACAATTGAACCATAACTTAAAATCCTCCTTATCCAAGAAGATTGAACTGGTTTTGGCAACTCTAACAAAGCCCGTTTAATTTAGATAAAAATTTGATAAAAAATAAAATCAAAGTCAATAATTAATTTTAATTACACATTTTATGGGATTTACAATTTTTATTAACTTTTTAACTATACATTTCATCAACTTTTGTCAAAATGTATTAAAAAACTGAATTTCAACCAAACTAAGCAGGAGCAAAATTTCTTTACTCATTATCAATGATAAACAACTAGTTGAGAGTTATTAAGAGCTCGTAATTTGTATATTATAAGCATGGCCAATATTCACACACCCAAATGGTTTAAAAATATAAATTTGACAAACAAAACTCATTATGTAACCAAATACCTACATAAAATGTACATAGCAATGAACATTGTGGGATTCGAACCCTAGTTCGAATGGTGCTCCTATAATTTGTATTGAAGTCGTGTTTTGGGTTTTGCGACTTTATTAAAAATGCACATTTAACCGGACTGCGACACGTGTTTGAATTTGCTCCGCTGGATCTGTTCTGGAGACTTTTATTATGTTATTATTATGCATTTTCATTTGGCATTCGACTTTTAGGGTTTTCATTCTGTCTCTCTGTTGTACGTCGTTTTGAAGGGGTTCTTTGATTTTCGTTCTCTCTTTTGTTTATTCTCGAATTTCTAATTTGAGATAGTCGATCTGTAATATTTAACCTCTGTTTAGTGGTATTCTGAGTGAATATCTGTAAGAAAGTTTGTGTTCTTTCAAGTTGCTATTTCGAAGGTTTTGAAGAGCTACTTTGTGAATCTTGTAGATTGATTGTTATATTTAGAGAGATAAGTGTTCTGTCATGTATTTAGTGATTTAGTTGAACATTTTATAACATTTGTTGCCATTTTGGGTTATATAGTGGAACAAAGCACAAATCCAATCTATTGGATGCTCAACAAGGGATGTGGCGTTAGAAGCGGTCGTCGAACCTCTGGGCTTAGGCCAAAAGAAATCGCTTGTGTTTTCTTTAATTTTTTGCACATTATTTTATGAGAAGATCATTTTATCTCTATTTCGCAATTTAATATTGTGTGTTCCTGGCCTTATAGTGGTATTAGAGTCATTACTGAAGAACAACATACCTGGATCTTGGAGAAACCAATTGATCTGTAACAAATCTAAATCTTTGAAATTGGTATCAAGCAAAAATTGCATGAAATTGAGTTTTTAAACTCGTTGTGTAACGACCCAAATTTTAAAGAATTTATTATGAATCGTTACCAAACACTTTATTTAAATTGTACCGATTGACATGCGACCAGCTTTAAATTTCTTACAAGATTACAAGAAATCAATATACTGAAAGACAAATAATTATTTACAAGGTTATGAAGGGTTAAAGATCATATCGTGAACCAACAGCAAAGTGATGGGAATGAAAGTCCAAAAGAAAAATGATTTCTGACATAACTCACAATTGATTTGACCCAATTAATTACATTGACTAGACAAACTTAACCCATTTCATATATGGAACTCGATAGACGGATGATACATACGTGTCATAAATTTCCAAATTCATGAGAATTCCAAATAAATGCAAAAAGAACAAAATCATGCGTACCACCATTATTGAATAAATAATAAATTACCGTTTTACCAATATAATCCAACATAAACCAAATTTACAACCAAGTAATCGTATCTCATAATTTTAAATGAAAGAAACATAGAATAATAAGACTAAAGTTGATGATGGGATAAAATTTAGTCACGTTACACCGGATTCGGTTTATTAATTCCAGTAGATCTTGGCACAACGAAATCACATCATCGCCCGCCAACCAACGACCCGATCTAATCTGTGAAGAGTAGGGAAAATGGTGAGTATATGGAAATACTCAGTAGGACATAAACATATGGTGCAATCCCGATTTAAAATATAAAATCATGCGTCAAAATGTCATACCGTCATACTTCATGAGTACAATAATCTATCAACATGAATAAAATAATTTAAACACGTGTCAAGAATTATCATACCGTCATCATAACTTTAGATCCGGTAAGAGCTCATATCATATCATATCATTTGTACCGGAATGGCCATATCATCATTTCATATCATAATCATAACATATCATATCATAACTTCATAAGTACGAAATCATCAACATGAAGAAATAATTTAAACGGGATAGGAAATTCACTGCACTTCTTTTCCTACCTTTGATTAAATAAATCTTTGAAGGATGAAAATCACGTTCCAATATTTCTTTTGTTTCTGATTGTTACTTCTGTGCGTGTATATTCTGTTGTGTGAGTTCCAATATACTTTTATCTATATAATAGACAATAACAATATATCTCGTGGTTGGCATGTAGTGAGAAACGTGTAGGATATGGAGAGTAAATGGATAGTGGAAAAAAAAAACAGAAATGAAACAAAAAAGGTTGGACCAAGTCTACCAAAAAAAAAAGACTGAACACGTGTCAAATCCTACCATACAAATTCAAACTTTTAGAATAGTAAAATAAAATAAAATGGCACATTCTTCAACCACTCCAATCTTAGTCACGTGGCCTCCATAATTCACTATATGCTATATATACACACATAATATTTACTTTTCAAATAACATCTTATCCAAAGTGGCCACGTGTCACATCTAAAATATTTAAATTCATTGAATAGCATAACTAAAATACAACTTACAACAATATCTTTCGATCCCAATAACTTAGGCTCCGCTCATCCGAATTAACTTTTTCTCGAGCCTAAAATATGCATTTAATTACTATCTATCCAACGAGACCAATATTCATATACTTATCATATTCGGTCAAAATCTAAATATACGACTCAAATATAAAATTTAAATTGCTATATATATCATTGTAGTCCCTAACCTTCAAAACATCAAGATATAGCACGTAGAATTTAAATTATATTCTATGAAAAATTTCGAGGCATTACACGTTGGGTGACATATTTCTAAACTTTTGTAAAATTCATGTTTCAAAAATTTAGGGTTTCTAAATTTTTCCTGTAATTTACCGTACACATTAAACCCTCCTTGAGATTAATTTTTGTCCAAAGGCTCCTGCGAGGCCTTGAGAATCTGAGATAAATCAAGTACGGGTGTGTACTTGGAGGATCTTGCATGAGGAATTTGTGAAACGTAGTCATGTGATCTCTGTTATCGTGTTCTCTTTTGAGTCTTGATCAATATATTTTCTGTAAGTGCTTGAAATTTGAAAAATCTTGTTTTATTAAGTGTATTACTCTGATTTTTTGAGCGTCATCAATCTATACTCTTACTGTTCTTTACATATTTGTGAAAGCTGTCTTCAATCTGCGAATCATACTTGACTACACCATGGCTTCTGCTAAGTTTGAAGTTAGTCAGTTTGATGGAAAATTTGATTTCAATATGTGGAGTCAAAAAAGAAAGCTATTTTAATGCAAATGAGACTATAACATGACCTGCTAATTTACTTCCAGTAAAGAAAATTGAATTTGAAAAAGTTGCTTGGAGTACTGTTTTCTTGTACTTATCTTAAAATGTGACAAGAAGTATTGTGAAACAAAAACTGCTTCGAAATTGAAACAAAACTACATGCAAAACATGTGACAAAAACTACTCCAAATAAGTGTTTCTTATTAAAATAGTTCTTTTCTTTTAAAATGCATCCCTCAGTTGATTTGGATAAAAATTTAAACAGATTTACAAAACTTATCCAAGACTTGGCCAACTATGATGAAAAAATTTCAAAAGATCAGGTGGCTGTAGTCTTGTTAAACTTCAATAGTGACAGATATAAAGACATCAAGGTTCCTTTAGAGTATTGTAGGGAATAATTTACTACTTTTGTGATAATAAATTCTTTAAGAAATAAGGCTCTAAAGATGAAAGCTGATTCAAGTAATAGTCAAAATGGAGACAATTTATTGGTAAAGGGGAAATGTTTTGGTAAATCAAATCATCATCCTAAGTTTTTTATTGAGAATAAAAAGAGATTGAACGATGAGTAGTCCAAAAATAATGCTAAAGGTAAGAAGTGCTATTACTGTGGGAAGTTGTGTCATTTTGCTAAAGATTGTTTTAAGAAAAAAACGATTCAAAAGAAAAAAAGTTTGATCATAGGAGTAATACTTTATTATATAATAAAGCTAAGTCTGATACTGGATTTGTCCTTGTTAATATGGAAAAATAACTGAGTGATTAATGGATTCTTGACTTATGTTGTTCTTTGCATATGTGCCCAAATAAAAACTATTTTCTTAAGTTTGAAAAGATGGCTGCGGGACAATTTATAATGGGAAATAACTTTACTTGTAAAGTCAGAGGGATAATTACCATAAAATTGTTACTAGAAAATGGTAATGTTCTATTTCTTAAAGGAACTAGGTATGTTCTAGACTTGAAGAGGAACCTAGTGTCCTTAGGTATGTTAGATGATATTGAGTTTAATATAAATTTGGGTCAATGACATATTAAAATTCTTAGGGGCAGTGATTTAATCATTAGCACCTGTTGTAAAACAACCAAGATATCAGAATTGCTCTGATACCAATTGTTGTGAAACAAACCACCGGATTGAGATGTTGAAGTTATATGGAAAATAATAAAAAAGTATTTGATCAAGTAAAAGAATAAAGAAGACAAGAATATGACAGATGAATTAAAATATTTTATTGACTCAAGAATAATGAAGAAGAGAGAAAATTACAATGAATCCTATAATTCTAATAATCTATTTTCTCACATTATAAAATTGTATAGAAGAACATAGTATTTATAAAGAATAAGTAGGGGATGTCCAAACCCACCTAGTAGAGTTGTTGATGAAATATGATACCATAAAATTGAGTCCAAAACAAATTTCAACTCCCAATGGGTTTTCAAAATAGAACTTCAACATGACATATGACTCCAATAATATTTCAAATTTGAATTCTTCATGACGTACACTTCAATTAGAATTCTTCAATTACTTCAACAAGGAATTCGGGTCACACCCAAATTCTAACAATCTCCACCTTGACACGAATTCCACCAAGGAATGAACTGGCTTCTTCAACAATAACCAAAAAATTAATTTCTTCAACCAAACACAAAATACTCCACTTTTTCCAATGAATCCAAGCACTACTCTGCAGAATTACCTCAAATTCCAAAAAATCATAATGATTTTATAATTTACCAAAATGGGCTGTAACACACCCAAAGCAGAATCAATACCAAATGCTTTTACAGAAGGCTCATTGCTAGATTGTACATCTTCTACTCCTCTTAAAGCATGCTCAACAAAATCAACATCCACATACCTTATTCCACTGGGTCTAACTCTAGCAACTGAATACAATGGCACCGCAGGTGATGGTGGCAATTATCTATGTCTTCAAAACTCCACTGGGCTGTATTCTTCAAATCTGACCCTTATGAGCTCCTAAAGGTATTGTACCAAACTGAATGTCCACTACGATACTGAACTTGTGCTGATTGATTCTTTCAAATTCTGCACGACTATGCAAGATGTATAATTGAGACATTTTCTGTCCCTCCAAAATAACTTGGGCACCCTTACAAACTTTCAAAACTCAACCTCCACCTCCACATTTACCTCTACCAAAGAACTTATAACCCTTTGAATCAATGATAGACAAAAATATGAGATTCTTCTTCAAATTTGGAACATGTTGAACCTGGCCAAGTGTTCTAATTGTTCCATCCAAAAACTTCAATCTGACTGTACCAGTTTTAGCAACCCGACAAGATGCATTGTTTCCCATAACCACGACACCTTTGGAAATGGTTTCATATGCAGCAAACAAGTCCTTATCAGAACACATATTAAATACACAAGCTGAATCAAGAATCCAATCCTCTTCTGGTTTAGACTCGACGTCAGAAATAGCCAGAAGATCTCCATCACTTACAACGTTCTCCGCGATGTCTGCTTCACTGAAGTATCTGAATATCTACTTGTAGCCATCTTTTCTTTATTCTGCAATTTGTAGCAATTCTTCTTCAAGTGTCCCTTCTTCTTGCAGTAGTTACAAATTTGATTACTAGACTTCAACTTCGATCTGCCCCTTCTAGAACCACCATGAGCAACCAGGCCCTCTCCATCTCTAGCCTCAGAAACCAGATGCTCCATTTTTTCTTTTGAAAACAAAGCATCATAAACCTCCTCAATGGTGAGAGTATCACGACTGTATAAGATCGTGTCTCTAAATGAAGAAAGAGAAATGGGCAACGAACACAATAGGATCAAGGCCAAATCTTCTTCATCATACTTAAATTCCAATGTTTCTAAATCAGCGACGATCTCCTTATAACAGTCAGGTGATCTTCCAATGATCCACATTCTGCCATGCGATGAGACTATAACCGTTATTTGATATGCAATTTGCTTGTAAGACTCTTGGTCATGCATAATTGCTCCAACTTCAACCACAAAACAGCTGCTGGCCTCTTCTTCAAAACGTCCTGAAGAATGGAATTTGATAGATGAAGATGAATGTGAGAAACTGCATTTTATCCTTCCGTAATTTCTCTTCCGCGGTCAAAGTTGCTGGCATCCTGTCAATACCCAACAACGCATCATCCAAATCCAACTGTGCGAGTACTGCATGCATCTTAACCTTCCATAGCGAAAATCTAGTGTTTCGATCCAAAAGCGAAATGTCATACTTCATGGAAGCCATCACGAATAAAAACTTCGAACAAATTAAACCTTGCGCTTTTGCGGAACTGGGAACCGGCGCTCTGATATCAATTGTTGTAAAACAACCAAAATACCATAATTGCTCTGATATCAATTGTTGTGAAACAAACCACCGGATTGAGATGTTGAAGTTATATGGCAAATAATAATAAAATATTTGATCAAACAAAAGAATAAAGAAGACGAGAATATGAGAGATAAATTAAGAGATTTTATTAACTCAAGAATAATGGAGAAGAGAGAAAATTACAATGAATCCTATAATTCTAGTAATCTATTTTCTCACATTATAAAATTGTATAGAAGAGCCTAGTATTTATAGGGAATAAGTAGGGGATATCCAAACCCACCTAGTAGAGTTGTTGATGAAGTAAGATACCATAAAATTGAGTCCAAAATAAATTCCAACTCCCAATGAGCTTCCAAAATAGAACTTCAACATGACATAGAACTCCAATAATATTCCAAATTTGAATTCTTCATGACGTGCACTTCAATTAGAATTTTTTAATTATTTCAATAAAGAATTCGGGTTACACCCAAATTCTAACAGCACCCCTAAGACATGGTCTCTATTTTTTGAAAATTAAACCCCTACTTGGCTTAATTGCTTCTGTTTTATCTGGAAATTTTACACTTGCAAAATTATGGAATGATAGACTTAGCCACATTGGCAAGCAGGGTTTAAATTCTTTACAATCAAAATGAGTTTTTGAAAAATTAAATCTTGGTGATTATGGTTCTTGTGAATAATGTATTATAGGAAAACAAGTCAAACTACTTTTTCCAACTAGAATTCATAAATCCAAACAAATATTGAAATATTTACATGCTGATTTGTGGGGTCCTGCTGCTGTGTGCACTTTATCTGATTTCAGATATTTTTTACTAATCATTGATGATTTTTCTACGAAAATTTGGGTCTTTTTATTAAAAAAAATAAAGATGAAACATTATCTATTTTTAAAGACTGGAAAACTCAAATTGAAAATCAAACTGGTCACAAGATAAAGATTTTGAGGACTGACAATGGTTTGAAATTTCGTAATCATGAATTCAGCAATTTTTGTAAAGAACATGGTATTTTGAGGTATAAAACTGTCACTTATGCTCCCCAACAAAATGGAACAGCTAAAAGAATGAATATGACTCTATTGAACAAAGTTAAATGTATGCTTTTGAGTTTTGATTTGCCTAAATTATTTTGAGATGAAACTGTTAAAACTTCTGCATATCTTGTTAATAGAAGAAGTCCTACTAAAGCTTTAAATTCTGAAGTACCTGAATATGTTTGGTCTGAAGGATCTGTGAATTATTCTCATTTAAAGGTGTTTGGTTTTGTTGCATATGCTCACCAAAACATTGAAAAATTAGAAATTTGATCACTTAAACGTGTTTTCTTGGATTATAATGAACATGTTAAATGCTACAGATTATGGGTTAAATATGAAAAGGGGTATAGAGTCATTGTTAGAAAAGATGTTATTTTCAATGAATCTTTAATGCTTTGCTTAGAAGGAAAAGAAAATGTTTTGACTGATAAAGATGTTCAAATTGAGGTGGAGCCTCCTCAAATTGAGCAAGATACTCGTATTCCTGTAGTAGATGAAACTGGTCTTGAACCTGAAATTGAAATTGATCAACATGACCAATCTGATCTTACTACTCTCCCTTCTGATTAGTATCAACTCATAAGCGATAAAGAGAGGAGGCAGATCAGACCTTCTACTAGATTTGACAGTGGTGATTTTATTTCCTTTTTTACTTATCAAAAACAGTTTGAAAATTAGGTAAACTCCTATGATGATGTCATTAAGTGTAAAGAATGTAAAAACAAGACTTGAGAACTTGTTAAAAGAGCTAAATGGCATAAACTAATTGACTGTAAGTGGACTTATAAAATAAAACAAGGGGAAAGAGATGGTAAAAACATTAGATATAAAGCTAGACTTGTTGCAAAAGGTCTTACTCAAAAAGAAGGGATTGATTATTTTCTCTTTTTGTGAAATATACTATTGTTAGAATGTTTGCTTGCTCTTGTTGCTCAATTTAAATGCAAACTTGATCAATTTGATGTTAAAACTGCTTTCTTGTATGGTAATTTAGATGATATTATTTACATGAAGCAGCCTATTGGTTTTGAAATTGGAGATTCTGAAAATATTGTTTGTCTATTAAAAAGATCTTTATATGGTTTAAAACAAGTCTTTAGACAATGATATAAGAGATTTTATACATTTGTTCTAAAACTTGGTTTTAAAAGAAGTCAGTATGATACTTGTCTATACTGTAAAGGTGATGGATGCAAAAATTCTCCGTATCTAGTTCTCTATATGGATGATGACAGCTTGCCAGTTGTGATAAATCTGAAATTGATGATATTAAATTGAAATTGAAATCTGAATTTGAAATGAAAGATTTTGGTTCTGCTAAAAAGATATTAGGCATGTAGAGTTGGAGAAATAAAGAGAAAGACTTGTTATTTTTGAATTAACATGATTATATGATTAAAGTTTTGAAAAAATTTAACATGCAAGATTGTAAACCTGTAACATTGACTCTTGCTAATCATTTTAAGCTATCTTCTGAATATTGTCCAAAGTCCGATGAAGAATATGCTAGAATGTCTGAAGTTCCTTATGCAAATACTATTGGTTTTGTTATGTATTTGATGATTTGTACCAGACCTGATCTTGCATTTAGTATTAGCATATTGAGCAGTAACCTTTGGGAAGAACATTGGAATGCTTTAAAATGATTATGTAGATATCTTAAAGGCACATCTAACTTAGGTTTAGTGTTTCAATCAAGTAAAAATGGTGTAACTTTAAAATGATATACTGATTCTGATTTTGCTAGAGATAGAGATAATAGGAGATCAATTTCATCATATTTTTAGACCTTATGTGGTACAGCTGTTAGCTGGAAATAACAACTTCAAAAAGTTGTTGCTCTATTTTCAACAGAAGTAGAATATATTGATGTCGTGTTTTTGGTGTTGCAACTTTATTAAAAATGCACATTTAACCGAAATGCTACACGTGTTTGAATTTACGTCGTTGAATCTATTCTGGAGACTTCTATTATGTTATGCATTTTCATTTGGCATTCGACTTCTAGGGTTTTCATTCTTTCTCTCTGTTTTACGCCGTTTTGAAGGGGTTCTTTGATTTTGGATCTCTCTTCTGTTTCTTCTCAAATTTCTGATTTGAGATAGTCGATCTTTAATATTTAGCATCTGTTTAGTGGTATTCTAAGTGAATATCTGTAAGAAAGTTTGTATTTTTTCAAGTTACTGTTTTGGAGGTTTTGAAGAGATTCTTTGTGAATCTTGCTAGGGACGGAGCCAGACATTTGGCATTGTGGGGTCAAAAATTGAAATATTATTTTTTTTAAAATAACATATCATTAATGATGATAAGCCAATACACTACTATAACTGCAGCCTACGCGTTTTCATACTCTGAAAACGTCGTATAATTACATCATTATTAATATGGTCGAATACATCGTTCTCGATATCTGCAACCAAACTATCACTTAACCATTGATCTCTCATTCGATTACGCAATCGATTCTTGACAATCTTCATTGAGAAAATACTCTCTCTACCGTAGCAGTAGCAACTGGAAGAATCAACGCCAATGTTACAAGCATGTAAACTAATGGGTACACCTCATTGTTCTTCGTCATAACCAACTTTTCCGCAAGATCATTAAGGCCTCGTAACCCTTCAAAATCTTCGTGAGTGCGCATATCAATATTATATGTTTGAATTTGCTCTTCAAGTGTTAAGATCTTTATTGGTTTAAAATTATTGGGATAATACTCACACAATTGGATTAACTTGTCCTTGTCGAAAAAAGAAAATGAATTATCTGGACATAAGCATGCAATACAAAGGAGTAAGTCGCTATTTGCCTCGGATAAACGATCATTCAACTCTTGAATTTGCATCCACACGAAAATGATGAAGATTTGTCATTCCTTGAGTGTTACGCCGTGAGCGACCTAGAGGTATAAACATATCATCCATGTTGGGAATATCAATATTGTGCCTTTTGCAAAAACAAGAAACTGTTCTTAAAAATGAGTCATATTCATCGTCCCTCATTGTTCGGAGTCGTTCTTTACATATTTTCACTAATTTCATAGCATTAACAATGTCTTGATCTCTTTTTTTGTAATGATTTTGACAATTCATCTGAAATACCCAGTACCGTTTTCATGAGATGCAGATTGAATACAAAATCAAATGTCAACATAAATCCCAACAAAATACGCGCTTCGCCTCTCTTTCCACAACTAGTATCATTAGTAGCAATCATCTCAATGACATCAACTGTAGCAGAAAACATGAGAATCGAGTTAAGTAAAGAACTATAGTGAGAGCCCCAACGAATATCGTCGGGTCGCTTAAGAGTAGTTTCTTGATTAAGGCCCTTTCCACTTGAGATTTCACCAAGATTCAATGATTCAACAACTTCAAGCATCTTCTTCTCTCGAAGAAGATCGCACTATTTAGCCGATCCTCCAGCAATATTCACCACTTTATTCACTAAAGTAAAGAATGTTTCAATATCTGCATGCTTGTTTGTCACAGCTACAAGAGCTAGTTGCAGTTGATGAGCAAAACAATGAATAAAGAAAGCACTTGGATTTTCTTTCAAAATAAGTGTTTTGAGACCATTATACTCACCTCGCATATTACTTGCCCCATCATAGCCTTGACCTCTTAAACTAGATATAATTAAGTTAAATCTAGAGAATAAGTGATCAGTAGCATCTTTAAGCGAGAAAGTTGTGGTACTAGACACTTGTTCAACGCCAATAAAATGTTCCATTACTTGTCCTTTCTTATTCACATAACGTAAAACAATTGACATTTGCTCCTTTACTGAAGCATCACGAGATTCATCAACAAGTATAGAAAACAACCCATCACATATATCTTTCATAATAACATCAAGTGTTTCAAATGCAATAGCACTCACAATATCCTTTTGAATACTAGGTGATGTTAGTTGAAGATTTTCGGGAGCATTCTTCAAAGAAACAGCCTTAATCTCATTATTATGATCACATAACCACTTCAACACTTCTAGAAAATTCTCTTGATTTCTTGAATCTTCAGATTCGTCATTTCCACGAAATGGAAGCCCTTGTCGTAGAAACAATCGAACACAATCAATTGACGCATTCAAACGAATCTGGTACTCATCTTTTGTTGTTTTTGACTTTTTAAAGAGAACACAATCAATATTTTGTTTCTGATTCACAAAAGCCTCACAATTAATCCGCGCTTGATTGTGTGCACTACCACTTTTCCCAACATGAGTTTGAAGCCTTCCTTTTTTTTTTCCAACTTGATAACCCTCCATCAACAAAAGAATTACCACCACCACGTTCTTCATTATTTGGTTTGAAAAGATAACGATAAAAGCAAAATAGAGCATCTTTTGCTATATTGTATTCCAACCAATCAGGAAAGTCATTAAACCAGAAGGTTTAAATCGCCTTAATGACGAATCTCCAAATTCTTTCTATGGATATATGTGATTTCGAGGCTGACATGGACCCCTTTGTACATATGCTCTTTGAATTTCATCCCGGACATTAACATTATAATTCACAATTGAAGTTCTTAATCCGGGATCCGAAGGAAGTTGTGCTAAATCTATTTTATCATTAACGTCTCTTTTATCCCCCAATATTTGATTCTTCTCGGCCATCTATTTCATCTTGAACACTCGATTCAACTACATTTTGCTCTCCACTCGAAAATACGGATTTTCGTTTAAAATATTTCTTCATGACTGTTATAAAATCAAATTCAATACATAAATAAATATCATTTTTCATCAAAAGACAAACTTACACACATAAATCATAATAGACAACAATAAATTTCATGAACATTTCTAGATCATCAAGTTAGAGAAAGCCATTACTTTCTTGAAATTGAGAATGATGTCTAAACTTGAAATTAGGTCAGATGAATGAACTCAATTTATGGATAGATCGTAGACGAGAGACGGAGATAGACTGGATTCTGATAAATTATGGAAGACATATTTCAATGAATAAAACATTAATAAATAATAAGATTAAGAAAGAATAATATTTGAGTTACAATAATTTTGAAATATGCTCGCAGCTTGCTGGAAAGGAAATAAATAAATTTTAGCAATTAATGGTGAAATCTGATGGAACCAGGATCCATCACCTAATTCATTCTAAAGTTCTAAAAGATTTTCACCGACAAATTTTAGCAATTAACAAATCGACAAAAAATTACTTTTCCAACCGACAAGAATTTGTTTAAATCCAAAAGAGGGACATGGCCAATAACTTTAAGAATCAAAATTTAATAGTTTATATTGGGATTTGGGAAAAGTAAACAAACCTGAGTGGCCGATCCAGAGAAATACATTATTTCCTAAGATGTCGCTAACTCGCTTCTTCTCTCAATGGTTAGGGAATTTAGGGCAAACCGGCAAGTGAAATGTGAAAGAGAAATACATGGGTATGGACTTCTGCAATTGGGACTGGCAATGAACAATTGGACTAGGTTTTGCATAATTTACAGTTTTTTTTTTTTTTTTTTTTTAAAAAAGTTGGACATTGTTTTGGATTTAAAAAATAAAAAAAAAAACCTGAAATTTTTGTGGGGTCAATTGACCCCACATGACCCATGTGGATCCGTCCATGAATCTTGTGGATCGATTTTTGTATTTAGAGAGAAGTGTTTTGTTCTGTACTCAGTGATTTGATGACTGAACATTTTGTAACATTTGTTGCCATTTTTTGGGCTATATAGTGGAACCAAGCGCAAATCCAATCTATTTGATTCTCAACGGGGGATGTAGGTGTTAGAAACAGTCACCAAACCTCCATGGCTTAGGTCAAAAGAAATCGCTTGTTTTTTCTGTAATTTTTTGAACATTATTTTATGAAAATATCATTTTATCTATGTTTCTCAATTTAATATTGTGTGTTCCTGAACTTACAAACATAAATATTATAGAATCATAAAAATATAAATATAAACCTCATTAAAAGTAATATTAAACATAATAGAATCAGAATAACCGAATTCATATTAAAACCAGAATCTACTAAAAATAAAACTTAATTTATTATTTGTTGTATATTTGATAAACAAACGCAAAGCGAGCCAAGTTTTCCCTTCATAGTATAGAGTAGAATTAAATTTGAAAAAAAAAAAAAAAAAAAAAGGATGAAAATATTTGGTTGAGTGGGAGGGGAGAAAGAGTAGACAACTACACAAGTTCCCAATGATGCTTTACATTTACATTCTAGATCTGCTGCCACAAACTCTCACCTTGTACAGCGTATTGCAAAACTCCATACAGAAAGCTACAACGCAATAAAAAGTCGTAATAAACTGTTGAGGCATCGTCAAGTTAACCCCAAAACTAACACACCTTAGATATGTCACGACTCTTATCATACATTATGCAAATAATGATTTACAAGTCAGTATCTATCTACCAGCCATATATAGGGTTCTCCACCTGTGGAGGCAGGAGATGAAGATCTTTGCTATGCTGCTTGTCGTAATCCCTTGTTCCAGGTGTTGCCCCCGTACACAACCTAAGGAACTCATTACCAGTGAGACAGTAATGTGCAAATGCCAATCCTCCATCGACCATTTCTGTCAGGTCGGGCATTGAAACAGATTTTGTTATAGCCATTTTGCTGCTTCTACCTGAATCTCCAAGACCTGCATTATTCAAAACCTTATCGAGCTCTGAGTACTCCATAAATCTCTGGGTGGCCGCTTCCCATGAAAGATTGTATCTTTGTTCAGGGGTAAGTGGCTGAGGTTCATTTACCATTGCTTGTTTTACTTTTGCTACGAAGTCTTCTGGTGTTTTGTATGTCAAACAATTGGGGAATGCCCTGAAGAACTCATTTGATGGGTGGTCGGCACAAACAACAAATTTTCCCATCGCAAGGGCCTCCGCTGTAGCAGTGCAGAGCACATCACTGACACTGGGATTTATGAAGATTTTGTACCTGTAAGCAAAGAAACACAAGTCAAAATACAGGAAATAAAAATAGACTAAGTTCACTTAATAGGATCCATTCCCTGAAAAGTCAACAACAGCACCAAAAAAAAAACCATCGAGAGGAAGTGGTGCTCACTGCTCAGTGCTTTGTACTCAAAAAATTGTTATCTTCATAGAAAAGATCAAATTATAATACCAAAAACCTCATAAACAAATTCATATACAATTCAGGTGATTTTTTTTATCAAAATAAACATACATGGTGCACTGACAGATTGTTTGGTAACATGGATTAGATAGCATTTGACAATATAAAGAAAGAAAAATAAAACTAAAATCCTGTTTATTTTAATGTTGAACGCTTCATACCAAACATGCAACAAAGGTTTTGACTACCTGAGAAGAGGGGGGGGGGAGGAACTATGCTTACCCGTGAAGAGAATCATCTGCATGATCCCTGCCTTTCATAAATTGTAGATTCAGATTCAGCCTTTTTGCAGTGCTCTGGACATCATGAGCATCCTCACCATTACCATACACATCCAAGTTGAAGCCATCCAGGTCACTTTTGTGCTTCGCTAACAAATCTATTAATTCTCTGTACCCTTTTGCCCAAACCATCTTGCCTAAGAAATACGCTCCTTTGGAAAAAGAAGGCTGCCCACGCTCCTTATCTGCTGCAACCTTTTCTCCAATCTTTAAGAACTGAGGATTTACACCATGAACATTGCAAATCTCAGACTTGGGTAAGTCCTGAGTAGCAGCAGAAAGGCGGAGGATCTACACAGAACAGTGAGCAATGTAATTATTGACAACATCAGAGATGGTTCGGTTGTAATACAATCAAAATCTAGTCAGACCATGGATATCAACCAATACCTTGTCGCAATATGCTCTTGCAACCCAATTGTTAATATGTTTCACAAGAAAAGCTTGAAGAGCCCCATTCTTTTCCCTTTTGATGTATTCCAAGTAATTCGTATGAACAATACCGACGACATGGTTGAATTTATCAGTCCAGCGCTTACCATGATGGTACCAGTTCAAGTGTTCTGGTTCTTCTAGGATTGCAATGTCAGCATCCTTTGATGGAATGAACGTAGTAGTGTCTCCAGCTGGTATGATACTTCGCCTTTCTTTTGAGAACTGAAAAAGAAAACAAAATTAACAAAAAAATGCATCAGATATCAGAACCTATCTCTACATATATATGAAGTAAAATCCAGTCGTACTGACAAGATACTGTAATCTTACCCCTTCATTCTGTTTGTTCAATTATACTGTTATAGCAATCATTGCACCACATCTTAAATAAATTGAACACGTCTCTTACTATCATAGTCAGAATCATACTCAACTTTGATTCAGTTCATTTATGCAGAAAGATGCAATTTGATATCATCCCTATAACCTAAAATTTGGTGAAACTAATATAACAATAAGATTGAAAAATCCAAAAGATAAGTTTTTCAGGAAAAAAAAATGTACAAAATACAACTAAGCCTATATGAGCCTCGCCAGGTACAGTCGAATTCTTGGACAAAAAACAAAAGCACTGTGTGGCAGTTTATTTGTTAAGAAGCTACCTTTCCAGGGTAAAATGATATCTTGAAGTCAGCCTTAAAACCAACTCTTTCCTCAAGCCAACTACGTATATAAGATTCCTGCTCTTCCGGCGAGCCAAAAGTAAGATTGTTGGGATAAACAAGCTCTTGATCTGATCTACAAAGCCATGGAACCAAAAGTGTAACATTCTGCTTAGCAGAATTTGCTAAATATGCTGCTCGGAACAGTGGATTTACAGCTGTTCCCGTCATCCAAGGAAGACTGGCAGTAGTAACAATTGCCACGTGTCTCTTTTTTTCCAACACATCACGTTTAGCGAAGTCACTCCAAAAACCGCCTTCATAACAGTGCCCCGTACTTTGGAGAACACTGGCTATCCTTAAATCTAACTCATCATTGATGTTCTCACTTTCAACAACAGAAGACTCTCCTGCAGGTAAGGAACGCAATAGAAGTTGACTCTTGCGTTTGCTGCACAAGCTTTCCACTATCTTGTCTGATAAGCCTGCCACCAAAGTATAAAAATTATGAGCTCAGCAGGATATCTTAATAGCGCATTATAAAAATGACAGTCATACCCTACAAACAATATAGAAAGCCAGGAAACAAGAAACTTCGAGTGCTTAGTTCAGAGTTGTTATTGCATGAAGCAACCCTGTCCAAAATAACTTACTAAAATCTTATCAAGAACCTCTCTGCCCCTAAAAAATAACTGATGGGAATATTAGTAGAGATATTATCTACTTATGTTTCAAAAAGTCAGTAACGTATCAGAAAAATAACCCAAGTAGTTGAATATCATCGGGCTATTATTTTGGGCTAAAATAACCATTGAAGGAACTTATTCTAGCTTCTGTTCTCCAGCCTTTTACGTTTTGCGACAAAAATAGGTAGAACTGATTCCAAGGAAAGGCTTATTTTATGACAAGCATAGAAGCCCCAATTTTCTCTTTGAATCATTTCCAGGCAAGGCTGGAAACATATTAACACAACAAAACTCTACCTCCACCCCCTGAAACACCACCTCATCATCTACCTTGTCCTCATATTTTCCAGTTTCAGTCGCCTTCCAAAAGGCTCTGATATAGCTAATCACATCTCTTTTTAATTTGCAAAGATTTTACTGTGTCAAAGTAACCACGGCTCATAAAAGTTTGTTATACCCAGAAAACCTCAATTTCTAATAGCAGCAAGGCTACCCAGACAAGGAACGAGATGTGTCCAAAAAGCTAAGCAACTAAAACAACTAACTCTTATTCCAATGAATTTGGGGTTGGCTATATGAATAATATTTTTCACTGTTTCTACCAAAAGATACGGTGAATCAAATAATTTGCAATCACATCATGACATATTTATTTTGGTTTACATCTCCCTATAGTAACTTGTTCTATTGTGATCATGTCCCTCTTGTTGTACAACTCATTTTCATTGAGCATGTAGTCATTTATTTTTGGGGGCATATGTTCATTGTCTTTGTTATATTGTGTCACATGTATATAACCAGATAGGCTCGCTGCATCTTTTGTATATTCATGTGCATTTTTTGTTTTCATAAAAGATATTGAATATGATTCAATTGTCTATACTTTATTTAGATTAGTATGTTAAAATGGTAGGTGGTCTCCATTTTATATCATACGTACATTTTTGGGAAATTTTATTGCTTTTTTAGGTTTGTTTAGTCCAGCTAGGCTTAATCCAATGCAACGCATTCTCTTCAAATCCTCATTTCTTCCTAATATTCAAACCCAAATACCTGCAACATTCACTATTTGGAACACCGTGATCCACTTTAGTGACTCCCAAATCATTTTTATTCCAACTAGCCAACTTAATTCTATTAAACCTAAACCATTTATATCTCTAAGTACTCCTCCAGAGTTCTAGCTTACGATTGATCCCTTCTTATTTAACAATTAAAACTGTCATCAACGAACAACATACACCAAGAGACCTCATCTTCAATGTGTGATGGCCTCATATATAACTAAACTAACAAAATAAGAACTCTTGAGTAGAACTTTAAAACGAGCCTATAGTAATGAAGAGGAGGTCTATGTTACTATCGCCACTACATCTTATACTCGTGACTACTACATCATATATAACCTCAAGGAAACTGAGCAAAAAGAAAAAAGTGGCAAAAACCCCAAACCTCAAATCAATTACCCCCAAAATGAGAACTTTGTAGAACTTCAACACAAGCCACTAGAAAGATCTCACGCTCATGAATACTACTTCGTATATAACCTCAAGGAAGCTGAGCATAAAGAAAGAAAAATCGCAAGAACCCCCAAACCTGAAATCAATTACCCATTCACAAGCCGGACTAAATCATGTTTTTCCTGAAGCTTAACAGGCAATAGATTTTGATTTTGGTGGGTGAACACATTCTAGATACCTGCCTTTAAACTTCAAAATAGACCTAGCTCCAGCTACCCAAGTTTTCCAGTAGTGCTTAACGGAGATCAGAAAGACATTTTAATTCTTTATTACCAATTGTTTCTTTAGAGTTCAAGTTAACTCTAGCTTGCCTTCTAAGCCTCGCCGTAACAAAGCTCTAATCATTTCAATCATAATAATAAACTAAAATCCAAAATCTCCAGGGAAATTGGTCTTCTACCCCAACTTTGTAAAAATAGTTCGTAAATTGACTAAAAGGTTTGCATAATTAAATAGGTCTTATTGGTGACGGTTTCTGCTATCACCAAAATTTGCAGGAAATGAACACATGGCTTAAAGCTAACCAGAATCAGGGAGAAATTCTTGGAGCCTAGGACCAAAAAAATTAAGTAAACGCTTATGAAATTTGCAGCCATCAAGTACTGCAAAGGTTTTGCCATCAAGTACTGCAAAGGTTTTACCATCAAATATAAAAAAGAACCAGGAAACAAGAATGCAAAAAATAAAATAAAATAAATGAAAACGCAGAGACACTGCAGAAGCATATCATTCCATAGCAATACTGGCAACAGCCTATTTTCTGCACTATAGAGGTGACCATGGAAAAATGGCAAGAGAGGAATTATTTTCTTCTGCCAAGTCTTTTTTTATTATACTGGCAATAGTTTCTTCTACCCTTTATTTTCATCTCTTCTCCCACCAGCCACCCAGTGGAAATACCCAATTATGTTATGATAGCTATTGCATTTTATGAGAATAAGTTTGTCATTCAGTAATGATTCCCAAGATACTGTTCCCGGCTTTACCAGTGCTAACATACAAAATATAACCCATTCCCACTCACATTGTACTGTGGGTTTTACTGACTCTCTTCATACCCATCACTTCCATGTGATAGATCATACATCTAGATCAATTCACGAGAAACAGGTCGAGAATATCTAGCCATGGCACTTACGGCGAACGAGGACATGACTTTGTTGAGAATCATATATACCGGCAATTACAAACTGCAGTAGGGGCTGGTTTTCAAGATGGAAATGAAGGTTAATGAGTGAGAATGAATGAAGATTAAAAATTGGTTAGCACTACGAAGCATGGGCACTAACGAGATGTGTACGATGTCACAGACATGCAGACTAGTCATCTTTCCAAAAAGTAGAATATGACACGTTCTGGACATGCTAATGACATTTCTAGTATAATGTCTATATATCTCATGGATACATGATTTTCTCCCTTATATTTATAATTCATATACTTACATGTAAATGATGCAGATAGGCAGACAAGTCATCCTTCCAAAAAGTAGAATATGATGTGTCCTGTACATGCTAATGAGATCACAAATATTAGTTGTATGTATAAATCTCGTGGATATATAATTTCGCCCATATCTATATGATTCGTATATTTACTTGTAAATGATTCCAAATGTTAAACTAAGTTTTATCTATTTGTTCAAAGTTAATGCCATTTTGCACATGAACAAAAAATGTTATCATGATTCAAAGAAAAATTATATTGAACTCTTTTTTATATCATATAGTTTATTCTACATACAGTAGAGTGTTATAGAAGTGTCCAAAATGTTAATGTTTTTGAAACATTTGATTTCATTGGAACCTTTGGATCGAAATGAGTGACAAAAATATTTATGGAGCTGACTCAAGTTTATTGGAATTAAGGTTTAGCTTTTCATTGTTGTGGTTCGATACAGTCAATGGGAGTGTTAGACTAGTGTCTAAAGAGTTTCAGGGTATAACAGTGTATTTAACACAGGTCCGACAGGGACACGTAGTCTTCTCAAGAGAGTCTGTGTTTCTTAAGACAAATAAAATGGTAAGAGAAATAGTTGGAAGTGCAAGAATTAGACATGAGCCAAGCGGTGTGCATGAAAAGAAAGTGCTGCAGGATTGAAATGGTCAAGAGTGTTCAAAATTCATGAATCGAGACAACCAGATAGTCAAAACAGAATATATTATCCATATTCAGTTTAAGTTTCCTAAGTATATAAATTTTCCTCATCTTAACTCTGTGAAAGATCAACTCTTATCCATGGAAGAAAAAATGAGACAATAGTATTGTCCTAACACTGTTATTTTGATGAGGCTTTTAATGTCCAAAAACCAAGGTTTTCTATCAAGCAAGATATTCCAATTATATACATTATAAAAATGAGCAAGCTGGAGTTTTCATAGATGTTACCACAGTAGAGAGCCAAAAACAAGTAGAAATATTAATCATAGTAAATGCAGTGTGTAGAAGCATTATTAACATCAAATTCCTTTTTCATCTTGACAACTTCGTGGGAATTTTTCACACTAACTCTACACCAAGAACAGAACTTCACCATAACCAACCACATACCTTTATCAATGCCAAGTTGATCGAGAAATGGGCTAGACTGCCTAACTAAACATGCCAGTAGTTCGGGCACATCAAAAGGTGGAACTTCCTGCATCAGGTACAGAAAATATTTAGTGCAGTGCTGGCAGCACTTTAACAGACACATAATGTCTTCATGGATTTCTCTGGCTTCCTGGATAGTATAGAAGACTGCATATGATTGAAAATTTTTAACCCATAGGTTTCCCCCATTGGTTTCCTTTTAGAAATACTTATCAACAAGATTTTTTGGTTTACCCTATTGAAGTCTACATTGAGATTTGCTTATTATGCAACAGTTAAACAGAAAACCTTATCATCTCTTCAGCAAGTCAAAAAGTAGCAAGATGCAGTATGCACATCTAAAAATATCAAGTGACCATAAATTTAATAAAATGATGCACCAACCTTTGCATCATTTGGATCCCTGTATATTGATTTCTGCAAAAAGAAATTAATAATAATAAAAAAAAAAGTATAAGTCAGCTTATTAACTTAAAAGTCGTCAAAAAGTTAATAACATGACTGTAATGAAGATGTTTAAATTATATTAGCAAGTTATAGGCAGGCATCAAACAACTTAGAGCAATATATCATCAAGAGGATAGACCCAATCAAGTTCCAGCTATAAACGTGACACAGATAACATCATCATATAAAGATTATGAAATGTGTCCTCTGTTTTGCTGTTGAAACAGAGAAGAATTGATATTGGAGATAAGCAACCCTATTTTCAAATCCAACAACATCATTTGATACTCGTGCATCCCAAAGAAATCTGTATGTGCATTCTCATAACCAAATTTGTTTCGATTGATTGATAATTACATGTTTATTTGGGGATTCTTGAAGAGTAGTACATTAAAACCACCAGATATTACTTCAAGATATGTCCACGTGAAGAGCATAGCAAACTAGTTGTAAATCCTAATTCGTCTATTCTCATGCGTTCATCATCTATATTTCCCTGCGAGAAAAACATTATCGAAAAGGGTGATTTAGAAGAAACTTCTGTAAGAATTTCTAATACAATTATTTGCAGCTGGAAACATCTTGTATGAAGCATGAAGTTTTTATGAGTCCAATTACAAAGCTTAAAATTCCATGTTCCCCAACTTGTTCTCCAGCAAATCAAGAAAAAGTGGAAGGCATTAACATGTTCAGACGTCACCGTTCCATTCTTTTCAAAGTTTAACAAGGGCTGACTTAGATAACCGAATTACTAACCCTGAAACTTCCAGTAAAAAAATCTGTCTTGACCATGTCAAATAGTTCTATCAAACTAGACATAAATTAAACAAAGACATGCAACCGAAAGAAGCAGAAAATGCATACCAGACTTGACTTGAATTTTTCCACAAATTCACTGTACTTAATCCCCTCGAAAAACTCACTGGAGCTCTTGTGCTCCAATTTCTTGAGCCTGGACTTGAACGCCCTTATCGGCTCCCAGAATTCCCCAAACTGCCCTTCCTCTCTTTCCCTCTCCTTAAACCTCACCCTTCTCCAACTCCTGAAAGTCTCCCTCTCGTTCTCCTCCTCCTCCTCCTCATCGACCTCCGCAACAATTGCGTTCTTAATGGCAGACAAATCGATCTTAATCTGCGGCCGTGGGTACAACTTGAAGTCCGGAGACGAATACGCCCTCCGAAATTCGGACAATCTTGGCTGAAGCTTTCTAACAAAGTCAATTTCCGCTGGCGAAGGGGGATTTGAATTCGAAGCCGAGTTGAGGAAATTCTCGAGTTCTCTATCTGCTAGGTTTTTGAAGGAGTTGGCCCGGTTCTTGAGCAGCTGGAGATCGGCATCGGCTGATGAGCGGACCTCGCGCCAGCCTTTGGATATGAAGGAGAACGCTTTCTCTGCAGCGACGATCGAGCTCGAGCTGGAGTTCGATCCGGTCGACGGCGCTTTTGACGACGACGCCCACACCTCCGGCGGCTTAATATTTATCATTTGTTGTTAATTTTTCTGTATTTTAGGGCTGCTGAATTTTCCGATGAAAGGGGTGCAATGACATGGGACGACTTGCTTGAAGATTTTTAACGGCTAAGATTTTGATGCTGTCTTCATATAAATTTCAACAAGACGCAATAAATAGGGACTTTTTAGGAGCGAATATTTTGGGGAGGGAATGGGGACACGTGGGAGAGACGTAGAGGAATGTTCAGATTCTGGGGAGCCGACGTGGGTGGAGTCAATTGAATTGATAACATAACATTATCGCATTCAACAATGCTATAGGTAAAAAAAAAATCTCCCCAGAAATCATACAGAGAGACATTTAGTAGATTGACCATGCTACATGTATTGAATTTTTTTACCTAATTCCTTATCGATTGCTCGCAATAGAGGGGTGGGGACCACATCTTGAGAATTTTTTAATTCACGCGGGACCCGCGTGCATGTGAGAAGGGGTAAACAATTCGATACATTAAATTATATACAAATATCTTTAGCCTTAGTAGATTATCATAGAAAGGTGACAAAAAAAGCAGCCATACCACAGCACCTTTATAATTTCTATCTGTTTTTTTCTGTACTTGTAGAATAATTCTAATGGCATTATTTTGTATTGATGATTACAACTCACACCTTGTTGTCAAGTTTTCCACATTGTTCTTTTTCCAAGAGAAATTTGCAGTAATGGTCCGAACTATTTACTGAGTTACAACTTCATCTCGTACCTTTATTTTTATCAATTTGCAGCATCGTCCGTAAGAGTAATTTTATTAGTAGTAAAAACTACCGATGGTCATCATATGTGGCATATACCGACAGTTTGTTGTTCGATACATTAATGTTGTAGTTGCATCAAATAACACATTGTCATGTATATACTATGTATGACGACTATCGATAATTTTCACTATAAATAATATAATTATGTATGTAATGTGTCATTTTGTAACATCTTTGGTCTCCAATAACTAATTCCAACCACTTGACCATTTAGATACACACACACATAAACAAATTACACTATTCAAATGAGTGGATTGTCTTTTTATTTCTGCTAGCCATTCATGATATCCCTCAACTGACAACTCGCAAACAATTTCAAGCATCATATTTGGTGGTCAAGAATAATAAGTCTTTATTTTCTAGTAGTGTTGAGAAATTAAAGGGAACGAAATCACAGCACAGCTGAAATGATCATAAACTAAAACCAGCAAGAAACGAATCAGAAAATAAAAGATAGAAACTGAAATTGAAGGAATAGAACCTGCTATTACAACAGGGAAGAAGATGAAATTATATTCATTCAATTTGAGGATATTACAATGCGGTCTATTTTATTTATAAAGAAAATAGCTAACAAATTATCTAATAAACTAACAGGAAGAAGGATCTAGAATAAATGCTGAGCTGGAACACTGCTGGACAATTGGAGCTGCACTTGAGCTGAGCTTGGCTTGAATTGAAGCTGGGGATATTCTAACACACCCCTCCCTCAAGATGGACTATGGAGATCATCAATAGTCCATCTTGAAGATTAAAGTAAGCTGATGCAGAACGTCAAACTGAACGAACTGCTGTTGAGACTGGCGATCTTGCTGAATTTGCACCAGTTGGAATGAAAGCCAATAAACTGGTGAAGAGAAAATTCCAGAACAAGGCTGGATCTGAAGCCAAAGTTATCTTCAGATTTGGCATGGGTTAGTAACCATGAATTATCATCCATAAGGAGAAGAACATAGACAATGGAATCGGAATAAATTCCATGAAAAACTCTAGTACAAAGCTAGAGAGAATTGAAGAAAGGCCTCTGGTAATTTATCCAGGAGGCAGGAAAATCTGGTAAATGATTTGGATCCATCATCAATGGCGGAATGACTCATTGATGAGGAAGAATTGATCTGGTTTTGCAGATCGCCATTGGGAACTTTTGTCAAACACATGATGGACGAGAATGAAGAAGAAGGTTTATGTTGGGGCTTTTATGGCTGTCTCCAGAAATGCTTTAAGCTTCAGAAACAAGCACACGAACAGAAGCCTGATCTTGCTGCAAAGATAACGGGAATGCATGTTGGAGATGCACAATTCAGAATTACTTCTATTATTTGAGTCACCAGATTCACTAGTGACAAAGGAAGAAGAAGCTGTTCAAGAACAAAACAAAGGCAGCAGCAGGAAGCCATCACCGCTCTGATACCATGTTGAGAAATTAAAGGGAACGAAATCACAACACAGCTGAAATGATCATAAACTAAAACCAGCAAGAAACGAATCAGAAAATAAAAGATAGAAACTGAAATTGAAGGGATAGAACCTGCTATTACATCAGGGAAGAAGATGAAAATTATATTCATTCAACTTGAGGATATTACAATGCAATCTATTCTATTTATAAAGAAAATAGCTAACAAATTATCTAACAAACTAACGGAAAGAAGGATCTAGAATAAATGCAGAGCTGGAACACTGCTGGACAATTGGAGCTGCACCTGAGTTGAGCTTGGCTTGAATTGAAGCTGGGGATATTCTAACAGTGTTCCTATGTTATGAGTTACAATTTAGTCTCAAACCTTTATTCATAATATTTTGCTACAGAGTATGTAATGTATCATTTCGTAACATCATAGCCGAACTTGAGGAGAGGCCGTCGCCTCAAGCCGAACTCTTTAAGGGGCCCAATTTTTTTTTTTTTTTTTCTTTTTAAACCCACTAATCTCTCATTCTCGATTTTCCAACAGCTGCTGAAGAAATCAAAACCTAGACGGCTTGAGGCTTCATCATAAATGACTTAATGGGTTGTTTTCTAGGGTGTTTAACGGTTGCGCCACCTCTCAAACACGTCTCAAGAACTTCATCTCTGATCTCTAGCATTTTTCTTCACCGCACTCAACTAATTGTTTGTTTCCTATCTTTTTACATTACAGATGATATTCAGTTCTCTGTGATTTTATTTATTTTTAATTCTGTGTTATGCTTATTTCTTCATTTTCTAGAAGTTTTGCAATTAGATAATGATTCTCCTGATTAATGTTCTACCGGAAATTTGAGGGGAAGTATAAAACAAAGAAGGGGATTTAAAGTCTTTGCATAGAGCTTAATCCACCATAATTCATTAGCCCAAAATGAGCTTAATAAATTTTAATCCTAATTTTGAAAGCGTGATGGAGTTAGTTGTAGAATGTTTAAATCATTTTAAGGGTTCGGAAATGATAACAGTTAAAAAAAACTGGTAGACATCAAAAACAAGAATATGCTTAAATTCCCTTCCATTTGTAGGCAAATCAAAGGAACAGAAGCCAATGCACTAAAATTTTGCAATTAAGGTATATAACTTGCTCATTTTCAAATTTAATTTCTCAACTTTTTATTAATTAACTGACATTCAAAATTTGTTAGGAGGAAGTAAAATATTTATTTACCTATTGTATTTTTAAATACACAAAATTAACAATAAATACAAAAGCTCAACAAAAATAACTCCAATACTTATAAGAATACTAGTTGATGCACGTGCAATGCACGTGTTTGAATATAGTTGGCTATTTAATAGTGTGAAGTGATTGTTAGATATCCAAAGTGCATTAGATTTATAGTTATATAGTATATAGTACTCGAATAGAATAAGACAAAATGAATACAAATTTAATACTCGATGGTAACTAAAGATGAAAATTACATCACGTAGAACTCAGTGTACAGCTTAATATGATAGCCATCCGACTATTATCTAAGTTTAATATATGGTGCAAATCATTAATTGGAAAACTGCTTGCTCATGTCAACCAATTTGATACAGTAAATTATATAAATACGTTATAAAATATCCTCGTGAGGAAGTAATTTTTACCTGTGCACAATAACCAAGTTTCATGTCCATCCCCCATCCATGAACAAGATCATTCTAACAGAGAGAGTTGGGTGTCAGATAAGTTTGAATGAAAATAAAAAGGTTGAACTTCTCAAAATTAGAAAGGCAATTGTAAAAGATTCAGTTAAGTTGAGTTTTGGGGTGATATCTTTTTGGAAGTCAAGGAATAGGAGTTTTTTCCTGAGGAAAGCTCCAAAAGTTACCTGTATTAAATGCCAAGCACAATACCATGCAGATTTTGAAAACACAGGAGCCATTCCTTCTACAAATCTGCAAATTTGAAAAAATCTACGTTACTTTTAAATTGGAAAACGAATTGCTCTGAGTGTCTGTTTGACAAGCTGGATTGCCTGGACCGTGAGGATCGGTCTAGTTGTCTGTTGCTTCTCTATTGGTTCAGTACTAAAACATAGAATTGCCTTTTTTTTTTTGGATTTTCTTCCCCACTGAAGTTATTGATAAGAATGTATCATTTGAAAGTACATATTTGTCCACTCCACAACAAAATCACATTAAGCATCCCAAAATTATAAGTTGAAATTTACTTTCATAACGAAATTATAGAATTATTATGATTTAACGTTCTATAGTAGCTTCTATATCATCACCGTAACAACTTACAACGTTATACATGATCTTCTACAAAAGAACCAAAATGATGATTCTATTCTAAGTTATTCAGTGCACCAAACGTGGCTCAAAGTAATTAAAAGGTTCACCGGATATACAATAACGACAGGCTTAAATAGCCAGGGCAAAAAACACATGGATAGAAGCATATTGTAAGAAATAAAACTCCAGAAAAAATGAAGTTCACCGGATATACAATAACGATAGGCTTAAATAGCCAAGGCAAAAAACACATGGATAGAAGCATATTTTAAGAAATAAAACTCCAGAAAAAATGAAGTTCGAAAATAACTAACTTGAACAACCAAATGCTAGATACTAAATATAAAGAAAAAAAATGACATAAAAGAATTAAGATAACTAACTCAGTGCATGGTGGCCCCTCACTGTCATCTGAACATTTCGTACTACCTCTAGTGTCATAAACTCTTCTGCTTATATAACAAAATGGAAATATTAAATTTTAAGTATCTGTAGATGGAATCGGTAGTCAGATTAGATAAATTTTGCACCCAACTCACATGTGAAACTTATTCATTCTACTTCTTATTGTAATCCTGTGATGTATGCCAGTTGAATTTGGGTCTAAAGCTGGCTGAGATATCTCTAGTCCTTCTGATTATACAATTTTCAAGTACCTGAATAAAGAGAGATTTTTTTAGATTTATGAGCAGTCAGTGAAGATAGAGTCCCCACATGTTTGGAGCTAATATTTTGTATAGGACTTAATTTGGGAAAATGCACATTACGCTTAGCGGGTTGCAAGTTCAAAAACACACATTTCCAAACTGAGATCAGCAATGCTTACAAAAATATTTGGTATAATAACTAATTTCTTGGAATAAAATTGTTAAAAGAAAAGCAGCAATAGAATGTCACATAGGTGCTACAACAGTACCTTCCAGGATGGAAATTTTCCACCCCCAAATCTTCATCCCACAGGAATATGTAATCATAAATAGACACAATAGCTGGATGTAAGAACCGTTTTGCAAACCACCTGGAAAAAAAAATACATCACTGCAATTGAACTGATTCCATATATCCAGTTATCAAAAAAAAAACTCTGCCAGATTAAAGACACAAATTGCCAGTCTTACCATTTTGTTTGGTTGTGAGCAACTACATGTATTGCATCTTTACTCCATTCGAGGTTTCACCACCCATTCACATTACCATCATAATGGAACAAAATAATTGTGAAGTTCTCTGGAAGAAACTGAATTCAACAGAATTAGGCAATGGATGAGCACCATTAAAATAGTAATGCATATCACAAATTTCTCATCTTCAAACATCAATGGATTGCCACACCTTTTGAACAATTGAATTAACATTCTTCTTTTGTTTAATCCCAACTGGCAGTGCTAGCAAATTACGGGAGCTTTGAACTTTAACCTGAAAATTGAACAAAGGAGAGGCAGCCAGATATATAATAGTGTTCAGTTATAAAACCAATTTAGTACAAGTACGGAGGCATGGTGCCTAGTGTGGACAGAGGCATCTCATGCCTCCGTCCAAGTGGACGGAGGCATGGTGCTATATGCCTCCATTACTTGGATGGAGGCACCATGCCTCTGTACAAGTTTTTGGAGGCATCTCATGCTTCCGTCCACTTTTTCATCTGAATGGCAGTCGCGCTCAGTAGGAGAGGAATCTGTTGCATGATCAGTAGTATTAATGAGTGGGTTCGTCTCTTCCTTCAAATATGATGTATTTTTCATTGCTGGATATGATGAACTTGTTGATTACTGATTTTGAGAAGTGTCTTCCACTGTCTTCTGCATGGCTTCAGCAGATAGATGAACTGATTTCTGATTAGGATAGACATGGACCAAATTAACAACAGCAATAGAATGACAAAAAGGCAATTAAATTTCAAGGACAGACAATATGGAAAGATGATCCACTGACCTTCTGCTTGTGAGAGTGGATGTGCGCAAGAAAGCATGAAAACCTAACCATCCTTACAAAAATTGATAAGGACTCACATCAGATCTACTAACTGTAATATCAAAGGCTCTTGGAATTGAGATATATATATATATATATATTAAAATAGACTCAGCAACTACAAAAATAAAATCATATCCTGTCGCCACGCTTCTTGAGACTTAACCAAGGCTGACCTTAGCCATAATCAAGGGATAACCCCTCTGACACACGGCACAATCTCCAAATGTGTGATGATCTTGATCTCCTCAAAACACATGATAAGATCACCCCCTAGTTATCACCCCACACCTGTTGGGAATTTACTTAACATGCACAGCGAAAATTAAACAATTTTCAATTCCCAAACGAGGATCTGCAATGTATTTAGATAGAAACTGTGATGAGAATGATACCTTTGATGAATTCCACAAACTCTTTTACTTTTTCTTGAACTCCAATGATCACGATCTGCAATCCAAGCTGTCCAATTGTCCAGCCTCCAATGGTGATCCACACAGAGAACAAGAATGACGGCTAGGGTTTTCTTTTCTTGTGCTAGCAAGAATAATAAAAATCACATACACTTTTCAAACCCTAGTAGTCTATTAATATAAGTCCAGATGGGCTCGGCCCATCTATTAAACTTAACCCGGTCCAAGATTTAATTAATCAAATTAATTAAATCTGGTCCATGAATTAATTAATCCAATTAATTAATTCGAGCCTATTAATAAACAACCCAATTAATTAATTATCCAACACTTGTCAATTAATTAATTGGTAAATCTCATTCTTCTGATTCTCTTTTGTGTGTGACCCATTAGGTTCCCGATCACGATGCCGAACGACATGAATTATTATTTTGATCTAATCAAAATCGATAAATTAAAACGCCCCTTTTAATTTATCACTAATTCATTTTCGTTGTCCCAGATTGACATCTAGCAATGTATCAGGGCAATACATGTGACGGGAAATATCACGTAGCATGACAAAACCAAACTTGTTCATTTACCGTGAAACTATAATCCTTTCGTCAATATGATCCGATCAATTATGAGATATGGATATGTGTCAATCTCAATTATCGATCATATCTTTTATCCCACTGTTAAGTCAATGTACGTCGAAAACTCTTTTCCGACTTATGAGTTCACCTTGGCCAAGGATTTCATAATTAACTTAACTGGATAAATTGTATATCATAATCTCTTACTATCTAAGAGTGACGAATCCTCTATTGATCATTCACAACCTTCATATGATTCTTGACATACCCGAACAATGTTGTATTAGCGACCCTTGACATAGCAACATCCAACACCACCAAAGTATGTCTATCATCATATAAGGTACTATGATGACCTCAAGTCAAAGGACCAATTCCACTACCGAACGTTAGAGATTAACCACTAACACTTAGATAGTTATCCATGTGGAATCTCTCAGTGGGTCTCCAATGTTTTGTTCTATAACAAAACATCCACGTGTTCATTCAAATGTCACCACACTTTAGCTTGTGAGATCAGCTACTTACTTCACAAGTAAGAATGCCACACGCGATAGTCTATCCGTAATAACGATATCCGTATCTCGTTATTACTTCGACCACGGACGATTTAAGATTCAATCATATGTAATTTGTATCTCACAATCACAACTCCTTGTGATTAACAAATCACCAAGACTTGAATCTACGGATTCTATTATTTAATTTATTAGAATATTAATTCAATTAAATAATAGATATTGCCATATATATGCATTGATTATATATATTCAAAGTGTTTATGTCCAAAGTTGATTGGACCTAGGGCATAACACTTACAAACTCCCACTTGCACTAGATCCAATCACTTATGTATCTTATACCATAAGAGTCTACATGACGATCATGTTTATGCTGCGACAACTCTTTGTCAGTGGATCTGCAATTTAATAACTTGTGGGAATTCGTTCTTTATTTACGTCATTTCTTTGTATTATCTTTTCAATGAGATAACACTGCCTTAACATGTGTTTAGATCATTGATGAGACCTTAGTTCCTTCGCTTGCACGATGGCTCCATTGTATCACGATGCATAAGCGTGTGATCAACAATGTTAGGAACTACTCTAAGTTCAGTAATGAACTCCCTGATCCAGACCACAACTTTTGTTGCTTTGTAAAGCAATGATGTATAAGGATTCCATTATTGAATCAACGGTTATTTGGAACATTTCCAACACACCGCTTAAGAGTAAACCAATATCCTATTTGAGATGTGCTATTATTCCAGTCTGACTAGAAGTTAGCATCATTCTATCCATGAACTCTCAGTTCATTTCCTCCATATAAAATCTTCTCGAGATTTTATCTGTATAGATTGGGATGAGTCAAGCAATCTTCTAGATCTATCTCTATAGATCAACTTGTTTCTCCCACATCCATCACAGAGAAATTATTTGACAACCATAATTTCAACAATTGAAATATAGAGACGTCGTTTCCTATAATATGTCTCATACATATAATATCAGGAATGCGACAATGCTCCCACTATCTTCTTGTAAACGCACATTTCGTCTTTATTTTTGATAAAATCAAACATTTTGACTTTTTGTATCAAATCGAAGATTCCAGCTCCAAGAGGCTTGTTTCAATCCATATTGACATTTTTCTTGTAAACTCATTTACAACCTATGGATTCTAATCCATCAGGCAAGTCGACCAAGGTCAAACCTCAGTTACATACAACAAGTCCATCTCTTTAAGTCAACACTTGACTTTATTTCTATGTAATTAGTAGGTTCATTATCCTTGATTAGTAATCATGGATTCGTACCTTCTAGGAGGTCAAATGATCCTACAAGATTTACACTGAGCTAACGTGTCCTCAGAAGTCTCCACTTCCTGATCAAGAGTATGTCCCTCAGCGGGTGTGGGATAAGACTCAGGTTTATCTATTCGGTTAATTATATCCGTGGACTCTTGAACTCTTTCAAGATTTATTCTACTCCCACTGCCTCTCTTAGAGTAAACACTTTCTCTAAGAGTATGACATGTCTTGAGATGAACATCTTCTTCTCAACGAGATTATAGAATTGATATCCAATTATCTCTTGAATATTCAAAAATATATAATTATCGGATTTAGTCTCAAACTTATCCGATTCAGTACGCTTCACATAAGTGTCACAACCCAAACGTTCATATGAGATATGTTGGGTCATTCCATAACTCGTATGGAGTTTTTGTCAACCGATTTAGATGGGGCACGATTTAGTGTGCAGCACGTGGCAATCAGTGCATGATCTCAAAACGATTTTTGAATGCTTGCATGGCTTGTTCTCAATTGCACTATATCTAATAGTGTACTATTCCTCATTTCAGATGCATCATTATGTTGCAATGTATGTGGAGGAATCCACTGCATGAGAATCTAATTCTCTTTTAGATAATCTAAAATTCTCCATTTTAGATATTCTTTACCTCGAACAAGTCTTAGTGTAAGAATATATTTACCTATTTGTTTATCAACTTTTAGTTTGAATCCTTTGAACATTTCAAGAGATTCATGCTTGAATTTCATCAAATATATATGATCATTTCTGAAATGATCATTAGTAAATGTGATGAGATAAGATAAACTTTACCTGACATTAATTGATATGGATCTACATACATCACTATGTATTAGACCTAATAATTGTGCAGATCATTTTCCTTTTCAAGTAAAAGGAGATTTGGTCACAGTGTCTTACAGACATGATTCGCATTTGTCAAATGATTCAAAATTATTTGACCCAAATATACATCTCCATGTAAGTTTGGAATTGCATTCTCATTTATGTGACCAAATCTGCAATGCCAGATATAGGTGTTATTCAGATTATCATTTTTATGCCTTTCAATTTCTATACTCATTATAGAACACTCAACATTTAGAATATAAATGTCATTTTGTAATTTACCATAACCATTAAAATCTTATCAAGATAAAAAGGAACAACAATTGTCCTTAACATTAGAATAATTCATGTCAAAACATGAAATTTATTTAATACTCTTGGTAATGGTGAAAACAAAATTAACATTTCTCTAATTCTAATATCAAACATAAAGGCAATGGCAAGAAATATGCTTCTACAGGAAATGCAACAACTTTTGCTCATTTTCAACGTGTAGGTCAACTTCTCCCTTTTGCAGCGATCTACTTTTATTTAGTTTCTGCATATTTATACAAATATGAGATCCATATCTAGTATCTAATACCCATGAAACTAAGGAAGTATATATAAGCCTTGTAATTTCATTTCCAATGATCTACCATTCCAAAATGATAATAAGGATCATCAGATTTGGTATTGTCCTTATTTGCTTTAACCGTCCTAGTCATCTTGGTTGCTTTCCTAAAGCATCCTTTAGACTTCCTTAGAGGAATCTATGACTAAGATTTGTCCACTACAAAAACAGATGTTGGACTTAACAGTTTTAAGCATGTTCAGCAACTCAATGAGCGTGCTTCGAGTTTATTCATATTAAATTCATAATTAGTTATGAATAACTCTTTGACAGAGATTGCAGAACCAAGTCTATACTTAGTTCATTGTTCATGACTGAACGCAATCAAGACAATTCTCAAAGTAGTCTGCATTTTCAGCACACGAGCACCGACTGAAGATTCTTCTGCCATTATGCACAGGTATAGTTGCTAGGAAATATCATATATTTCCTCGTATGATTGTTTATCATTCAACACATTGAGATGAAAGATCATGTGTTAGCATCTATACTCTTATGTTGCTTTGTAACTCAGGTGACATAGTCACAAACATCACATATGTTGTAGTACTATCGTCAACACTCTGTTTATTATAGCAGCCACCCCTTCTTTTATTGAGTCATCAACAGGTGTCTCTAGAAAGGGCTACTTAAGGACACAACCAATTTTTCATGCTTGAGAACAATTCTCAGATTGCGACGTCAATCAAGAAAATTTGCTTTGGTTTTTGGCATACAATATGCTTCTCAAATATATGTGGTTACTCATAATTCAATAAATGTAAACGACGAAAAGTAAAAGAAATAATATATATATATATATAATACATGAATTAATTTAATATGGTCTTTTATTAAATTAATTTTGCTCCCACTGTTTAACTCAAATTTATGACCCTCTCACATAAATTTATGGAATCCATACTTGATTCCCAGTGGGCTGGAATCCCATTTGTTATATTAAAACCTTGAGTGTATTCAACAAGCCCTAATAAAACATTCAGGTAGATACTATTATCAATTGTATCTCCATACAACTCCCAGATCATTAAGCCGACAACTCTTTGTCTTCACACATCTTATGTGTTAGCTTAACAAGCCTCTAAGATTTATCTCCTTGAGTGTACTCAACAAGAGATAAATATTAGTTAAGTCAAACCCATCATTCAGAAATATATAATATTTCATAGTGTCAAACATATCCCTAATAGACCAGCCTTGAGTGTACTCAACAAGCTAAGATCGATTTAGGACTCTCGTTTTTCACTATAATGAAGGAAGGCGAATATAAATATGACTTAATATTTTAACATACCTCTAAAATTTATCTTCTTGAGTGTACTCAACAAAAGATAAACATTAGTTAAGTCAAACCCATCATTCAGAAATATCTAATATTTCATAGTGTCAAACATATCCCTAATTGACCAACCTTGAGTGTACTCAACAAGCTAAGATCGATTTAGGATTCTCGTTTTTCACTATAATGATGGAAGGTAAATAACAAATTGACTTAATATTTTTAACGAGGGGTTTTGCATGCAAAAGGTCTCATCGTAATAATTATATATTTTTTATTATACATCTAACATGCAAATAAACATACATATAATAGTGTGGACGATTATGGACTTATACTATCTAGTCTTCCCGAGCCATAAGGAAGACTAGTCGGTCAGTTCCTAGGGGGTATAGCATTGATTCATACAATGCTCCATCTCTATGGTCTCCTCCTCTTCTTGTATCTCCAATTAGTCCAGTTGCAACTTGTATCCTATACTAGTTGGCACGCATGCCTAAATAATATTGGACACGCAGGACCATAATAATAACAATGGACGCGCAGGTCCAAAATAAATAAGAGCTCGCAGGCCCATAAAACAACAAGAATAAAACTAACCATTCAACACATCCACATGGTCGAGTCCATAATCATCCACTAATAAAAACATTCATCATATAAATGCATTCCTATAATATCTAATATTATATGCTAACATGTTTCAAGTTTCTAGCAATTAAAGTCGTCTAAACTAATTTAGACTAATGGATCGGAACAATTAAATAAGTAATTAATCAAATTAATTAATTAATTTAATTAGCGGACTTATTTAATTAAAATCAAATTTCAATTAAATATCAAATTAGAGTCCAACTCTAATTCTACAAATATAAGGCGAGACTATTTAATTAAAATCAAATTTTAATTAAATACCAAATTAGAGTCCAACTCTAATTCCAATAAAATTTTAGGGTAAGACAATTTAATTAAAATCAAATTTTAATTAAATGTCAAATTAAAGTCCAACTCTAATTATAATCAAATTAATAAGGTTGAATTTAATTAAAATCAAATTTTAATTAAATACAAAACAAGAGTCAAACTCTAATTCCAAGATATTAGGGCGAACATATTCAATTAAAATCAAATCTTAATTGAATAATAAATTAGAGTCTAACTCTAATTTTAAGAAGCATTTAGGGCGAGACAATTTAATTAAAATCAAATTTCAATTAAATGTCAAATTAGAGTCCAACTCTAATTTCAACAATATACTAGGGTTGATAATTTAATTAAAATCAAATTTTAATTAAATATTAAATTAAAGTCTAACTCTAATTTAAAATGAATTAACATTTTAATTTAGGATAAAACTCCTAAATAAAATAAAATTCAATTTAGGGTCAAAGTTTAATATTTAAGTTAAAATCTAATTTTAACGAAAATATAAAAGTCGTCAATTTTTAAATAAAATTTTAAGCGGGTCAAAATTAAATTTTAGGTCAAACCATTTGAAAATCAACTTAAAAACCATTTCAATATTTAAATTCAAAACTATTTTAAAAATTGCAAATTGACCCCTAATCATAATTGGAGACAGGGGCTCGAAATATCACAAATTGCATGACAAGCCCCCGTCCCCAAATCTTCAACCCCGTAGCAGAAAACCCTAGAAATTTCCCCCCCTTCCTCCCGCCGGCGTTTCTTCACCGGCGAGACCCGGACTCGTCGCACAGCGGCGGCGCTTTCGGCTTCTGTTCAAGCTCGCTAGCGAACGCTTCTTGCCCGCTGACAAGCCTTCGCCAACGCAGCGCTTTCGCGTTCTTTGTTCAAGCTCCGGCTGCCCGTCGATCGCGGCAAGAAGACTCATGCATTGCAGCATCGCACGGAGCGACGCTGCAACGCAGGGCTGCCGCCGTGTGGGGCGAAGCTGCTGCTTCGCCCCTGCCGCCTTCGCCGGCGACTTCGCCCCTGCCGCCTTCGCCGGCGGCGTTTTGTTGCTGCCGGCAGAAACTTCCAACCAATTTTATTTTTATTTTTATTTTTTTTTTGACGAAAAAATTATTTTCATTTTCAAAATAGATTTTTGAAGATGAAAATAAATTTTCTAAATTGCTAAATTCAAGAAACAAAAATAAACAATTAACTTTTAATTGTTCAATCATGCAAAACAATTTCTAACAAACACAAACCTGGCTCTGATACCACTGTTGGGAATTTACTTAACATGCACAGCGGAAATTAAACAATTTTCAATTCCCAAACGAGGATCTGCAATGTGTTTAGATAGAAACTGTGATGAGAATGATACCTTTGATGAATTCCACAAACTCTTTTGCTTTTTCTTGAACTCCAATGATCACGATCTGCAATCCAAGCTGTCCAATTGTCCAGCCTCCAATGGTGATCCACACAGAGAACAAGAATGACGGCTAGGGTTTTCTTTTCTTGTGCTAGCAAGAATAATAAAAGTCCCATACACTTTTCAAACCCTAGTAGTCTATTAATATAAGTACAGATGGGCTCGGCCCATCTATTAAACTTAACCCGGTCCAAGATTTAATTAATCAAATTAATTAAATCTGGTCCATGAATTAATTAATCCAATTAATTAATTCGAGCCTATTAATAAACAACCCAATTAATTAATTATCCAACACTTGTCAATTAATTAATTGGTAAATCTCATTCTTCTGATTCTCTTTTGTGTGTGACCCATTAGGTTCCCGATCACGATGCCGAACGACGTGAATTATTATTTTGATCTAATCAAAATCGATAAATTAAAACGCCCCTTTTAATTTATCACTAATTCATTTTCGTTGTCCCAGATTGACATCTAGCAATGTATCAGGGCAATACATGTGACGGGAAATATCACGTAGCATGACAAAACCAAACTTGTTCATTTACCGTGAAACTATAATCCTTTCGTCAATATGATCCGATCAATTATGAGATATGGATATGTGTCAATCTCAATTATCGATCATATCTTTTATCCCACTGTTAAGTCAATGTACGTCGAAAACTCTTTTCCGACTTATGAGTTCACCTTGGCCAAGGATTTCATAATTAACTTAACTGGATAAATTGTATATCATAATCTCTTACTATCTAAGAGTGACGAATCCTCTATTGATCATTCACAATCTTCATATGATTCTTGACATACCCGAACGATGCTGTATTAGCGACCCTTGACAGAGCAACATCCAACACCACCAAAGTATGTCTGCCCTCATATAAGGTACTATGATGACCTCAAGTCAAAGGACCAATTCCACTACCGAACGTTAGAGATTAACCACTAACACTTAGATAGTTATCCATGTGGAATCTCTCAGTGGGTCTCCAATGTTTTGTTCTATAACAAAACATCCACGTGTTCATTCAAATGTCACCACACTTTAGCTTGTGAGATCAGCTACTTACTTCACAAGTAAGAATGCCACACGCGATAGTCTATCCGTAATAACGATATCCGTATCTCGTTATTACTTCGACCACGGACGATTTAAGATTCAATCATATGTAATTTGTATCTCACAATTACAACTCCTTGTGATTAACAAATCACCAAGACTTGAATCTACGGATTCTATTATTTAATTTATTAGAATATTAATTCAATTAAATAATAGATATTGCCATATATATGCATTGATTATATATATTCAAAGTATTTATGTCCAAAGTTGATTGGACATAAGGCATAACACTTACAAAACCTGCTTAGAGGTGCGAGAAAACTTAGAACTTGCAGAAGCGGCCAGACTGAAAGAAAATCTTCTGTGACTATATGAGCCCAAGCCCGATTATGCATAAAAGAGACAGCTGCCTATAGGGAGCAGAAAGCAAGGAAACCAGATCAGTGGATGGGAAAAAGGAATGCTACTATTTCAGCAGAATATTCTCTTCATCCAAATTTAAATTGTGCATTTTTACCATCAAATATGATACTGGAAAAGTATTTCAGCTGTTAATTAGATCATTACAAATTCGTTTATTTATTGGTCATTCACAAAACATGGGGTCACTTCAGTTTCGGTGATCATGTACACAGCCTTTTAAGGTAAAAAATTCGATTACAGAAGATAACTAAAATGCCCAGTTGTTATTTCTGCGATAGCTGCTATAGGTATGTTAACTATGTTCCTATTCCAATATTTCTTTCTTTAAGCATTGGTAACAAAAGGCAGATTTTGATAGGCTAACCCAAATAGAAAAATAAATTGCTATATTCTACAACTAAATCAACATTGACAAGATCCAAATACAAGCGGCAGATTCTATTCATATCAAATATAGAAATGCAGCCCTAAGTGCCAATAAATAATTTCTGTATAAATCATTCATATATACATCAAGATTTTAATAAGCTCTATAAAAGATTAATAATAAAGCATGACTCTTTAAACAAAGAACTCAACAAACAAAAGTCATACAAGGAATCTATCATTTGAACAGTTTCTGAAAACTCTATTGCATCAACAAATTTAATATGCATATATATGGTTGAACACTACCAGTTTACGAATGATTTCAGATATTATTAGAGTTCATTTTCTTCGAGTTAAATTATTAAAGCCGCAAAACTCGTATGTCAACAATCAAATAAGAAATTTGAAAAAAAAAAAATGCAACTAAAAAGAAACTGCAAGGGCACCATGTCTCCGTCCAAGTGGACGGAGGCACGTCGAGCCTCCGTCCGCGTGCACGGAGGCACACCGTGCCTCCGCGCACGGTGTGCCTCCATACACGTGGACGGAGGCACGTCGTGTCTCCGTCCGCGTGCACAGAGGCACGCTGCGCACGGTGTGCCTCCGTGCACGTGGACGGAGGCACGTCGTGTCTCCGTCCGCGTGTACGGAGGCACGCACGCTGGTGCCCGTACTCTAATCTCCAGTACTTTAACTCCTTATACACACATAATTCTCCAGTTCTCTACTCTGCCAACCAGTGAAATTCAAATTCAGAACAAAATGAAATTATATTCCAGGGGCATGAAACAATTTCATCCTCTGCATACTCACACAACAATTAGTTCTCAACAAATTATGATTACACCCGAAATCAGTAAACCCATAGTGGTTTTTTACTGTGCATACATTAAACCAACATTATAGATTTTACTACCTGAGTGACTATCTCAATCTTCGTTGCCATCTTAACCTTCATCTGACCAGAACTCGATTTGAACTCAACCTGCTCCAGATTCACAGGAAAATAAGAGTTCTGTTTCTAATTTGAATTCTAATAGTAGGATTTAATTTCTTGAAGGAGTTTGAAGTTCAATTGTCACTTGCATCCGGTCAAAATCATGACCCGAAAATCGTCCAGATCAACGTCGCCAAGAAAATTAGTCTTGGGTGCTCACCGACTCAATTCCTTGCCAAATTTCTCTAATTATTGTTCAGAATCGTTACTGGTAAGTATTATTCTTAATTATTGTTCTTAATTATTTGTAAATATTGTTTTCTAATTATTGATCGGTCGAATTTCCTACGATTTCTTGGCAGTAGTATCGTGAAATCTGGAGGAGAAGACGGTGATTGAAAATGGTAAGCAAACAAAATAGGGTAGAAGTGCTGTGAAGTATAGTAGGAAAAGGCGGTTAACAAAACGGCGTCGTGTTGGTTGACGATTCAAAATCTTGACATCTGGCATCAACAGTGCCTCCCCAACTGGCTCTTTTATTTTGTTAAGGATATGAACAGAAAATCATCATCAATTACAAGATATATTAATTAATATTTTAGGTGTTTTTTTAATTGTCTGATTTCACAATATTGCTGAATTTTAAATTTTGATTAATTATGGTTAATGACCTTGTTCCAGACTTGAAAATTAGTTCAAGGTTTAGCTTTGAAATTTGTATGCTTATAGTGTCCTATATTTTATAATAAAAATTTTATTCTTTGTAGGGTTTGAATTAGTATAGTTATTGTTGAAATATTGATGTAATTTTTAGCCATATCTTTTAATTTTTCTTTCTTAAACTAATTTGAATCATTTTTCACACTCAGATTTCAGTTAGTATTAGCTGTAGAGTGATTTGATTCAAATACTATGGCTCTTAAATATGTTTCTGGAGCTCAGAAAAATAAGAAGAGAGAAAGAGTAGAGGCATTAATTCGAAGTTAGACTGGAAATATGGATAAATACTTTAACAGCGAGAAAAGAAAAGAGAAGAAAGAAACACTGAAAAATTTAGTGATTGGGGAACAATAGAATCATAATGGCAAAAATAATATGGATGAACAGAAAGAGAACAAGGAAATGATTGGATCTACCAATATGAATGAATAAAAGCAAAATGATGAAAGATAATGTTCAACATGAAGATTTAAATCAAGAGAATTGTTTTTCTTTGAATGTGAAAATTGAAGGACATTCACATTAATCAAAAGATGTGAGATTTTTTAGTTGAAATGGGTCTAAGGACATTCACATTTAAATTAAGAGAATTGATTTTCATTTTATTATTGTTTTATTGTTGATTTTAAGTTAACAAATTTAGTTTTGTAAAACCCTTCTAAATGAAAAAAATTGATTGCTTACTACGATTTAGGAGTCCAAATTTTAAAATTCGTCTCAGGTCCCTTGCGAAACATAAGTCCAACTCTGTGTAACATCGTTGGGCTCCAATAACTAGTTCCAACCATTCAATTAGGAATATATGAACAAATTGCTCGATTTACCAACACACAAAATTAGTAGGTTATTTTTTATTACTACTATCATGATATCCTTGTGTTACACAATAAAATATGCAAAACACCACGTAAGCGACAGCGAAGGCCACGTGTTTGAGGAATATACCACATGGCATATTCGCACATTCCTCGCTCTGTTGAGTGAAGGTATCGATATACCAGATTTTGGTTTTAACAAATCATCAAGCGAATTATTCTAATGTTCATTGGTCAAACGATTCCATTGCCCTCAGATTTCAATGTACTTTAAGAAGAATTTTTTTATAAGAAATATAAGTTCCTAGAAATCAGCATGTGATCCTTGAGGATCAAGAAAAATGTTGGAGAATGAACATCCACAAGAAAACTCAGTCACACAAGGAAACAAACTCATTGAGAGAGTTCACCATAATTAGAATTCTACGAACTAATGACAACATGACAATCTACTTTGACAAAGCTAGAACAAAATGGCTTGTCCACAAAATTGCTCAAGCGTTGCCCGCCCACAAACAATTTGTCAATGAGCTTAGGCTGCACATCAAACCTACTCGTCACTATGATAAAACTAGGCTAAACTGACTTATCCACAAAATTTCTCGGGCCCTACTCGACCTATAACCCATCTTTCAATGAGCTCAGGCTGCCCATGGACAAAGATGATACAAGCCGACCCTAAACCTCCACCCTGCATATTTGGTTTCGTGATTTCCCTTGTCTCATTTATTTCTCACCCCCACCCCGCATTTTTCATTGATTTTTTCCCATTGCCCGCCTATTTTCACCTGCAATCCCCAGCTAGTTCCCTTACTCTCTACACCTCTAATCTCTCCTTCATTCTTCTCCAATCTACAACCCTAGTTCTCCCAATTTTTCTTACCCTAGATCTACATGGTAGTTTGCAGTTGGCAGAAGGGCTGTGGTAGAAAAGGTGAGGAGATAGAGGAAGAGTTTTCAAATTCTAGTCCTTGTTTGACCTCATTTTCTAAAATTTATTTCTCATCAATTTTTTTTAACCAAACGTTTTAATGAGATTCACAATTTTCATCAACTTTTAATCAAAAATTTTATCAACTTATATTAAAATTGACTAAAAATCTTATTTTTTAACTTTGAATCAGGGCTCAATTTTAATTATATAAACTACATAAGAGTATAATTGTCTTTTTATAAAAAAATCTAACTTGAACCCTGATGCTACCAAAAATCGCGCATGTCAAATTCCGAGCTTGACGACTGGGAATGAGCACAAACATGATCTTTCGGTACCTTGAACAAATGCGTCGAGGTGTATCATTGTCACCCCTCCGATGCTTAAATCAGAGAGAGAATATGAAAGAGTTTTAGTGCTGAATTTATATGAAAAACATGCTTTGATAATGAATTGGAATGATGTATTTATAGAGGTAGGTAGTGTATTCCTAGAAGGATTATGATGTTGAAACCTCTAGGAGTTCTAACGTGATTGAAAGTTGTAACTTAGTTGATTTTGTATCATCCATGTATTTGGATAAGGATGGGACTCCGATGGTAGAATTCTTTCAGGATGGGTAACATATTAACAGCATGACTCTTTTTCTCTTAGGTTTGGATAAGCCTTGATACGAGGGAGAGTCCTAATAAGTCGAGAGCTGTACAGTACAAAGTTTAGTTGTGATCTCAAGGAAGACCAAGTTGTCGAAAATAGACAATCCCTAGAAGATACTCCCAAGGAGGTCATGTAGCGATATCAAAAAAGCTTGGCGGCTCGGGGCTTGGCTCGAGCCGGGTCGGCTCGTGGCTCAGTAGCATCGAGCCGAAGTCAAGCCCCATTTTGGGGCGTCGACTCTAGCTCGAGCTAGCTCGTGGCTTGTCACCGGCCCGTGGCTCGGGCCGAGCTGAGTCTTAAGAAAAATTAAAAAATACAGCTACCTGCAACTGATGACAGGTACATAAATTGCAGACATCTTTTTTTTTATTTTAAGTTTAGATGTACTTTTTATATATATTAATATTTAGTTATTATTTATAATACGTATAAATTGTACAAATTTTAAATACATTATAAAAAATTATAGATTTATAACGAATTAAAAAAAAAACGAGTTGGCTCAACCCTTTAAGGCTTGAGCCAAAAGCTAAAGCTCGGGCCGAACCTCATTTTTTTGGCCAAGCTTTTGCTATGCTCGGCTCGGGCCTAAAAAAGCTCGAACCTATTTTACTCGATCCGAGCTTGAGCTTTGAGTTTCGGCTCGTTGACATGGCCAAGGTCATGAGACGTCTCTGGTCAAATTGGGAAGATGATCATTGGGTCCCGTGCTCGAGCTCAACCAACTTTGGGATCATCAGCGGCCCCCGTGCATCCATGCCAGAGCCTCGTACTCGAGATTCTGGGATGTGATGCACATAGTAATCATAGCAGGAATGACATACCTCAGAGATAGAGCTGACCTGGATATAGGAATGATCAGTCTTTGAAGTTAAACTGAGCAGCATTGGAAATGAGTTGCTCAACCTTTAAAGCTAGAATGAGCAGCCGGTTGCTCAGCCTTTCAAATTGGACTGAACAGCCTTGGAAATGGGCTGCCCAACCTTTGAAATGTGATTAAGTAGCCTTGTAAATGGGTTGCTCAGCCTTTAAAATTGGACTGAACGGCCTTGATAATAGGCTGCTCATCCTAGGGTTCGTGGTAGTGTGACGTGTGGCCTCGATATTAGAGCCAATGGTTGCCCTAGGGGGCGAATGTTTGCCACGTGATAGGATGGAGGGCTAGGATTGATAGACCATTGGTCTTCTTCAGAATCCTATAAATACCCACATGCCCCATCTCATTTGTCACCTTTCTCATTGACAAATCTCCTCTGATCACCTCGGGCTTTTTGTTTTCTTAATGTAAGACCTCGAGACTCCTAGATAATTTTAAGTTTAGTTCTTAGAGTTATCTTCTGATAGTTCGTTGGCTTCGGGTTCAACGTCCGATGATGCTGGCCATTCCATGATACCTATGGTCATTCTATTAGACAATAGGCCCGTCCTTACGTATCCTGAGCTTAGAGGTCGGTATAAAGAACACGAGGTTATATCTATAGCGAGGGAATTTGGTATAATGCCAGGGTGCGATATTAGGACTCCCGGGCCCGAGGATAGCGTACTTAGCGCTCGGGAATGGGAGTTTGTGATTTTTAGAAAGGATTGAGATGGCCTCTTCATCCTTTTTTTATAGAATTCCTCGTCGAGCACTATATGTGCCCTGGCCAGCTCGTCCCCAACGTATGGAGGATGATAATTTATTTTTTCATAGCTTGTAGGTTTCTATCTCTAAACCCCTAGACTCAACCTCTTTAGGTTAGTGTTCGAGCTTAATTCATCGTCGGGCTACAATTTTTTTGTTTATATGTCGACCCGAGGACGATTGAGGATCCCTACGATGCCGAGCTCCCTTAAAAGGTGGAAGCAGATATATTTTTTCGTTCAACCACAGGACCCCGACCACCCTTTTTGTCCTCGGTGGACCATTCCGGACACTGCTCAATTTAACGAGGGGCAAGCTTATTTAGAGGTTTTAGAAAGAGATGGGCAGAGCTTTAAGGACCTCTAGCCTTTATGTCACGATCTCGATGACTTGCCTGGGGATGACATCCTCGATCTTGCAAACGTGAAAGGATTTGAGGGTAGGGTTTCACTATTTTGGCCTTTATTTAATTATCGAATCCTGACCAACCCTTGAGCTAATGCCTTGTTTATTTTTGCAGAAGACATGACTTTTGATCCTCAGGCTTTACAATTGGCGGCCAGCCAAAAGTCCAAGGTTCCCCAGTCAAGGACTCTCGGGCAGAAAAAATGGAAAAAGAGACTTCGAGAGTCTGTTTCCGAGGTCAGGAGAGGGCCAGGCGAGTCATCTTCCCAACAGGCTTGAGCTCCAATCGTCGAGCCCAGCCCCTGCACCCCGGTCACCATGGCAAAGGCAGCAGCCGTGGTAGTCGACCTTGATGATGATGTTGCCGGCGATATTCCTCGGGGTGAGGGAGAAATATGCACCCTACTGCCCGACCTCGTCGACAAATTTAGAGGGTCCGAGCTTGGGGAAGGTGTGAAGACACTTCAGTTGTGGCGCTAAAGGTATGTGTCTTAACGTTGCTCGTGCATAAACTATAATCAACGATCTATGTTACTGATCAATGCTCGTACTTTCAAGTCTTAAGCATTGCTCGGGAATGTCGCTGAGGGATGAGGCTGACTCTCGAGAGCTGGACGAGCTCAGAAGGGCCCTGGAGCTTCGAACTAGACGAGTGGCTGAGCTCAAGGTTGAGCATGGTCAAAATCTGACAAGGATAACCGAGCTCGAGATCGGATTTGCTGTAAGCTCGGGATGAGATTGGGGTGGCGAAGGACGAAATCGAGGAAGCCAAGCTCGAACTTGAGGAAAAAACAAAAGAATTTAAATCAAAGTTCGCTGACGCTCGAGTATCAATAATCGAGGACTTTAAGAAGTCCAAAGAGTTCGCTGCAATCAAAGGAGACTATGCATTGGGCTTCTACAATTATGCGTTCAAGTAAGCTCGAGCTTATCCAAGGGCTAAGCTTTGGGATTTCATCCCCGATCAACTCTAGGAGGTGCCCAAAGTTACTGATCCACTCGAGCTCTCAGCCTCTGAAGAGACACTGATCGAGGATGAAGCCGATGTCGGGGATGAGGATGCAGTGGACATGCCCTCAAGCCACGACCTGGACTAGGACCCCCTTCTCGATCATCTTTTTGCTTTTCAACAATGAAAGTACATTGCCCGACCAGGGCCTGTGTATTTGTTTTATTTTCTTTCAAGTATAATGCTCAAACATGCAGGTTTTGTTATTTTGATGTTTTGAATGTTTCATTTCATTCTCGAGCCATTTAAGTACGTTTATAAGATCGATGAATTAGAAATTCGAGGAACTTTAAAGCCCCTAAGCTCGAGTGCCTTTTTGGAATAGTGATACGAAGTTAGAAACTCGATGATTGTACAATTAAGCTCAAACAACCTTATTTCAATTAATAAAGGTTGAAACTCGAGGAATATTATGCTTTCACGCACGAGCATCTTTATAATAATTTTAAAACAAAGTTAGGAACCTGAGGAGCTTTAGGCTGTCAAGCTTGTGCAACTTTTATTTTAATTTTAAAACAAAGTTAGGAACTCGATGAGCTTTAAGCTGTCAAGGTCGAGAAAATTTTATTTTAATTTTAAAACAAAGTTAGGAATTCGAGGAGTTTTAAGCACTCAAGCTCAAGGAGTCTAAAACTCCAATTAGTTGAAAGCCCTAAGTGCATTCCCCAGCATTGTGGTATCCCGAAGAACCACAAACCGCAATATTTGTGATATAGTCGAATTGCAAACTTGAGGTGCTTGCACGATAGGAAGGCTTTGAAGTGCTTGCACTGGGAAAGGCTTGCATGTGCTTGTTCGTGGCAAGGCTTCAAGGTGCTTGCTCTGGGAAAGGCTTCGAGGTGCTTGCACTGGGAAAGGCTTGCATATGCTTGTTCTTGGTAAGGCTTCAAGGTACTTGCTCTGGGAAAGGCTTCGAGGTGCTTGCACTGGGCAAGGCTTGAGATCGTTTGAGGTTAGGAATATTTTATTTGGGATGAAATCCCGACTCTAATTATTCTAGCAAACTCATCTTTCCTAAATACCGAATGTGGGCGACTACTTAGAAAGTAAAAGACGCGGGACATGCAAGTCCGACAAACTAAAAAGTAGAAAGACACGGGGCATGCAAGCCCTACCAACTGAAAAGTAAAAAGGAAAATACTATGTAAAATAAACTATTGGTAATAAATCTTCAGATTATCGGCGTACCAAAGCCTGGAGAGTGGTCTTCGCGAGGTGTCTCTTAAGCTGTATACTCCTTTGCGGGCCTGCCTTATGACTTCAAACGATCCTTCCCAAATTACTCCTAGCTCACCTGGGATATGACCTACTGTTTCGGCTCTCCTCAACACGAGATCTCCAACTCTGAACTTCCTGGATCTTACCCTGCGTTGAAGTGCTTAGCTGTTCTATTCTGGTAAGATGCAACCCTTATTGTGGCCTGTTCCTTTACTTCGTTAAGGAGGTCAAGGTGCTCTGTTGTGTACTCCTCGGACCTGGGCTTAAGTCTCTTAAGGCTCGACAGTCTTGTCTCAATTGGAAGTGTAGCTTCTATCCCAAATGCCAACGTGCAAGGAGTTTCCCCTGTTGTGGTTTTGTGGGATGTTCTGTATGTCCAAAGTATAGAAGGCAGCTCTTTAGACCAAGATCCTCTAGCTTCTCCGAGCCTCGTTTTGAGGTCTTGCAAGATAATTCGATTTGTAACCTTGGCTATGCCGTTGCTTTGGGGATGTGCAACCGATGTCAGGCGGCGGTCAATCCCCAAGTTTGTGCAAAAGCTCCTGAACTATTGGTTATCAAATTGTTTCCCGTTGTCAGTAATGAGTACCTTGGGTATTCCGAACCTACAAATGATGGACTTTCAAATGAATGACCTCAGTTTAGACTCCGAAATAGTGGCCAGGGGCTCGACGTCGGCCCACTTAGTGAAATATTCTACAGCTACGGCGACGAACTTCACTTGTCCTCGGGCGAGTGGAAAGGGACCGAGGATGTCCACTTCCCATTGCTCGAATGGGGCTACACAATGAATGGGGTGAGGTCTTCAGCTGGAGAGTAGATGCATTGCCGAACCTCTAACACTTGTCACATTTCTTAACGTAGTCCACAACATCTGTCTTCATGGTAGGCCAGTAATATCCGTATTTTATAGGTTTAAAGGCTAGAGTCCAAGCTCCTTGATGATTTCCGCACACACCTTCATGAACTTCTGCTAGGGCTTGGGCCGCTTCTGAAGGTTTGTGGCACCAAAGGTATGAAAGTGTGAAACTTCGGTGAAATAAAACTCCCATAATCATGCAGTACCTTGGTGTCCGAGCTCGAATGCTTCTTGCCAACCGCAGATCATCTGACAAATTCCCGTTGGTTATTAAATCAACTATTTGGTCCATCCAACACGGCCCATGCTCAATATCCATAACGGAGGGTACTTGACTTATACTTGGCTCTGTTACAAATTTGACATGAACCGTTCTGTCAAGACTATCAATTCCCATGAAAACGAGTCTGGACAAGGCATCGGCCTTACAGTTTTCGGTTTGAGAGATTTTTATGATTTCACAACTTTTGAATCGTCTTTGAAGATCATGAACTCTTAGACAATACATGCTCATCTTCTCATCCTTTCTTTCAAATGTACCCTCAATTTGGCCGACCACACAGTTGTGAATAGCTGAAAATTTTTATGTGTTCAAGCTCAAGGTTAACTGCGAGCTCTTGTGCAATTATAACTGCTTCGTACTCTAACTTATTGTTTGTAGCGTCAAATTCAAATTGGAGTGCACATTGTACTTCTGTATTCTGTTTGAGCTAATGATTATGACTATTACGCCCAAGCCCGATGAGTTTGATGCTCCGCCTACAAATATCTCACATATGTTTATGGCATCAATGGTCGGGCTTTCTGCTGACCCCTAAGGCCTTGGAGTGAGTTCTGCTATGAAGTTGGCCATTGCACGTGCTTTAATCGAGGGTCGGGGCTTGAATTCAATGTCAAATTCACCAAGTTCAATAGCCCATTTCAATAGCCTCCCAGACACATCAGACTTCTGGAGTATGTGCTTGAGTGGTTGATTAGTGAGGACGACAATTGGATGAGATTGAAAATATTGTCGCAACTTCCGTGACGCCACTACTCGGGCAAGAGCTAACTGCTCGGCCAATGTATACCTGGTCCCCACATCAAGTAATACCTTGCTCATGTAGTAGATTGGCTGAGCTTTGTTGACCTCTCTCACTAGTACACCACTTACCACATTTTCAGAGACTACCAAGTATAAAAATAGAGTATCTCTAGGTTCCGGCTTCGTGAGAACTGGTGGGGTTGCCAATGTTTGCTTTAGCTCCTGGAATGCCTTCTCACAATCTTTATTCCATTCAAAGTTATGATTTTCCCTGAGAGCCTTGAAAAATGGAAAACGTCTATCCGCTGCACAAGTAGAGGTGTAAAAATGGGCTGGCCTGGCCGGGCCGGCCCGCAGCTGCAATAGCCCGGTAACTGCCCGGGTTACCAATAAATCGGCCCGTGCGGGCTTCACAGGCTGTTCCGGCCCAGATCGGGTCAGGGAACGGCTGACCGCTGCCCGGACCGCAGGCCAGCATGGGCCGGGTCGGCCCGTCGGCCCGCTGATTTTTTTTTTTTCAAAAATAAACGGTAAAAATAATTATAGTGAAAATAGATAAAAGTTATATAAAAATAAATTTTACATTGATTTATTTTTCGATAAATTTTACATCAATAACTAAATAACATAAAAACTTATAATTGTTCGAATAATATTTTGCCTAACTTGACAAATTAAATAGTTTTGAACTATTTATAAACTTATAGTTAAAGTACATCCCAACTAGGTTGACACCTACTTAACTATAATTTCGTCATTACAAATCAGATTTTATTCATCTACGGTAAGATTTTTAAAGTCTTGAGCAATATCGTCAGCAACTTTATCTTGCATTCTTCTGTCAGCAAATAACCAGTCTTTCACGCAGATGAGAGCTTCTAAAATATCTTCTTTAAGTCTTGATCTTTTTTCATCTAGCACTCTATTACCTGTACTAAAAGCAGACTCCGATGCCACTGTTGAGACTGGAACTGTTAATAGATCTCGAGCCATTTTTGATAATATTGGATATGACCGTTAATTTACCTTCCACTATTGTAAAATATCTAAGTTGTCAACCTCGTCTTGTGGAATTAAACTGTAGTGATCAAATTGATAATGTCTTTCTAATTCAGCTGGTGTAACATTCTCATTTGAAAATGAACTAGTAGATGAAGTAAAAGACACATTGCGTTTCTTAGCTATTAAAGAAAAGAAAGAACTTTTACCTTTAGAATTTGTAGCAGAACTCGTAGTAGAAGGAACATTTTCATTATTACCATATTTCATAGCATAACTATTGTACATTTCATTAGTAAATCATTCTATTTCACGGCTTGTAATATTTATATTGAAAGATAAAGTTTCAGAAAGTTGGTCCATAGCACACTGAACTCCAAAAAATTTAATACGAGAATCCATTACAGCTGCAATTGAAAAAATAATTGGCATATTTTCGTAATATTTTTGAAACTTGTCCTCCATTGTACAAATAATATCATAGAAAAATGGATCGTCTTTATGACTTGAAAATTGATTAGCAATTTCTACAAATTGAGCGAGCACAAAATTACTTGTTGGATAATAAACTCCGGAGCTAGATTTTGTTGCCTTATAGAATGGTTTCAAATAATTCATGACTTTAAATGCAATGTTCCAATCATAATCATCTATGTGAAATTGATGTTACTTTGAATTAACGAAAGCATTAATAGCATCAGTATAACCAACAAACTATTTTAACATAAGAAAAGTTGAATTCCACCTATTTGGAATATCATCAATAAATTTTCTTCTCCTCAATCCAAGATTTTTACAAATTTTTCCAAATTCTTGTTGTCTAGAATCTGAACAAGAAATGTAGTTAATAACTTCTCTAATTTTATGTATTTGTAGTTTTATTAATTTTAAACCATCTTGCACTACTAAATTATATATATGACAAACACACCTCATATGAAATAATTTAGAGTCAAACGAGGGATTAAGAGTCCTTTTCAAAAGTTCAATGCATACAGTATTTGCACTAGCATTATCAAAACTAATGCTAAATAATTTGCTCAATACATTAAATTCATTAAAAACTTGTAATAAATTCTCACACAAATTTATTCCATTATGTGGATATTCAAGTAAGCGAAAAGCAATAATTCTTTTGTGAAGTAACCAATTATTATCAATAAAATGTGCAGTGACACATGCATAACCATTGTGATTACGTTCAGACCAACAATCAGATGTAAAACACATAACTCCATCAAAGTTGTTAAATTCAATTTTCAAATGTTCAGTCATTGTATGAGATAATTTCAAAATATCTGAGCGAGTAGTATTTCTACTTACAGACCGATAAGCGGGTTGAACATACTTTTGCATAAACTCCTCAAAGTATCGATCTTCTACGAAAGTAAAAGGCATCTCGCTTGCTGCAAAAAATTCAGACATTCCTACTCTCATTCGATCCTGCGAATAACAAAAATTAGAAAAAGTAACTGTTCCACTAGTATTAGTAAAAGAAGTAATTTGAGCTTGTTTAGTATCCAAATGTCCTCTTTCATTCATGTGTTTTATCTTTGTGTCTTCGCAATGTGCCCGTGCCTTGACCTTTAACCCATGCATAACTCTTTCTGCAAATAGTGCATATTGCTCTTTTGTTTGGTTCATCCACTGTAAAGATTTTCCAAACATCAGATGTGTGCTTTTTATTTCTTCGCTGTTGAGAAGATCCAATATTTGGATCATTATCATCTTCCAAATTTATTGGAGAACAACTATCATGTAAATTGACATTTCTTGAAGAAAAATCGTGAGAATCCATAAATTTTCAACAAAATTTTTTGAAATAATAAGATGAAAAGAAAGCACAAAATACTGAATATGAAAAATACTTGCTGAAAATATTAAGAGAGAACGAGAAAATAGAGATTTCAAATTTTCAAACTTGTAGATTGTAAGAGTTTGGCATTTTTTCACTTCACAATACCACAATTTATACCCAAAAAAAAAATTACCGTTAACAAAAAAAAAAAAAAATTCAGAACAGTCTTGTGACCGTTCTGGCAGCTGCAGGCCCAAGTTTAAAAAAAAATCAATTTTTTTATTAACTATTGGCCCAGTACACCTGAACCGGCCTGGACCGGTTCAGGGTGCTGGAGGCCCGCGATTCGGCCCACACGGTTCGTGGGCCGAATTGCTGGCCGGTTCACCCCCGGGTGGGCCTGGGCGGTCCACCCCATCTTGACAAGCCTATGCACAAGACATAAACCTGTTTAAGGCAACGATTTGACCGATCAGTTTTTGAACCTCTTTCTTGTTCCTAGGGGACTCCAGGATGTTAGTGATTGTATTTTGTTTGGACCTGTGCGTGATCATGAAACCCAAAAATTTGCCCGATGCTACTTCAAAGACTCACTTTGCCGAATTTAATTTCATGTTATATTCCCGAATAGTGGGGAATACTTCCTCAAGATCAGCAATATATTGCTCCGCATGTTTGCTCTTGACTACCATGTCATCCACATAAGCCTCAATATTTTTCCCAATCATCCTAGCAAAGACTTTGTTGATAAGTCTCTGATAAGATGCTCCTGCGTTCTTCAACCCAAATGGCATGACCCTATAACAGAATATGGCCGAGTCAGCTATAAATGATGTTTTTTCATGATCATCCTCGGTCATGAGGATCTGATGATATCCAGAAAATACATCGAGAAAGCTGTACAATTTGTAGCCTGACGTGATGTCCACGAGGTTATCAATCCGAGGTAGGGATAACTATCCCTTGGGCATGCCTTGTTAAGATTTGTAAAGTCGATACACACTCTCCATTTACCATTGGCCTTCTGACGAGTACGATGTTAACGAGCCATTCGGGGTACTGAACTTACCGAATAAACCGAGCATTGATCAAGTTATCAATCTCCTCTCGTATGACCTCGCGACGTTCTGGTGCAAATTGTCTCTTCCTTTGCTTGATCGGCTTCGCTCCTGGATTGATATTGAGTTTGTGGACCGTAATGCTTGGGTCTATCTCGGGCATATCCTCTACACTTCAGGCGAACACATCAACATTGTGAGATAGGCAACTTATGAGCACTGCCATGAAATTGGTGTCAAGATCTCGACCAATCGTCACCTTCTTACCCGGCTCAAGCTTGACCTCTACTAATTCTTCCACTAGAGCAAGTCTTCCTCTAAGGTTGGGCTCGGGTTCGGATGATGAGATTTTCATGACGTTGGAGCTCATTCCCCGAACAGTGGTAATGTAGCACTATCTAGCAGCTGACTGGTCTCCATGCACTACCCCCACACCATTACTAGTAGGAAACTTCATAGCAAGGTGAAAAGTAGAAACAATAGTCCTGATCTTGTTGAGTAATGGCCTTCCCAGAATGGCATTGTAAGCCATTGAAGCAAAGACTACCTGGAATGATGTGATTCCAGTTACCTGCTTTTGATTCGATCCCCACGTAAGTGAAAGATTGACGATTCCCTTGGGAATGATTGTGCCACTTCCAAATCCTTGAAATGGAGTTTTAACGGCTTTGAGTTGTTCAACAGAAATCCCCATCTTAGAGTATGCTTCGTGAAAGGGTATGTTGGTCGTGCTCCCATTGTCAACTAATATCCTATTTACCTCATCATCGTGTGGGTGTGACAAGCCTTCCAAATCCTGTGACCCGAATGTGATTTCTTCCTTATCACCAGGCATAGTCGGTGAGCTCGGGCTATATTGCCTGGCATACTACTTACGCCTACTGTTAGAGTCTCCTCCTGAGGCTATTCCTCCAACAATAATGTTAATGGTTCCGGCTGTAGGCTTGTCATTCTCTCTTCCTTCTGGACCTTTCCCCTTGTCTCGATCGTTCCTCAGGCGTTTGTCATGACTGACGTATAAACTTAGAAATCCCATTTTTATTAGAGCATCAATCTCTTGCTGGAGGGTTTTGCCGTTCTCCGTTGTGTGCCCATGATCCCTAATGATATTCACAATACTTGCTCATGTCTCGAGTATTAGGAGGGGACTGCATCCTCGAAGGCCATTTAAGTTCCTTCATATCCTTGATTAAAAAATGAGAGAAAAAGTAATGTATTCAGTAAAATATATGATTAAAAATTAAACTCGATTAAATTATAATCTCAAAAAAGTTTTGTCAAGTAGGGCTTAAATAATTGAAAAAGAATTATTTTGAAACTATGCTACGCTCCTGTTTGGGTTCCATTTTAAAAAAAAAAAATTCTTATTTTTTAACCTTACACTTTTCAAAAAATCACAATTTCAAAATACATTTTCTCCGAAAATCTCATTTTAACGAAGCTCAAACAGGGGGCTAAAAAAAGATTATTACTCGATGTCACCATTGTCAATTTAACTTGTGTAGGAAACAAAACTAATTGACATCTTTGGATGCTACCGAAATTTCTTCGAACACATCGAATGTGTTACTTACTAGTTCAACCCTAATACGGAATTAAAATTAACAATTAATAAGCAACAAGTCATTTTTAATTGTTTCTACATGGTTAGTCAATCAATTCAATTTCCTATGGTTTGAATGCCGTAGTTATATTGAAAGCAGTGAATAACACAAAATATGACGAAGGAGAAAACTCTTAACTGGATAAAAATTTCGGGACCAAGCAAGTAGTTTCCACTATAGATAATGTGAACTTACAGTATGATCCAGCGTAGAAAATTCACTAAACTCGATGATCTAATTCCTGTAATCTCTAAGATTCTCTGGAACGTGCTTCACTCACACATACTCCCGATCTTCTGAAATTGTCTATCTCATGTGGACCACCAAGAACACATTGTTCTTGTGCTCTTCATGTACTTGTTGTCCAACATCCCTCAATCTTCAGGAACTCTGAAATCTATGGAGAAAGTACCTTCCTGAATATGAATTTAGGAAGTGGATGTTTTGGATTCTTCAATTTGATGTTTTCCCAAAGTGTAGTTGAATGAACTCAAAAATGAAAAGGATAAATCACAAATGATGAATGTTTTCTTGGATCTCTAAAGAATAATATGAAGCAAAAGAATGATAAACGACCACACAAAAAAATGTGCAAGGGCTTGAGTATTTATAGTAAAAGGTAGTTAGGTAGTCTAAGCCCATTAAAACTCTTTAAAACGCGAACTAGGGTTTCATCGGGAAACACCTGTTGCTGAGCGAACAGCTAAGCAGTTGTCAGTATTTTTATAACTTTCTCTCTCGATATCCGATTGAAATAATTCAAAATGGTTAGAAAGCTAACTAATAGGGCTACAACTCTTCTAGAAATGGCCTTATCCATATTCCAATGTTTTCTATGTGAAAAATGTATTGCAAGTTGCGGCTAAGAATTTGGAGCATAACTTGTGCGATTCTTTGATACTCTTTAGTAGGCCTGTAAATGGATCGGATCTGCCTATATCTGATCCGATAAGAAAATTATTTGATCCAATCCGATAATCCAATGTATATTTGATTGTTAAATCCATATCCGATTTGCCATGTTATCGAATATTTGATCCGATAATCCGATCCAAAATTAATAAAAATTAGGGGGAAAAATCAATGTTGAAAATTTTTTGAACTAACTTAAGGTCCACATTTTTTTACTAGCAAGCCCAATAGTGACTTCTACCATCATGATATTTCATTTTAAAGGAGAAATCATCTTTTAGTTTTCTATTGACATTCGATTTGGGATAATGTAAAATTGAATTTCAATTCTAAATATAAATATTTTATTTCATTATTTCAATTAACAAATCAAATTATTTGTTACATATTAATCATTAGTTTTTGAAATTGTAAAATAAATTACAATAATAAATTTAATTAAGAAAAATATAGATATTTATTTACTTTAAATTTCTAAACTAAAAAAAATCTATTATTTTTATAATATTTTAGATTTATGTGTATAATTATTTATTCAATTTGACAACCGGTTCGATACCTATTCGACACCGATTCGACTTTTTGACCCTTGATCATCTTCCTTTTTCGGGTCAATGCTCGGATCGATTTTTAAAGTATTGGTTGAAATCAATTTTTTTTTTTTTTCAAATTTTCCAATTCTTAAACATGTTTAATAATTATAAATTTTTCAATTTTTGTATATTTTGAATTTAATTACTTTTTTATTATAAATTTATTTATTTTCTCATTTATTTATTTTAATGACAAATAATATATCATAAAAATATTTTACCGACTCAATTATTTATAACAAATCGGATCGGATTGACCTATATCCATATTTGATCCATTTAGTTAACGGATTATTGAATTCAGATTTTGATCGGGTTATCGGACTGAGACCCTAAATCCATCTCCCATTAATTTCGTTGAATTCGGATCAAAATTCAATCTATTGACTGCCCTACTCTTTAGACTTCTAATTGCATTCCCTTGATCATATATGATCTTCTTGGTATCTTGGACTCCTTCAAGAATTATACTACCAATCAAATAATTCTTTGACTTTTACAACTATTTTATAACAGTCATTTTGTCTAAAAAATTGCCAATACACTAAAACCTAACATAATGGTCAATTGTTGTTTAATTAACTTAATTTGTAGACTAGTGAATGTATGAACGGTCGAGTTAGTTTGTTTGATAGGGACTTTCACCATGGAATTTCACCATGCTTTTATGGGATTCAATTACAATCTCAAATAACATGCTTTATAAAAGTTACTTATGTTTTGTTTTTATTTAAAATGCACTTGTTACCTCGCATTGATGCATGTGCGAAGTGCGATGGTGGCCTACGAAAAAATCTGAGCTATCCAGCAAAAGATCTCAATGGGCCATGGAGAAAAGCTTGAAACGTGTTGACGGTTCTGGCATGCATGATAAGTAAGTGGCAATGACCCGCTTTACTTTGAGACATTTTAAATTTAAAGTTGTGATGTATTCTTCGAGTTTGATTCGTTGGTTTGAATTTAATCTTGTGAAACTTCAATTTTTAACGATCAATTAGGACTCATAAGTATCGTAGTTCCATATTGATATATGTTGTCTCCACACACAAGTAGTTGGATTTTGCATAATTCATCACTAATTATTAATGACAAAATACGCGAGAACAATAATATAGTTTAATAAAAAGAAAAGATGGACATTTTACATTTTTTTTAATTAGTTATTACATTTTTCACAACAAAAGAAAAAAGGGGAGACATGCATGAAATGCTTACTTATTCATTGCTCATTTTTAGCAACTAAAACAAAGGATAAATATTACACAAAAGCCCAAAAATATTTGAGCAACTTTATTAGAAAAAAGGTTGAACCTGCCCCCGCCCCTAGAGTATTGTGGATGAGCTAAATCGCTGGATGTGCCTCAACAGATCAGGGTACAAGAGTTGTCATATTGGTACCCACAAAGAGTCAAATTTCATACTTTGTAAGATATAGGAATCGAATACTCACATTGCGGTTGCCAACTCAGTTGAGACTAACTCACTCATGTCCTTTGCACCACTGAGCTATGTCCCATTGAGCAACTTTATTATTATTATTGTCGTTGTCGTTGTTGTTATTTTTTTAGCTCTCGGTTTTTAAAATGGAAAATTAGATAACTACAAAGATTTGAAGATGCATTTTTTAAAATAACAAAGTCGTGGAATCTTTTCAAAAATCAGGTGGTCACATTTTGTGATCACTAATAAAATTTTGTAACCTATAACTTAATTAATCAGATAATTGTCGCAATAATATATAATTTGTGATCACAGTTATGTATTAATCACAAATCACATAAACTCACAATTACAAAGACACAATTATATATATTAGTCACAAATAAAAAATTTAATATATCATATGTTATTTATTAGCCACGAATTATCCAAATTCGTGATAAAAAAAAGCACAATTTGTAGGTCACAATTAAAAATTTAATTGCAAATCACACATTTTTATAGGTTATAACTTATTTATCGATTACAAATTATCAACTTAACTAGTCACAATTGCCCAATTAACCGTTCACGAATTACTCTTCATCTCCCCCACCCCACTCCACCTTGTCGACACCATCAAAATTGTCGCCGACTCCTCAAATCTTCACCATCCTCTGCATCACAAAATGCACCCAATCGCACATAGCGGCGGAAGTAGCAATGCATCATCCAAATCGTTGACTGCAGATCCACTGCACCATCGATACCCTTCCAATTCTGTTGCACCACCACCTGCCCCTCAAGTCCACCACAACTTCCACCACCCAACACCAGATTTGTAGTCGTAGATTTCTCCACCGTCGAAGGAAGAGTGTCGTCACTCGAGAAGGATCGATCGAACGAGCGTCAATGGCATCAATCGCCTCTACCAGTCCTTCTAATGGCATCAGCCACTGTATCCATTGATCTAGAATCAGTGATAAGAGTAGTCGTAAGGATAATTTCGACGACAATAATGATTGAGAAGAGAGAAGAAGACGTCGGTTGCCACAGAGAAAGAGATGATTGACGATTGTTGTAGATAGAGAGTAGAAAGAGACTTGTTTGCTTAGAGAGAATAACGATAGGAAGTGAATATAGAGAGAGATAAATGATATATAATTTTTTAAAATAACATTTATTATTTGATTATTGAAAAATAATAATTTTATCTGATTTTTGAATTTGAAATTATAGGTAGGGTTTAGGGTAATTTAGTCTTTGTAACATTACATAAAAGCCCAATTTTATTCACATTAAAAGGCCAAATGTTTGGGGTAAGCTTTGGGTCCCTTAAAAGGGATTTAGTTTGTCTGTACGAAGTAGAGTATGAAGAGTCGTATTGCCAAAGTAAACCCCTTTAAAGGGGCCTATGACAAAGGGCCAGTAGTTGCCTTTTGAGCTATTAATGTCTCCTTGAACTTTTCCATTCAAATCCATGAATTACCAAGAGAGCAACTTCATTGCCCTTATCCGGCCCATGATCCAAGAAAAGTACCAAACTCGTAATCCTCCGAGCTTCCGGACACATTTATATGTGTGCAAATTATCCAATTCCCTACTTTGCAACATCTATTTTCCAAAATCAGATTTCAAGTTTTAATTTTCAAAAATCAAATATTTTTAATTAGCTACAAATTATAATTATATATATTATATATATACAAATTATATTTTAATTTCATCCCAAATCAAACCCTAAATTCATTTCTTCTCTACCTAATTATCTCACCCTCTTCTCTCTCACTCTCTATCCCGTGCCCCTCCCTCTCTCCCTCCCTCTCTCTCTCCATTCTCTCTTCACCATCATCTCTTTACTCCCAAAATCGAAATCGCCGTCGCCACTGCGGCAACCTGCTTGACGTTTGCAGTGCAGTGAATCGGCTCCGTAGTGATGGTGGTGCTACAGTTGTAGTCGCAGAGTGGTTTCGCCCCTGCCAATGCTACAATCGGTAGTGATGGTGGTGCTACAGGTGGTGGATTTGGCGACAACGATGTGCGGTGGTTGGTTGCAGTGATGGTGGTAGTACAAATCGTGGCGGATCGGCGGTGCGTTCAGGTGTTGGTACCGCGTGGTTTTTTGTTAATTGGTTTGTGAAGGTATGTGGGGGTGGAAATGGAGTTGTGGTGGTGGTTTGAAAATTATGGTGGTGATGTCGGTGGTGGTGGAGGCGGCGACTACGACTGTGACGTGATGGCGGGTGTGGGGGCGATTTTCGATCTGTTATGTTGGTGTTGATGGTGCGGTGAGGTGGTTTTGATGGTGGTAGTGGATCTGGCGACAATGATGTGCGGTGGTTGGTCGCGGTGATAGCGGCAGCGGGCGGTGGTGGTGGTCTATGTATACGTCCAGATTTGAGTGGTGCTGCATTTTTTCTTTCTTATTTTTTTTTGTTGTGGGTGGTGGTGGAGGCGCCGTTGGTCTTGATGGTGGTGGCACCGCTTGATGTGGGGCTGTGGGATGGTGGCAGTGGTGAGGTGGTGGTCTGGGTTGGTCACAGAAGGCGGTGTTCTTTTGGTTCTGGCAACAATGGCGGAGATGGTCACGGGGGTGGTCACAGAAGTCGGAGCTTTTGGGGTAGTTGGCGGGTGGTTTGAAATGGTGGCAATGTTTGTAGTTGGTGGTGGTACTGGCCGTCGAGGTGGTGGTGGTGGTGGTAGTCCTCTCTTCTCTCTCTTCTGTATTGTCTTTTCTCTTCTCACTCTCTCTTCTCTCTAGCAATGGACGGTGGTGGAGGGTTTGGTGTTTGTGTTGGACTATCTGTGACCTTAAAATTCTACAATTTGTCACTAAAAATTAATCTGTGACCTGTAATTTTTTAATCTGTGACCTTTAAAATTATTGATTTGTGACCATGAAATAATCCGTGACCTCCAAAAATTTTGATCTATGACCGATATCCAAATTGTGACCTATAAAAGTTTTGGACTGTGACCTGAGTTGTGACATGGGCTGTGACTTGTGAATTGGACTGTGACTTGGGCTGTGACTCGTGACCTGAGTCGTCGGAATCGGAGCAGTCGTCGGAAACGGTCACCGGAATCGGAGCAGTCGCCAGAATAGTCACCGAAGCGATAGCCGGAGTCGGAGTAGTTGCCGGAACGGTCATCGGAAGTTCGCCGGAGTATGGCGGTGATCGGAACGGTCACCGGAGCGGTAGGGTGGTGAAGGTGGGATGGGTTAATTATATTATATTATAATTAAATATTTAATAATAAATTTATTTATTTCATAAATAAAAATTTAAAATTTTTTAATAAAAATCTGATTTTGGAAATTTTAAACTTGTTTTCTTATTTTTGAAATAAGCTAAACTTATTCTCTTGAAAATGAAATTTTCCCTTTATATGTTGGTAAAGAGACTTATACTACTTAAAACTGCGCACTAAATATGGCTTGAAGACATTATTCAAAGGGAAGATTACCTATTCAAGAGAATAAGTTTAGCCTATTTAAAAAATAAGAAAACAAGTTTGAAATTTCCAAAAATCAGATTTTTATTAAAAAATTTTAAATTTTTATTTATGAAATAAATTAATTTATTATTAAATATTTAATTTTAATATAATATAATTAACCCATCTCACCTTCACCACCCCTACCGCTCCGACGACCGTTCCGATCTCCGCCCTACTCCGACAAACTTTCCGACGACCGTTCCGGTGACCTTCCGGCGACTGTCCGCAAACTTTTCCGGTAACTTCCCGACGACTGTTCCGGCGACTGCTCTGATTCTGATGACTCGGGGTCACAAGTCACAGCTCAGGTCACAGTTCAATTCCCAAGTCATAGCTCAGGTCACAACTCAGGTCACAAGTCATAGTCCATGTCACAACTCAGGTCACAAGTCACAATTCAGGTCACAACTCAGGATTTTGTTCATAATCACGGGTTATTTTCAAATGATCACAGCACATGTTACAAAATATTTTTGTACATGGCTCAGATTAATATTTAGTCACAAATTGTCGAGTTTTAATGTCACAATTAATCCATTATACGGTCCCAGTTGGTCACGAATCACAACACAGATTCAAACAACTGTTGCCCGCACAACCACAACCGCCGAACCATCGCCTGCATCGCAACAAAAAAGCCTGCACCACACACTAACCACAATCACCAATGTCGCCAACACAGCCAGCAACGTCGCCACAAATCAACACCACCGCCAACAACGAACAAAAATCACCCAAATCTAGCGTGGCCGCCATCTTCAGGCCCAAAATCATCTCAACACCATGGCAGTACAACCACCGCACCGCAACCCACCACGACACCGCAACCCACCATCAACTCCAATCAACCACACACCACCTCCATTTGCAACTCCAACCAATCACCCACGGAAACCACCCAACCACCGTATGAAAAATCCCCAAACCACCGCACCACCACCCAAAGAAGGAGATGCAGAAGCGGGAAAAAAGAGAGAAATGATCACCGTGAAGAGACGAGCACATTCAACGCAAGGCACAAAACATTACAATCATCGCTATTTCGTGCGTGCGAAGCCCGATTGACGCTAGCAGTGCGGCGGAAATTTTCTTCCACAGCGGTGTCGCTGATGCTCAGCAGCCCTCGACAGCGACGGTGGAGAGGACGCCGTCGCTTCTCGCAGCGGCGAGCTAAACTATGGTCTCCGGCGACGGCGGATGTACTACAGAGGACGACGGGTGAGAGATGGAGATGGTATAGAGAGGAGAGAGAGAGGAATTGGATCTGATCTGATTTGATTTTTTAATATAATTATTAATATTAAAATTTTTAATTATAATCTGATTTTGAAAATATTAAACTTCCAATCTGATTTTAGAAGTTTTAATACTTAAAGTATGATTTTGTGTAATTACCACTTATTCAAAATACTCGTGATTGGCCCAAGTCCCTATATTACACGAACTTATTCTAATCTGTCAAATTCTTTATTGATAGTTAAAAGAATTCTTGGTTAGGATTTTTATTGTTACACAATTACTGCATTAAACAAGGAGTGTTGACTTATGATAAAACTACTTTGCTGGAAGGATTTGATAGAAAGTTTGACATAATTGCATGTAGCACTAGATGATTGGTTGACTTATTAGTTCGTCAGTTCAAGAATCTCATTGTAATTTTCTTTACATTTCGAGAATATTAAAATGCATATAATTCAGATTTGATCCTCATTTTTTCTCAGATTCATTTTAAATCACAAATTTCATTGAACTCGCAACTTTTATCAACTTTTTAATTATATATTTCATCAAATTTTATCAAAATCTATTAGTTTTTATCCAAATCAAATCGAGGTATAATGGCAGTAACCTGTCATAATGTGATTCATAACTGTAGTGTACTGATATATTCGAGTCGATCAAATCCTTAATAATCAAGACACTAATGTAATAGTTGGGTTTAATAAATGTGTCCCAAATTCAGTTACCAAAAGGTCAAGTGGGACATTTCAACTACACTGATACAGACTAATCACTAACCAATCCTTAAAAGTTTGTTATGAAAGAAGGAAGGTACAAAATCTGACAACTGATACCAACACAACAACAGAAATTACTGTGAAAACATTGTACTCACCACCTTACCATACCAGTTGTCTTCACTAGTCGATGTGCATACAATTTTTTTGAGAAATTTTGAATAAAATTAATGCGAAAGTAAACCCTAAAAATAAACAGTTCTGCTACTTTTCTGATTTTCCATTTCAAGGGGTTGTGTTCCACATCTTCTATCCGTTGATTCTAGTCGTGATATTTTCTAGAAGATAAGCATTGAATTTATTGCTTGTTTGGAAGAAATTATAAGTTACTAAAATTATAAATTGATATAAATGAGCAGTGGATAGATGAAATGTAGTTGACGATCCTACTATAATTTGAAATTAGTCTCATTAGTTATTTGTCTTGTATCTTCTAAGTATTTCTTGGTAGAAGTCAGAACAAATTCAACAAACTAGAAAGTGAAATTTTACCTTTCCACGTCACTTTAAGTTAAAAGGTTATATCAAATTAATAATTATTCACAGATTAATTTGATGATTAAGGCAAGGCAATGTCAAATATTGATTGCCTCATTATAAAGAAATTTTGAGGAAACAAAAATAAATCTATATTTTATTTTAGTAATTATGTTTAGATCATCAAAGTATATCTCTCAAATATTTTTCTCTCTAAATTACTTAGTGTTTTAGTCATATTTTTCAATTTTGAACCTAAAATCTATTTTGAGTGTGACATCTTTATCTTCCTCGTTTCACTGCAGATATCACTCACAAATATCTCGTTTCTTCGATATTTTGTTGGTAATTAGGACCCCCACCCCCGTCCTAAGACCTTTTCAATTTTCCGTATGTAAATTTTCTTCACGATCTTATCACACTTGGCTCTTCAACAGAGCAATCTCAAAATAACTTAGGAGCGTTAGGCAAACTTTCCGAGAAGATAGTTTTAATAATAAATATTGTTGTAATAGCAGCTTCATCAACATCAATTGTAGTAACAATACATAGAATAGAGCAAATGATTATTTGCTGTAATTTCATTCGTGATTATCAATGATATTACTGTTACTCACAGCAATGTTGTTGATGATCACAGATAAGCTCCGATACTTCCATGTCATCGATTATCAACAACAATCACTGATAATGTTTTGATTAATATCAACACGGAAGTTTTTTGTGCTGTTTACAAAATGTTATCACTTCTTTTCCTTTTTAATATGTTATTTGCCAGTAACTTGAGATATTTTCTCTTACAAAAATGTAGACCGATAAAGTATGTCTCTAACTTGACATAATATTCTATCGATGGTATGTAATTTTCATATTTATAGTATTTTATTTGTCATCACAATTTCATTCAGCAAAACAAAATTATAAAAATATTTGTTTATTTGTAAATAATAGATTGAAATGCATTCAAAAGCTTAAATTATTTCTATATAATTGTTATTCAATTTTTTACAGGATCTTTTGAAGGTAAGATGTAATCTTATATTTTTACTTGTAAAATTAGCAACAAAAAGTCAAAACTGTAATGTTAGTCTTTAATTATTATTATTATTATTATTTTTTATTATGAAGCTTTATATATGTAACATTTTTTATTACTTTACTTAGCAATAGAATTTTAGTTTGTAAATTAAATTTATTAGAATACAATCACTGTAGACAAATAAATCTGACCTTGAGATTTCATCTAATATGGCTCCCGGGCAAATGGATATGTGGGTTCTTTCGCTTGCTAGATTTCACACGTTATCTTTTATTTCTCGGATTACTGATTCTGATATATCGTATCTACCACCTTTGAGTAAAACGTAATCTTAATCAAATGTTTCGAATTTGCTTAACTTATGGAAATTGGCAACGAAATGAAAAAATTTAAAATTTAATTATTTTATAATTAAAAAAATCGTCTTAATTTGTTTGTCTGACCCTTTTGATTAATTATAATCTAGAACCGGCCTCGTTTCTTGGTAAAGCAAAGTCAACAAACTAGAAAGTGAAATTTTACCTTCCACGTCACTTTCATTTAAAAAATTATATTCAAATTAATAATTGGACCAATTTGATAATCAAAACAAAGACTATTTGCATTGCCTAATTGTACTCAAACTTGAGCTTATGATTGAACATAATAATCATGTTTATGTTTAACCCACTCCACTTCTACATCAGCCAAACATGAAATATGGTTTGTCTCCTTTATAAAGAAAATAACTTATAAGTTACTTATGGTCGGTTTGATAGGCAAAAGTAAAAAATAATTCAAATTCCATATCAGTTGGAAAATAAATACCCACCAAACCATATGAATTCGTTTTCCATGAAAACAAAGAAAATACAGCTTGAAGTTGTTGTATTTTGGAATTCGATTTCAATTTTCATGGTACAATCAAACGGCTAAAATTGAATTCGTTTTCCTTAAATGTGACATTTTTCATAAAATTCGTTGCAATCAAACATGGTCTTATATTTAATCTTTTATTCACATTCCAATATTTCAAATACATTCCAAAATTACCTATATTGAGGCACCCCATCTTTTTTTTTTTTTTTTTGGGTGGGGCTGGGGGGGGGGGGGGGGGGGGGTCCATCAAGAATCCATCCAAGAATCTTCCTTGTTAATGTTAATCTCAATATTCCAACAAGTTAATGTTAATGTAGAAATATTTGTAAGCAATTTGTATATTTTTAACCTCATCTATAGAGCCAAAAATGTCTATTATTATGTGTTTATTTAATTATTTCTGGACAAGTAAAATCCAAAAGGATGAAAAAAATAAAAAATTCTAATGTTCATAAAAGTAGAAATGACAGTTAAAGTATTAACATAATAACATGTGACTAGGAGACAGCTAAGGAACAATTGAGGACAGTTTGCGAGGAACAATTTAATATTAATTCGTAGAAAAAACTATTATAATATAAATCTTATTAACTGGCAATTAACTCACATTGTATGATTCTCAGTACAAAAGATGTACTATTTTCGTGATTCCATTTTTCTCATTAGGCAAACTATTCATAGATTTATATATATTATATTAAAGGAAAATATTCCTAATTCAATTTCTAATATAAATGTATTATAGTACACAAGGTTCGACCAAGTAATTAGATCTGTCTAAAGTCCAAATTAATAGTAAGAGTTTAAGATTTGCGAGTGTATTTAAACGAGCTACTATATTCACGTTGAAAGACGAGAGAATTTTATTATTTCAAAGAAAATTTAGAGACGTTCCCTCACTTTTCTCATAATATCATAGACATCCTTCTATATTTCAAAAATATGAATAACATCCCTAATTTCAAAAGGTAAGTATTAAACTCACCCCCCCCCCCCCCCCGGGCAGCCACATGCCTTTAAGACTGATTAATGATTAGGTATAAATAGTTGCTCTTGAGAACAACATTATAAAACTTCATACAATCTAAGCACTAATTTGGACTTTCATAAAAATGTCTTAGCCTATTATCAAACAATTTACTAAATTTAGTAAGTTTTTCATTTCATTAAACTTAACAATGATTGTTGATTCTTTCACTTTAACATTGAAATTATTTGTTAATTTAAGTGATTGTAGTGGTAAAGAGGGACTTGCTTTTTGAAAACCTCTTGGATACCACCACAATTGGATTATTTACTTAAATTGGCAAGTAATTTTCTTGATAAATAAGTTGGGCGAATAGCCGTCCTCATCCCTATCTTGTCAAGGATTTATGGGGGCGGGGTTCGATGTGGATTAAATTATCTTCATTTACTATAATGTATAATTAATTATATATATGATTTAATTATACAATATAAAAATAAAGTAAAGTAAAAAGATTTGAACGAGTTCGAAAATTTCCAACAGGGGCCATGTCTACGTTCCTAGCTCTTTAACCACTCTGTGTAGGACAATGCAGGACGGGTGGGGATGAAGAATTTTACCGTCTATACTGTTAAAGTGATAAATTCATCTCGCTCTGTTAAATTTAGTGCATCGTAAAGTTTAAAATATATGGTAAAATTATCTAATTAGTATAGTTGATATAGATAATAGGATGTGATGTTGGGTCAAATTAATGCATTATGATATGTATTTTATATATTAGTTTTAAAGATAATTTAAGTATTAATAATTTATACAATATTATTCTCAAAGGTGAATATGATAATCAAAATTTGAAATGAAGGACGTTACTAATATTTTTGAAAGGTGAAGGAGTATTTTGATTTATTAGCAATTTGACTGACGTTTTTGACAGTCCTTTCTTTCAACTTGCAGCGGTAAAGAAATGATTAAGAGGACAGCCGGAAGATGAAGTGTATGTTTTCAGTTTTCCTTCTTTTATTAGTACTGATATCTCTCACAAATTTATCACGTACCCCTTTCTTCTCCACTTTCTCACCATTCAGCAAACCCCCTCAATTCGAACTTTTTGATTCTCCGTGTTTCTGTTTCTTCACATTCTCAAATCTCATCTCACTCTCTGCCATCTACCCCTCTCTCACGCACAAGTACGCATAATTTTTTTTTTTTCTTTTCTTAATTTGTAAAGTTTTAGAGACTCTGTAATCTATGATTTTGTTCTGTCTTGGTACAAGTGGAAGTTTGGGTCTTTCACTTGTCTGATTTTTCACGTGGGTTTCGTATTTTCTTGGATTCTTGATTTGAAAGTATTGTACTGCCAATTTTGGATAATTTTTATATGGATTCTCTTTTCATTCAAAAATATGATCTTTTTTTTTATTTTTTATCGCACACTGTGATTTCTGAGTTACAGGGCGCGTCTGATTTGTTCTTTTATTGGATCTGGGAAGTTCCTAGCAGTAGTTAGCAATGTAGTCTTCACAGTTTGTGCATTTTATTATTTATTTAACGAGTTCTGCTGTAATGGCTCTAGATTCTTCTACCGTTTCTTTTCTTTTTTCAATTTTAAGGTTTGGTTGCCTATCGATTTTATTCATCATTGGGATTTATTAAGTTGTTCCCAGATCTGTAGTTGGTGCAGTAGCAATTTCTGTTGGTGTATTAGATGCTAAATTGTAATCTAGGTAGAGAGGTTGATCCGGCTTTGTCAGATTTTCTGATAGAATTTGACAACCTGTTTTAAATTATATTCTTTAATTTATTTAATGACCATTAATTTAATGCAGTTTGGATACAAAGTGAGAGCTTGTTTCAGTTGTGTTCTGTACTTGCTTTGCAGTTTTCATGTTTATGTTGCCAATTGTTTGATAAGTTTAGAAAACAATTCAACTGGACATTTTTGTTTCAGTAGGTTTTACTAATTTAAGGAATATCCAGATGCTCATTTATCAATTTAAGAATTTTTATCTACTCTGTTTTTGGCACGCCAAGTCTAAACTCAAGTAATGCTGATTTTTGTTTTTATGATTGTGGTAACTATTTGAAAATTGAATATTTGTTTTGAAGGTTTGTTAGTTTTCCATTTTTAGAAGGGATCTGTATTTAAATCAGAGTCTTGTTTCTGTTTCATTTTCTAGGTATAATGCTCCTGTGGAAGTAGGTGTGTTAGGTTAAGCTGGAAGCCCTGTTATTGAGTTTTGATTGACAATATAAAGTTGGTTGCTGGATATCTTTCTCTACATATTGTCATTTGGCTTCTGTGAGAAGTAGTAGGCCATATGGGTTCACGTTTTCCATCTCATAAGTTGAGTAATGGCCTTTATGTGTCGGGCCGGCCTGAGCAACCAAAAGAAAAAACTCCCACAATGAGCTCCGTTGCCATGCCGTACACTGGTGGCGACATCAAAAAGTCTGGAGAACTCGGTAAAATGTTTATCCCTATGGATGGCTCCAGATCTAGAAAATCTGGCCCCATTAACAGTGCTCCTTCAAGGACAGGGTCTTTTGGTGGTTCTGCATCGCTATCAGGCCAGTTAAATTCAGGCAATCGGATGGGTTCTCTTTCATCTGGTGGTGTTCCTGCATCTGCTTCTTTAAAGAAGACCAATTCTGGTCCTCTTAATAAGCATGGAGAGCCATTGAAAAAGTCATCTGGTCCTCAAGGTGTAGGGGGAGCTGCTGTTTCCCGCCAAAATTCTGGCCCTCTTCCTCCAGTTCTTCCGACAACCGGCCTCATTACATCTGGACCTATTACTTCAGGTCCACTGAACTCTGCAGGGGCTCCTCGGAAGGCATCTGGTCCTTTGGAGTCTACTGGATCAATGAAATTGCACAATGCTTCTATAGTTAACAACCAGGCTGTTACACGTCTTAACTCCGATGATGAGTATTCCTTCCGCAAGAGCTTCCCAAAGGCAATCCTTTGGTCCATCATACTTCTCTTTGTGATGGGATTTATTGCTGGTGGTTTCATACTTGGGGCTGTTCGCAACCCCATTCTTCTCGTTGTCGTTGTTGTACTTTTCGCTGCTGTAGCTACAGTGTTTACCTGGAATACTTGTTGGGGAAGAAGAGCTATTACTGGTTTCATAGCTAGTTATCCTGATGCCGAGTTAAGAACTGCAAAAGATGGCCAATTTGTCAAAGTTTCTGGGGTATGCTACACCTGGACATATCCTCACCCCACCCCTCTCTTACTCACTCTAAAGACGGCAATTCAGTATAGTGGTATCATTATTTTTCGCTACATGATTTCTAAGCACGGGGTCAAAAACCTACAGCCGAGAAACATTGGTTTTGGCTTTTTAGGAAGTTAATAGAGAAACCTTTACTCCCATGCTGAATCCTAACACTAGCATTAAATTATTAGGAGCCTTTTATGGATAAGGAGCTATCGAACCTTTTGCATATAGAGAAATGAGATCAATTGTTTTGATGGAGTCTAGTTGCGGATATCTTCCTTAAATTTTATGGTTCTCTAAGTTTGAGCATGCTTTTGGTTCATCCAGTATGCAAGTAACAGAAGATGGATTATTTTCTATATTCATTCTTTTAACAAGATGGATTTGTTTAATGCTTGGTACTGAAGCATTAGCTTCTGATTCGCGGTTAAAGATGGTGAGAAAGAGAATGAAAGAACGTAGAAAGCTAAAGAGGGTGAACAATCAATGTCTTGTATAAGCTGACAAGTGTCCTGTTTTTAGATATGACAGTTATTTAGTTGAAAACATATCACATAGGTGTACGTCTAGGGAATCGCAAGGTTTGTGGTTCTGCTAATACCTATTTAGAATAAAAATGCTACAAACATTTATACCGTAGCTATTTTGTTGTGGAGCTCAGCAGATAGAATGCATGGACTTCTGAGAAAAATTATTTTCTGTTATGCATAGTTATACCAAAGAACTTTTGAATCTGTGATGCTTTAATTCATGAGGAATCGAGGATCATATAAGCACTTCTGTAGCATAAATTTTGCATAGAATAATATCTTGATGTATATAGGCTGCATATTCTTGGAATTTCACTTTGGCAAGGAGATATGCTATCTTGGAAACCCATTTGAATTTTGCACAGTAAAATTCCAAACCTAGTCCTAACAAATAATAGTTTGACATTTTGTAGGTTGTGACCTGTGGAAATGTTCCTCTTGAATCATCATTCCAAAAAGTTCCCAGATGTGTTTATACATCCTCAAGTTTATACGAGTACCGGGGATGGGATTCAAAAGCTGCAAACCCGACGCATCGCCGTTTTACCTGGGGTCTTCGTTCATTAGAGGTGAGATAGGATCAGCATTGATGTGCTTATCTTGATCTATCCTGTTTGGGACAACTATGCCTGCGTTTGATGCATTTGGTTCTTATTTGGAAAAATATCATGACTTATCATGCTTTTACATGTTCCCTTTGACATAGCTCAGATAAGATCTCTTCCTCCCCACTGCACCCTCCACTTCTCTCATATATACAGGGGAAAACTTTTATGTATAGTCTCTTGGATATTTCCAGATTCTGACACAGCTTTAGTAGAAGTTTGGACTTAAGTTGTCAAACGATGTAACTTGCCAGGTCCATGTGTAGAGGATTTCGTTTGTCAGTATTGACCATATGTGAGAATACTGTTTGGGAAAACTTGAGTGAAAACATTTAACCTTGTATATGAATGTAGTTGGTGCAGAAGTGAAACTAAAATTCTTGTAACAAGAAGAAAGTTGAAAACTCTAAAAATTTATAGAGAATAATTTTCTAATTAATTGGTTATTACAAAGGATGCCCAACACCTTCTTATATAGGCAAAGAAAGAACTAAACTCCTAATTCCTAAAAGTGTAAGGAAGCAATATCATAAAAGGAAAGAAAATTAAAAACTTGAAAGAAGTAGAATTAAGAAACCTAAAAGAACTAAAAGGAAAGCAAAAGTCCTAATTTAAATAAGAAACAAAACCCTACTATAATAAATAATTCCTATCCTGTTTGAAAAACTCGTTCTCGAGTTTGGTTGAAGAAGACAAAATTAAGCAATTTGGAGAAAAATACTCCAAAATTTCTATCATCCGCTTGTTGCCGTGATCTGGGCTTGTTGAAGTGACCAACATTCATAGCAATGAAATTTTGCAATTTTTTTGTAAGCAGCATTTTCGACCTTATCCATTCTTCGTTCTAGATTCTAGACTAAGGTTGGTTCTTTTGAAATCCTCCGAACATTTTCGCGAAGATGCATGCTACTGCCGCCGTAGGTGGCCATCAGTCAAGGGCAAAACCTTGCTATGTTATCATTTTTGGTGCGGAAGGCAGAATTAAATTCTTAAAACAAGAAAAACTCGGAAATTTATATAGAATAAGTTAATTATAATGAAGATTTTTGAAAAAGTATACAAAGCCTTGGTTTACATAGGCAAAATAACTACATAATCTTATCAATATAAGGAAACTAAACAATTTAACTAAAAGGAAAGAAAACTAAAATCCTCATTTACAAGGAAACAAAATCCCTACTATAATAAGTGTCTCCTATCCTATTTCTTTTAGGATTGTCCTACATGAGTAGTTTAAGAGGCTAAATTAAGGTAAGGATGTATTAAGTGGTTGGAAGGCTTTGCTTAGATCTAAAGAGGGTAGAAGAGGGACGGTAGACCAAAACTAACATGGACTATTGTGGTTCTATAGAGTGTACTTATAGTAATGAACTAGATTAGCTGAAAATGATTCATGAAGCCAACCCCTACTTAATGGGGAACATTCGTGTTGTGTGAGAATGTAGTTAAGATTTTTGGTTCTCAAATTCTATAATTTTTTAATGATGCATAATTTCATGGCTTTTAAGTGATTACTTGTAAGTTAATTCTTGTACTTCCTCTCTTCCTCCTGTATGACTTTTTTTGGTCATCTCTCTTTCTGCCTTTCCCACTGCCAATGGGCGACAGTAAATATTCAATTTGCAGTACCTTAAGTACATATGTTATGCTACAATATTATTGAAATTTCTTCTCTTTATGATGGCTGTAGCATAGGCATTGATAAAAATGGCTGAATCATTTGTTTTTTTTGTGTGATCACAGAGGCATGTGGTTGATTTCTACATTTCTGATTTCCAATCTGGGTTGAGGGCATTGGTCAAGACTGGATATGGTGCAAGGGTGACCCCTTACATTGAGGAATCGGTGGTTGTTGACAGCAATCCATCAAATAGGAATATGTCTCCTGATTTCGTTAAATGGCTCCGAGAAAGAAAACTTTCAAGTGATGATCGTATAATGAGATTGAAAGAAGGGTAAGATTTTAATTATTTTACTCTGGTACATTTGTCCATGTTGTTCTTAAGTGAGTCGGTCAGAGGTGAAAACCCAATCCTGTTGAGAATGGAAGAGACAAGTTAAAGCAAGCAAGGCTATCGGCAGCTGTACATTTTTGTAATGCAACCTGTTGGCTTGTTGGGTTCTCCATATTTTGTATTATGTTTGCCTCAGTTTTCAAAATTATGAAAAGGAATATGAGGGGGCCGTTTTTAAGTGGTGCTAACACAACGATGTTTGAGAGAAGTCTTGCAATTTCTTCTTCATTATACTGAAAAATCTATGGGGGTAAGTGGACGTAGCTCTTATCGATGGTGAACAACTATAGATTTGTGAGTTTGTTTATTGCTCTCAGGATTGGAATTAAGGCTTGATCCCCAACCTAGCCAAGTAGGTTGAGAGCAGTATTGTTTGTTATATTGTTCATTCATGGCTTATGCATCTTAATATTTATGCTCTTTGGTTTTTAGAAATTCTTGATACTCAGACGACCTTTACCCTATTTGTGAATTATGATTAGGTACATCAAAGAAGGTAGCACTGTGAGCGTAATGGGAGTTGTGCAACGGAATGATAATGTTCTGATGATTGTTCCGCCACCAGAGCCTTTTTCAACCGGATGCCAATGGAGTAAATGCATTCTTCCTGCAAGTCTTGAAGGCATTGTTTTGAGATGTGAGGACACTTCAAAGATTGATGTCATACCAGTGTAGCAGTTTATATTTATGTATGGTATTTGCTATTTGAGCATAAAAGTTGGAGAATCATCTTACGAAACAGCAAGACGATTGTGTATAGTTTTCACGTTTTCCTTCATTCTGGTCCCAAGGTTTTTTGATACTGGTAATGGTGTGATTATTACAGTATAGCAGAAAAACTTGGTGATTAACGAGTTCAACATCCAGTTTTTTATGTTCAATTTGTTTTTTGATGAATTTCATTATTCTTCAGGTTGTGAAATTTATGTTGTTAAAGATGTTAGCAGGAACTACAATGTCCATGGTTTGAGAAATTCTTTGTGGCTTCTTTGCCACTTGTGGTTTTGGTTGGAAATGATATCTTGTGCTGAATTTGTATATACTGTCTTTCAATACTTGGAATTGGCGTGTGCGCGCGCACACACACACACACAAAGTTCTCATGATGAGTTAATCCAAAAAATTTGGAATTTAATTGATGGATGGGCGAACAGAACTCCGTCTCCAGGTGCTCGAATTGTTCTTATACAATCAGTACTTCTTCATGCCAATATATTTACAAATAAAGCTACTTGTGCATAATGGAGTTATATAATGATTTACATACAGATGAGGAAGGCGGTTTGGGGTTTAGACGGCTTCTGGATACGGTTAAAGTGTCTGCTGGAAAATTATGGTGGCGATTCAGAGAACATAATTCTTTGGACCAAGTTCCTCGAAAATAAATACTGTAAAGGCCAGCATCCATGGCATGTTCAAATCCCACATAATGCGTCTAGTGGATAGTTGGTCACGGAAACATCCTTTTCTGGTTCAATTTCTGAGCTAAAGAGCAGCTACTTGCTGCTGTCTTTGAGGGGACAAACCTTAAAATGTTTTAAATTAGTTGGATGTTTCTAATATAAAGATTTTTCTAATAGTCGGGAGATCAATTTATATTACCCTCATATTTGTTGTTTAAATTAGTTCGAGTATCAATTTAGATGTTTTAAATAGTTGGAGGACCAAAATAAATCTTTATATTAGATGAAGAACCAATTTAGAATTTTCTATTAGTTGGAGGATCATTATAGCTATCTGTTACTAATAGTTTGGGGGTCAATCTAGATTTTTCTACTAGTTAGAGGATCAATTCAGATCTTCCAAATAGTTTGAGGATCAATCTAGATCCTAAAATAGTAGTTGGAGGATTGAAGTAGATGTTTCTAATAGATCGAGGATCAATTAAAATGTTTCTATTTGTTGGAGGATAAAATTAAGTGTTCCAAGTAATTCGAGGATCAATTTAGATATTATTATTAATTGGGGGACTAGTTTAGATTTTATAAATAGTTGGAAGATGATCAATTGGTTGGTTCTAATAATTAGAGTATCAAATTATATGAAGTTGAAGGATCAAAATAACTATTCCTAATAGTTGAAGGATCCAGTTTGATGTTTCTTTTAGTTAGAGTACCAGTTTAGGATTTTGTATTAATTGCATGATTAATTAGACTTTCAAAATAGATGGAGGATCAAGTTAGAAGTTTCATATAGTTGAAGGATGAAGTAATATTTTCCTAATAGTTTGAGTGCCAATACATTTTTCCTAATAGTGGGAGGATGAATTTAGATAAAAGTACTAGGTAAAGGATCAATTATGTTGTTAGTAATAGTTTGAGGCTGAAATTAAATATTTTGAAAAAGTAGAGGATCAAATTCCAATTCAACAATACTTGGAGGACCAATTTAGATATTCAGAATACTTGGATGATCAAGTTAGTTGTTCCTAATAATTGTAGGATCGAATTAGCTATTTAGATTAAATGGAAGATCATTTCAATGAATCTAGTAGTTCGAGCATAATTTCTAATAATTTTAGGATCAATTACGTTTACTTTTATAGATAAAGGATCAATATAAGTGTTACTAATAGTAAGAGGATCGAATTAGGTCCCTATTTGATGCACATTTTTGGAAAAAAGAATGCATTTTTACTTTTGATGTGATGAAGAATATGTGGCTGAAAAGAAGGAAAAATTATTGATGTGATGAAAAATATTATTTTATTGAAAAATGTGTGGTTAAAAATGAGTAGAAGAATGAGAATGAAAAAAATAATATAATGTGGCTCAAACATGCCTCTTTTCCTATACTTTGATGACCAATTTAGATATTTACAATAGTCAGAGGATCAATTTAGAATAAATACTGGGGGACATAAACTATTCTGCACATCTAAACAGAAGCTCCAACAACTTTAGTATTCTAATTTGATCCTCCAACTATGGGGAAACTCTAATTTGATCATCCAACTACATGAAATACGCAACTTGATCCTTCATCTATTAGTAAATTCTAATTTGACCATCAGTCTACTTGAAACATGTGATTTGATCCTCAAACTACTATAATAGTCTAATATGGTCCTCCATCTATTAGCAGCAACTCAATTGATCCTCCAACTATTAGAAAATTCTAATATGATCATCCAAACTATATGAAACAAGTAATGTGATCCTCCAACTACAAGTATATACAATTTCGATCCTCCAACTTTGATGAACAACTAAATTGATTCTCCAACTATTAGGAAATTCTAATTCGGTCCTCCCACTATGAGCGACAACTTAATAGATCCTCAAACTATTGGTAAAATCTAATTTGATCATCCAACTATTTGAAACACGTAAATCGATCCTCCAACTACTATGTAAATCAAATTCGATCCTCCAAGGGTAGAAGTTGTTTGAAATTTACAAGATGCACTCTTTACATTACATGTGAGGCAAATCAGAGTTGAGATTAAATGAGGCAAATATATGGAATTGACCTGCTGAGTTTGATTTGTGAATTATACTTTCCTGTAATTGTTGCTAAGTTTTCTGATGCTTCTAAGTGTTTAGAGCTGGAGTATACGATTGTTTTGTAAAGCTGCCCTTCTCAAGTTAGAATATAGTTTCTTTATTCAAGCTTTATTTCAGAATTCACTGTGGTGTAAATGAGCCTGCTGAAGCTGAGTTTTTGGTTGATAAAGTTAGCGTGAAATCACGATTTGGTGCTAAACAATGCTCAAAATTGCATCATTTACTAATTAAGATGGTCAGAATGAGATTGTTTTGAACTGAATCTTCTTGGAGCTCAAGTCGCTTGCTTGATGTTTACATCTGTTGACATTTTCTAGTCAACGTTGAACGTGCGTTGTACGCTATTATGAAAATGCTTTATAAGTGTTGTAAAAGTAATATTTGAATATGCGTAAATGTTAATTAATTTAGAATTAATAGCAGGAAATATATACGTGATAATGAATGTTAAATTATTTATTTATTTTTCAATTAAATAAAATTGAATGTTAATTACATCATACACAAACATGAATAATGAAAATGCTTTCTTGAATGTGAAATTCTAATTAACTTATAATTATAATTAATAGCATTGAAATGTATAAATAAAGATGAATATTAAACGCTAATTAATTGAGAATTAATAATATGAAATCCATACATTAATGAAAGCATACGTGTGAAGTGAATTTGTCAAATGTACATACATTGATGGTAGTTAAATGGTTAAAAAATTAATTATATATTAAAAAACGAAAAGTTACCAGCAAAAATCGAATTTTTTTTTTGAATAATGCTATGTGTACACAAACTTTCACACAATCTTTTACACCCCCCTCACATGAAGGGAGGTCCACACATAATAAAATAATCGTGGGCCCCCCTCCATGTGAGGGGGGTGTAAAAGATTGTGTGAAAGTTTGTGGGTACATGTGGCATCATCCTTTTTTTTTTTGTTGCCAAAAATCACGGGTGAAATGTGCATCTCTTCAGTAATTGATACACTTATTGGAGTAATAACTCACACTACTGCCAGTTTAATGAGGCCATGAGCTATGACAAAGTTGTGTTGAGCATATGCTCCAGCATCTTATTGGTTCAATGTCTATTTGCTGAGGCCTTGGACCTCGTCGACATGCACTGTAAGTCATTTAGAGCCTGTTTGAGCCTCATCTTTTTGTTTTTTGGACGAAAATGCATTTTGGAATAGTATTTTGATGGAGAATATGTGGTTAAAAAATAATTTTTTTTTTGGATTTACGTGTAATATTATTTTATTAAAGAATTTGTGGTTAAAAATAAAAGAGAGAAATATATTTTGAAAATAATGAGTACCAAACAAGGGCTTAACTTTTAGTGAGCCACATTTTAAGGTCCTTTTAAGAGGAAATTACACCCACACCTGAAAATAGGTTTTCAATTTCAAAAATCCAATAACAAGTTCAACATTTCAAAAATCAGGTTTTATTTAATAATTTAAAAATATTTTTTATTTTTATTCTTATATTTTTTATTTTTATTTTGAAATATATATATATAATAAAAGGAAGAAACCCTAGACATTTCACCCATTTCTTCCCCTCCAACCTCTTTCTTCCCACCCACCGCCGCCCGCTCCAGCCAGATCTGCCGCCTCTCCCCCTCCCCCTTCTCCCTCCCCCTTCCCCTCATTCTTCTCTCTCGCCTCCTTCTCCCCGTCCCCCCCTATTTTTGGCAGCCGCGATTCGGCCAGCCACGACGCTCGTCGAATCGCGCAGAGGACGCCGCCGAGATTCAGTCAGGCTGTCCGTCGCGACGCTGCGCGTTCAAAGATCGTGGACGCTGCTGAACGGTCTCCACGCTCGCCGAACGGCCGACTGGCCGAGATTCGCCAGTCGCCGCTGCTCGCAGCCCGCCGAACGGCAGATTTGTTTTTTTTTTTGTTTTTTGTTTTTTTTGTTTTTGAGTAGTAGAATGGCAGTGCAGTGGGTGTGCGAGATCTCTGGGTGTGGTGGCGGATCTGTGTGTGGGTGAGCGGTGGTGGTGGATCTGTGGACGGTTGTTGATTTTTTTTTTTTTGGTCCGTGACCTAGTTATCCGTGGTGTTTTTTTTTTTTTGTTATGGTGGATCGGCGGCGAATCTAGTGGCGGTTTTGTTGTTGGCAGTGGCGTCAGTGGTCCATCTTGTGTTGTTTGGTTACTCGGACCGTCGGACGGCAACGGTGGTGGAGCCGCTGATAGGGGAAAGTGTCAAGTCGTGGTCACAAATGATCTGGGGGTGGTCACAAATGATTAGGTTGTTTGTGACCAATGAATTGTGACCAATAAATTCTTTGTGACCTAAAAATAATTAAATTGTGACCAATAATTTGTTAAATTGTGACCTAAAATATGAGGTATGTTCAATGAATTGGATGTTTGTGACCGTAAATAAGTATTGTGACTTACAAATTTTGTGATTTGTGACCCATGAAAAAATTGTGACTTTTAAATTTTTAAGTTGTGATCGATAAATAAATTGTGACCTACGAAAATTTTGAATTGTGACCTAAAAAATTTTGAATTGTGACCAAATTATACAGATTTGTGACCTTAACATATTCGCCGGAATCGGATCAGTCGCCGGAAAAGTCGTCGGAACGATCGCCGGAGAAGAGTGGTGGCCGGAACGGTCGCCGGAATACCACCGGAGTTGTAGGGGTGGTGGAAGTGAGGGTGGGTTAATTATTTTATAGTAGAATTAAATATTAATAATAAATTAATTTAATAATTATTATTTCATAATTAAAAATTTAAAAGAAACCTGAATTTTGAAATTTGAAACATGTTTTGGTATTTTTGAAATGTGTATAAGTAAAAACATGATTTATGTATTCTTCCCTTTTTTTAATTATGAAAGGTGTAACAACACCAAAATAAGTGGGTGAGATATTGTACTTTTAGGGCCCGTTCGGTAGGGATTAAAATCAGATTAAAATTGAAAAAATAGTCGTTATTGTTGACTTTTATTAAACGAGTGGGACCCAATAACGGCCATATTTTCAATTTTAATTGGATTTTAATCCCTACCGAACGGGGCCTTAAACTTTAGAAGGGTCGTTAATATTTGAAAGTCTTGTGTTACATGAAAATTTTAACTCAAGAACTGACTTGTGATGAGCTTTCATTTGATCGACACATCTAACTTAAAGTTCGACAGAGAATAAAACTTGGCATAAGAGAATGCTTTTGAGTCGAGCTTCTACAACATTTTTAAAAACTGAAAGGATCTACTTTCAAACAATGGATTTGAAATCCGTGAGGTGATTATGTGCATTCACGGATTACCTTTAACTTTTTTGTTGTTCGGGTTACAATATTGGCATCACAACGTTAATAGGTACCGTCAAATATATAATAGTCTCAAATGAGTTTTCTGAATTTTTCTTATTTCGGGTGAATGATCACTTATTATTTATGGAGAATAAGAGGACAATTCCACTTTGATGAACAATACTATCTTGTCCAATTAAATATAAAGATCCCGTTTGATGCACATTATTGAATGAAGAATGCATTTTAAATAGTGATTTGATGAAAAATATATGGTTAAAAAATAAAGAAAAGTTTTGGATTTACGTGCAATATTATTTTATTAAAAATGTGTGGTTAAAAATAAGTTTTAAAAAATGAATTTTTTTAAGAATGTGGATCAAACGAGATGAAAATATGAGATTCGTTTAATTAGACATGTACACTTATTTATTGAATTGAAACAAATCCTCGTGTACAGAGAATTTGTTCACAGGGCCTTGAAGGCCTCTCACAAGGGGCTGGGCACCATATGTATTAAAAAAAAATTGTACGAACCTCATCATATGTGTTGTCTGTAGAGGTGTCAGACGGACGGGCCGGCTAGACCTGTGAAAATCGACCCGTGAAAATCGGGACCGCGGGCCGACCCGTGACCTGTGTAGGCGGTTCCGGGCCAAAGAGGTATAACCCACGGTTTCGCGGGTTTCACCCCCATGAGTCGCGGTTAACCCGCGACCCGTAAAAAAAAAAATTAAAAAATAAAAATCAAATTTCAAATATGGTAACAATGAAAATATGTTTTCTTCTCCAATCTCTAGTACAACTTTTAAAGGCAAATCTTCTTTTTTCTCCATAATAGCTAAGAAACATAATGTTCTTGATTTTTCATCTACTACTTCAACTTCAACTGCAAATCCACATACCACACCTGCTGAATTAGAAAGATATTATCAATTTGATCATTATAATTTAATACCCGAAGATGAAGTGATAAGTTAGATATTTTACGATAATGGAAATTAAATGAGCGGTCTGTATTATCTAAAATGACACGAGATATACTAACAGTTTCAGTTTCAATAGTGGCATCCGAGTCTGCTTTTAGTGCAGGTAACAGAGTATTGGAATAACGAAGATCTAGACTTAAAGAAGATATTTTGGAAGCTCTCATATACGTGAAAGATTGGATATTCGCGGATCGAAGGATGCAAGATAAAATTAATGATGATGTTGCTGAAAATTTCAAAAATCTTACGGTTCATGAAAATTGATCGAGAAACTAATACATAATTTGAATTCTATATAAACATTTCTTGCTATAAATATGAATTTATCATTTTGTTCAATTCTTAGTTTACATTTAACAAAAAAAAAAAAAAAATTTGCTATCAACATAAAAAATTCTTGGAACAACCCGCAACCCGTCACCCGTGACTCGTCAACCGCGACCCGTATGGGCTCGACCCGGATGGGTCAACGGGCGGGTCGGGTTGTAGTTCAAAATTTGTGGGCCGACCCGGAATCGGTCCGGAACCCGTAGCGTACGGGCTTTTTTTTCACGCGGACCGTTACCGGACTCATATGTTGACGGGCCGACCCGACCCATCCGAATTGACACCTCTAGTTGACTGTACAACATCAGTGAAAAAATTTCTGTAGGGGTTCGTTGAATTGGTGTTTGCAAAATAACATTTTTATAATTTTGGTGAGAAGCCAACGTCCAAATGCACCAAATGGAATTTTTTCCAATGATTGACAAATGGCTAACATCCAACAACTAGCGGACAACAAATAAAATTTGTCCTCGTACAACTGCCCATATCTTTGCTCCTATCTTCAACCTAACAAATACATATATGCATATACGGATAGAGAGATCGTGGGTATTTTTTTTTTAATTGGAAAAGCTCAATGCTATGAGAACAAGAAGCCAAATTTCTCTAAGCTTCTTGATTTGATGAGCAGGGAATTGACTGGATATTGGATATAATAATTCGGTGTTGCATGTCTCTGTAAATGGATAGCTTTAGAAAAGCCTATGGGGCGCTCAAAGACTCCACCACTGTTGGCCTAGCCAAGGTCAATAGCGAATTCAAGGTGAATACATGAATCAAACACATTGATTGCATATATATATATATATATATGCACACACACACGTGTACCCAGATGGGTTTTTTTTTTTTTTAATTTCTTGAACAAGATTTTGGGCTTCATCTGCTGCATTTCTTGATGGGATTTTAATTTCATGGCCTAAATGTGTTAAGGATTTGGATATTGCAATTGTCAAGGCCACCAACCATGTCGAATGTCCCCCGAAAGAAAGGCATGTTAGAAGTGAGTTATATCATATATGATTGATAATATAATGTCAATTCTAGAGGCTTTCTGCTTTTTATATATAAAAGTTGATCCTACATTCATTTCTTGTTGAGTATTTGTATATTCAATTTTCTCATTGCATTGAAGTTTTCACCATTTAATCCTCTATTTCTTCTCAGAAATTTTTGCTGTGACATCTGTATCTTGCCCGAGAGCTGATGTTGCATATTGCATCCATGCACTGTCTAGAAGACTGGCAAAGACGCACAGTTGGATTGTAATTTTTCTCCTCATTTCTGATTTTGTGTGTAATTTTGATGGCTTTGTGTTGTCCCATGTCAAAAGGGATTTGTTAGCCATCTCCTTTGATGGCTTTGTTTTATATATTGGAAGCTTTGTATTCTTATACATCGAATGCGTATTATTTAGGCATCCCCTATGGGCTTGCTTCGTTACATAGGAACCCCGTTTGTGGTTCGTGAGATAGTACCTTTTGGGCGATGTTTCCCTATCTCTTTCTTTTCTTTTTTTCTTTTTCCCCCAAAAGAGTATTTGGCTGCTTATGTTGAGTATATAAATTTGTACAGAGACTTTTATTTCAGCCTTGTGTATGTTAACATATGATTAATAATTCAGGTTGCCATAAAGACATTGATAGTCATTCATAGGACATTAAGGGAGGGAGATCCTACCTTCAAAGAGGAGTTTCTATACTATTCTCGTAGAGGACATTTATTTCAAATCTCCAAGTTCAAGGATGATTCGAGCCCTCAAGGTAAATTGAAATTCGCACATGTTGCATTGTATTCTTTAGTCAATCATTCTTCTCCTTTCCTTGTTTACCAGGAAAGAGAAGATTTTTCAGAAGTCTCATTTTGATGTAGAATTGTTTTCTTAACATTCTGATAGCTCTGATGCAGCTTGGGATTGCTCTGCTTGGATCCGAACATATGCACTCTTTTTGGAGGAAAAGCTCGAATGTTTTAGGACCTTAAAATATGACATAGAGTCGGAACAATTGATCAAAACAGCTGCTGGAATATCTAAGGTGTGGTCTCTTGCACACAATTCAAATGCTTTTTTCTCCAATTAGATTATATATAATAGTTAAGAGTAGATATAAAGTGGTTTTTGTTGCATCAGATACGTAGTCGAACGCGGATCTTGAATGCTGAACACCTGTTGGAGATGTTACCTTCATTGCAGCAGCTTCTCTACCGCCTAGTTAGTTGCCAGGTAATGGTGGATAGTGTTGGCGTATTAGAACCCTGAAAGCCAGATAAGGTGCAGAAGCATAAATAATTTTCTTTTTACGCCTTTCAATCCAGTAACCAGAAACCAAGGGCATAGTGCTTTTTAACACGTAATAAAACACACAAATAAGTCTTCCTTTCTTCGAATCGTATGGCTAGTATCTGGCTTTTGATCCTTGGGGTTTATCTTTCTGAGTATCATTCAAGGACAACTACGAAGGTGTGTAGGCACCTTTCTTTTACAGTAATAGACTCAATATGGGGATATAGAAAAGGTGAAGTGTGTGTTGCCTTTTAATAGTGGATAGTTAGTTCCCTACTAACTCGGTTACTTAGGTACTATGATGCCTCTTTGAACCTTGGCCTGCAGTTCTTGCTCTATTTGATCAGTCATTTTTGCGTTATCTGTATAAGCTATCTAATCTATCAGAAATCTTGCAGCCCCAAGGAGCAGCTTGCTACAACTATCTCATCCAGTATGCCTTGGCCCTGGTATGCATAAGATCCGTCAAGGAATGTTTATTATGCAATACTAGATTGTACTGAGCAGAGCAACTGACATGATTTTAGCCTTTTCTTTTCTTTCTTAATATTATCTAGTACCGTGCAATTCACCATACCGAACAAGTCATCAGTGTTTTACGTATGGCAAAAGTTCTTTATTTAATGCATGACCCCATGAGCATAGATGAGAAACTAATAGATTGTTACATTATTTTTCTAGATGTAAGTTTTGAAACCAATTACTATATTTAAGCAAGTGTTCATTCATTTGGGAAACACTACCAACCTTGTTTTCTAAATTACAATTGAGTGATATAAAATTGTGATCATATAGGTGTTGAAAGAAAGCTTCAAAATATATTGTGCGATCAACGACGGGATCATTAATCTTGTCGACATGGTATTTTCCCTCATGGAATTTTGATACTATCTTCCCTGCATTGAGAAACTATCTCAAGATGATTAATTTTTTGTAGTATTTTGATATGGCCAAACATGATGCTGTCAAAGCTCTCAATGTTTACAAAACAGCAGCTAAACAGGTATATTCCTTCGCTTCATGTCAGGATCTCTTATTTCAACATGTAACTTAATGTACATGACAAGTATTCGATAGACAAGATTGCTGATCTTTATATTCATTTTGTCTTTTTCACTTGTTTCTATAGGCAGAACATCTAGCTGATTTTTATGACTTCTGCAGAACTTTGGACCTTGCTCGTACCTTTCAATTCCCTATCTTGAGACAGGTTAATTTTATTGTATAATTAAAAGTCAGTAAGAAATATTTGTTGTCTAATGACAGATTTTGAGTGTAATTTTCTGCAATCCACAGGCGCCTCCCTCATTTCTCGCAACTATGGAGGAATATGTAAGGGAAGCACCTCAGACAGGTGCAATGTCAAGTAAGAGACTGGTGCGAAGCTCACCTAACTCACTTGAGGAAGTTTTTAGAACATAAGATTTTCGAGTTTTATCATCTTCCACAACAGTGACAAACTAAGCTTTGTCGGCTACATGAATCCTTTTTCATCTTTATTGTTTCCTACCATTAATAAATCTATTCTTGATCATAACAATCATCATCATCTTGCATCACTTAACTACATGTACATGCAAATTTTTATGCTTCTCAAATAAGGTGCTTTTAAGCTTTGCCAAACATGCTATTAGTCAAGGATTAATAACAATTTGCATGAAATTTGTTATTGTTAATAATAGGAGTATGAAGAGTATCCAAAGCCAGAAGAAGAGACTCAGAAACCTGAAGCATCAACCCCCGAAGAAAGCGAAAATCTAGTTGCAGAAGTTGAAAGTGAAGAAGAACAAGTTGATGCACAAGAGGCGTCTCAGACTGAATATGAAGAGGAAAATAGACCACAAATATCAGCTGAAGAGCCTGTTGATCTTCTGGTAACCTTTCTCTTTTTGCATTTTCTTTTTAGGTTATAAGGATCGACTAAGGTAGTTTCTAAATTTTGTATACTAAATATAAATTTTCTCAGGGTCTGAATGAAGTAAATCCGAAAGCCCTTGAATTAGAGGAAAGCAACGCATTGGCTCTTGCCATTGTTCAACCCGGTGAGTTTTGTTGCATAACTGAATACTTTTGAATTGACTAGTCCAAGATTCATAAGAAGCACATCCAAGATGGTGTCATATATTTATTAAACGATTATGAACAGTAAAGGACTCAAATAAAATCACCTTTCATGATGGTTGAATACACCATTTAGTGAACCACCTCATCCAAAACCTTCAGTTTCATCGAGGGAACACATTAATCTATTTAGGTTTAGTCTTCAACACGCCCCTAACATTCATGCCATATTCATTTTTTCATTAAAGACGTGCACAATTTCCATCAATGGGTAGCCATGATATTTGAACTAAAGACCATGTTGAATCGTCCCATCTAAAAGCTTAAATTATTATATTTGAGATGTTTATTTATTTAAATTTAGTATTCAACAATATTTTCCTTTCAAGGACAAGAATATCTGATAATCAAATAACATACTGCACTTATCTTTCCTTGCTGAATGAATTAATTAATCTTGAAGTACGATCGGGATTATATGAGACAATTGTTATTGATTTCGTTGCCTATTTGTTTGTTCATGCATATTTCTGAAAATGTAAAATTGTTGTCTGAAATACTTTTGTAGGCAATGAAGGACTTCCAATGCATAATGAATGGAGTGAAATTGGAAAAACTTCAGGATGGGAGTTGGCACTAGTTACTGCACCAAGCAATAATAAAAGCCAGGTGGCAGATACCAAAATGGTTTGTTCTCTTATCTTCAATTTACTTCTGTATGAAGGCCGCGATTCCTTTTTTTTTTTTGTCACCAGAAGTAACTAAAACTAGTATTCTTCCAAATAACCAAAGTTTGGTCTTTGTCAAGATTGGATAGAGTTCTATTTTGCATTGACGTCATTTTGAGGTTGCCTTGCGCTTCCTATGTGTTATGTGATATGCTGACTTCTTTTTTTAACAATTTACTGGATTCGGTTTATGGACTGGCATTAGAAAGGTTGACAAATTTTAAAACATCCTTCTCTTCCTCAGTCTCGTCCAGCACAGTTTAGTCCAACACAATAGACACGCCCTTGGAGTTTTTTGCTAAGATGTTCATCATAAGATCAGTACTTCTGCGTGATAGTTCTAAACCATTTTGTCACCTGTATTAGGCTGGGGGGTTCGACAAGCTATTGCTCGATAGCTTATATGAAGATGATTCTGCCCGGAAACAATTACAGCTGCAGAATGCAGGCTACAATACCAGCTATGGACACGAAATGGCCGTACCAAATCCATTGGATCAACAAGACCCCTTCACCATGTCGAATAACTTTGAGCCACCAATAAATGTGCAGATGGCATATTTGTCCCAGCAACAGCAAATGATGATGCAACAGCAGAATCAAACGATGATGCAGCAGCAAAATATGATGGTACCATATCAACATACAACTCAATATTCTCAATCACAAATGCCACAAATGGCATCCTCAAACCCGTTTGGAGATCCCTTCGTCTATCCACAGAGTGCTATGCCACCACAGGGAAACCATACATTACTTTAGAGGTCGAATTTCCCCTTCTATTCATACTTATTTTTCAATTTTTCAGTGAGAAGTTAGATATTGTAGCTTTTGCACTAGTCGGTAAGCACATTGTAACGATTACTTTTGAATTCCACATCAATTGTGGATGGCCTGCCTTGTGGGCTAGGCTAATAAGCATATTGGGTTCCCTCCCGCTTGGGAGTCCGTTATAAGAGCGAGTTATATCCAATTTCGTGTAACACATTCCTTGCCTTTTCTGTTTTTACTTGGTTCAATTTAATTCGAGAGAAAAACAGACAAGGTTACAATACCGACTGTTTCTAATCAAAATAGACTAATATTGTTTTTGAATTCTCTTGCTTCATCTCCGCAGCTGCACATTTGGGACGGAAGACATGACCGATAACATTAATAAAGCCTATGGAACAAAGTCTTCAAATTCGAATTTGAGAATTTGAGAGTCTTGATTCAAAATATCCCGTCATTTTTTTTCCAACATTTTCATGCCGAAATTAACTTCCAATTCGATGAAACTCAATGCCTTTGATCCCTATGTTAAGATGATAGAAAATTGAAAAGGAATAACGTACTTTATTCAAATCTTTTTCACATAAAACCCTAGATCCATATCCATATTGAAATCTGAAAAATGAATATAAACATAAAACATACCTGAATCCATGATAATTAGATTGTTAGCCTGAAAAGATCACGATCTTCCAATTTGATTTGTGAACTTCACTTCAATCTTGATTTCTATGGATGGGGATGTAGAAACCTTGAAGAACACACTCAAATGGGGACCATAACCCATATATAAGATAATGACCATTCATTATCTTTCATTTGTTTTAAATCGGCCCCTCAACAATTTAAAACAAACTTCCGGTCTCTACACTTTAATTCCACGAAATTCAATACCCATTAGTCAAACTTTATCTTTAGTGGATCACTCTAATGACTAATTTACTTTAGATAATAGCACACACATTTTTAATATGTTACATGTGGCCCCAAATTGCTAAAATATTCCAACAATCTCCCACTGGGCCATATGTGTAACCTTTCAAATGTGCACAATCTTTATGAGCTCAAAATTTTGCTATTATTATTATTACGGGTATTTCAAACAATCTCGTCCATTAGTCACATCGATGTAGGATCAAAGCGATTTTCGTCACATTTAACGTGACTAAATCCATCAATGGTCACGTACACCCATATAACCAAATGACATAGATCAATCATGGAGTGTAGCACGAAAATCACATGTTATGTGACCCAAACATATCTATTTCCAATTGGTCCAACCTTATTTCTTAAGTGAGATCGGTACTGAATATAATAACAGAGTGTAATAAACTGAAAACTTTATTTCTGTACGGAACAATATCCAAATACACAAATGTGTACAAAACATAAAGCAATGAAAATACAAACTCCCACTAAAACTTGATATCCTCATGATATACAACACCCATATGAGCAATGTGCTCATGAAAGACTTTGGGTGTCAATCCCTTAGTAAGCGGATCCGCAATCATGAAGTTTGTCCCAATATGCTCTATGGAAATCTGTCCACTCTGTACTCTTTCCTTCACAACCAGGAACTTGATGTCAATGTGTTTTGACTTAGATGAACTCCTGTTACTATTAGAATATAGAACTGCTGAGTTATTGTCACAATATAACTTTAGCGGCCTTTCTACGCCATTCAGAATACGCAGCCTAGTGACAAAATTTCGCAGCCATATTCCATGATTAGATGCCTCATAGCAAGCTACAAATTCTGCTGCCATGGTAGAAGAAGCTATGAGTGTCTGCTTAGCACTCCTCCAAGAAATAGCTCATCCAGCTAACAGATAAATATAGCCTGATGTGGATCTCCTACTGTCTTGGCATCCAGCAAAATCAGAATCGGAGTATCCTAGGATCTCTAACTGATCCGATCTGATATAGGTGAGCACGTAATCCTTTGTTCTCTTCAAATATCTCATAACCCTTTTGGCTGCTATCCAATGATCCATTCCAGGGTTGCTTACATATCTGCCTAGCATTCCAACAATGAATGCTATATCTGGACGTGTACAAACTTGAGCATACATAAGACTCCCAACAGCTGAAGCATAGGGAATCTTCTGCATTTCCTTAACTTCAAGGTTATTTCTCGGGCATTGTTTGAGACTAAATTTGTCTCCTTTAGCGACAGGGGTGTCACCTGATTTACAGTCCTGCATGCCAAACCTCTTAAGTACTTTATCGATATAGCTCTTTTGTGACAATCCAAGAATACCTCGAGAGCGATCCCGATATATTTAAATCCCTAATACAAAAGAGGCGTCACCAAGATCTTTCATCTCAAAATTCCTAGATAAAAATCTCTTGGTTTCGTGTAACATGCCTATATCGTTAGTGGCAAGCAGTATGTCATCAACATACAAAACCAGGAAAATATGCTTACTCCCACTGAACTTGTGATACACACAATCATCAACAGCATTTGTCTCAAAACCAAACGAGATAATTACTTGATGAAATTTGTAGTACCATTGACGGGAAGCTTGTTTGAGCCCATAGATGGATTTCTTTAATTTGCAAACAATGTTCTTCGGGTCTCCTGACACAAAGTTTTCTGGTTGCACCATATAGATTGTCTCATCAATGTCGCCATTGAGAAACGCCGTCTTAACATCCATCTGATGTAACTCAAGGTCAAAGTGCGCAACAAGTGCCATAATTATCCTGAAAGAGTCTTTCGTTGAAACTGGAGAGAAAGTCTCTTTGAAGTCAATACCTTCCTTTTGGGTAAAGCCTTTAGCTACAAGACGAGCCTTATACCTTTCCACATTCCCTTTCGAATCCCTCTTGGTTTTAAAAATCCATTTGCAACCAATAGGCTTCGCACCTTCTGGTAACGCGACAAGATCCCAAACTTTATTGTCTTGCATAGACTTATACTCATCATTCATGGCATCAATCCACTTTTGAGAGTCAGAACCCTGCATGGCCTGACGGAAGTTGATTGGATCATCTTCCATCAATCCATTATTTTCCTCATGTTCTTGGAGAAATACTATAAAATCGTCCGAAATAGCATTTTTCCTTTCTCTCGTGGATCTCCTTAAAGGTATTGGTTCTTGAGGTTGTTGAGTTTGAACTTCTGGAATATTTACCTCATTTTGGATGGGAGGTTCTTCAACATTATCTTGTTGAGGTTCTGGATATGCTTCTTGACCAATGACAGGTATAGGGACTTGTTCATTGTCAAAAGTAATAGTATCCTCAACTTCTTCCTCAAAGACAATGTCTCTAACCTTATTTCTCCCCCCCAAACTCAACATCCTCAAAAAATGTTGCAGTTCCCGTTTCAAAAATTGACTTAGTTGTGGGATCATAAAATTTATAGCCCCTTGATCGCTCAGAATAGCCAATAAAGTAGTCAAGCTTCTTGTTTTGGAGTCCAGTTTCTTTTCATTTGGCCGATAAGGCCTTGCCTCACTGGACATCCCCAAATATGAAAATACTTTAGACTAGGCTTTTTACCTATCCAAAGTTCATATGGAGTTTTGGCGGCGACCTTAGTTGGCACTCTATTCGTAATATAAGTGCATAGCCTTTAATACTTCTTCCTAGAGTGATTATGGTAAGGTGAAATGAATAATCATACTTCTTACCATATCCTTAAGAGTTATGTTTCATCTTTCACTACACCATTCATGCTAGGCGTCCCCGGCATAGTGTATTGTGGGACGATTCCACATTCCTCTAGGTATTTAGCAAATGGTCCTGGACATTGTTCACCTGAACCGTCATTTCGCCGTAGTACTCACCACCACGGTCGGACCTAACGCTTTTATTCTTTTGTTGAGTTGATTCTCAACCTCTGTTTTAAACACTTTGAACTTGTCCAAAGGACTCGGACTTTTCATGAATAAGATATAGGTACCCATAACGTGAGTAATCGTCTATGAATGATATAAAGTATTGTTGACCATTCCAAGAAGCCGTAGGGAATGGTCCACAAATATCTCTGTGTGTATCAATTCTAAGACATCCGAAGTTCTGTTAGCACCTAATCCTTTTGTTTTGGTCTGTTTTCCCTTGAAACATTCAATACATACAACAAAATCACTGAACTCAAGGCAGACTAAAATACCATTTGACACAAGCCGTTCAACTCTAGATTTAGAGATGTGACCTAAGCGCTTATGCCATAATTTTGCTGAATTTTCTTTATGTAATTTGCGTTTAGTACCACGTGTTTCCTCATGCAAGTTTTCATTATATGATGTAACAAAGATCAAGCAAGTATAGGTTATCAAATGTAGATAATAAACCAATACCAATAATATTAGAATTTAAAGAAAGACTAAACTGATTGTTTCCAAATGAACAATAATAACCAAATTTGTCCAACAAAGAAACAGAAACCAAATTCCGTCTAAAAGACGGTACAACTTTAGTGTCTTTCAAATCCAAATAATGACCAGTTCCCAACAATAACCTAAAAGTGCCTATTACATCAACTTCCACCGACTTGCCATCACCAACATAGATGTATCTTTCACCATCACTTGGCTTTCGGTAGCTCAGGCAGCCCTGCATAGAAATACTTATATGAGTAGTAGCACCAGAATCTAACCACCAAGTATTTCTAGGTACTGAAGCTAAATTAACCTCAGAACAGACCAAAGTAAGATTTGTACCTTTCTTTGCACGCCACGCGAGATATTTAGTACAATTCTTCTTCACATGTCCAGTATTTTTGCAAAAGAAACATGCTTCTTTGTTGTCCTCTTGCTGTTTCTTTTGTGCTGGACCCTTAGGAGCAGCTTGAAATTCCTTCTTTCTTTTCTTGCCCTTATCTTTAGAAGTGCTTGCCAAGTGAACATTTTCAGTTCTATCTTGCTTCAACCTTTCTTCCTCTTGCACACAATATGAAATGAGCTCATTTAGAAACAATTTCTCCTTTTGGCAGTTATAACTGACCTTAAATTGACTGAACTGTGCAGGAAGCGATATCAATATCAAATGGACGAGCAAGTCATCAGACAGCTCGAGCTTTAGTGCCTTTAGTTTTGAAGCAATGTGAGACATCTCCATGATGTACTCCCTTATGTTTCCTTTACCTTTATACTTTATTGAAATCAAGCTTTGCAAAAGCGTGCTTGTTTCAGCCTTATCGTTTTTCGCAAAACGTTTCTCAATTTCGGTAAGGAAATCCTTAGCATTAGTCACTTCTTCAGATACTGCGCCTCGAAAGGTTTCCGGAATTCCGCGCTTAATGATCATCAGACTCATGCGATTAGAGCGTTCCCACTTCTCAAAGTTCCTCCTTTCATCAGGTGAACTTTCATCCGTCAGAGGAGTGGGTTGCTCAATCCGGAACGCAAGGTCTAGATCCATGCAGCCGAGAACAATTAATACGCTCTCTTTCCAATCCTTGAAGTTTGTCCCATTGAGCTTGGGAATAGAGTTGATATTAGCAGATATGGCAAGAGTGATGAATTAGTCAGTAGAGAGAAAATGGAAGAATTATGCTCACATCAATATTAAGATTCAATAATCAATTAATCAAATCATGGTAAATCCCATCTCAAGATACCTAGCACATCATTAATATCAAGTCTTTGGACAGTAATATTAACTGTAAGTGGTACTCTTGGTGTAGTGATCAAACATTGACAATAAATCCTATCAAATAATAAACCAATCTTTGGATTGATTTATTATTCACATGGAAACCTTATAATTGTCACATTTACCACCACAAGTGTGCATACAATTCGGCCAAATATTAACCTTCCTTTGGACCGACTAATATCCGCATGAACAAGCATACACACGAATTCCTTCTAATATTCTAAGTTAATTAATTTCCACAAGAGAGGTTGCTTTGGCAACATATTGCTTCAATCAATTCACTTCTGAATATTATAAAACCAATTGAGTCCTTTATACCATAATTTGAAAATTAGAATGCTTAATTTTATTCATTATGAAACTTTAAGGGCCTAAGGGTTAATAATTCAATACTTTAGGGGTTGAAATTAATTAATTCAAAACTTTTATGGGTCAAAAATTAATTATTGAAAACTTTAGAGACCCCAAAAATAATTATTTAAAAACTTTAGGGGCTAAATGTTAATAATTTGAAAGTTTAGGATTCAAAAAATTAATTATGCGGAACTTTAGGGGCCAAACTAAACCAATTATGAACATTCAGGGACTTAATAATTAAATTCAGAACTTAAATGGCCCAAATTAATTAATTTCAGAACTTCAGGGGCTGAATTATAAAAACCCGTAACCTTAAGGCCCAATTAGGATTAACTTTAAACCTTAGGGACTGATATATAAATTTTAACCCTAATTCTAAATTGCAAGCAGGGGCTTAAGAAACTCTAATTTGCAACTCATGCCCCCGCCCCCAAATCTTCCATAACTCAAAAAAAAAAAAACCTCCAAATTAATTCTCAAATTAATACCTCTTTCAACTCCCATAACTGAAAGCATTAATTATGAATTAATCCTACCTTCACCGGCGCCTCGTAAATGCACCGGCCGGAGCCTCGCCGGCGTTCAACAATGAGTCATTGCCGACGGCCGGCGGCTGCCTTAATAATAAAAAAATTTTTTTTTTTTTTTAAAACTGAAATCCAAAAAATCCCAATTTCAAAATTCGAATTTTCAAGAAAAACATAGATCCTTATTATTTCATGTTATATCCATAGAATAAATCCGAAAATCATATTATTACATGCTCAAAATCTAAATCCAAAACATAATATGAAAAAATTGATAATATAACATGAAAATCAAATAACAATATTATAACATGCTCAAATTCTACATGTATAACATAAAATGTTAGAATTCTATAATATAACATGCTATAAATCTTGATAACATAGTGATCCAATAATTCATAGAATTTAGAATCTTAAAATTCTATTTCTCATGATTTCAATTATGGATGGCTCTGATACCACTTGATAGAAAATTGAAAAGGAATAACGTACTTTATTCAAATCCTTTTCACATAAAACCCTAGATCCATATCCATATTGAAATCTGAAAAATGAATATAAACATAAAACATACCTGAATCCATGATAATTAGATTGTTAGCCTGAAAAGATCACGATCTTCCAATTTGATTTGTGAACTTCACTTCAATCTTGATTTCTATGGATGGGGATGTAGAAATCTTGAAGAACACACTCAAATGGGGACCATAACCCATATATAAGATAATGACCATTCATTATCTTTCATTTGTTTTAAATCGGCCCCTCAACAATTTAAAACAAACTTCCGGTCTCTACACTTTAATTCCACGAAATTCAATACCCATTAGTCAAACTTTATCTTTAGTGGATCACTCTAATGACTAATTTACTTTAGATAATAGCACACACATTTTTAATATGTTACATGTGGCCCCAAATTGCTAAAATATTCCAACATAAGAGAGAAAGTAATATCCAAGAAAAGGCTTTTTCTTCCCGTAAAAATTTACCAGGCATATTTGCCATGCAGTGCGGGGCCTGGACACGTCTAGATATTATCTTCATCTCTAAGACAGTGCGCCCATCTGGGCAGTAGAGCACCACTTTAACTTCCTCGAGATTGACTTTCTCTGGATGGTAATACAGTTTTGCTGAACGAAGTTATATACTGGTGGATTCGGTCTGTATATTTTTTTGAAGAACATATTCCGAAACAAGAATACATCAGAATCAAGTATATATTTTTTCCCTACGAAAATGTCCGTTAATTTACTATTAAGTGGTTTTTCATGTCTAATTCTTCTTTGACTGCATTGGTCATAAGGAGTAATGTTGGATGTATTACGGAATTTTTATCCTCATGTGGGACAATTTCAAGGAGTTAAAAGGGAAAAGGAAGAGATGCAGTGTTGTTGTGGTGTAATGTAAGTGTACGATGTCAATTAAATAAGGAGTAAAGTGAAGAACGTATATATTGCTCCGTTTATACCTTAATTCCGATCTTGTTAAACGTATATATCACTTCGTTTAGACCCAAATATACGAAATTAACCAACAAAAAGCAATACATCACTTATTTATTGTTTCTAGATGATTAAGATTAAATACAATTTGAACACTAAATTAAACAATCACAAAAGTATATATGAAAAGCATAAAAAGTAAAAAAATACCAGAAATTGATGACGTAGGAAAGCCTTTTAAGAACTCTTCACAAGGATTAAAAAATTTTAGGCAAACCTTGCCAAAAAGATCCACCAGAAAAGTTAACTTACAATTGGTTTAGATATTGCTAAACCTTAGTCGAATTTGACCATTTAACTTGTAAATTAGTGAAAAATCTCTTCGATTGTGTGATTCGCACTTTCGAGCAACTCTTAACTACTTTTCTCTCCACACGGATCAACAAGAACAAACTCGTTTCAAAACACTGGAACTTCAAGTGCCTATTCTCCAACGTCAAACCTCTCCAGGCTTATAAGTGAAGGTAAGGATTTTTGGTGTTAGATATTTAAATCTTTTGTGTTTTGATATTTGGTTGAAGCAAGAGATTATGAAATATGTAACTGATATCTGAAGATATTCTCTTGTATAAAACAAAGGCTCAACCAATGGCAAAATAATGTTTGGGATGAATTATGAAGAATTAATCTTGTGATTGAATCAAGAGATCTTTGAAATGTGATTTGGATCTTCAATAATATAATCTTTAATATGAAATAATGATTCAACACGCTTCTGGACAGACATATGCTTGGGTATATATAATAGGTAGTGTTTGAGGTTGAATATGATTGAAAAATCAGCTTAAAATCGCGAACTAGGATTTTTCGAATGTAGCCACTGCTCTCGCACTGCTCTCACACCTAGCGAGCGGTGACTCTATCGTTCGAGCGCCAAGATCGCGCTTAGTGAGTGCCGTGCCCTTGCTTTAGCCCTCGTGCGCCAATTTGGTGTGCAGTGAGCGGTAATACACTGACTTTTTCTCCCTGGTCGATATTTGACATCTTTGACTCCTTCATGATCTATACTACCAATCCTTGACTATTTTGATTTCATATACAACTCAATAACTCATGATTTTGAACACAGAGATTTCAAATTACAATTTTGAATATAACAAATCTAAAGCTTTCGAATTATCGTTCTCACGAATATTATCTTTTTAAAGATAAATATAACTATTCCTAACTCCAACTTCATAAAAACAAACATTCATGTCAAGATATTTGATTAAACTAATATTAACTAAAGAAAATAAAAGCAAGGAAATGTAAGTTTTTGTTAATATGATGGTTAAAGCGTTATCACTCATGATTTCACCTTAATTGTAACTCTTTAATTTTTTTCCTCAAATTCAATTCCTAAAGTTGTACTCGGTTGAATTCACTAATTAAATCAATTTACTTGTCTCGAGTTCAAATCAATCCCATCTACCTTAGTAAATTGACAATATCTATGCAAATTTGAATACGCCTCAATAGACACATTAAATTATCTAGGTATTAAATTAAAGACCGCAACAAACAATAATAAATTAAAAGAAGGAAAATAGTGGCCAATTATTCCAAGCATTATAAAAGAAGGAAAATAATTACATGAAACAATTAACTTCAAGAATCTCGATAATTGAAATTAATGATTCAAATCTAGGTTACATCATTCGTTCCAACTATTCATTTAGTTGCACATCATCATTGAAGAAAAAGGCCAAAGGATTTTAGAGTTCATCACTGAGTTTTAAGGAAAAAGAGAGAAAATATGATATTCTGGTACCTAGAATTCACATTTTTACACCAAATTCTACAAATCTAAGGGGCCGTTCTCTTTGGGAGTTTTGGGTCATTTTCTGTCTTCGATTTTTCAAAACAGTGAAAACGTGTTCTCTTTGTCATTTTCTAAAACAGATTTTGGAAAACAAAAAAAAAAAAGTGAAGAAAATGCAAAACGACTGGGCGTTTTCTTCATAAACAGATCAGCCAACGAAAAACACGGGAAACGGCCCTGTTTTCCCAAAACGTCTCCTCCCTCCTTTCTGCCAAGTCATCTCCACCGCCACCTTCCAACCATCTAAACTCCAGCCAACCTCCTCCAAAACGGTTAGATTTATATACCATTGTGAAGCCCTCAATCCCCTCTTCAATCACTACACAAACTACAATCCAATCATGTACCAAAATCGATCAAAAATATCCTCAAAAACAGATTTGGCACAAACTGCTTCTACCAGAATCAACACCCAAGGTCGCACTTCAATTCCTCATCCCCACAACATTGAATCATCAAATTGGCCCTAATCAAGTCTTCAGTAGGCACATGGGACAATGGGTTACATGTCAATTGCACCAATTAATTCAGAACAATGCTCCAAATTTCTTTCTACCAATCCACCGCCACCTTCCCCTCGCCTCCATTTCCCAGTCGTCCCCTTCTCCTCACCTCCACACACGTCGCGGCAGAAGGAATCTACACCGGTCAGTTCATTTACTGTGTGAAGAAGGCCAAGCTTGTGGTCGGAAAAGAGGAGAGACGGACGGGAGGAAGAGATAGGGATGGAGAGAGAGAGAATGGAAGAAAATGTGTTTAGATGAGAACACCTTTTCAATTTTGAGTTTTTCAAAATAATTTTTCAAAATGGCAAAATGAACACATTTTCAACCATCTCAAAATGGACACTCAAAACACAAAATACAAAATGAATTCAAAACTCAAAACACAAAACTGAAATACAAAGAGAACAGCCCCTAAGTTTTTCTTACTCTTCTCTCTTGTATCTTCTCATTTTTTCTCATGCGTAACCTCCATTTTGACCTAAATTAGGTCTTTATAAGTGCTAGACCCATCTTCAAAGTCATGCCTCGAAAAGGACCAAAACATCCAGAACTTAATAAGATACTGACTGGCCACAGTTAGAGCTGTAGATGGATCATATATAGACTGAATCTATCCATATTCGATCCGATCCGATAATCCAACAGATATATGATTATTAAATTCATATTCAATTTTTTTTGTCGTATATCCGATCTGTTAATCCGATACGAAATGTTTTAGAAATAGTGGATTCTCAATCTCAATACAAAATTTATTAAATATATATTAATATTATATTGGAACTTGACATGTTTGACCTTCTTTATTAAAAGTCATAAAATATAATACAAGTTTCAAAATGGAAAAAAAAAAAAAAAACTTGTGTAATAAATTATGCAGTAATATATAAAATATATTATATTCTTGTAACAAATTGGATCAAATTTTTATCTGATCGGATTGACCTATATCCATATTTGCTCCATTCAATTAATGAATTATTGGACCCCTTCGGGGGTGGTCGAGTTGGTGAAACAGGAGAACACGGAGATCAAATGTCACGAGTTCAAATCCCCTGTCAACATTTCCTCGGTTGGGCCCTTCGCACTAGGCTTTCCTAGTGCGGTTTACCTCTCCTGTGTGGTTTGCGGGCTACTGCACAAGGAACGGGATTTACATAGTGCACACTTACAGTGGTCGGGCATTCGCCCCTTAGGGTTGGTCGGGACTTCGCTGGCGAGTAGCGGCTGCGGGTTCCTACGTCAACAAAAAAATAATGAACTATTGGATTTGAATTTTGATCGAGTCATCGGATTGAGACTCTAAATTTATCTCCCATTAATTTCATCGAATTCGGATCAAATTCCAATCTATTGATAGCCATAGCCACAACTGGCCGCCACAAAATTATTTTATTTTAGTTTTTGTACTATGGTCTAACCACGGCAAACAAGCCCTTCATGTGCTCGTAGGTGGACCACTGTCACACATGCAACTTCTAGAATTTTGCATTTTGGTCTCTATGTCAAGTTTTTCGTACAACCTTAGTCATTTTTGTCCAAATCTTTAATGTTGATCACCGTAACTTCCAAAAGTGTTGATATTAGTCGTCGAACCTCCATAATCATCAAAGATTGGTTCTCCTCAGTTTCAAAAGTATGAAAATCAATCCCCAAATTTTTCATAAGCAAAATTTCACTTCTAAGACTTGTGACTTTCCTTTAGTCGCTTTCTTAATGCTTCTTATTAATCTCGTGCAATCCGACTAATTTTCAATTATTTAGAATCATTTTTTTTTTTTTTTTGCTTCAAGTGCCTCCAAATTTATGTTTTACTTGTGATGACAATATTTATACTAAATTAAGCTCAAATTTACAAATATATAAAGAGTTTCTAACTATAGAAATTAATTCATATTCGAAAACAAAGTAGTATTTTTTCAGTTTCATACCAACTTTAAATCTATAAATTTACACAATCATATTCGAAATAATTATGTCTCAATTCATTCTATTGCATTAGGGTGATAGAGTTTCAAAAGAGAACATAATATAGTAGACAATGTTTCAATAGATTTCATAATTGGAAACACATTTATATTTGATCTTCTCTTTAAATGAATAAAACAAAATAAAATAGTAAGATAAGAAAAATTTGCAAATAAAATCTCATAACTTTTCAAAAGTAAAATAATTAAATACATATTAACATATAAATTTTTTTTTTAAAAATTCATCTTCCCGCCTACTCGTCAACTCCACCACAGCCAAACACCACCTCCACAAATACAAATCACTGCACGTGGTTATTTTCCATCTAAACTGCTGATTTTTTATCCAATCATTTATATTATTTTTTCTAAGATGGTTGTGGTAATATTGCCTCTCCACAAGCAATATATGTCAATATATAAAAATAATAATTTTTTATATCCATCTAACTTTAAGTACATATTCACACTTCAGCCTTAATAATTTTTTTTTTTTTAACATATAATGTAAACATTTAATTTTGATAAAAAAAAAAAAAGAGAGAGAAAGAAAAGAGAAGTAAAACATAAATGATAATTATATAATAAATAATTATAAAAAAAATTTACTCATTAGTCATTATCCATTTTAGCCCCTGTTTGGGCCACCTTATTTTCTCATTAAAATGAAAAAATATGACCGTTATCCATCACGTCAATATTTAAATTCAAAATTTCTATCTCTTGTATGAGCCCCAATAACAATTATATTTTGTGGAAATTACACAATTCCCTACTTTTTAAAATCTATATTCTAAAATCAGATTTGAACTTTTAATTTTCAAAAATCAGATATTTTGTAATAAGATACATTATATAATATAATTAGATATTTTATTTAATTATTAAATATTAATTGTACAATTTTCATTCAAATCCTAATCAATTTCATCCAAATTTTCTCTCACATCTCTCCATCACTCTCTCCACCTTATTCTCCCCGCCGCTCTCTCTTCCATTCTCCACTCTCCGCCGCTCTCTGTCTGTCTGTCTGTCTCTCTCTCTCTTCTCTTCTCTTTCGATCCCCCTTTCTCTTCTCTGACCCATTGTGGCAGCCGGACGATCTGAGAAGCACCTACTGTGGTGGCAAACCACCAACGATTTGCGAAAGCACCATGGTGGCAAATCACCTGAAGATCACCACGGTGTTCGACGATCTGCTAACCAGATCTGGTGGCGATCTGCGAAGCACCGTGGTGATCTTCGTGAATCTAGTATCGGACTCTCTCGCTGGTTGTGTTGGGGGGTGGTGCGATGACGGCTGTATGTGGTGGCGGTGGTGGACTGTTGCAGTGTGTGCTGGAGGTGCTGGTATATGGTGGTGGTGAATTTGTGCAGTGTGGTGCGGCGTGGGGTTGGTGGTGAAATCAGAGAGATGATCGAAATCGAAGAATTCTCAGACCACTTCCAAAACATGTCTCCTTATGGCCTTCATGTCTTGTGGTGGTGGGGATGATTTTGTTTGTGGTAGGCAACTTTAATTTTTGGGTGATGGTTTGGTTGGTGTTTGTGCGACTACTGTGGGTTTGCTAGGTTTGGTAGTGGTAATAGTGATAGAAATGGTGGTTGTCGTGACGATTGTGGTGGTAGTGGCTATGGTCGGGAGTTGAATGAAATGGGGTTTTCCAGTTTGAGGTGGTGGTGGCGACGACGGTTTGACGGTGAGGTGGTGCTGGCTTGCAGGCAGTTGAGGTGGTTTTTTTTTTATGGTGGTGGTGCGATGCAGGGAATGGTCTAATGGTGCGGTGCGGGCATCAGTTGTTTGAATCAGTGTAAACGGAGATGGAGGAGATGGTGGTGGTGGTAGTGTATGTTGCGAGTTTGGTGGTGATTCGTGACTAAGATCGGTGGTGGATCGGAATCGGTAGTGGGACTGTGATTAAAAATTAACACGTGACTAATAAATTTGAAAAATGTGATTAATAGATAAAAATTATTATGTTATCAATCATTATAAACAAACAATCATGCGTTGTGACTTGTGACCTGGCCTGTGGCTCTTGAATTGTGACTTGTGACCTGAATTGTGACCGTAAAAAAAACATGTTAACCGCACAAAAAAATATAGCGAAGCAGTCGCCGGAAAAATCGTCGTCGGAAAGTTCGCCGGAGTAGGGCGGTGATCGGAACGGTCGTCGGAGCGGTAGAGGTGGTGAATGTGGGATGGGTTAATTTAATTATATTATATTATAATTAAATATTTAATAATAAATTAATTTAATAATTTATTATTTCATAAATAAAAATTTAAAAAAAATTTGATTTTGATAACTTTAAACTTGTGTTCTTATTTTTGAAATAGAATAAACTTATATTCTTGAATATGTAATCTTCCCTTATATTTTTCATTCTTATTTTACAATAAGGTGGCCGAACCAAGGCCTTAATTTATATAATTATGCCGGGACGAAAATAAATAATTTATATAATTATCCCCTGGCTACATGCCACGTGTAGTACTACACGAATGGTAATTTTCACACTTTAAAACCGCTCCCGCTGAAGCCCCATGCAATATTTTTCCCTATATACACAACCCCCATCTCATCTAAATCCACAACTCTATTTCACTTTTCCCTTGAAAAGAGAATTCTGTAGAAGGTGACATCACTTGCCAGGAATCTGTAGTCATTTGTGAAGTTTTGACAAGAAATATGGCCGCCGTGTCGGAGATCCCTGTCGTGTTCTTAGACCGCGGAGAGGAGAAGAATTACGGAAACATATCAATATCCGCGGCACTGGATTACAATCTATTCGTGTCGACAGTGAGTGGGATGATCGGCTTATTGCCAAATCAAAAAGTATCCATTTACAAAATGAAGAACCCGTTTACTCCGGCGACAGGTCCAGAGTTGGAGCTCGTCGATGATAAGATCGACTTCGGGTTACTTTGTAGTCAGAAGAACATCATTTTCCAAGTGGTTTTGGGAAGCTCGGATTCAGAAATGTCAAGAAACTCACCGGAGAGGACCCATGGAGTTGAGGGTAGTAATAACTTGGAGAATAATATGTCCGCGGAGGTCCCTGTCGTGTTCTTTGACGGAAAAGAGAAGAAGAGTCTCGGAAACATATCAATATCTCCGGCACTGGATTACAAGCTATTCATGTCAACAGTGGGTCAGATTATTGGCATATTGCCAAATCAAGAAATATCCATTTACCACACAAAGAACCCGTATGTTCCGGAGACGTGTCCAGATTTGACCCCCGTCGATGAGAAGATCGACTTCGGGTTACTTTGTAGTCAGAAGGATATCACCTTTCAAGTGGTTTTGGAAAGATCAGATTCGAAAATGTCAAGAGACTCACAGGAGAGGAGCCATGGAGACGAGGGTAGTAATATCTTGGAGAATAATATGGCGGTGGAAATCCCTGTCGTGGTCTTTGACGGAGATGATGAGAATAATTTCGGAAACATATCAATATCTCCGGCAACGGATTACAAGCTGTTCGTGTCGACGGTGGGTCATTTTATCGGCACATTGCCAAATCAAAAAATAACCATTTACCACACAAAGCACCCGTATGCTCGGGCGACGGGTCCAGAGTTGAACCCCGTCGAAGAGAAAACCGACTTCGGATTACTTTGTAGTCAGAAGGACATAGTCTTCCTAGTGGTTTTGGGAAGATCGGGTTCGGAAATGTCAAGAAACCCATCAGAGAGGACCCCTTCACCACAACCGGTCCCCACGTCTGAGAACTTGGAACCTACCCATCGCAATGAACCGGCGGCGGTGCATAAAGAAGCTGTTTCCAGTACTTGAGGGATCAGGATGAGATTTATCGGGCGGCAATGGCCTTGAACGCGATTGTAGATTCGGGTCAATGTGATAACCCGAATTCCAATTTGAATAATTGTAGCAAGTTGATGTGATATGACATGTTTTGTTCAATGGTGAAGAAATGTACACGATCGTTAGCAAAACTGAAGATTGACTTTGTTGGAAGTCTGAATCTATATGGCATAATCAAAACACTTGTATGCCATACATTTGCCTGTATCCAAGTCATTTTCTGCTACTCTCCCGTCAACTCCATTTACATATTTCTCATTTATGAAGAGAAAATTACAGGTGGAATCTATTCATACAAAATGTAGCATGTAAATCTTCGACTTTTGAGTTCTATAAATACATTCAATTTCATAGTAAGTGAGTCTCTACATTTGTTGTGTGAAATGTTTTGTTCAAGAAATACTATTGAAGAAATATATTTGATTGTAGCAAATCGAAGATTGAGTTTTGTTAGAAGTTTGAATCTATGTTACATAAATTCGTGAATTTAGGATCCATCTTATCGAAAATAATAGCAGTCTAAAATTCTAAAAATAAAGAGTTTATTACAGAATAGAAATCGTGAGAATTGAAGAACATTATAAATAAAGAGTCTAAAAATAAATTTACTATTTTTAGGCTTTAAGCTAACATGTTCAGATGTATATGAATATAGGAAACAAAGGTGGAAGTAAGAAATATAAAATATATCTATGAGTATTATCTATTTGTGTCAAAAGGAAACAAATTTACCCTTCGAAACCGCGTGCCTCCATCTCCGCCCTCCCTGCCATCTCTCAAAGATTTGTTGGGTCATCGTTATTCACAACACGTAATGAGAATTGGCTAGAAAATTGTTCAACTAACTAGAACTACTAGACACTAACTTAGCATAATGATAACGTATTATGCAGTTAGTTACTTTTTTCTCTTTGGTGACGATGGAAGCAAGACAATAAGCAAAGCCTAGATAGTGTTGAATGTATAGATTGGGAGTGTAGAAAAAGAACATGTCGAGAGGGAATTGGACATGAGGCCCCGAGAGAAGGTGAAGGGAGATTTTTTATTTTTATTTTTTAGTTTTAATTAAAGATGAAGGTAAAATATCCAAATATATTACTCTTTAGTATGTTGGTAGACGAGAACTATTCATGAAGGACTCACTTGCTATAAAACTTAAAAATAAAGTGTAATAACACAAATTAATATTAAACGGTACCCTCAAATGCAATTTTAGGAATTTAAAAACTGTCCCAACCACCTTTCCTCCCGCTTAATTTTACTGTATAACCCAGCTCTTCTATATCCCACAGATCTCTTCCACTCACTAGATCTATTTCACTTTTTTACATTACAAGAAAATCTAATTCTTGAGAAGCTGAAATCAGTTGCCCGGAATCTAACGTCATTATGGAAGTTTTTGCAAGAAAGATGGAAATGGAAGGATGGGAGCGGCCGGAGGCCCGTCTCGTCTTCTTCAACGGAGTGAAGGAGATTAATTGCGAGAATGTCCCAGTCTACCCGATGATGGAATACACGGAATTCGCGTCAAACGTGAGTCGCATTATCAGCTTTCCGCAGAATCATTTATCCATCTACCTGGTAAAGAACCCGGATTCTGGGGAACCGGAGGGTCCAGAGATTACCCTCGTCACCACCGAGAGTATTAATTTGGCTTTATGTTGTTCTAAGGAGGACATCATCCTAGTGGTTTTGAATGAATCGAAAATGTCAAGAAGCGCATTTGAGTGGACTGGTTTTAATGAGGACTTGGTAAATAGCCAGCGCAAAGAACCGGAGCCACGCTCGTTTTCGGAGGTTGTGAAAGCTCCGCCGCAGAAGTTAAGGGTTCCGACGAAGGATAATCAGGCAATAACGGCAAGACCAATCTTGAACCTGGATTCAAATGAAAGTAAGAACAGTGAAGTCCCGACAGCCCGGCCAATAGATGACCCGGCGGTAAGTGCTTGGATTAGGTTCCGCAAATCCGCCAAGAAATAACCTGGTAAGGATTTGCATCAGAACTTTTGCTATGAAACATTTTGCTGAATGAAGCTGGGTTTTCTATGACCCTTGAATTTGAGAACGTACACTAGATAATACTCAATGGTAGTAAGATAGAAAAAAAATTACGATTGTGCAATGTAATATTGTATAGATTCATTTTTCAATTAGGTATATGAATTGGTCCATTGTTACTTTGTGGCACTCTCCAAGCTGTGTGGAGAATAGATTTTAGACATCAAATGTGTATCTTGATATGCTAATCGTTGTCACTCTCTCTTTGAATCAATTCTTGGTTTTAATCTCTTCAAAGTTCAAAACGACCTTTTATGTGAAAAATTGTAAATAGTCTTCGATGAAATCTTCTTTATCTTATCTTGTAAAAAATTTAATATGCACATATTTCAAAACCTAGTCGAGAGAGGATTATCAATTCAACATGAGTACAGTGAGACCTAATCAACCGAATCTCAACTTTTTGGATCAACCGAATCTCAACTTTTTGGATCAACAAACTATGAAGGTCTATGGACTTTACTTAGACAACAAAAATATGATTAAAAAACGTTGAGATCTAAGGCTACCATGCCACATTCTACTGTGTTTTATACACACACAAGTAAATAAAAAGATTTTTAAGTCAAAACACCACTTTTATATAGCCTGTAAACAACATTTAAGTTACTTATAATTTACTTATATTGCAAAAAGTAAATGTGCAAATAATAATTGAATAGTTATTTTTAGTGTGTAATTAAGTTTATTCAAAAATATGAATAATTTAAAAGTTGATGTTAGTACAAAATTGAAAATATATATGACCCCACTATTTTAACTATAAAAGCATCTCCAATAAATTTTATAATACTAGATACTCTTTATTTTAAAAGTCATTGCTTAAAATTAGACTTTAAGAAACTTTATTTTAATTTTAGAAGATAGAGAGTCGAATTCACTTTTTATTTTTACATTATAATGATATAATCGACTTTGAAGCATCAATATCACACTCAAGCTAAAATTCTGCTAGCTTTGAATTTAATAATCTACAATTTTTATTTCTCTCCAACTTCGAGCTCCTTCTACTCTGAACTACCGTGTGTCTATTTGAAGCTTTTCACGACCAAAGTCAACTGTTTGTCAGTGGCAATATAGGCATGCGTTATATTTGAGTTAATTGGCCCTTGTTTGACAACTATTATTTCCAAACTCTTTTTTTCTTCATACTCGTTTTCAATCACGAATTTAAACGATAAAATATTATGCAGATAAACCCAAAATTTTTTCTTACTTTTTAACTACATATTTTCCTAAAAATAATTATTCAAAACTCTATTTTTCTCAAATAATGATTGTCAAATAGGAGCTGAATATGACATCCCCTTTGAGTCCCATTTTTTTGTTAAAATGCATTTTGAAATAGCATTTTGTTGGAGAATGTGTAGTTGAAAAATAAGGAAATATGTTTGCCTGTAATATTATTTTATTAAAAAATGTGTAGTTAAAAACAAGAGAGACGAAAATATATTTTGAAATGAGCATATTAATTGAAATGAAAATGAGAAAAATAATAATAATTTCGAATACATGTGTATATTCGATCATATACTCTAAGTCTAGGAACTCCACAAAAAATAGTTGACTTTCATACAAGCATATCCACCAACTATCTGATGTCCCGTGAGTTACTAGGAAATGTTATTTTTAAACTTTACACAACAAATGCGTTGAATCAAATTCTTATTTAGCAGAAGAAATTCAATATTAAGATGAAAATCTCATCTTTCTTTATTATTAAAGAGCTAATGAATGAATGAATGAAATCAATACAAATGGAGATATCGTCAATCGTCGGACTTTGTTGGTAATTGAGGGGAAGATAGTAGTGGCAATGGACCGAGCCGACTATGCCCACGAGCTCGGCTCGTGGCTCATTACTCACGGATCGAGCTCGGCTCGACCAATGAGCTCGTGGTTCGTGGTCGGTTCACGAGCTTGTTAATTTTTTTTTTTTTAAGATGTACATTTTTTCTGAAAAAAATAACCCTTCACAAAGACGAGCCTATGAGTCGCTCGCCTAGCGAGTTGGCTCGCTCGGCTCGTGCTTGGGCTCCTCATTTGACGAGTCCGAGCAATCCACGAGCCGAGTTTTCACGAGCCAAGTCAACGAGCCGCTCAGTCTGTTTGCTACCACTAGGAGAAGAGATGAATAGGGTTTGCTCAACAACGACAAGTTCAGATTTTTAGATTTTCTCAAATATACACATAGATATACATGAGAAAATGAACATATGGAAGATATATACACTCGTTTTCAATCACAAATTTAACAATAAAATATTTTGTGGGTAAATCCAAAATTTTTCCTACTTTTTAATCACACATTCTCCTAGAAATAATTATTCGAAATTCTATTTTTCCCAAATAATAATTGTCAAAGAGGGGCTGAATATGACATCTAAAACAATATATATTAATTGAAATAAAAATGAGAAAAACAATGCATAATTTTTGAAAAAATAAAATGAAATTGATACTCTTTAAATTTAGTTATACTCTGTCATACATAATATGCTATTTATAAATTGAGTATTATGGAGATGCTCTAAATTCTCCATTGATTCCATCCAACTCCAATTAAGTTTCAAATTGACCTTTTTTCACACCAATTGTATCTAAGTTCAAGTTTTTTTTCCCTACCGTTAATATAATTTACATAAATTTGTATCTAATCGCTCAATTTACATATAATTTATTTAATGATAATAGAAATCATGATAAATGCATAATCTTTCAAATAACATGTGAAATGCATATCCGACCTGAATTATAGGAGCAGCAATGCAGCTGGCCTTACAAAGGGGTGGTTTTGCTGCGGATGATTCATCCATGGTTTCGCTGCACGCCTCTCAATGTGTCCTAAAATTAGACCAAGCCATTGAAAAATTGTTGACCTTTAATTCTTGCACACCAAGTGTTTGATTCAATGCTCTCATTTTTCATTTTCACTTCTTTGGCTATAGCCATCCTCTTTATCCTTTTTCTTTATCTAATATAAAACAAGATCAGCCAATTTATATCTGGTTTTGATTATCATGATATATTCATCTTGATTTCTGTTCCCCTTCCCCCCCCCCCCCCACCCCCATTGGAATTGCAGAAAGAGGAGGATGAAAACTGTGACATCTCCATCAGATGATCAATCAAAGATTGTAATGGGGTACTCCCCAGATAGGTACCCTCAACCCCCTTATGGATACCCTCAACCAGATATTGGATATCATCATGATCAAGGTTATGCAAATTCTGTTAATCCAAATCCTCATCCCCAATCATTTGATGGATACTATTATCAGCAATCCTATGAGCCATTGGTACCCGAACCGAGTAGGACTACTTCCATTGGTCGTGCAATGATCTACCTGTTGATTGTTTTAACTTTTGGAATGTGCATGTTGAGCATAGTCATTTTTCTCCTGTTTGGCACAGACCAGCCAGATTTCCACATGGTGTCATTGACCGTGCCAACTTTTAATGTGACTAACTCGTCCCTAATAGCCAGCTGGTACGCCAACATTACTGTCACGAATCAAAACGAAGCTTTCAAAGTTCACTTTCAGCATGTTGTATCTTCAATCTTCTATGAAGAAGATATGTTGGCAATCTCTCTTTTGAAGCCTTTTCAAGTAGAGACAAAGCAGACACGTAGTATGAGTTTCCGTGTGACAACAGATCCATCGAATCAGGAAAAATTGCATAACGGGGTGTTCCCAAATATTGTTCAGGATCGAAGCAATGGCATCGTAATTTTCTGCTTGAGACTGTCTTTGAAGGCCCAGTATAAGTCTAATACGCTTTGGAAAAAGGCAAGTTTGAAAGTTAACTGCAAAAATTTGCAAGTTAGCTTTTCACCAACTGGTGAAGGAAAATTGACCGAAGATTTTCCCAATCAATGCGTACTTTTTACGCGATAGCCTTGTAAGTGTGATGATCTATTACTATTCATGTTGTGGCATATATTGGATTTACAGTCTGGGTTCTAGAGTCCATTCTTCTAGATATAAAAGATAATAACATAGTGCAGAATGAGTGTTCAGTTTTCGCTTTCCTTAATTCTTTTGAGGCATGTTTAGTATCTAGAACATGACTTCACGCGATTAAACTTTAAAGAACATATTCATGTCAAATATATGTCTATTAAACTGTCCAATAATGTCTGGTCCCCGTAGTAAATATACTCTTACCTAACCTATGTATGTTCTATTTTTGCAGGTCGGATGCCAAGAACTAGCTAGGAAACGCAAAAGTTTAAAGCACTGGAATCACAGAATACACTGTTTAATATGTGTTTTCAAATTGATCTATTCATATTACATTTCTCCTGTCATCATGCCTTCTCCAAGCTGTTATCGTCTATTGTCAGACAAATTTTTTGTATAATATCTTCACTCGAACTCATTCCTCCCTCCAAGTCTGTCTTTGTACAATGGATATTAATTATAATAGCTGTAGCAGCGTTTGGTCTGAAGACCCTAACCATGCCCGAAGAGTGGCTTCTGATATTAGCAAGTTAACGTAGTCAAACCAACCTTTCTTGTACATATGTTCTCTAGCTTTATGTAAATGCGTGGATGTACCATGATGAGACCTCTTGAGGCAACAAACATCTCCCAAGAGGTGTACTCAATGACCTTAAGAGGTTTTAATGTAGGAGAAATGTTGGACAATTTCATTTTTTGCTAGAACAAATTCACAATCCATGCAAACAACTGATGAAATACCAAGAGACCAATAAAGAAAGAACACACCAAATTTACGTGGAAAAGCCGTAGAGGGGAAAAAACCATGAGACAACTCCAATCAAATCCACTTAAATAAAAATAGAGTTTATAATACTCAAGTTTATGCCCAAAACTTGAGTTCTCAACGAATTGGGAAATACAGCAATGATCAACCTCTAATAGAACAATAATTTCACCCCAAACCTCTAATTTGATGAAACCTATGAGGAATCCCTGTGTGAATCAACACCTAAAGATTGAAAGAGAAACATTTTTCCTCTCTCTCTCTCTCTCTCTCCAAAGCAGCAGTCTCTGTTGGCAGCCACAATTTTCTGTTTTTCAGCCTAGGTCTTTTTTTTTTTTTTTCAACAGCCTCACTCACGTCTTTATTAGGGCTGGGCAAAACGTCCGAACCGAACCGAATCGAACCGAACCGAACCGGAACCGAACCGAACCGAGCGGGTTTTTTAAAATGAAATACCCGAACGGGTATCCGATCGAGAACCGAATGGTTTGGTTCGGTTCTCGGTTCTCGACCCAGAACCGAAGAACCGAATAAGAACCGAAATTTTTTTTTTTTATTGGATAAATCAATTTCTTTTATTTTTTCTAAACAAATTAATAATTTTTTTCTTGTTAAATCTTATTAGTTGAACAATTTAGAGTTTATTTATGTTTGTTAGTTGTGTTTTTTTCAATTTTTTCTTGTGTAGTTTCTTAATAGTTAGTATGGAAAACCAACCAACTGATGATTACATTAAATAGTTGCTAAGTATTATCAATACTTTAAAATATTTTATCTTTGTGACTTCTAATTTATATTTCACTTTTGTGTAGACTTGAAGGTTTGAAACAAATGAATTATTGATATGAATATCGAAATTTTATTAGTAATATTTACTTTTTGGTATTTGTATTTGACAACTTATTATTTATATGTTATTAAATTAGATACGTTGATTTGTAAAAGTTAAGATTGAACTTGGTATTTGTATCTACTTTTTGTTATTAATATTAGTACCCACTTTCAGGTGTATTTATGTAATATTATTTTAAATGTTAAAAAATTTAATTATAGTACGGAATCGAAAAGAACCGAACCGAAACCGAACGGTTCCAAAATTATATTTGGAACCGACGGTTCCATTTACTAAATACCCGAAAATTTCTGGAACCGAAAAAAACCGAACCGAACAGAACCGACCCGCGCCCACCCCTAGTCTTTATTATTATTATTAAAAAAGTTGACCTACAAGACTTGTAGTGGATTGGGCCATTATTCCTCATGGGCTCATATAACAAGAAATCCTAGAATTACTGTAAAGAGAAAGCTACATTCAAATTCTTCGTACAGTCATTTATCATTCATTGATAAGCAAGCTTTGAATCTCCAATTATCTTTTTATTTTTTATTTATTTATTTTTTTTTTAAATTCCAATAAACATTGAAATAGCAAACGGTTACAAGGAGGAAAAACCTCCAACACAATGCCCTACACAGAGGGATTAAGAGCTTGTTTGGGAGATATTTTTGGGGAAAGAATTGATTTTGAATAGTGATATGATGGAAAATGTGTGGTTGAAAAAGAAGAAAAAATTATTGATGTGATGAAAAATATTATTTTATTGAAGAATGTGTGGTTGAAAATTAGAATTGATTTACTGTAGAAAAATTTAATCCCTCCCAAACAGGGCTAAGTGCTACCTATGCCAGAGGCACGAGCTACTCAACGTTCAAACCACGAACGACAGAAAATAAAAAAACCCTCCAACCACTGACAACAATCTCCAACGGAAGAGAGCGCCAATAGCAGAGGAACCAAAACCTCTACGAGGCCAAAGGCCGAGAGGAGCGGCTATGACGAAAGCCTAGAGACAACCTTACCTTTGAAACAAAGGAAGGACAAAAAAGCAACAAACTAAACAGACTCGAAACTAAAACAACCATCAGACACCAACCGAAGTCAAAGAAAACAATCGTGACTAAACAATCAGGGAAACCCGACCAAAGCCAACTGCGCAATCAGCATTGAAACGCTCCCACTCAATGCAGGCTAATTCAAGACTTCACAACCAGCAAACCCAACAACACAATCACACAAACACCACCCAAACACAATCCCACAACCAAAATCACACCAAACAAGGACCCAGCCTCCGCCACCGTCCGACAGCAGCCCATCGTGGCGCCACCACCGTCTGTCGCCAGACCAAGGACCGACACACACCCCCAATACCGCACCGTCATCCCACTCAAGAAGAGCCAAAAATCCCTGTTATCGGCTGAGATCTCGCAAGCCTCCGACACCGACCTAGCCACCTGAGAGTAACGCCGATCACAACAAAAGCCGCACCTCTCTCACCACTCCCATCGACCTAAGGCACCCAAAAACACCCGACAAAGGCTCACAGAATCGCCTGCGCAACAGGGCCAAGCCACCAACCCAAAGTAAAGCCCCACCAGCACACACACACACACACACCAGGCAAAGGAAGGAAAAGCAACTGACAGAAAGGGGAAGGAGTGGGAGGGGGGAGCCGAAGCTCCTACCCCCAGCGCCGCAGAAATTAGGGTTCACCAAGAGAAAAGGGGAAACGGGTAGAGAGAGACCAACGGTCAACAAATTTTTTTTGTAATTGAGTCCAAGTCTCCAATTATCTTCATCAATAGCGCGTACTTATATTTTGATGACTCAAAAGGATGCCTTATGCTCGGTTAGACAAGTCTTACACATCTACTCGTCAATGGTTTGTCGCGATTAGACACGATTTTGTCTCGAAGGCAATTGGATAGTCAAACCCTAAGAACATTTTCAAGAGACTTTTTAAACATAAATGCTCTATGGTTTAAAAAGTCGGCTCTTAAAATTATGCTCTAAGAGACTCTTTTAATTAACATTTTAATTTAGAGAATTTGGAGAGTCAAACTCGCTATCTATAATTAAATGTATTCAAAATATTTCAATTTTTAATAAATGAAAATAATATAATAATTTGAAAGGAAACTAGTGAAAATTAAAGATATGGAAGAATAATAAATATTTTTTTGAAGTAGTAAAATTAAGTATTAAATATAAAGAATTGGTTGGACTAGTTAAAAATTTTTACTCTATAAATATAAAGATAGGGTTGATTTATGCTAGTCACCCCACAACACGAGGAACCGTAACTAACAGTAATGATATTTAGCATCACTGATGATAAAATATTAGTCTAAATGATACTAATGTAACATTAAATGAGATGTATAATTAAATGAGTTACTTAGAGCCTATTTGAGCCTCATTTTTCTTAAAAATGCATTTTGAAATAGTAATTTGACGAGAATGTGAAGTTGAAAATTTTTTAATTTGCATATAATATTATTTTATTGAAAAATTGGTGATTGAAAATAAGAGAGAGATAAATATTTTTTGTAAATAATGAAGATCAAACAAGGGCTTAATTTTTACATTTCGTTGAAACGGTCACTTAGAGTTACCTAAATTGATGTTGTAGCACCGTTAGTGTTAAATAGCATTATTCATTTTAAAATGGATTCTCTAGCCAACTTGTAAAAGGTCAAGTTACCTAGGTTTCAGCAGGGGCTAGCATGCTTTAGGATTGGCCTCATGACCGACGTCTGAAACAGGTTGTGCCGTGGACGGGACAACCTGTGAAGCGAGATATAGAAAGTTACAAATTTGTGCAATTAAGTGAAGTTTATAAATAATTTCAAGTTTAATTTGAACTTTTTTTCGAGTTTATTACAAATTTAGCCCATGTTTGGTTTGGATTAAAATTCAATTAAAATTTCAAGTCAAAATCCACAATTTTTCAGTCACACATTTCATCTTTTATCAAAATTTACTAAAATTTTGATTTTAAATTCTATCAAATAGGGGTTTAATCTCTGAAAAAGAAAAAGCCCTTTATTTTGGTCTTTGCATCATTATGCTAGAATTTTAGATCCATATTGGCTTTAGATCCTTTTCTTTCATTTTCCATATCATTTTGCCCCACTTTTCAAACTTCAAACTTTTGATCGCAATAATTCTTCATCAATCAATAATTATCACATGCTTCATTCCTTTTCACCATTTGTCTTTTTTAATAAATTACGACAATTTGGAGTCTCACTTTAAGGGTTGTCCCCCATACCTACACAAATAATCAATATCATTGAAAATAAAAATGGTGACAACACATATAGATTGTAAATTTTGTGATTAAACCCAGAAAAGAGTACTCGACTAGAAGTGTTAAGTGGAACTAGTCATTCGGCAGCTTGCTTCCAAGGCAAGTCTCTGGCACGAGCTGAGCTGCAACATCATTGCACGATTCACAAGCCGAACAAGCTAACTCGCACGAGTTCATTGGCTTATCTAGCTGTGCAGCCATGCAAAATGCAAGGTGCCATGGCAGCTTGATTCAAATTTTAAATTTTATGCAGTTGTTCTTTTATCTTCAATTATAATTTTTTTTATACCAATTATTTTCGTTATTTGTAGTTTTTATTCCTAAATTTTGAGATTTAATAGATATATATATATATATATATATATATATATATATATATATATATATATATATTTATTTATTTATTTATTTATTTATTTTTTTATTTTACAATAACTATAGTAATATATAGTCTAAAAAATATTTAATAATGTGATCGTTGTATAAGTAAAAAAAAACTATCAATAATACTAATACAAATAATAAATGATAATATTATAATTAATGTCCAGTTTAGTTATTTTATACATGCACATCAAAAAATCTATTTACCAGACCATGAAATACTGATTTTGAAATGTACAATAATTTTAAAACAAAAATTTATTAAACACTTAATTGATTTTTCTTGCAATCAAATTATTTTTGCAACACTAAAAAAGTTGTATCTCTCAAAAGTACAACAATATCAAATCAAGCATTATACTTTTTGTGCAATTTATATTCTCAATATGCTACAAACACAGTAGAAAGACTGATCCACCACCGATGCATTCTACAGCTCCATCATTCGGTGACTACAATGTATGGACCTATTTAAGTAAGTTATTACAGGGGATTCATCATCTTCTCATTTTTCTTCTAGTAGTAAAAATGAAATCCCTGCTGAATTAGTTCGATATTTCTCATACCATGTGTCTTAGTCTGTTAAATAGAGAACAAATAAATAATTTTAATCTTTTCCGATGGTAACGAACATATGAAAAATAATATATGGTATTATTTTTTATGACATGTGATTTTGTAATGTCTGTGGTGTCTATCATAGAACTGGAGCTCGTATTTAGTGTGATTCGTGAGATTAAAAAAAAAAAGTTGAAATGAGATATATTCGAGACTCAAATGTGATGGAAAAACATAATAGGATTATAGATCAAAACAATAATCAAATCCTTAATTCTCAATAATAAACCATAGATGTATCTCCATGTTGAAATCCCGAAAAATAACAAAACATAAAAAATATACATTGATCCATGATAATCTGATTCTTTGTCTGGATATGTTAGGATCTTCCAAATAATTGGCGATCTTCCCTTCAACTTTTTGCTCTTTATTGATGGGGATATAGAGAAATTTAAAGAACACCAACAAATGGGGACCATAACCATATAAAATAATAGTAGTAACTCAATAATCACTATCTTTCAGTTGCTTCAAATTGACCCCTCATCAATTTAAAATAACACTCCGGTCTCTACACTATAATTTCATGAATTCTAATATCCATTAGTCACAATACGTCTTTATCGGATCACTTTAATTGGCTAATATCTTTTAAATAATAGTACCACACATTTCAATATATAACGTGTGGCCCCATATATGTTGAAATTATCCAACAATCTCCCACTGGGCCATACGTGTAACCTTACAAATGTGCACAACCTTATGAGCTCAAAATTTTGCTATCATTATTATGGGTATTACCAAACAATCTTGTCCATTAGCCATATTAATATAGGATCAAAGCGATTTTCGTCACATTTAACATGACTAAATCCATCAATGGTCACATATACTCATACAACCAAATGACATAGATCAATCATGGGAGTGTAGCATAAAAAGTACATGTTATGTGATCCAAATATGTCTATTTCCAACTGGTCCAACATTATTTCTTAAGTGAGATCAATACTGAACATAATAATAGAGTGAAATGAACTGAATACTTTATTTCTGTACAAAATAATGTCCAAATACATAAGTGTGTCCAAAACATAAAGTAATGAAAATACAAACTCCTACTAAAATTTGATATCCTCATGATATACAACACCCATATGAGCAGTGTGCTCATGAAAGACCTTGGGTGTCAATCCCTAAGTAAGAGGATCCGCAATCATGAGTTTGTCCCAATATGCTTTATGAAAATCTGTCTACTCTGTACTCGTTCCTTCACAACCAGGAACTTGAATTCAATGTTTTTTTACTTAGATGAGCTCATGTTGTTATTGAAATATAGAACTACTGAGTTATTGTCACAATATAACTTTAGTAGTCTTTCTACGCCATTCAGAATGCCCAGCCCAATGACAACATTTCGCAACTAGGGCTGTCCGTGGGTCTGTTCGGTTCGATTTTGAAGAGACCCGAACCGACCCAAAACTTTCGGGTATTTAATAAATGGACCCGTCTGGTCCAAATATAATTATGGAACCATTCGGGTTCGGTTCCGTTCGGTTCGGTTCGAGTCGGTTCGGTTCCATTCGGTTCCTTACCATAATTAAATTTTTTAATATTTACAGCAACACTACATAAATACAACTAATGACAGTTCATTCGTAACTTTTACAAATTAACGTAGCACAATTCAAAAACATATATATAACTAGCCGTCCAATAAGATTAATTCAATGCATACAAATACCAAAAAGTAGATATTAATATTACAGTAGCACTACATAAAGTATATTCATTTGCTTCAAATTAAAATGGGCTAATAGATTTTAAAAATGATTTGTACTTTAAAATTAAAATTATGAAATAATCTGATTTATTTAATTAATTTGCTAATTTGTTTAGAAAAAAATAAAATAATTTAATTAATTCAATATAAAAAATAAAAAAATTATTTAGTTTCGGTTCTTATTCGATTCTTCGGTTCTTGGTTTAGACCCGAGACCCGACCCAAACACATCGGTTCTCGATTCGAGTACCCGTTCGGGTATTTAATTTATGAAGAACCACTCGGTTCAGTTCGGTTCGGGTTCGGTTCGGTCCGGTTCGGGACTTTTGGACACCCCTATTCGCAACCATATTCCATGATTAGATGCTTCATAGCATGCTACAAATTCTGCTGCCATAGTAGATGAAGCTATGAGTGTCTACTTGGCACTTTTCAAGAAATAGCTCCTCCAGCTAACAGATAAATATAGTCTGACGTGGATCTCCTACTATCTTGGCATCCAACAAAATCAGAATCGGAGTACCCTATGATCTCCAACTGATCCGATTTGATATAGGTGAGCATGTAATCCTTTGTTCTCTCCAAATACCTCATAACCCTTTTGGCTGCTTTCCAACGATCTATTCCAGGGTTGCTCAAATATCTACCTAACATTCCAACAATGAATACTACGTCTGGACGTGTACAAACTTAAGCATACATAAGACTCCCAACAGCTGATGCATAGGCAATCTTCTGCATTTCCTTAACTTCAAGGTTATTTTGCGGGCATTGTTCGAGACTAAATTTGTCTCCCTTAGCGACAGAGGTGTCACCTGATTTACAGTCTTGTATGCCAAATCTCTTAAGTACTTTATCGATATAAATCTTTTGTGATAATCCAAGAATACCTCGAGAGCGATCTCGATGTACCTAAATTCCTAATACAAAAGAGGCGTCACCAAGATCTTTCATCTCAAAATTCCTTGATAAAAATCTCTTGATTTCTTGCAACATACCTATATCATTAGTGGCAAGTAGTATGTCATCAACATACAAAATCAGGAAAATATGCTTACTCCCACTGAACTTGTTATGCACACAATCATCAACAGCATTTGTCTCAAAACCAAACAAGATAATTACTTGATGAAATTTGTAGTACCATTAACGAGAAGCTTGCTTGAGCCTATAGATGAATTTCTTTAATTTGCAAACCATATTTTTCGGGTCTCCTGACACAAAGTTTTCTGGTTACACCATATAAATCGTCTCATCAATATCGCCATTGAGAAACGCTATCTTAACACCCATCTAATGTAACTCAAGGTCAAAGTGCACAACAAGTGCCATAATTATCTTGAAAGAGTCTTTCGTTGAAAGTGGAGAGAAAGTCTCTTTGAAGTCAATACCTTACTTTTGGGTAAAGCCTTTAACTACAAAACGAGCCTTATATCTTTCCACATTACCTTTCGAATCCCTCTTGGTTTTAAAAATCCATTTGCAACCAATGGGTTTCGCACCTTCTGGTAACGTGATAAGATCCCAAACTTTATTGTCTTGCATAAACTTATTCTTCTCATTCATGGCATCAATCCACTTTTGAGAGTTAGAATCCAGCATGGCTTGACGGAAGTTGATTGGATCATCTTCCGCAATCCATTATTTTCTTCATGTTCTTAGAGAAATACTATAAAATCATCCGAAATAGCATTTTTCCTTTCTCTCGTAGATCTCCTTAAAGGTATTGGTTCTTGGAGTTGTTGAGTTTGTACATCAGGAATAATTACCTCATTTTGGATAAGAGGTTCAACATTGTCTTGCTGAGGTTCTGGATATACTTCTTGATCAATAACAGGTATAGAAACCTATACATTGTCAAAAGCAATAGTAGGAATCGAAATCAATCCTTCCTCAACTTCTTCCTCAAAATCAATGTCTCTAACCTTATTTCTCCCCCCCCCAAACTCAACATCCTCAAAAAATGTTGCAGTTTCCGTTTCAAAAATTGACTTAAGTGTGGGATCATAGAATTAATAGCCCCTTGATCGCTCAAAATAACCAACAAATTAGTTGTTCACTGTTTTGGAGTCCAATTTCTTTTCATGTGGCCTAGCCTCAGCTAGACATCCCCAAATGTGAAAATGCTTTAGAGTAGGCTTTCTACCTGTCCAAAGCTCATAAGGTATTTTGGCAGCAGCCTTAGTCGGTACTCTGTTTAGAATATAAGCTGCAGTCTTTAATGCTTCACCCCAGAGTGATTTTGGTAAGGTAGAATGACTAATCATAACCATATCCTTAAGAGTCCTGTTTTGTCTCTAAGCTACACCATTCATGCTAGGCGATCCGACATAGTGTATTGTGGGACGATTCCACATTCCTCTAGGTATTTAGCAAATGGTCCTGAACATTGTTCGCCTGAACCGTCATTTCTGCCGTAGTACTCACCATCACGGTCAGACCTAACGCTTTTTATTCTTTTGTTAAGTTGATTCTCAACCTCAGTTTTAAACACTTTAAACATGTCCATGACTCGGACTTTTCATGAATAAGACACAGGTACCCATAACATGAGTAATCGTCTATAAATGATATAAAATATTGTTGATCATTTCAAGAAGCCATAAGGAATGGTCCACAAATATCTGTGTGTATCAATTCTAAGACATCCAAAGTTCTGTTAGCACCTAATCTATTAGTTTTGGTCTGTTTTCCCTTGATACATTCAATACATACATCAAAATCTGTGAAGACAAGGGAATCCAAAATACCATCTGACACAAGTCGTTCAACTCTAGCTTTAGAGATGTGACATAAGCTCTTGTGCCATAATTTTGCTGAATTTTCATTATTTAATTTGCGTTTAGTACCACGTGATTCCACATGCAGGTTTTCATTATATGATGCAACATTATCGAGCAAATATAAGTTATCATATGCAGATAATAAACCAGTACCAATAGTATTGAAATTTAAAGAAAGACTAAACTGATTGTTTCCAAATGAACAATAATAACCAAATTTGTCCAACAACGAAACAGAAACCAAATTCCATCTAAAAGACGGCACAACAAAAGTGTCTTTCAAATCTAAACAATGATCAGTTTTCAACAATAACCGAAAAGTGCCTATTACATCAACTTCCATCAACTTGCCATCACCCACATAGATGTGTCTTTCACTATCATTTGACTTTCGGTAGCTCAGACAGCCCTGCATAGAAATACTTATGTAAGTAGTAGCACCAGAATCTAACCACCAAGTATTTTTAGGTACTGAAACTAAATTAACCTCAGAACAGACCAAAGTAAGATTTGTACCTTTATTTGCACGCCAGGCGTGGTATTTGGTACAGTTCTTCTTCAAATGTCCAGTTTTGTTGCAAAAGAAACAAGTCCATTTGTCATCTTACCTTTTCTTTAGTACTGGACCCTTCGGAGCAGTTTCATATTCCTTCATTATTTTCTTGCCCTTATCTTTAGAAGTGCTTGCCAAATGAAAATTTTCAGTTCTGTCTGGTTTCAACCTTTCTTCCTCTTGCACACAATATGAAATAAGCTCATTTAGAGACCATTTCTCCTTCTGACAATTATAACTAACCTTAAATTGACTGAATTGTGCAGGAAACGAGATCAATACCAAATGTACGAGCAAGTCATCAGACAACTTGAGCTTTAGTTCCTTAAGTTTGGAAGCAATGTGAGACATCTCCATGATGTACTCCCTTATATTTCCTTTGCCTTTATACCTTATTGAAATCAAGCGTTGCAGAAGCATGTTTGTTTCAGCCTTATCGTTTTTTACAAAACGTTCCTCAATTTCGGCAAAGAAATCCTTGAAATTAGTCACTTCTTCAGATACAGCGTCTCTAAAGGCTTTCGGAATGCCACGCTTAATGATCATTAGACTCATACGATTTTAGCAATCCCACTTCTCATAGTTCCTCTTTTCATTAAATGAACTTTCGTTCGTAAGAAGAGTGGATTGCTCAATCCGAAGCGCAAGATCTAGATTCATACAGTCAAGAACAATCAAAACGTTCTCTTTCCAATCTTTGAAGTTAGTCCCATTGAGCATGGGAATAGAATTCACATTTTGCAGATATGGTATTAGCAGATGAATTAGCTGTAGAGAGAAGAGAATGAATTATGCTCATATTAATATTAAGATTCAATAATCAATAAATTCAAATAATGGTAAGTCTCATCTCAAGATACCTAGTACATCATTAATATCAATTTTTTGGACAGTAATATTAATTGTAAGTGGTACTCTTGGTGTAGTGATCAAATATTGACAATAACTACTGTCAAATAATAAATCCATCTTTGGATTGATTTATTATTCACATGGAAACATTATAATTGTCACACGTTTACCACCACAAGTGTGCATGCAATTCGGCCAAATATTAACCTTCCTTTGGACCGATTAATATCCGCATGAATTAGCATACACACGAAATCATTCTAATATTCTAAGTTAATTGATTTCCATAAGAGAGGTTGCTTTGGCAACATATTGTTTCAATCAATTCACTTTTGAATATTATATATACTCCAATGAGTCCTTAATACCAAAATTTGAAAAGCAGAATACTTGATTTTACTTATCTTGAAACTTTAAGGGCCTAAGGGTTAATAATTCAAAACTGTAGGGGTCAAAATTAAATTCCAAACTTTAAGGGGTTAATTATTAATAATTGGAAAGTTTAAGAGTAAAAAATAAATTATGCGGAACTTTAGGTGGCAAACTAAACCAATTATGAACACTCAGGCGCTAAATTCAGAACTTAAATGACCCAAATTAATTAATTTCAGAATTTTAGGGGTTGAATTATTAAAACTCATTACCTTAAGGCCCAATTATGATTAACTTTAAACTTTAGGGGCTGAATAATAAATAACTCAATCCTAACCCTAATTTTTAATTGCAAGGAAGGGCCCCAAAAACTTCAAATTTGCAACCCAAGCCCCCACCCCAAAAAATTCCAAAAACTGAAAATCTTTAATGACCATAATTGAAAATTTTAATGGGGAAAAGCCCCTTGGTCTCCCCCTTCCCGCCAAAGAAATAAAACAAGAAATGCTTTTACGTTGTCAGACATACCAGCTTACGCTGCGATCGGCACTGGCCAAGATGGCGGCTGCCACACAAAAGTTTTTTAATTTTTTTTCTTTAAACAGATCAAAAAAATCTTTATCCTAAATTCAAATTTAGAAAGAAAACCTTTAATTATATCATAAAATCATGCTAATTACATGAAATAACATACCAAAAATCTAGATCCATAACATAATATACTATAATTTCATAACTTAGCATGAAAATCAAAGAATTCATAAAAAATCAGAATTTAAAACTTCAATTTCTCACGAATTTCAACTATGAAGTGACTCTAATACCACTTGATGGAAAAACATAATAGGATTATAGATCAAAACAATAATCAAATCATTAATTCTCAACAATAAACCATAGATGCATCTCCATGTTGAAATCCGAAAAAATAACAAAACATAAAAAACATACATTGATCTATGATAATCTGATTCTTTGTCTGGATACGTTAGGATCTTCCAAATAATTGGTGATCTTCTCTTCAACTTTTTTCTCTCTATTGATGGGGATGTAGAGAAACTTGAAGAGCACCAACAAATGAGGACCATAACCATATAAAATAATAGTAGTAATTCAATAGTCACTATCTTTCAGTTGCTTCAAATTGGTCACTCATCAATTTAAAACAACAATTCGGTCTCTACACTATAATTCCATGAATTCTAATACACATTAGTCACAATATATCTTTACCGAATCATTTTAATTGACTAATATCCTTTAAATAATAGCACCACATATTTCAATATACAACGTGTGGCCCCATATATTTTGAAATTACCCAACAAAACGTGCTTGAAGAATTAACTATTGAATACAAGAGAAGATTACAGTATAATTGTTGAAGATTTTTAAAAATTAAAAAAGTGGGCCAAAAGGGTTTAACTATTTATCAAATATATCATGTTTGACACTCATTCTCATTCTCATTTTTTTTTTCTTTCTTTATTTCAACCACACATTCTCTAATAAAATAATATTACAAAAAAATCTAAAATTTTTCATTATTTTTCAATCACACATTTTTCCATCAATCACTATTCTAAAATTTATTTTTTTATCCCAAAATGGGTGTCAAACACAAGAGTACACTATCTTTCACACATTAGTTGACACTCTTTCACGTGAATCCATTAAAGCCATTGATTTTGGAACTTATCTATCACATTTGCATAGAATTCTTCTATGAATTAACCTGAGCGTACACACTGTGTACGCGAGTGTGTACACTCAGGTTGATCGCGGGTCCCACCCTCATGTGAGGGGACTTAGCATGCTAAGTGTACATTTATGGTCCGTTTGATTGTAATGGTGAAAAATTGGTAGAAAGAAAATGAATTTTAGAGAAAATAATTGTCTAAAACTTATTTTCCAGAGAATTGTTAATTAAGTATGTTTGATTGGTATAATTTTTCACCTGAAAATTTTTAAAATTTTGGATTTTTTATGTTCGTTTGGCTTTATTTTACATGAAAATTGTCCATTAAAGTTTCACAATTAGTTATAATCAAGAAAATCATCAAAGTTTAGTGTTTGTTTGACTTTGTTTTACATAAAAATTGTCTATTAAAATAATTTTTTTTTACAATTGGTTATAAAATTTGTTCTAATTGCCAAAAAATAAAAAAAAAGGTTGGAAATCAATTTTGGTGGGAAAACTAATTCCACAATTTCTTTGAAAATGTGTACGTGTGGAGTGAAGTAGGAAAAAATTTCTCATGGCAAAAAATGATTAACAAAAAAGCCAAAACGTGGAAAATGAAAAACCATGGCTATCAAACATAGCCTTAGCATTTATTTTCTTCTATATAGGGAGAAATGTCAACAAATGTGTACATCACAGCATACATGTAACATAATTCTTAGAGTTTTGCTACACAAACATAATGCTTGATATAGGGAATGGCACAACACACACGTATGGGAAGGTCGGCATTATTTAATTCAGGTTGAGACCCACATACAATGTGAATGGTCGGTCAAGTATTATATCAAGTATTATATTCATTTAGTTTAATTCTAATTCTTATGTAGGCTATAGGTTTTCCAAACTCCAAGATGATATTGTACGAGCAATTTTAGGCGAAGTATCAGAAGAAACAGTTCTCTTGTCAGAAGCCAATTTTGGGATTGTCGAAGTGCTGGATATCCTTGACTTCTCCCTGACACATGAGTGGGGGCCCCTATCTACTCCAATCAACGGTCAGATTTATGACTCGGATCACTGTAGAAATTGAGAAATTTTGTTACTTGTTCATCAAAATAGTAGATAAACTGTTATCAAAAATGATTTTGAGAATAGATAAAAAAAGGTGATTTTATTTTAAACGTTCAAATGATAGATTATCATGTGACATTATGTAATTTCTTGTGTTAATCTTGATATACATGTAGCGAGATTCAAAATGGAAGCATTATAAAAAAAATCTTTTTTTGCGTATCGATTAGTGTTGAACAGAATCTAACATTTTTACGAAGTTCTAATAAATCTAGAAGTGTCATGTGCACAGTCCTCAATGGGTATTCAATCCAATCACTTCACCCTTTCAAAACAATTGTGATCCACACCCGTCATTTTCTTAGATTTCACCTGCATTATCGTCAAAATTTAAGTTATGACAAATTATTTATGATTAAAATAAACGTGTATATTAGGTAAATACTAAAATTATAACATGTTGAGAATGACCAAATTATGCAATTTTGGTTATTTTTCTTACATGGGGGATTAAAACATTTGGAAATATTACACAAATGATAATCTTAAATTGTCACGTGACATTAAAATGCGATTTTATAAAGTTAATTTGATGCCTTTAAATTTGAAGTCATATATGTTTTTACGAGTATCAAACGATTTCTATTCTACATATTAAATTGTTCGGGGACCCACTTGCGCCCTTCTAAACGTCCATCGGTCCATGATCAAAATGCTTTTGTGACAATAAGTTGGGGATTGATGGTACAATTTTTACTACATGTTCCGATAAGAGTGTTTGTACTTAGACTTTCATTATCAGTTATTATTTATCAATAATACAAAACTATGCCTATGTTTGAACCAAATTGTTTTTTTCATTCTTATTCTTCTACTCATTTTCAACCACATATTTTTCAATAAAATAATATTTTTCATCTCATCAATAACTTTTTCTTTTTTTTCAACCACATATTCCCTATCACATCAATTCAAAAAATGCATTCTCTAATTTTAATGTACACCAAACGAACTCTATATCTGGCCTTATTTTTTAAAATAATTTTTTTAAAACTTATTTTCAATTACATTTCTCATGCGATTACAAATTTTATCAATTTTTCAATCATAAATTTCATAAATTTTTAGCAAAAATATATTAAAATATATTTTTTATCAAAATGAAGACATAGGCTAATTAAGTAGTAGAAAGCGCGGAGTCTTGGTAATATTATACACGGGTTAATTTCACAAATGGTCACTGAAGTTACCTGAAAATTTCAAAACGGTCACTGAAGTTTCAAAATTTCAGAAACGGTTACTGAAGTTTGAAATTTCTTTCAAAACGGTCACTGAATTTTCAGATTTTTTGGGCAAGTTTGAGACAATTTTCGACAACTTCCGACCACCAAAACCGCCGATTTCGGATACCGTTGGAAAGCCCACGATGTCCTCTTCAATTACCACAAAAAATCTCCCCAAAACTCCAAGTGATTCTGCCGGAATAAACCCACGAAGTCGGCAACCGAAATTGTGAAAATCTGCCCAAATTTTTAGATTTTTTGGACAAGTTTGAGGCAATATTTCGGCAACTTCCGACCACCAAAACCTTCGATTTCGGATACCGTTGGAAAGCCCACAATGTCCTCTTCAATTATCATCAAAAATCTCCCCATAAGTCCAAGGTATTCGGCCGGAATAAACCCACGAATTCAGCTACCAAAAAAGTCTGAAAATTGTGAAAATCTGCCCAGTTTGGGTAGCTGACTTCGTGGGTTTATTCCGACCAAATTGCTTGGAGTTTTGGGGAGATTTTTAATGGTAATTGAAGAGGACATTGTGGGTTTTCCAAGGTATCCGAAATCGAAGGTTTTGGTGGTCGGAAGTTGCTGAAAAATTGCCTCAAATTTGCCCAAAAAATCTGAAAATCTGAGCAGATTTTCACAATTTTCGGTTGCCGACTTCGTGGCTTTATTCCTACCGAATCACTTGGAGTTTTGGGGAGATTTTTGGTGTTAATTGAAGAGGACATCGTGGGCTTTCCAACGGTATCCTAAATCGGCGAGTTTGGTGGTCGGAAGTTGCCGAAAAAGTGCCTCAAACTTGGCCAAAAAATCTGAAAATTCAGTGACCGTTTTGAAAAAAATTTCAAAGTTTAGTAACTGTTTCTGAAACTTTGAAACTTCAGTGACAGTTTTAAATTTTCAAATAATTTCAGTGACCATTTGTGAAATTAACCCTATTAAACACAATTCAGCCTATAAAGGTACACGATCCACATCCTCTCCACATTCTCCTAGAAAAACCTCCCCAGCCACCCAATAAAAGCTCCCCCACTTACCACCGTCGGAAGCATGGCAGAAAAGTCTAGCAGCCACAAAAGCAAGAGGCGAAAGCTCATCCGGCGGTGTATCTACGGGCTTCTCATCTTCAACTTCATCCTCCTAGTGATCATTCTCCTCGTGTTCGCTATTCTCCAGCCCAAGAAACCACGTTTCGTCCTCCAAGATGCCACCGTCTTCAACCTCAACGTGTCGGCTGCCACCCCGAACATCATCTCCACCACCATACAGGTGACCATCAACTCCCGGAACCCCAACGACAATATCGGCATTTACTACGACAAATTGGATGTCTACGCCACCTATCACCACCAGCAAATCACTTCTTTCACGGCCATCCCACCGGTGTACCAAGGCCACAAGGACGTGAACCTATGGTCCCCTTTTGTCCGTGGAGATAACGTGCCGGTGGCGCCGTTCAATGGCTTGGCCCTCAGCCAGGACCAGACTAATGGGGGCATACAGATGGTCTTCAAAATTGATAGCCGTGTGAAATGGAAAGTCGGGTCGTTAGTCACTGGCCGATACCATCTCCACGTCAGCTGTCCGGCGTATATACCGCTCGGAAACAACAAGAACACCGGAATATGGATCGGAAGTACAGTGAAGTATCAACTTTCACAGAGTTGTAGTGTCAGTGTATGATTGAAGATGAATTTTACATTTTGCAGATAAAAACTGCAAACAGATTCATGGTATCCAAAAGCATATTCACAATTCTGTAATAATTGTTTGATGATTATTGTAAAATGTAATGAGATTTCGTTTCATGATTGTTTCTTTCATTAGAAAATTCAATAAAAAATTTGATATCTTCGCATAATAAAATTAGACTGAATTGCTATGAACAAAATTAGAGAAAAAGAATAATTAAAATATTTTCGATTATGTCTACATGGCTCAACTGTTTATCGTCTTCTCTCGAAAGGCTTGTCAATTTTTTTCTAAAAAGCTTTAAACTCGATAAAAGATACTTTATTGTGAAACACAAAACTGAGTGTAATCGTAATAAAAAACGAAAGAAAGTGCATGTGATAGTCAATTATTTCATAAAATGGCTATATAATTTGTCAATTAAAGTGTATTGGTTGTTGATAAAGACAAAATTTAAGTCCACTTGGAAGAATAAAAAGGGAATGCATACCTAATACAAAGAGAAAAATATATAGTTTTACAGCTAACCTTACACAATATTCTTCGCAAGGTGGGTGTGATGGAAAATTATTAACGTCTTATAATTAATTTATAGTTGATCAAATGTCGCTTTACGAACACAAGCAATATTCGCAAGGTTTTGACGAGTGATTTGCTTGATCTATTTATAGTCGAGCATAGCTTTAAAGAGTCAAATACTAACTTGATTATTAGAAAAGACGTCAAGAATCACGATTAATCAGTGTCAATAATATTTATTTAGCACATGTCTGGAGGAGATTTCCAAAATCAATTTCTTGACATGTTTGGTCAACGTATGAGAGATTTGATCAAGAAAAGTGGCTGAAAATTGTTGGAAATTGGTGGCCAACGGTAGGAATTTTACTTTAAGCATTTTCAGACATCTTCTTAATAATAGAAATTAAATCCGCGAAGGATTATTCGATTGTCGATGTTCGAAAACAATTATAACAAATGGTATGTTTGATATTTTATTGTTCGTGTCTGGGTCAATTTCAGTCTCATACGCCTCTACGTAATAATAATTGCATTATAGAAAAGGACAGAATTGTCCGGCTCTCGTGACCTTATCTTCCCTAGTGAAGTACCGTCCACTTATTAAATCCCGGTCAATTCGGCCATTTCCTATCTATTAAAGTTTCTCTTGCTCTTGACTTCGAGGTGTAGACGGGGTGAAGGAACGGAAGCCGCCGGGCCCACAATGTTTTTTACTTTTTAAAATATATTTATTTTTTAATACATACATATTTTGCGTTTCTAACATTTTTCATCTCCTTGGGAAAAAGTCATGAATTCGTTGAATGTTTGGGGTTCATTATAAGTTACTCATAATTTATAATATCGAAGTCAAATGCTGATTATAATCATAATTTTGCTATTATTATTCATTTATTATCCACATATTTCTTGAACACGTTAGTTATTCATTATAAAGTTATTATAATGAAACCCAAACTTAAATCAATCTTGACTTGTGGGCCTTGCTTCGATCAAATAAAAATTTGGAACTTGGATGACTAAAAATAATATTCTCTTCGTTCCATAAGGATATAATTGCTTTTTTTTTTCTTTTGTCAATCCTAAATTATAAGTTACTTTTCTTATTGAGAGTTTATTTGATTTTGTTTAATATAGCATATTTAATGTACTTTGTTATCAATAATATGAATTATTTATATTTAAATCATTATTTAATGTACGAGCATATGAAAAAAAAGGTAAGAAAATTTTTATTCTTCAAAGTATTTAATTTTTTTTTTAAATCTGTGTGAAAATATAAACAAATCTATCTTTATGGGATCAACGGAGTAGTAGGATGAATCAAATTTATATATTAGTACTAGTCTATTGCTCGTGCAATGCATGGACAATGTGATTATGGAGGTAATGTTAGCGTTCCAAAAAATATATATATATGTATCTCCGTTTTTTGATAGCTTTTTCTTAAATATCGAATGCATAATATAGCTTTTTTTGACATTTGACAGTCAATGATTTGGATGAGATGTACTAAAATTATGCAATAAAAAAATAAAAGCTTAAGCTTTAAGTATATGTCATTAGAAAGAAAATCAAACAATAAGAATGAATGAGATATAACATTGAATTTTACAATAGACAAATAGAGTGAAATCGTAGTCTAAACAACAGATGTCTCGTGATGAAGCTTGAATTTTGAAGGATCTGCAAGTTCCATAATGTTATAGTGTTATCATTATGAGAAGCATTTCTGCATGAATAAGAAATAGAAAATTAGACGTTAATTTAGATTAAGTAAAGAGAGTAATAGTATTACCATTTGAGAACTTATAATGATGCGACAAGATTTCCTGCTCTTGTTGTTCCAGACTCGAATCTGCGAAACACAGTTTGATCAAATTATACACAGAGAGATATTGCTTGGAAGATCAGAATTTAAATTGCATAAATGATTAAACCATTTTGTATTATCTTCATTTTTTGAAGTGCTATAGTAACATCACTATAACCTTTAGATTAAAATGCTAACTCATTATTTAAGAAAAGCATTAGAGTCCAAGGCAATAATAAAACGTGTAAATAGTTGTTCTTTCATTGTACTTCATCTTCCCCTTTTTTCTACAGCATCATTCTCATTCTTTTGGCTTAGTTCCAATTTCCCAATAATAAAAGAATGCACACAGTTTTTCTTTCTCTAAACACAATTTGAAATTACGATCAACTTCTATGATTGGGAATAATCAAATATCAAATGATTCTCAACAATATTTTAATAAAGGTGTTGACACACTAAAAGTGCAGCCCAAATTAAATGGCCCAAAGAACGAAGTTTAGTTGAGAATCCGAGATGAAAGCCCAAACAAAGGGGAAGTAGCCCACAAACAAAGGAACATTGTTGTCCAAACTTGCAAAACGCCCAGATGTTAAGCGAGTAAAATGTCTTATAGACGCCCAGAACGAAGGAGTCGTCCCCCAAGTTGCTGGATCGTCCAAAATCCTAACGATGACTAAATTCTGCAGTCATCTAAAAGTTACGGTTTGAGGCAGTTTGAGCACATCACAATTACATCCCACGATTTGAGAAAATTAGTGACAAGCGGTTATGAAGAAAACATGGTGGTAGGAGTTACGAATGGTAGTTATTGGCCAGTCAGCCACTATGAAAGAAAGGGGTAGTTACGAGCAGAGTCCAAACAGTTTAGAACTACCCAAGGAGTATAAAAGCAAGGGGAAGGCAATGAAAGAACCCCCGAAAAAATTCACTCTCAAATAGAAAATATGTAATTTACTTTTCCTTAAATTAACTTTAATTACTTCAATTCCCTTGTACTTGTGTGCTTGCGCCCCTTGGAGGCATCTTGTTCGTGTCCAAACTGTAATCTTCCTATTCGATAAACACCCCTTTTTGGGACTTTGTTCCAAGAGGTTTGTCCCTTACACAATCGTCTGATCCCTTTTTAATTGTTAGCGAGTAACCGCGCGAAACAATTTGGCACGCCCGGTGGGACACTTGGTGTTTGAAGATGCAAAAGGAAAACATTATGTCTCATAAAAGTTCTGATAAAGCACCAACAAGTCATGGAGTGGTCCAGTTTGTGATCGAGCGATACGAGGAGCAGCAACATTCTCCTCAGACGGAAGGACAGATTCCAAGCAGTTACAGTCGTTATGAACCAATGACAGAGTTGAGTCATCGATCCACGCGTGCATTGCTTGGAGAACTCACACAAGATGTCGTTGAACAGGTAAATTTACGAAACGTCCATAATATGGAAAAATTTACCCAGAATGGAAATGTTCACTATGATAACATGGCCAAACAATTAAGTGCTTTGAATGATCTTGTGAGCAAATTAGTAGGCGAAGTATGTCAACCAGCAATACCCATAGGAAGTCATTTCCAAACCAGGGCGATTATAGGACATATTTCACCACACAATTCCTCTGGTTTGAACCCATGTCCAGATCCAGAAACATTTTTCGGTCCTTCCACCTCAAATCAGGGGTTTAATGGAGCGCCAATTCTGAATGGTGATAACGTGACTACCAACCTGGAGGGTAATCTAAACATAAGAGATAATGTTATGAATAATGGACATAATTTACCCCGTGTTAATGAGGGAGTAAATACTCAATATAATGGGTACAATGGTCTGAACAATGGCACCTTCCCTGTCAATCAAGGACCAAACATCAGGCTGCCTCAAATGAACCAACAAGTAAACCAATCCATAGGAATCCCATATGATCTAAATGTTTTGTTGAGGAATCAAATTACAGAAATAGTACAAGACCAAATGGCTGTTGGGGTACGTCCTGTCATCAGGCCGACTTACACTAAACCATATCCTGATTGGGTAGATCAAGCATATCCATGGCCTAGAGGGTATAAAGTGTCGAATTCTCGTTGTTCACTGGTTTAGGAGAAGTATCTACTCTAAGACATATAGGGCGATTCACGCTACAGAGTAGCATTTTCTTGGTTTATTAACTTGCCAGCGAATTCCATTCAGACATGGCAACAAATGGAGCAGTTGTTCCATGCTCAGTTTTATAAAATAGAATCTGAAGTTACACTGGCCGATTTGGCGAACTTGGGTCAAATGCTAAATGAATGGGCAGAAGGTTTTCTTCAAAGGTTCAAAACAGTCAGGAGTAAATGTTTTATGCCCCTGCCTGAAAAAGAATTTGTCAAAATTGTTCAAAACTGTTTAAGTTTTGATTTAAAGAAAAAGTTCCAGGATAGGGAGTTCCCTGACCTGTTCCAACTTAGTGCAAACGTAATTAGGTACGAACGTTTGATAAGAGAAGAAGAGCAAGTAAAAAATTCTAGTAAAGGGACTTATTACAAAGACCCAAACTTTGGCGTTCATACTATAAGTGATGAATTTTACGATCAAACTAAAATATGTTTGGCTGAACTAACCAAAGGGGATGCGTATACTTGTCCCATAATGGCTAAGTCTAGGGATTTAGCCAGAGATGAGCCTATGAAAGGAGAAAACAAAAAGAGCAGAACGTTCTCGTTCGATGTAACTAATGCTGACATTATATTCGATAAACTGTATAAGGATAAGCAGATAAAGTTGAGCGATAAACATAAATTGCCAAGCCCTGAGCAAATTAAGGGTAAAAAATATTGTAAATGGCATAATGCATGGTCACATATGACTAATTATTGCTTGGTTTTCCGTCATGTTTTACAAGACACTATTGAGTCAGGACGAATCACGTTCGAAGACAAAAAGAAAATGGCAGTGGATGAAAATCATTTCCCACAGCCACTTGAAGTGAATATGGTGACGACCAGTCTTAAAAATAAGTTGCCAAGATTCAAGTTGGTTATCGACGATGAAGAAGACCCTGAGAAACATGCTAGCGTGTTTGAACGTATTAGAGGAAAAGAACCTATGAAGAACGAAGAAGCCTTGTGTGCTAGATGTAAAGGAGAAATGAGAGCAAATACTGGGAAACCAGAAGTATGGCAGAATCACCATCACCCTGAGTTTGTTCCAAACAGAAGGTAAGGCACATCGTTCTATAAAGAACCGCCTCTGGAAAGGCAGTTTAGGCCAGCAAAGCATGAGATATCTTTTAGACCATAGCCTCGCCAGCCTAATGTGTGTCACTCATATCAGTATAATGCAAGACGTGTTGTGCCTTTTAATGAAATGACCAGGACTCAGCAAAGATGATTTCAATGGAATTATGGACGAATGATGAGGCAGCAATAAGAAATGTCACGTCCTAAAGTACCGAGAGTAGTGGAAATAATTAATCAAAATACTCTCGAAAATAGCGAAGAGACTGGCACTGGGGAATCAATGAGAGAAATGCCAGAAAGTTCTTCTGAGGGGTCGAAGTTTGATTGAAGAAAAAGAGACGAAGAAGATACAGAACCACCCCTTACTATCCAGTTCGGCACCTTACCTCCCATTATGGCTAATAATTATGTGTTAGCCAATGAATTCAAGAATAAGGAGGAAGAAAGAGTAGATGAAGAAGAAGCATGTGTGTTGGAATGTGAAGGTGGTCATGCGTCTCAAGAAATACAAGGCGAAGAGGATGATGGTATGACTGATATTGAAGAAGAAATTGATTTAGAAGAAGAAAGGAGAAAGAGAGGAGTATCGCGCAACACTTTGCTGAAACAATTATATCGGGAAAGGGTTCGTGAAGTAGATTTGTTGGGAGAACCGTCTGGACGTTCTTTGGATTTCTACGTACTATATGGAATACCCAAGAGGAAGAAAATGGTACCTCGTTCTGAGAAATACGGATCTCCTCCAAGGATACTGCCTCCCCCAACAGGCTGGGTAGCTGCTGGAGAAATACTGGAGGATGAAGATAGTGCCCCACAAACAAGTACTCAGCCTGAGGTGTTGCAAATTGATTTATCACAAAGGGATAAGTCGACGGGGACAAACAGGAAGTAGAAATTGATGCAGCAGAAAAAGTCGTGTTTAAAAAACCCACCATAAAACTGACCAAGCATTTAAGGCCACTTTATGTGAAGGCTTTAGTCAATGGCATACCCGTGGTGAAGGTGATTATTGATAATGGGGCAGCCATAAATACTATTTCATTAAGGATGATGAGGAAATTCGCAAAAACAGAGGATGATATGATCCCAACAGAAGTCATTTTCACAAACATTAATGGAGGAGCAACTTCGGCCAAGGGAGTAATGTCACTAGATATAACTGTGGGAACAACTACTAGGACCACAGTTTTCTTTGTCATTGATGGTCCCACTAGTTACAATATACTACTAGGACGAGACTGGATCCACGAAAGTCGCTGTATACCATCATCTCTCCATCAATGCTTGGTTTTCTGGAATGACCAAGGTAAAGTAGAAGTGGTACAGCAGATCATAGGCCTTTTGTTGTAAAAGCTAAATCGGTAGAAAGATTCATGTACGAGGGAAACTATGGACCTGTCAGGATAATCCAAAATGGAGAAGAAACTCAAGTTGTCGCACAGAGTGAAGAACCATTTTCGATAGAAGCACTCGCGGAAATGTTCAATCAGATGAGGCCAAACATAGTGGCCCTAGAAGAACCAATGATTGGCAAAAGGATGATAAAAGAATATTGATGAGTTGGCAACCAAAAGAGCATGTGTCTGAGATCCAGGCCTTTAGAGTCAGACTAGTGACTTTCAATAAAGAATGTCAAGAGGAAATAAAAAAAAAGTAGCATTGAAAACATTGGGAGACAAATTGGTAATATTCAAATTGGAGCAAAGTGTTGACCAAGAAGTCAACAAGGTGGATTGCTTAGAAGAAGAAAAGCCTACAAGGGATATAGATGATGAAGTAACGAGGATCAACAAGTCTGAGAACGCTCAAACACAAGACCCTTTGGTCAAAGTAAACATTGGCGATGTGGGAGAGGATCGCCCAACATTTATCAGCCAGATGCTTAGTCAAGAGGTTAGTATAACATTAATTGCTTTATTAAAAGAATATAAAGATTGTTTTGCTTGGGAGTATGAACATATACCTGGTTTAGATAAAAATTTAGTGGAACGTAGATTGCCAACTAAATTAAATTTTAAACCACATAAATAGCCTCCTAAACGTTTTGCTCCTAACGTATTACCTGAAATTAAGAAAGAGATTGAGCGATTATTAAGAGCAGGCTTCATCAGGACAGCTAGATATGTTGAGTGGTTATCTAACATTGTGCCGTATTAAAAAAGAATGGTAAATTAAGGGTGTGCATAGATTTTAGAAATCTAAATTTAGCGACACCTAAAGATGAATATTCAATGCCCACGGTAGATTCTTTAGTTGATTCCACTGCCGGACATGTCATGTATTCCTTTATGGATGGGTATTCAGGATATAACCAAATATATATAGTTGAAGAAGATATACATAAAACTGTCTTTAGATGTTCAGGGGCCTTAGGGTGTTACGAATGGGTAATTATGCCTTTCGACCTGAAGAATGCGGGGACGACTTATCAAAGGGCAATGAATCTAATCTTTCATGATATAATAGGCAAGTTTGTTGAAATGTATGTGGATGATATTGTGGTCAAATCTGTTAAAGAGGAAGATCATTTCGAACAACTAAAACGCTCATTTGAGCGAATGAGACAATATAAGCTGAAATTGAATCCTTTGAAATGTGTATTTGATGTCAATGTCGGGAATTTCCTTAGCTTTCTAGTATACCAAAGAGGAATCAAACTCGATAAGAATAAAGCAAATATCATTTTAGAGGCCAAACCACATAACAACAAAAAGAATTGCAACGATTTCTAGGTCAAGTAAATTTCTTAAGGCGTTTTATCTCTAATTGTGCAGGGCGAACAAAAGATTTTTCGCCTCTCCTAAAGTTGAAAAACCAGGATGAACTCGTCTGGAAGGAAAAACATCAAAAGACTTTTAATAGCCTAAAGACGTATTTATCAAATCTGCCAGTGTTGGTGTCACCTATTCAAGGACGGTATATATCGGCTGAACAAGAATCGATAGCTGGAATGGTCGCGCAAGAATACCAATTTGGTGAAGAAAAGTCAATATATTATTTAAGTAGACGTTTGACAAAATGCGAATGTAATTATTCTGCAATCGAGAAACCATGTCTCGCTTTATATTTCACATGTACTAAGTTAAGGGCTAATTTACGGCCTGTAACAGTGTATCTAATTTCTAAAGTGAATTTAGTGAATTACATGTTTTCTCGCCCTGTTTTACACCAAAGGATAGGCCTTTGGACTTTGGGATTATCCAAGTTTGAAATACAATATGTACCACAGAAGGCAGTAAAAAATCAAACATTGGCTAATTTCTTAGCCGATCACCCGTGCCTTGATATGCCTGAAGAAATTAAATTAGAAATAGACTCATTCGAGTTAAAACTATGGATCTTATATTTCGATGGATAAAAAACTTCCAAAGATGTAGGGGTAGAAATAACCTTGATAAATCCTCTAGGAGTTTGTTATAAATTTGCCTTCACATTGGACAGAAAGTGCACCAATAACCAGGCCGAGTATGAAGCATTGATTGTCAACCTAGAGTTATTGATTGAAATGGAAGTAAAAAACGTGATTGTTAGAGGCGATTCCCAGTTGGTGATTTACCAACTCACTGGTGATTTTAAATGTCAAAGTGAATCCTTCATAAGTCAGTATGAAGTCGCCCAAGAATTGCTAGAGGAGTTCGACCACGTAGAACTTCAATATGTCAATAGAATATACATTGACATAGCGAACGAACTAGCCCAAACGGCCTCAGGTTACTTAAAAATTTTAGATATAGAACCCACTTGTGAATATGGAACAATATTGCCCGTTGTACAAAGGAGGGCAAATAGGATCGGAGTTCATTGCATACAAGAAGGAGACGCAATGGATTGGAGGGTAGAGATAAAAGAGTTTTTGAAAGAACCAGGTAAAAAGAACAATAGAAAGATAAGGCTATGATCGTTGAATTACACATTGATCGAAGGCGAATTACTTAAGAAACGCTCAGATGGGGTGTTGTTGAAATGTGTAAGCTTACAAGAAGCTAAAGTAATTATGACTGAAACACGTGAAGGAATTTGTGGAGCCCACCAAGCTGCCCAAAGGAGAAGGTGGTTAATTATTAGGAATGGATATTTTTGGTTTAAGATGGGGGGAAATGTGTGTCCAATATGCAAAAGGGTGTTTGGCATGTCAAATACATGGACCAATCCAAAGAGCGCCAGCTAGAGAAATGACACATATCATTAAGCCATGGCCGTTTAGGGGTTGGACGATAGATTTAATAGGAAAGATTTATCCACCATCGTCCAAACAACATACGTTCATTATAGTGGCGACAGATTTCTTCACCAAGTGGGTAGAGGCAATACCTCTAAAAGAGATATCTCAGAAGAGTGTTATAGAGTTCATTCGCGATCATATCAGTTATAGGTTTGGAATCCCACAAACCCTAATGGTGGATCATGGGACTTCCTTGAATGGGGATCAAGTAAAGGAATTTTTGAGCTAATTTGGGGTTAAGTTGGTAAATTTCACGCCTTATTACGCTCAATCCAATGGTCAGGCTCAATCTTCTAACAAGATTCTAAAGAATATTGTAAGAAAGATGATAAGTGAAAACGCTAGAGATTGGCACGAGTGTTTGAATCAAGCTTTGTGGGCCTATAGAACGTCGTCACGCACAAACACTAAAGTTACCCCTTTTCAGCTAACATACGGGCAAGACGCAGTGCTACCCATGGAAATCAACATGCAGTCAATGAGAGTATGTTCACAAAACAACCTGGGTGACAATGAACGCGCAGAGTTACTCGTCCAAAATTTGTTGGAATTAGACAGATTAAGGTTGGACGTCCTGGATAGATTGCAAGTAGGGGTGGGCGCGGGTCGGTTCGGTTCGATTCGGTTCGGTTTTTTTCGGTTCCAGAAATTTTCGGGTATTTAGTAAATGGAACCGTCGGTTCCAAATATAATTTTGGAACCATTCGGTTTCGGTTCGGTTCGGTTCGGTTCGGTTCTATTCGGTTCCGTTCGGTTCCGTATTATAATTAAATTTTTTAACATTTAAAATAATACTACATAAATATACCTTAAAGTGGATACCAATATTAATAACAAAAAGTAGATACAAATACCAAGTTCAATCTTAACTTTTACAAATTAACGTAATCTAATTTAATAACATATAAATAATAAGTTGTCAAATACAAATACCAAAAAGTAAATATTACTAATAAAACTTCGATATTCATATCAATAATTCATTTGCTTCAAACCTTCAAATCTACATAAAAGTGAAATATAAATTAGAAGTCACAAATATAAAATATTGATAATACTTACCAACTATTTAATATAATTATTAGTTGGTTGACTTTCCATACTAACTATTAAGAAACTATATAAGAAAAAATTGAAAAAAACAAAACTAACAAACATAAATAAACTCTAAATTGTTCAACTAATAAGATTTAATAAGAAAAAAATTATTAATTTGTTTAGAAAAAATAAAAGAAATTAATTTATCCAATATAAAAAAAAAAGTTCGGTTCTTATTCGGTTCTTCGGTTCTTGGTCGAGAACCGAGAACCGAACCAAACCATTCGATTCTCGATTCGGATACCCGTTCGGGTATTTCATTTTAAAAAACCCGCTCGGTTCGGTTCGGTTCGGACATTTTGCCCAGCCCTAATTGCAAGTCCAGAAACAAAAAATGGATAAATTTTACAACAAAAAGGTCATAGCCAAGTCCTTCAATTTGGGCGATTTAGTTTGGAAAACAATACTCCCTTTAGATAGTAAAGACCCAAAATACGGTAAATGGTCACCGAATTGAGAAGGACCATACAAGGTGAAAAATGTGTTGCCTAATGGAGCCTACCATTTAGAAAATTTAGATGGTACTAATCACGTGAGGTTCATCAATGGCAAATATTTGAAGAAATATGTTCCTTCCTTATGGGAAAGCGAACAAATAAAAACTTAAGCATGTAAGTTCTATTGAGCGATGATAGCCAAATAAAATAAAGAATGAAATACGTTCAAACAAAACTTTTATTAAGTAAATATTGGTTACATCAATGGAATACGAAAGTGCAAAGTCTCCTATGAACGAAAGTATAAAACTTCCTACGAGTTACGGCTGGGGATAAACAATTATGGTCATTTTGGTAGCAACTGTGAAAATTGTGGACTAGGACCAGCCACCTCCTTGAATGCGTTGCTGCAATGACGAGCAAAAGGGCTGAGAAACATTCTCAACAAGAAAAGTGGCCCAAAAGTATTCCCTCCCACCATTGATGGATGGGAAGAATTTTGCTGCTGGCCAAGAAACATTTCCTACATCTCCCATACCGACAGACGCAATCAAAGTAGACAACAAATAGGATGGATCAACTGACCCATTTCTACAGAAGACGGAACTAGAGATAAATTATCAAGATGCTAAACGATGGCAGCCAAATAATTCCTAGAGAAAGGAGTAGGAACAAAGATGAAGATGATGAGTACAAGAATGTATATTTATAAGAGCATGAAGATGGAAAGACAGAATACGAAAGGCCACATACATGCATTAAATGGCTTAAGGTCTTGGGAAAAGAAGATTAAAGGGCCAGGTACATGGACTCGAGTACAACACAACAAAATACTTTAGGGGTTGACGATTAAAGAAAAGAATTGATAATAAATATTGTTGTTACAGCCAAGCTCATTCATGGCAATTAATTACAAAATAAAATTAAGACGTCAAAACGTCTCGATTACAATTCGCTCCAAGCAGACCTCAGCTGTTCCCTAAGTTTCGCCCAATCCTCGTCCTGCCTTGAAGAAGCAGCGTTTATATCGGATACGACCTCGTCATCAACTTCCAACCGTTGGTAACGTTCAACCAAAGACTTGGTTCACTCTACTTCTTGGGAAGTATTACGTTCTTTAGCACCCATCCTAGCCTTACAATCATCCATCATTGCTTGAAATACTTTCATCAAAGAGTCTTCAGCCTTAATTTCAGAGGAGACTTCGATCAATTTAGCTTTGGCATTGTTAATCTCCTGAAGCAGAGATTCCTTCTCAGAGGAAACACGAAGATACTGAGTGTTTTTAGCCTTCAACACGACACTTCTAGCCAACAAGGAAAGAACTTCAGAATGAATGGCCTTCAGCGTCGCGTTGAAGTTAGAAGAAACATGGAGCGATGGAAGCGTAAGTGCTTGTGCCAACTTCATGCTCAAGAGATCAAATTTCTCTTTCTATTTGGCAGCACTGGCCATACGAACATCCATGTCCATGAAGGCGACATACTCTCAAGTATCGATTGTTTGAGGATCTCCATGTTTGCTTCTGAGGAGTCAGAAGGATGGCTGGAAGAAGAACAAGACTTATTCATTTGTTCCCAAGAAGAAAGCAAATCTTGGATAGAGCACACAACGGCATTAGTGCACTGAAAGAAAAAGCTAGTGTTAAAACTGTCACTAGAAGCACTAGAAGTAAGGCAAAGGACGAAAGAGGAATGTGAACTACCTCATCAGCAACCTTCGTATGATCAGGATCATCGTCAATCGGCTCCACCATCCGCGAAGACTTCCCTTTCTCGAAGTAAGTCGACCTTACCACAATGGGCAGGTCCATGGAAACGCCTGATGCACCCAGGGAACAGCAAGTCAAAAATTGCTAAACTAATAAATAGAGTAAAAATACCAAAAGATGCCCTACTTGCTGATTCAGTACTTGAAGAATGGATGCCCAGGGAAGCTTGCGGTGCCTCAATAGGTTGTGATGAAGACTCTGGAACTGAATGTTTCTCTTTGAAAGAAACCCCTTCCTCAGATGATCCAATTGAAACGGTTACAACCATAGGAACTGGAGCAGGAGATGCTGAGGATAAAGCCTTAAACGTTAATGCATGAAAGACAGTATTTCATGAAATAAACGAATCTAGTTACCATTTTCTTGTGGATGAGAGGCACCACTCATCATCATCGCTCTCAGCATCGTTTGGTAAAACTGGGGAAGAGGTAGCTGATCGCTTATAACTGGAAGTACCTTTGGTAGCAGCCGCATGGACGGGTGAAGAAGTAGGGGAAGGCTTGAATACTTCGTACGAATTGAAGACGACGGAGAAGGACTCTTAATAGACAAAGGAGTGACGAGAGTGGGAGAAGTGGAAGAGACCTCTGACCGACCTAATAGGTGAAAGGCATGATTGGCATTAACAGCAAATAGCATACGTTTCACAGATGGCCAGAGTTGATCAAAAAGGGGATGTGTGACAAATGTAGAATTGAAAGGAGCAAAAGAAAAGCCGTAGGCTAAGAGCTTATTACGAGCATCGATGCTTTCAGCCTCGATTTTATTTATAAGATGGAAACGCTGTGTCGGGTTCTTGGAATAGCAGAGAGGAACATGCCATGTTTGGCCGAATCCAAGTTGACGGGCAAAGAATTGGGGGACATATATTTCAACCCCAACCTTGGCGTTTGTTCCTGACAAAATGTCGTGGAACAATTCCCTCCCGACTAGAAATTGAACCCAGAAGGGTAGAGATGAACTTGCTTCATCCACGGTGGAAGGAGGACGAAGAAAAATGGGAATCTGATGAGCAGGAAAAGGAAAGAATGAAGGGATTGAATTCAAAGTATAAAAGAAGGTGAAGACATCCCTGGCGGACATATGTACAGGGCCCAATTGATGAATGAATAACTCATAGCAGGCAACCGACCTAGGAGGAGAAGGTACAGCACCAAGTTGTGGGAAGTACGCCCTCAACCACAATTGGGCTAACCAAAGAGGCCCGCTGCCTGTAGGGGAGGCACCACTCTTCAGTTGGAATTGGAGGGAGGCCATGCCTCTATAAAGGGCAGTAAAAAAGAATGAATATAAATTCAGGGATCGGCCACGTGCTAGTTCATGTGATATGGGCAGATAGCTCGTAGAAGGTTTCAGGTTGGGACACAAAGGACATATTTACAAAGCCAGACCTGAAGGAAAGCTACTCATTCAGCATGGCCGGGTTCAGAAGTGGAGGTAGCATAAGGCTGTTGCAAGCTCGAATAAGATTCAGTGATCTTCTTATTGAGCTTTAGGGCAGTACCAGTGATTAAGAGGAAATGGGATATAGTGTCGCCCAAAGGGGAAAGGTTTAATCAAGCCCCTACATCCCTCAGAGTAATAGACATTGGACTAAGGGGAAAAACAAAAGTATTATACTTAGAAAACCAAAAACTCAGCGCGATGGGGCAAAGCGTTGAATCATAAATTGGGGGGTTGAGCGTAATTTCTAATAGGTCCGAAATTCTTGCATGATCAAAAAGGGCTTTAGTAGGGCCATGTTTCATTAAACGTGTATGTCAAAAACGGAAAGTAGAATCAGTTTTAGGCCAAGTACGAATACCTCGTTCTTGGATTGATTTCAACGGCAGCGAGTTCAGGAAGGGAAGGTCCTCAGTGTAGGGAAACAGTTGACCAACCGCCGTTTTCCCCACCGATTCGGCATCTTTAAACGATTGGCTTGAGAAAGATGGGATGGATTTACGTATGGTCTAGTGAGGAGGTTTTGTAAATCTTCAAAATTGAAGGGAGCATCAGATTGAGTTTGTGAAGTGGTCATTGGAATAGAAAAACAAGTTCGCTGGAGGTTGCCTGAGAAGCGTAGCAAGGAAGCAAGAAGATGAACAGTAAATATAACAAAGACGAAGCGCGAAATGCTGAAACGTGGGTTAATAGTACGACGAAGTGGCATGTCCTTCGGATTTATAAGGGTTTTGTAAAGTTACACATTTTTAAGTGTAGAAGAAAGTGATGATTGAAATTCTTGGGAATTTCAAGTGTTGCTAGAAAAATACGAAGTGAATATGGCAAAAAATTAATTATTGAATATTAATTCTGCCATATTGGGGGGTAATTGTTGACACTCTAAAAGTGCAGCCCAAATTAAATGGCCCAAAGAACGAAGATTAGTTGAGAATCCGAGATGAAAGCCCAAACAAAGGGAAGCAGCCTACAAACAAAGGAACATTGTCACCCAAACTTGCAGAATGCCCAGATGTTGAGCGAGTAAAATGCCTTATGGACGCTCAGAACGAAGGAGTCGTCACCCAAGTTGCTGGATCGTCCAGAATCCTAACGATGACTAAACTCTGAGTCATCTAAAAGTTACGGTTTGAGGCAGTTTGAGCACATCACGATTACATTCCACGATTTGAGAAAATTAGTGACAAACGGTTATGAAGAAAACGTGGTGGTAGGAGTTACGAATGGTAGTTATTGGTCAGTCAGCCACTATGAAAGAAATGGGTAGTTACGAGCAGTCCAAACGGTCTAGAACTACCCAAGGAGTATAAAAGGAAGAGGAAGGCAATGAAGAAACCCCCGAAAAAATTTACTCTCAAATAGAGAATATGTAATTTACTTTTTTTTAGATTAACTTTAATTACTTCAATTCCCTTGTACTTGTGTGCTTGCGCCCCTTGGAGGCATCTTGTTCGTGTCCAAACTGTAATCTTCCTATTCGATAAACACTCATTTTTGGGACTTTGTTTCAAGAGGTTTGTCCCTTACACAATCGTCTGATCCCTTTTTAATTGTTAGCGAGTAACCGAGCGAAACAAAATGAATATATAAGTCGAGAGAATAGTAAATAACAAAAACACATTCCAATGACAACAGTAAGTTCCCACAATTTTATATAGCTGGTAAATATGTGGATATAATTCATAAAGTTCCCAGAACTTTATACAGGTGGTGAATACGTGGATATAACTCATATTATGATTAAATATTTCTTTCCAGAAGGCATTGATTTACACGTAATCATCTAACAAGTTAATTTTACACACACTCGATCGGGATTTAGCTAAGAAATTCTGCAAACTTAATATATAATGAATTCGATAGATACAATTCGATAATGATTAAGAAGCTAATGAAGGAATACCAGGGAAAAACTAATGCTACTAAAACTAACCTTTGTTTAATGGTCCTAGAAATAATTCTTGTTATGCACTCCACAGTGTTGTAGGCAAAATCCTCACATATTCCATTTTCAATGTACCCTTAGAACAATGATTCTAATACCATGTACAACACTGAGTAAAATACCTATCAATTAGAAAGTTGACACTTGCTCTCTTTATAATTCTAGATAGTAGAGTGCAATTGAAACAGCTTTGAGCATTACACAAGAAGACCAGTCATTGGAGAGAGAAACTTAAAAAAGGGAATGGACGGAAGAAATTAGAAAAGAAATTTTAATATGACATCATCCTTAAGAATAGATTTGTAAATAAAGGAGTAAGTTTGCTACTACAGATTAGAAATGACAACCTGAAAATTTCGGTGATGCCAATCTTGCAGAAGAAGACTACAGTGATGGAGATCTTTTTAGTGAGTTTTGACTGTGACTCCATACTTGACAATGACTAGATACTTGATACGGCTTGCACTTTTCATATATGTTTTGACAAGAATTTGTTTTCTTCATATGAAACAGTTATAAAGGATTCCATGGTGATGTAAAATAATAAGCTTTGTAAATTAGCTGATATTTGTAAAGTCAGAATCAAGATATTTGATGGGACTATCAAGACACTTGGCTTAGTAAGACATGTTCCAGGTTTAAACATAAATATTATCTCCTTGAGTACTCTTCAAAAAGTACAGGTGTATCGATGAAGGTGGATTTCTGAAAGTTGGCAAAGGTGCCATGGTTATGTTAAAGGGACAGAGAAAGTCTTGGTTATATGTTTTGAAAGGTTTGACGGTTACTGTGGAAACAACTGTAGCTTTTAATTTGATAAACGGTAACTCGGTTAGAGTTGGTTGTGACCGTGTTGCTCATGGTAAATCAAGCAATGATATTGGAGAACCTGTCAGTAGCTCAGGTGAAATTAGTTGTGATCTTGTCAATCATGTTGCTTGTGGAAATGATTTAAGCACGTTCTTTAACTCAGTTGGAGTTGGTAGTGAACGTGATGATTCAAGCAAGTTTGGAGCCCAAATTAGTTCTGTTGGTAAACAGGGCTTAAATTTTGTTCACAGATGCTAAGTATGCCATGAAGGGGCATGGTGTGCCATGAAGGGGCACGATGGAAGAGGTGATGAATGACTTAAAGGGTGTGGACTGAACTACTTGCTATGAAATTTGTGTCAAAATGGAGCTTGTTATGTCGTGACTAAATTTCATGTAATTTGGAAGTTTTAAACCTGGGATGACTATTTAGATTTAGATTGAGGGTATTAACTTCTGTAAAACAATTTAGTTTTTTGATATATTGAAATCCTCATCCTCTTTCACATAAATCTTGTGTTCATATATGATTCATTATTTTTCATATTACTTTTATTTTCTCGTCTTTATTATTTGTCCAAAATTTCAACAATGTTCATGCGGTCATAATTATAACATAGAAATATTGAGATTTGATTCTCAATAAACATAAACGAGCTTTGATTCTCACAACTCTCGTCTTTTTTGTTTTTTTCTCCAATTTATAATAACATGATTGTTCTTCTTATTTATAAGATTGTAAGAAATCTCACCATGTTTTTTATTCAATATTTGTGAAATGCATATTCAGAAATTTTTTTAAATATGTCAAATATGAAGTCCTTTCAAGCACTGAGTTTCTCGAAGTTTTATAGATAGTGTTTTGCTCCTTGTACATAAAGAAAATCACAAAAACTCACCAGAATACACACAAACAGTGGGCCCCATCGTGTATTTTTTTTTAAAAAAAATTGCGCGGGACCCACATGTGAGTCTATTCTATGAATTTTCTGTTGATTTTATTAGGGCTGTCCGTGGGTCGGTTCGGTTCGGTTCTGAAGATATCCGAACCGACCCAAAACTTTCGGGTATTTAATAAATGGACCCATCGGGTCCAAATATAATTATGGAACCGTTCGGGTTCGGTTCCGTTCGGTTCGGTTAGGGTCGATTCGGTTCTGTTCGGTTCCGTACTATGATCAAATTTTTTAATATTTACAGCAACACTACATAAATACAACTAATGACATTTCATTCGTAACTTTTACAAATTAACGTAGCTCAATTCAAAAACATATAAATAACTAGCCGTCCAATAAGATTAATTCAGTGTATACAAATACCAAAAAGTAGATATTAATATTACAGCAAAACTACATAAAGTATATTCATTTGCTTCAAATTAAAATGGGTTAATGGGTTTTAAAAATGATTTGAACTTTAAAATTAAAATTATGAAATAATCTGATTTATTTAATTAATTTACTAATTTGTATAAAAAAATAAAATAATTTAATTAATTCAATATAAAAAATAAAAAAATTATTTAGTTTCGGTTCTTATTCGGTTCTTCGGTTCTTGATCTAGACCCGAGACCCGACCCAAACCCATCGGTTCTCGATTCGGGTACTGGTTCGGGTATTTAATTTATGAAGAACCGCTCGATTCAGTTCGGGTTCGGGACTTTTGGACACCCCTAGATTTTATTATTGTACAAGCAGCATCTCTCAGATAGATATGTTGGAACTTAAAAATCAATTTATTTTTAACAATATTTTAATTTTATTTTGGAAGACTGACCATGATCTATAAATTTTTTATTTAAATCTATTAAACTTTTGATTTAACTATAACTTCTTAAAAAGAATAATTTTTTGAATTTTAATATTCTTGAAAACTATTTTTTTATTATTTTTGAGAAATCAAAACTTTTCAGATTAATATTTATGAAAAAATTATAGTATTTCTCTCGAAAAAGCATAATTTTTATATGACAATATCTTTTGAAAAAATATGGTGTTATTACTCTTGAAAGAATATAAATTTAAAATCGATATTTGAGAAGAATTTTATTCTATTGCTCCTAAAAAGATAGGAATTTTCATCAATAAGCTATGGAAGAATTGTGACTTTATAAACTTTGATAATCCTGACATATATATTTTTTAGTGCTCATGAAGAAGCAAATTTATATCATAAACAACATTGTGACATAGCCTCTACTTGGTATAGATAAAAAAAAAAAAATAGCTTTTGATAAAATAAAAATAAAATTTGATGAAATATGTGGTTGAAAAATTATAGATTCCGTCAAATGTGGAGTTAAAATTAATTGTTGACTTTAATTCAAATTTTAAATAATTTTTTAAATTGAACCGAACAACAGAGGTACAATATTATTTCTTGAAGCACAATTTTATATACATCAGTATTTTGAAAAACTGGTATGTTATTGCTCTCCCAAAAGCATAAATTTATACATTATTAATATTTTTTGAAGAATATTGTGTAGTGTTCTTGAAAAGGCATAACTATATAAAAATATACGCTCTATAAGAATATTGTGCTGGTCCACGAGAACAACACTACAAATCAATATTTATTTTTTTTTAAAAAAGTGTTAATGTTACTGAACAAGCACAGAAAACATTGCATTTATTTTCTCATACATACTCCTGAAGAAGTAACTATCTACAAATAAAAAAAGAATACGATTGTGTCCCTAATAATGCCGATATTGTGCGTCTTTTACCACTTTTCACGTATGAACTGAGATCTTCCTTTTCTTTTCTATATATTTTATTATTGCTTTGAAAATTGTCGTGAGGACATGTGAAGAATTGTTTAAAAAAGGATAATTTATTTTTATCTCTCAATATATGAGAATTGCGTGACTTTATTTGTTCGTGAACAAGTTTAAAATCGACTATAATGATTGTATTATGGGATTCGATAGGTTAAATTTATTGATTGTTTCTCGTAATTAGTAAATTAGATTAGTAAATTTGATTGCAAGATGCATTTACTAATCTAAAATAGATTAACCAAATCTCAGTTGTAAATAGTCCGAATCAAATTGACGATCCCAAATAAAAAATTATTAACATTATATTTGATAATTTTTAGCACGCTTGAAGCGTGATATCATTCCATCCAAGATAAAAAATCCCAAAATAAAAATGAGCAAATAGTAAATATGGTCTCATTGAGGAGGAATATACTCGTATAGATATAACAATTTGTAAAATCCCAGAAGATGTTTAGGTACCAAAAGAATTTAGTATGTAGAAGCATATAATTCAAGTTTTCAAGAAAATCTTTCCATCGAAGTATACAGTTAGTTTGCAATATGGAATTATGTAATATGATTGTTTTAGTGAATATCTATTGAACATAGGTACAAGAATGATTTATATGCCAATGTGTTTATCAATATCTAGATTTATCATTATTATTTTTGATGTTTTAAATATTATTGGAACTCTTGAAGAACTTTCAAAGGCAAATGATTTCATTAAAATCTTTGTCTATTAGTCAACTTAAAAAATAAAAATAAAAAATTGCTTTCATTGAAAAGAAGACACATCCTTTTAAAGCCCTATGGTTATTTGTTCAATTGAAGTGAAAAGATGACAATTTTTATTTTCGATGTACTAATGAATAATTTATTATTCAATGAGTTTTTTTATTCCTTCCTTGACCAAGATTTTATTCCATTAAGTTTTCTGTAAGTCAGCTAACATAGCATATTTAAAAAAATAATTTACTATTTTTCCTTCATTATAACTTTTCACGGAATTTTCAGTAAACGTTTTTTTTTTTTTTTGGGTATAATGAATGTCCATAATTTATAAGATATATACCATCAACATTACTTTATAATTTTACTCTCGTATGTTACAAATTGTATGAGATACTATTGAAGAGAGTAATAACAATATCTAACTTTCATCGGATCATAATGTTGATTAAAGTCAAATAATGATAGATAAATATTTGGTATGAAGATGGTAACACCTTAATTTTTTATACAAATTTTTAAGAAGGTCGTGGCAGTTAAGGACAATTGCACACAAGATCTGAATAGCTCCCATATGAGAGGATTTTTATATATTGGAAATCAAAGAAAGTAATTGTACTCTTTTCTCATTCGCTCAAATTTTGTCTCGTTGAATTTTCTGACAATGTTTTAACGAGGCAACACTTGATTAATCCAAATTCGCAGTACTCTTTTTCCCTTCGTTCGGTGTTTTTCCTTTGAAATTTTACCAAACAATATTTTATCAAGAAAGTAGTTGTATAAATAATATTCAAGGGGATGTTGTAAAATTATTACTATTTGTAAATGATCATTGTACCCTTGCACTCTTAATTGTAACATATAGATATTAAGCCTTAGTTCTCGATAAAATATTTTAGATTCTTTTTCTCTCTACTTTATAACAATTTTCTTTCCATCCATCAGCTTAGAACTACATTTCAAGAAAACTAGAAAATTAAAAATATGTGTTTATTTTGTGCAGACCCGAACTTCTGCCGAAAATTATGTGAACTACTAATGGGCTGAATACTGAACAAGATTACGAGTTAATTTGACACAAATAGTAGTAAATGTAGCCACAAATTCTTTGTAGCAGTTTTCACTTCCTATTCAAAAAAGGGAAAGGGGGCATCCCTTTCCACTCGAAATTGCATACTCCTCGACTCTGTCCTTCTCATTCGAAAAAGAATTATGCTACGAGTATAGACAAATTTGACAAAAAATGTTCACAGATAACATTTGGCATGCATTCATTGGAAGATGAAAATCACATTTTGTCATGTCATCGTCCGTAGAAAATCCATCAAAATTTTTCTGTATTTGAGACTTTTCCTTCGAAAGTAGTGGCTAGAATAGTATGAACCCTCCATCACTGTAGAGAGAAAGATTGTTACTGTGCACGTAATCACTTTTGACCGAAAATTTCCGAAAATAAATAAATTTATCCTATTTTTATCAATTTAAATTCTACACAAAGTTGTTCAAAATTAGTTGATCTTAATTAAGCTATATAAACAAAGTATTAACCTGCAGTATATAAACACAAAAGGGGAAAGTAATTAAAAGGGACAAAATTAGCGAGTAATTATTAATTAACACCAGGCTGTTCAGTTAAGACAACCTTTGTATCGGGATATCACTGGCCGGCGATGATCAGCTTACACCTTTAACTCAAACGCAACGCCGTTTTGTATTTCATACGGGTGTATCGATCTCGTGCAACGGAGAACCCGACGGAGTGAAATACATAGGCGAAGCACAGGGTGTTGAAAACGGCGTCTCTTCACATCCACCGTGATCATCAATCTCTACCTTAACCTCCGGCGACTCTTCAGCCGCCGTAAAACACTCCTGCAAGCTCACCTTTTCTTCGTTATCATCATTCTCAGCGACTGCTTCCAATTCTTCTCTCTCCTCTTCTTTGATGGTGAACAAGAATCTTGGCGGCCCATGCATTTCTTGAAGCTTCATGATGTCGATATCGATTTCTCCCATACCCGATTCCCCGTTCAAATTGAGATTGTTATGATCATTAGTCGGAGTTATGGAGTTGGGTTCCACACGAGAGTGGGAGTGAGATCTTGTGCAGAAGAAATAAAGCAACTCCTTGGAGCAGGCTATGGACAGAAATGAAGAATCGGAAGAGGAATGACGGGATAGCTGATCTCCAGCGCCTTCCACGGCAGTGCTGGCTTGTGGGTTTTGTCTGCGGAAGACACGGCGGCGCCACAGAACGTACAAGAGTTCAGCTGAAAGTGTCACGAGTGAGATTAAGAAGATTATAGTTAGTACTCTGCTTAGCTTGCTTAGACCGCCGTTCATTATGCTCCGATCCCTATATAAATTAATTACTGTAAAGGATCAATTACAGCACCAAGAACAAGAAGGAATAGTATTACTACAACTCAGAATTTGGCATTAATGAAATAACAGAAAATGGAAGACTTGGTGACATGTTTCGACGAGGGACAAATTTCTTGGAAATGGAGTAGAGAATGACTAGAAGGAAACTGAGTGTGATGTACGTGGAGTTTTTTGGGGGGAAATTTCTCCACAGATAAGTGTCTTTGTTGGCCACATTTTAATTCCTTTCAATTTATCCAACTTGTTAACTACGTTTATCTAAAACCGTGTTCTAAACCGTGTTGATAGGCGCACCTTAGGCGAAGAAAAGCGCATTTGGGAAGTAGCGTTTTCTTATTTTTATGTTCAAATTTCAATTGTACAAAAAAACCCCAACTAATTAAAACTTTAGAAAAAATAAGCCTATAAAAAACTCCACATAGCCGGCCCTGCTCACTAACAGTTCCAACTTCCAAGCTCCATCTCAATTATGTCTCAAATCAGAACTATATAATAATTAAAATAATATTAAGGAGTGTATGAGAGGGATTTTGTGAAGATTTTATTTCAATTTTTGTCCGTTTGGAAGATAGATGGGTCCCAAAAATGTAGTCATTGTTGACTCAACTTTTATCCAATTACCAGAAAAGCACATTTCTAAGGAATAATGAATTAAATGTTAAAGGGATACATTGGTAATTTTAGTTAATTCAATCAATATTTGCGACTCCCTACACAGACTAAACACTGGATAACTGTCTCAAATTCGCTTAAAATTGGATACAACATTGCTCCCAAACAGGAGCTAAAACTAAAACACCTCTTTATTATGCCAATATCCATGCTTGTAAGGTTTAAGGTTTAAAACCTTATCTATAACCATTACCAAATTTGGACCATTACAAAATTGTTGAAATTCTAAGCCTAGACGATACGATCTGTAATCAAACATATTTTGACAGCATTTTTTTTTATTTTTTTATTTTTTTGTGCTATGAAATAAGTTCTTATGTGTTTTCTTTATTTTTAAAGAGTGAGTTTTCATGGAGAAAAATGAAATCAATTATTGGACTTACTTATGTTAGTCCATAAATTAAAAATATATATACATACATAAAACATAAATTTAGTCATCAAATTGAAACAATCATGCAAGTCGAATGACGTAAGATGAAATTTTCAAATTTCTTTTAATGTTTTTTGTTTCATAATTTTTAGCATGTTTCGTACATAATAAATAACAAGGTTTTAATTTCTGTCAAACATCGTCCCATCGATATGTACCAAGCATGTAGATGTAGTTGAAAGTGGATAAGAATTAATGACTATCTTTAAATTATAAAACTTGAGGCTTTTTCTGCCCAAGAAAAAGATATAAAAGGACACTTTAGTCGTTGTTTATTGGCAAGTTGCATGTGAAATTTGGTTTTTGTTGGTAGTCCATTTTTATAGTAGCTGTCCAATTTATAAGGAAAATGACATTCTCACATTTAATCCATGTGAAAAGTGGCTAGTAGTATGTAAATGAATTCACATTCAAGCTTAAGATTGACTCCAATGAACAGGGTATAAGATTTTGCTCCAATAAAGTGGACGGGGTATTGAATTGTTTTTAGCTTGGCGCGCTTGCTTCCCTCTCCATTGTATATGTGTACACAAAGTTCTACTCGATAGAATCTTACTCGTGAAGTTCATCCATTCGTAATTCTAGACAGAAAACTGGAACATAAATAAAATCAGTTATAAGGAGAAACAGATTAATTCTTAACAGTCGATTTGGTACAAGAAAAAGAAAGGCTACTGATACACAGTAGGGGATCGTCCTGTCAATCTCCAAGAAACATCCGCTTTTTGGCTGTGTTCATGTATGGCCTTATGACCCATTCATTTTGAGCTTCATCTTGATCCATTGTTCCTAGTTTGAACTGTAAACCAAAAACAGAAACTGGTCAGGTTCTGCTCTTTAGAGGAGTAAGTCTTCAATAGATGGCAGAGGAATAAGCCTCGAGACACGCAAACAAAAAGAAGCAATAAAGAAATGAGAACCTTCTACATTCAAGCACCAATCCCTTGAGCGTTTGGCGAAGTGGAAAACGAATAATAGAACCATGCCAGCTAACAGCTAACCCAGTATCGATCATAGGACGAATAATATGTTTGCAGATTGAAAATGTCATAATATTGAGGCGGCTGTATGGATAAGGGACAAGCAAGAACTAAAGGTCTCATTGGTGTTTCAAACGAATATTGGTCAGGACTTCAACCAAATGACTATACTTCCTGAGGAAGTGATATGCATTATACCTAAAGAAACCTCACTCCACAGAAAAAGGGAAAAACTACTAACCGTTCCATATTTCATATGTAGATGTTAATTCTTGATTATCACAATCAAGAAACAGTCTCTCTAGGAACTCCTGTCAATTTCCTTCTAAAAATCCTCCACTATTGCCAGTACGCATCACTCCACCGTCTGTACCTTCCCAACTTCGTTACCAGCTCAACCACCTCCTACTACAATCCAAGAGTCATCACAAGCTTCACAACCCCTCAAAAAAGTCCAACCTCCAATATTGCCAAAACTTTGGAGACCCCATACAACTCCCCTCACCTATTTATCTTTTGATTTCTCAACTTGAATCACCACCAACTCCACGGCAGATTCTCTAGCCAGTAATGAAAAGAAATTAGAGTTAACACTATCTCCCTCCCAGAGCACCTCTTCAGTTTCTGCCCACATTACCTCCTCGGTTGTCCTTGATCATCGGTTCTCTTTCTTTCCAAAATGTGACACCTAGTATAAAAGTTGCGTTGGACAGTTCCTCAACACCCCCCCCCCCCCCCCTCCCCCTCCCTCCCCATATCTTTTTTTATTTCTCTGTGGGAAGGGGTGGGGGTTTAGAAGGAAAACATTTAAGCATCTTTCAATACTGTCGAGAAAAAATGGTGATATGATAACGACAACAATTATAAAGGCGATTGACTGGAAGAGCTAAACGATGAGACAAGAATTTTACATGGTTCGATAATTTTTCCACCTACAATGAGACATCGCAAAATCGGAAATCTTATATCAGATATAACAAGGATTCCTCTCCATCTCGTAGGAACACAAACCTCAATTACACCCAATATACTCTCCACCAAAGCGCACACTTTATGGTAGAATCACTCTTTTCTATCAAGAGCTTCCTTATACACAAAGGAGACTATGTTCTAACTCTTGTTTCACCAATAATGAGGAGTAAAAACCTTGATTCATAATGTGGTAGAAATGGTTAATCCTTGGACAAGTAGAATAATTAAAATTAATATGACAGTATGCCAAATCCTTAGGAAATTAAGATAATTAAAAAGGCATGGCTTTGCCACACAAAAAAAAAAAAATGAAAAAGAAAAAACCCATCCTGAAGTGGCTTAGTTTCAGAATTATTGGAAGAGTGATTGACATATGAGTTGAATATCCTTCGTGTAGAACTTCGACAATTGAATGTCTTCTAAATAATCCACTCTCGTTCTTAATTGCGCAAGGGTTAGGCATGCTTATCATTGCCTAAGTCTTAGTCAAACCCATCATACTCATACCTCTAAATATAGGCGCTTGATCTTCATCGTTTGTACAACAATAGCTAGAATAGAGAGCCTCCCTTGAGTATAGTAAGCTCTAAATAGAAAAGTTCTTCTCTAAAATAATTTGAGAGTGTGCTTACCAGGGAGAACTTGGGTATAATTGGAACTTGTGTAATTTAGAAGATTGAGAGGAATTTTCAATTGTAATATAGTCAACTTGATGGTGGGATTATCTGATCTCCTTTCATGAACATAGGCAAAATGTCAAACCACATAAAATTCTTGTCTCTTTCTCGTTCCTATGTTAACTATATCCCTCATTTTTCTTCACAAGTGTTGTCCTTGTCTTCATAATGGCTACTTTTCACAGCACTTGGTGTTAGAGCCGAATGGTTGGTGTTAATAGAGTTTATTACACAAAATGATGAGAACAAGGTATGGGGGAGCTTTTTGATGATGAAAAAATATTGATATATGCCAGGGTACTATCAATGAGGTATTAGGATAACAAAAGGCCTCTAAAGCTCTATTAGGAAAGAGGCTCGATGGCATGGCACAAGCCAAAAGGAAACAATTAAAAACGAAATTGTCCCAATTAGTTGAGTTTAGCTTCAAAAATTGTAGTACTTAATAAAAACTACTCGCTAGAAATTATTGGAGAAGTATTCAAATCCTTTATGAAATATATGTGAAAAAGGTTATACGAGAAGAAAATTGATGAAACTTAAGATGCTCAAAGAGACATCAACAAATTCAAGGCATCACTTAACTACAAATAGTGGAAGTCAAGACTGATGAAGAATATCAGGCCATCATTATGTTGGCATCCTAGCCAAAATAATGGAAGACTCTAGCTACAATACTCATCAAGAGTTCATTGACAACACTTCGAGATTCGACTGCATTACTAGGAGTAGAAAATATCAGACAACCATACATACTTTCAAGCAGAGAGTCCAATGGTGAAATCAGATTCAAAGTTACAATCTATAATCATGTCGTAGCAGAAGCAAATTTTGTGGAAGGTTTGATAAAAATAATAATTGTTCCAACTCACGTTCCAAAAATAATGTGAGAGTACTACGAACAACACTAAAAAAGATCAATCAGTTACAGAGGAATTATGCCTTTGAGGCGAGGCATAAGCATCAAGATATAGTAATAAATAGTTCAAAAGAATATGAAAGTACAAAAATATGCTTATAATAAATCATAAACCATCTTAAGAAATCCATAATAAAACAAGTTAACCAAAATTAAAAGTTTAGCTCGCAAACAAACATAAAATATATCAATAAAAGAAGAAAAAAACCCGAAAGGTTAAGATCAATACTAATTGTTCGGATAATGCAAGACAAACGTGCAAACGACTTAGTCATCTTGAGGCTTATGCCTAAACCTTTAGGTATAAGCCTCCCCAAGTCAAGGCATAAGCCTCACAAATGGCACTTAAGGAGTGTGATTCAAGGCGTTTTACGAAAGCCTCATGCGAGGTGGGATTAGAGGAATAAGCCTCAAATAGTTTTTTCAAACAGTGACTATTCTAATAATACCAAGAGAAGAGACCCATCAGAAAATTTTGCAGCAAATTGATGAGTGTACTGGAAGCAAAGTAAAAATCAGATGCCAGAAAAAATAAATATCGTCAACAATGAAGATGAAAGGGGCCAAGCAAAGATTTTAATAAGACTACAAGCAGTAGATCTCTATTCGATTCTGGGACACTAGACTCTCAATGCTCCATACATGTCCTAGCAAAGAATGATTTGACAGATACAAGGATTGCAGTGCCGATATTGTTCTAATATGCAATGATGATAATAGCACCATCAGAATAGGTACTGTAAAGATCAGATTGCTCGACAGTATCAGAACAATGGGTAACGTACGCCATACTCATGGGTCATGAGTTGAAGAAAAAGTTAGATCACTTTGGAAGGATTCTCAATACTACAGTAAGTAAATGGTCCATAGTGGTGATGAGAGGAGAGAAGTTGGGAAATCTGTATGTGCTACTTGGAGAAAATATATTACAGGTGGAGTGTTGCTGTCGCTCAAGAAAACTTGGTTGTGACAAAAGGTAGTTTACAAGAAAAACTAGGTCACCTCAGTGAACAATGGCTAAATGAGCTCCAGGGAAGAATATCTTATAGTGTTACACACAAGCTAGACTTCTGCTAATTTTGTGTACTACAGGCTACAGCAAATCAAATTAGGGTAGGTTTTAGCACGTAATTCCACAGCAGATATAAAACACAGAAGAGGAAAGAATAGCTTAGCTTATTGAGGCCACTCATCTATAAGAAATGCAAAATATATTGCAACATAATGTATGTATCAAAACTCATAAGAATTGCAATATATTTATATACATCAAAACTGATGGGTTAAATATATCACAACCAACCAAAAGTACCTGGTAAAGCCGCATTTCAAATCGAGGACCAATCTCTTTTAGTTCTATTGATTTAGGACCTCCACGTTTCTCACAGATATGATGCCTGCATAATTTAATTGAAAATTAGTAACACAGTGGTAAAAGAATTACTCATGCACCATATATGAGCAGATTTTAGTCGGTGCATACATCAGTAAGCTTGCGTAGTGTAAAAGAAGAATAATTGACCACATCTTTTGATAAGTAAGAATACTTGACCACATCTCCGCCATGTAATCCTTAATCAGCGACATGTTTGTCTTATCTTCCTTGTTTCGATTTTTTTAGTTACCTAATGGGTGTCAAATTTCTTTGCCTGATCAAACACACAACTGTTTTCTAGAAAATTCTCTTTTATGAAACAAATAGCATTTAGATGAAGAACTCCCACTTCGGGATTGGACCTCATTTTTTTGGGAAAATTAGGGTTGGAATGATGGAATCCCCAACCTTCAAAATCGAGGACATAGGTCCTCAATCTATATAGTGTTGTGACTTCAGATCCTTAATGGACACTGGACAAAAAGCATCCATTTAATGGCTAAAAAATACCTTACTTTGAATAACATAAAAAAGAAAAAGAAAACCTACCAAAAAATGAATAGGAAAAAGAAAATATAATCTACTTCTTCTCAATCCCTTCCCCTTCCCCACCCCACACCACACCAAAACCCACCCCCAAGTTACTGTCGACCGTAAGATCCACCACCTGACAACAGATGTTGCTGAGCTACAGCCATCGCCGATTGCCTCTCCACCATCCTCCATATGTATACCTGAAGACATCCTCCACCAGATCTTTCAACTCCTACTCCATCAAATTGCTGTAGTGTTCAAGACAGTTTGCATCCTTCATATCTACAAAAAACCTAATTAATCTACTTACACAGAATCTCTTTTCATGTGTTATAGAACATGAAAATTAAATTAAATAGCAACAGACGGCCAAATGCTAAAGAAACATGAGTTTGGAAAATGAGAACAAACCATCAAGAACCATTGCCCGCACCACTTTTGGTGTTTATTCATTTCATTCATCGTTGGTCAATTTCCCCAAAAACAGTCATTGACCTTGCTCCAACCTAATTTGTCTCCGAAGAACAAACCTAAGTCTTAACGTGGGAAGAACTTGAATTGGGCCTCTTTAGTCCTGGCAAATTGAACTGGTGGTTAAATTCCATTTAATTATTACTTCAAAATTGTCTGAGCAGTGAGCTCTGAAAGCCCAAAAAATGCTCCAGGATCGTAAGTAAAATTTTAGTGTTGACAAAATCACACCTTCTTCTTCTTCTTCTTCTTTATTATTATTATTTTGTAGTTATTTTTTCTCCCTTTTTTTAAAAAAATGGTTAATCAAAAGGAGGGTACAATTCTTTTAACCACAATATTTAACTTCATAACAGCCAAATGGATGAAAACCGTCCACCAAAAATCTTTATCGACAATATTATAAAGGATGAGGAACAATGTCCTCAGCTTTAACAGTTGAGGATCCATATCTACACTCCTTCCAAGGATAGGGATCACAGCCCTAATTTTCCCTTTCTTTTTTGCCTAGACCAAAAATAATGTCCTACTTCCTAAATTAGATTAGACATTTTACAAAAGTATCCTTGGATGATGCAACCACAAAATTCTTGGCCACCAGCAATGGGAATAAATATTAGAAGTTATATTAAATATTCACTTTCTCCACTCTCACCTAAAACTTTAGGCCAAATGAAGTTCTGCAATTACAGACAAAAAGGTGAAAAACACTGATAATATTTCATGTAAAAAACGCTGGAGTATACAAATTAACGCATCAACATAAATTTCAGTCAGTCGTGTACAATGTAGGCTTAATTTCAATGAGATGGAGCTAAATCTCGAGGCTCAAGCTCAATACATCTATCTCTGCGTCAACCAACCAAGGACTCATGAACGTGCCTTTTGCTATCCATTTCTTTTACCCTCCTCACTCCAAACCAACAACAGCAAACCAAGCCTTAATATACGTAATAAACTTGGGATCAGAAACGCAAATCCTTTTTTGGCACATTCAACTAACTGCTATACCTATCCAATGGTCTAATGGAATCAAGTCTTTTGCAATTACGTCAACAAGTGTAAATTTTAGTCTACCTCTCCCTATTCTTAAAAGAAAAATTCGGCAAACCAAAAAATAAAGGAAAAAAGAAAAAGAAGGAACCCTAAAAGTTCTTCAAGTTTTCAATTTATTGCCCCAGCACTACATAACATCCTCCGGTTAGTAAGTTTTCATTGTTCCTTAGGTTGAGCATTAAGGCAGTCACCATTTTGATTTCATCTTGCCAAAATCTTGAATGTCCCAAAGAGTATATACCACCTGTCATCTTGATCTACACTCCTACTTATAATAGTATCCCACATATCCTTCCATCTTCCAATCATTCTCAGATAAAATTGCACCCAACTACAACCCCATTGAACTATTTTGACATTTGAACTGAAACAAACATTGGCTTAACAGAGATGCCAAAAATGCAGCAACAGTTATGCACAAGATACCAACCTGAATGATATATAGTCTGATTGATTAGCGAAAGTGATAATACGTTTAGTATCTGGCTTGGGAACTAGAAATAAATGCTTTAAAATGTTTGCTGTCCTTTGACCAGTCTGCCAAAAATTAACAGTTCTATAAGAAATGTAACCATTAAAGAACTTAGCCGATAAGCCACCACCACACCCTCCCGTAAAACACATAACCACTCCCAGAATCATGACACATCCCATGACTACAATACCTAGTCAGGTTCCCATTGCTTACATAATTATTTGGATTTATAATAGGACTCTGAACGTTAGATGCATGCAAACGTGAGTGTAAAGTAGTACCTGTTTAGTGAAGTTGTTAAGAATCAAATGTGGGTAAGCCTCGGGCATTGTTCCAATAGCCTTTTTGTCCTTGATATCGTGTCTTGTAACCTACAAAAGAATGGTGGGTCAAAATGTCTTGGACTACAAAATGGTGTGATTAAGCTTATATAGAAAGGCAGAAGTACTTACCACATTGAGTAATCCAAAGTAAGCAGTTGGACCAAAAGGAAGATGGCTTATAATCATACCATCTGGCACACCACGATGTTCATGAACTAAAATAACATCTGTAAAATCATGTGCTTTGCAGGTTTCAATAATTTCAGAAATAACCTGAGAAGAATGGAACAAGGATTATCAACTAGTTCAAAAGATGTATGGTTTGATGATAACGTATAGAAAATTCTCATTTGGCCAAATCCAGTTGACTCATAGTGTTATCTTATTACGCCAATACAATACATGTTCACGTCTCGGTGAATTCATTAACCCAATAAAATATTGGAGGACAGGAAACAATACAAAGTATAAAACCTAATTAAATTTCATCATGATGTAGTAATATAAGAAATGACCTCCAGAAAGAATCTGTGAAATGGCACTACACTTTGGCTATTTGTAAAGGACATCAAGATATTGTAAATAATTTTTTTTTTATAACCGTGGATATCCGGGCCAACTTGCGCGCACCTCGACTAATTCTACGGGGCCCTGAAGTTTACGGCCGGGTACTCACCTCAATGGCCCTAAGAAGATATTGTAAATAATCACTCCAACATTTAGATTGACATATTTTGTTCTCTCAAGTCCATAGTACATTCAATGATTGCTAATTGAAAATTGCTACAACTATGATCGTTACCATAGTTATTACAGTGTAAATCATTAATTAACATATCTACCCTGTCATGTAAGCTAAAATTTCTCTCTGTGTAGGCCTTGTCAACCTGATAGTTCTATAATTCATCTCCACTATACGCTTAAGTTCAGTACAAGAGTATGGACCATGTCACATTCACAATTTGAATAGCTCGAAAGTTCCCATAAGTTTTACCACATTGCAGCCAACTCTCTGTGCATAAAGAACTAAAAGTTTGTTCCATATGATAAGGTATCTAATAGAATTCATAAAGCATCTCGTCTCAAGTCCATCTCTCTCATATCTACACCTCCACCTCCAGTTGAAAAATTACCCCATAAACAATGCATTAAAAGCAACCAAAATTGAAATTTATGGTAAATAGATGGACCAACCTGAGCACCATGATTCATTCGTTGTGCATTGGGGAAGACAAACTTCAATTCCCAGGAAGGAAAGCAAATATCTATTAATAAATGATGTATGCAAAAACATAAAACCGAAAAGAAACAAATCCAAGTTCAAACAAACAGAGCAAAAAAATTGGAAAATTTAGAGACTAGCCTAACCTTTACGAACTGTGTAAGAGGAGCACTGGGATTGCGCGATGTGGTAAGCAAAATCTTAGGATTTCTATCAGCCGCATTTGCATATTCATCATCAATTGTTGAACGAAGAACTACATAAATACCGTTGGAATCAGGACATCAGACACCAACAGACAAAATGGAATCAATTTTACCATGAAAATGAGAAGACTGCAAGAATACTATAGCCGAACCAATATAATAGGCAACATGTTTATAGGGAAGTCAAACATTACATGTTCCTTTTGCGTTCAATCGGTCAGTGACAAGGCAAGCTTTACAACCAAACAGATATTCTCATAGAACAAGGCTTGTATATCTAATTTCAAGCATGATTTCCAAATGAAGAGCTCAGCTCCATCCTGTTGGATTTTTGTCTTTCCCTTGACTAGTTAATACCAAAAAATTAATTAGTAGGAAAACTAGGCATGTTTTCCAAAGGGTTGAAAGCAAGTAGTAAACCAGTTAGCTAGCTGAAGTTAGAAAGTCCAAAAGTAGCTGTTTCTTGTAGCTCCAACGTGGATAAGGACCACTGAACATAAATTGAGTGAGATTTGAATTCCTATGTCTTTCTTTTCCTGTTAGTTAGGAAAGAATTATGCAAAAAAGTCATTTCCATAGACCATAAATCACATCTTTTGACACCAATTACTAGAAAATTGATCCCTTTTGATTCACGATTTGTTCTTTGGGATCTTATGTACCAAATAATACTCTGGCTGGTCCATTCTAAAATGACACCAGAAGGGATATCAACTCAATCCATGGGAAATCATGCAGAGGCCTACTTTATAAAAACTACTAGAAAGGACACCACCATATAGATCAAGGTTATGTACTATATAATATATGACACATAAGTAATGGAGAATGTAGGATCACTTTACAAAAAGTATTTTCAAGAAGAGGAGGAGGAGGAGGAGGAGGAAAATATTAAATAAAAATGAAGTAGAAAAACCCAGATTCCAAATGAACAAATTCAAACTTGAAAATGATCCTTCTGATTCTCGAAGAATGAGTCTCTGTAATCAAAACAGATGTCTAAGCAGAATTTGTATATTTTTTGCTTGTTAACTTAATCTATTAATGTTATATTATGATAGGTTAGGCACATAATGAAAATGCTAGAATGTTCGCATGTCAGCAGTATAAAAGCTTTGTGGTGGTGAGTGGGAGTTCTGAAATCCCATTAAATCAATTTGCAAGAAGAAATTAATATTGCTTGCAAAGTTCTACATATAGCATTTCCATTATTTTAATTCATAGCTGATTAATTGGAGATCGATATGTGTAGAACAAAACAGAACCCTTGCAAAGCTATAAAAAAAAAATTCAAACTCTCAATGACAGCTTCCAACACTTTGATGTGAAATGCATTACTTTTAGTTCAGGTGGTCAAAGTTCATAAGTTTGCAGTCACCTAGATATAACAAAAATAGTGATGATACATCATACACGCTCACTACAGTACGAACCCAATTTTGTCTGGGATTTTTCTTTCATGTCAGGTTACAGTGAAAAGCTTAAAACAAAAATAATATTGTCAAACCAGACCAGGTCAATTCACTGCCTGCAAGGAGGACCCTAATAATTGGACTTCATTGGAGAAATTTTAATTGCAATGTTTTGAGCAATATTAGAAGGCATGCCTTTGAGTAAAATTGAGAAAGATAACAGCAATTTCATTCACAGAATGCATCATATACAAGCAAAAGAAGTCAACTTGATGCTTATTCATCCATCCTTTATAGTTCTCAAATGTTTTCACTTATCCCTCATTTGTCCAAATTTCAATGAAAAGAAGCCTATGTTTTCTTGTTGGTTATTCTTCTGACGTATATTTTAAGAAAGGCTCTCACATCTCAAACTTAACACCCTATTTTCCTTCTCCCAAAATCTAAGATTAGAAAAGAAAAAAGAAATAAATACTACTATACATATTGAACATATGAGTCTGCCTACATTTCTTCATATCTGGAACCAAGTCTGGATGAAGTATTAAGGTTGTGGTCTTAACATTTTATGACATCAAGCCTTTTATGCATATTATGTTTATTCAAGCTATACATCATAGAATTGAAGGTGCGTACCAGCCGTGTTTTCATCTTCAAGCTCAATTTCTTGTCGAAGGGCTGCCTCTTCATTCCGGAGCTCAGTAGGAATCGGTTTACCCTCTGTCCATAAGCAAATAAATAAATTACAACTGTTAGCAATCTACACATAGATTTGACAATTTTTATTTTTTATTTTATTTTATTTTATTGCTTTATGTAAAAATAATTGTAACCTTGATTAGTATTTTTTATTTTTCTAATTCATAGTTATTTTACCTTCCAAAACTTCTCTAATTTTCCACTTCTTTTCGTAGAGCTCTTTGTGTTCCAAGCTTTTCCTGTAGAGATACTCCCTCCTCAGCCTTACATTTCTTTTCAACATTATCTCAATCACCCAGAAATTATCTTTGGTTCAACCCAGAAATTATCTCTGGTTCAACCCTCTCATGTTTTGCTATAGTATCCATGACAAGCACACGTCATTATACATGTCAGAAAAGAATAAATTCCATCCAACCGTTGGTACTCAAATGGACAATTAATGAAAAATGACACAAATAGAGACAATAATGAAAAATTGTATTTATAGTAGTGGGACGCAAATAATGCGATCCAAATGATTGCGACGTAGACAAATTGAACATCAATCACAGCAGGAGGTGAGCCCGTGTTTGTTGAAAAAGTGAGCACCATAAAATGAGAATTAATGACAAATAATGGGAACCAAATGGAGGCAAAATATAATTAGAAAAGTATTCAAGAATAATATATGGAATGTAAGATACACTATTTTTGCATTTACGATTGTATTTTTGGGACTCCTGGTCTTAAATAACTTGCGTTTGATTGTCAATATTTTTCGTAGAAAATGTATTTTTTCTACTTTTGTGCTGTTTGATTGAAATTTGTATCCATATAAAATATTTTCCTACTTTTAGTCACATGAGAGAGATGGTTTTTATTTTTCAAGTAACTCTCTTTCTCTCTCTCTCTCTCTTATCTATACACTTTCTTTTATCTACCCATCAATAGAAATTGAACAAGTATAATAATTTCTACATTTAAAACTAAAGCAATCAAACACAATAATATTCATAAAAATAATTTCTAGGCAATTGAATTGCCTATAATTTATTTTCTTTCCATACAAATTTCATACTCCCAATCAAACGCACTCTTAAAGTTGTTTGCTCATATTTGAGAACTTATGGATGGTGGTGTATAGATCAGGAGTGGATCCAGAAATTTAGGATATAGGGGCTGAAATTTAAAAACCAATAAAGTTAAGGATTGTTCTATTAGTTAGCTGTGCACTTGTGTTACTTATCAAAAAAAAAGTTAGCTGTGCACTTGTGTGAGTGAATGTGCCAACATTTATCAAAATGTGCGGCACGAAGTTCAAATAATACTAAGTGTGAGCGAGAACATATAAATGACTGCTATCACATTCACATCCATCAAAATGTGTGTCATGATATTCAAATAGTACTCAGTTGGATTGAGTACCCATAAAAGATTGCAACCATGTTCCCTTTTTATCGAAAACCATGGCAATGACCACGGTATGTCTACTTTTGCTTTGTTGGTATGTTATCTGTATATTTTGGGCTTCGCTATGCTCACTAATTCTACAATAATTAGCTAGTTGAATTGCTTTCTAATTGGCCAAAATCTCAACTGACATGTTGTTCCTCAAAGCTAGAACATAGAACAAAACATCATAACTCCAAGCTTACCAAACTACACTTGAATTGCTGCTAAAGGGTAAATTCAATATTCCAATAAAGAAGACAACTAATTAGAATAAGAGGCTAAGAAAAGATATGGAAAAGACTCTGCATTCTACACTTGCTTTACCATTCAACAGCTAACAGTTACTGAAAGGTAAAAAAAGCAAAGTCAAAAATAACAGATATAGTTAATTTATACTGTGATTCTGATTCATATAGCTGGTTCTTCACTATCCAATTTGGCATTCCATATGTGCTCCTAACAACACCCAAATGCATTGACATTTCTAGTAATTGAAATTTGGACAAGTAACAGCAAAACCTCATTTCGATGTGCTCCTAACAACAACCACATGTTTACATTTTGATGACATTCTCCACAGTTCACATTTTCCCATTTCTCAACAGTCAAAACCCACAATAGCTTACTGACGTTTCACGTTTGGAAAACGAAAACCCAGAAGTAAAATTGTAAAAATAGAATCAACAGATCAGAAAAATCGTCACAAAATCAATGCTAGATTACAAACTCAGAATAGAAATTCACGTGGAATTATGACCGTGCGATTGGTTTCATAATTAAGAGAAAGAAAGAAAAATTGCAATACTCAATGTAAAGTGTAAACTGTAAACAAAATACTTACAGAGGTTGAGACCGTTGAGTGCAGGTGCCGCCTCGCCGGCGAAGTGAAGCCGTGAAGGCTTAGATTATATATATAAGGGGGGGCCCTAAAAAATCTGGGCCTGAGGATTTCGCAGGTCCGGCCCTGCCTACGACTGTAATTGAAAAATTGAGAGCATATCTGCAAAGTACTTATGGGTTAAGCTGATGGGATTTCACACATCTATTAGATATGTAATTTCCATTAGCAAAATTCACAACAGTTGCAGAAGTTGGGGCATTTTAATCACCTTTTAAAGTGAGGATGCGAATTCCATTGTTCAATTCGTGCCCTACCTTTCACACTTTAATTGGTTTTGTTAACTGGTTATATAACTGTATCATACCTTTCACACATATGAATTGGCATGTTATTTTTTTTTTTAATTGGCATGTTATTTTCTTTTTTTAGTGATTTACTGTTCATTTGAGTTTTGACATGTCGATTCTGCAAACCAACTTCCTCTTTCTCGTAAAAAAAAGTATGCGATTTAAAAAAAAAAGCATAGACTTTTTTTTTGCCACATTTGTTGACTTCCATACGAAATTAATATTATGAAACAAAACACTTTATCATCCATTAATTTGCTTTGAACTAAACTGAAACTACAACTTGCTTTTAACGTAGATATTTTACCTCGTGTGTATGTGGAATCTGCGTTGTGAACAGTAGAGAAACCGTTGAAGGCGGTGGTTGCATTTTTCTTATTCTTTTCTTTGCATTAAAGGCCGTTGAAGGCGACAGTGGAAGGCGGTGATTGGAGAAGTATATATATAGAAAGAAAAATTTATTATAGGAAGAAAAATTTATCATCGTCTTATCTAACTTCTACAAATATAAGAAATTCTGAAATTATTTATTGTACTCCATTATCGTCCTTTTAAGCTTGTAGGAATAAGAAAACTGGTCTTTCAGCACACAAACTTGAGATTTTCTTACGCTTAATTGCTTTTCACTGTAAATATTTACGTAAAAGTTATATATTGTTTTCTTAGTTTTACATGTTTAGTATTTATATACAATTGTTTTGTTGAAAATTATGCTTATAGATCTTTCCATCGGGCTTTCTTCATATTACTAGTTTAACACCCGTGCAATGCACGGGTTGTGTAATTTTTAAGGTAATATTAACGGTTTGAACGTTAAGAGTAGATGGAAAATTGTATTATAAAATTTCATCACACATTTGTATAAAAGAAATAATGTTTTATAGAAATATAAGGGCAATCAAAAATTTGAATAAAGGAATAGCAATAAATACTGTATAGGAATTGCCTCCAATTGCGAAATTCAAATTTACAAGAGGGGAACAATGCATGTTTCAACATGGAATACAACAATTTATTTGAAAATGAGACTTTCGTTGGGTTTTTCGTTTATTAAACTAACATAAAAATAAAGCAAATGCTCTCAATAGAAAAAGAAGTTGCCATAATAGGAAGAGAAAAAATTTCAGTACACAGGGCATCATCTTTACAAACATGTAAGTGTGTATGTAGATACAATATTTGGTCCAAGGGAAAAGAAAAGAAAAGCAAAAAGAAGTTCCAAGATTCTGAGTTTATCTTACATATTTTGAACTATTTCTATCCATGTTATGTCTATTAACATTGTAATCATTCCCTCAGACTATCACTGTCGAATCTTATAAGTTAAGTCATCTAATACATGTTTATTATACTATGAAGATTGGTCCGGTACAAATGCAATGGGCCTGATAGCTTGCACCATTTTCTTGAGGAGGCGCCATACTTCATTTTCCTTCCGTTTCTAGAGTTCTACCACGTGAACTCCACCATGAGTAAATCCTAATGCAAACTAATTAAGCTTGGAGGGATGATCAGCAATGATAATTGGATAAACCTTTGAGCTGCAATGAATAAATAAGGCACCATTAGATTGGAAAGGAATAATATAAATAAAGTAATTGGAACACAATATTGAATAGTACTTATGGTATAGTAAAAATGTGTCTAACTTCTTTTTCTTCATTAACTCTATCCACTACCATCTAGTTGAGCATCTGAAACATGTTAAAAGTAATTACAATAATATGACAGAGATGTGGAAAAGTAGCAAATTATAGAGTTTGCAGTTTGTAGTCGAAGGAAACTACAGACATAACATTACCTTTTGTTTTAAAGTTTACGATTCGATTCAAAAAATGTTCTTAATAATTACATTGACCCGAGTAATAAAAACATCTCTTTGAAAAATTTTCCATTCTCTCTGTAAGCCATCAACAAAATAAATAAATAAAAAATGATAGAACTATCTAATAATTCAAATTCTTTAACAGAAATTCATACCTTTCATTAGTTCTGCAAGTTAAGGTTTTGCTTATCATGTTTTTCAGTTCCTTGTCAGGTATCTTAGTCCGAGCATAATCATAAATGACAAAATTCTGCATTAACATAGATGGAAGAAAAATCGAGAAAAGAGAAATGTAATGTACGAATCGATGATAACGGACTCCGAATTTAAGACATGATATATTTTATAATAATTGAGAAATTTATTTGAACAATATTTAATATGCGTTTATCTAGCTAAAGTTAAAAATGATGAATGAAAGTATATCTAAATTGATCAAGAAAGAGTAAAACCTTTGTCGAGTATATAGCACCGAAGAAAGCAGATTCAATTTAATCTCAGAAGATGTCAAATGTCAAAAATAGTCATGAAGATTGTAGTTCTACGGATGTATGAATGAAAGAATTTCCTTGTACACAATATTCTTAGTACATGTGTTGTGTAAAGTGTCAGTGTTTGATGGTTTAAGTAAAACTTTTATAGATGTGCTTGTTTTTGCTCTTGATAATGCTACATACAGTTGACCATGACAAAAAACTGATTCTGGAAGATATAAACCAACGAAATCAAGTGTTTGACCCTGTGCTTTGTTTATTGTCATTGCAAAACATGGTCTAATTGGAAATTGAGTTCTTTTAAATGGAATTGAGTTTCGATCACTTTTTAGAGGTATAAAAGGGATCCTCGGTAAGAAAACATGCTTTCCACAATATTCGCCAGTAGTGATTTCAGCAAGAATTACGTTCTTTTCAAATTTTCGACAAGTAAGACGTGTCCCATTGCATAACCCTTCAGAAGGATTGATATTTCGTAATAACATTACAGGACAATTTACTTTGAGCTTTAATTCATGTGGTGGAATACCATTTGAGGTCAAACTATTCAAGAAATCTTCCTGTAGGATTTGTTCTGATTTGTCAATTGATTCATCAAAACTATAATATGTGTAAAATTCACCAGGAATATCTTCAAGCAAAATTTTGTTAATACGATCAACACATTCGTTTGTAGGCGTAAGAATAACTCGATTTGCCATAAGATGTAAATTATCAGCATATGATTCTATGTTTGGAAAAACATGATGTATTAGATTTTTTAAAGATGTAATTTCATCCTCAAATGGTAAAATTATATTGTTTGGAAGCTTAATGCATTTACAAGTATGTTCTTGCTCTGTTCCATTTCCAATTTCAAGCAAGTATTCGCAAAATTTGGGATCTAACTTTGCCCTCATATTCTCAACTAATGGTAGATGTAAATATAAAGGCCAAAGATCAGAGAATACTAAGGTAGCTCTCATTATGTCTTCTTTTTTTCTTTTTGTACGACTGAAAGAACTTGTCGAAAATCGCCTCCGAAAACCACCACTTTACCGCCAAAAGGCAAATTACAATCTGTAATATCTCTTAACATCTTATCTACAACTTCAATGGCACAACGATTTACCATAGTTGCTTCATCCCAAATTATTAATCTAGACATTTTAAATAAAGTCCCTAAAGGCGATTGCTTGCTAACATTACAACTAATTTCACCAATTGTTTCTAAAGGAATTTTAAATCTTGAATGAGCTGTTCTACCTCCAGGTAATAGAGATGCAGATACTCCAGAAGATGCAGTTGCCAAAGCAATTAAATTTTGAGATCTCACACCAGCTAGGAGTGCTTTATATAAAAAGTTTTACTGTCCCACTGGACCGTCGATAAAGAAAGCACCACTTGATTCTGACTTTACTCTTTCCATAATTGTATCATACGCGGACTGTTGTTTGTCATTTAAGGTTGCTGTATCATCATGGGCACAATGAACATTCAAATTAGTTGTCTCTTCTACAATCATTCTTCTTAACCTTTCATTCTCATCTATATTTATATTGAATGATACTATTTCATAGTCGTTTATGTTTTTACCCGATGATTCTAAAACAGAGTTGAGATCCTCTAAAGCACGTACTTCAGCAACTTCCACGGGTATATTTTCATGTACATAATCATCAATCATATAAGTCTTGAATTTATCCCACAACAACTTTGGATGATTAGGATTGCAAAGCATAAGGAGTGTAGCAAAAAGACGTCTTAAAGAATATGGCATTTCGTAAACAATAGCTTCTGACAAACATTCTTCACAATGGTTATCTCCACTTAATAGACCATGTAGCAATGCAGCTTCTCGATAAGTTGTAGTCGTCACCCCATTTGAAGTTCTTAAAGATTGAAATGATGTTGGTCCTCGAATATGATTAAGAAGAACGCGAAGAAAATAACGTTCTCCTTCAGAAGGATTTGCTGTGACAATTCGTCCTATAACAACTTGTTTCTTTCTTGGAGTCCAAATCTTTGTATTTGTATTCCAAACAAAATGTGTAGGGAAATCCCGATATAACAATGTTCGAGCAAACTCATTTACTTCATTGATTCGAAAAAATTCTGTCAACATTGTTCTCCGCATATTTTCATTGTCAACAACAGTAGATAAATCATCATTCCCATTGTATGTTACTTGTTGATGGTCTTCAATATGAAGCTGTAAAGAATAAACAGTAGGACAAATTTCTGCCAAATGGAAAGAAAAAATCCTCCACATAGCTTCAGGTGGAGATATCCATCTAGCAGATTGGTAAGCTGAGATTTCGTCAATTTCTTTCTCTGTTTCATTTGTGTCAATTAAGAAATTAATACGATCATGTCCTTTGTATACATATTTGTATAAATATTTTCTGACACTTGTGAGAAGAACATACTTCAACATTAATGTGACAGTCAAATTTTGCACTTAAATAAGGATTATATGGTATGACCCATTGATTGTTTAAGATTTGACCTCTAACTTTAACAGAAATGCCATTATTACGACGTTTATACAACGGGTATGAGTCATGACCAAATATAGTAGTGTTACAATAATCTCGAGGATATTTATTTTTACAACCTCCATTTGCCTCCATACATACATTCTTTGGATTTAGATTTCCACAAGGACCATGCATATTGTGTTTAACAATAACAGAATGAAGATGAGAGCATTTATTTTTGTTAGAAATTTCACAGGACACTATCTTATCAGCGTCCATGACAACAAGAAATTTTGTGGCCACAGTTGAAAATTAATAATAGATGTGCATGAGGAAGTCCTCTTTTTTGAAATTCAATCACATATATATGTGCAATAACAAGGCCTAAGACATTTTTTTTGTATAAATCATTTTTTAACTCTTCTAATTTTGCTACGAATACTCGTACAATTAGATCGGGTCGATTTTGAACTTCGTCATTATGTCTTAGTTGTTGTCTAATCTACGCGCCAATTTGGATTACATGTTATAGTTAAAAATATATCTGGTTTTCCATAACGTTGTACAATAGCCATTGCATCCATATATCTCCTTAACATATCTCTAGGCCCACGTGTAAAGGATTGTGGTAAAACGAATTTTCTTCCAATTTTGTACCCTCTTGTTTCTCCATTTTCAACACTGTCTACAATGCCTTGATAAATTTCAGCACGAATTTGTTTTTGATTATTACGAAAATAGTCTAATCTAGTAGTTTCAATTTTAACATACATATCTACAACATATTGTTGAAATAGTCTACCACTATGAAGCAATATAGACTTACACAGAGGCACGATTTGTAACTTGTACGAATAGTATTCTCGACGAAACACGAGACCGTTTCTTTGTTCCATTAAAGTCTTTGTATGATAGAAAACCAATTTTAGTATTCATTTATAACATTTACATTGAAAATGTTAGGAAATATACTAAAAGGAATATTCGCAAACCTTGATTTTCTTTTTCGATAATTTGAGATGCAGAATTAATTGTGGTAGGAAAAGCATCAAAATTGGGCAAATCTCGAGACTGACTTTTGCATCTATCAATACCTTCATGCCACCCAGATTCCCCATATGGAAAAAGTAAAGGATATTGCAAAGGATCATAACAACCATAATAATAATGAACCTTATGTGAATCACCAGAATGCCCGTATATAGTAATATCACGAATGTGAGCATTTGCATTTCCATCATCTTCAATCCATACAGCAGCTACTTGAGACGACGTGGGAGTATTAAAAACTCTTTGATCAAGTCCTGGGTCACATCTTATATGTATTTGGTAGTTATGTAAGTTAGTTATATCACTTAAAGATCTAAAAAATCTACTATATGGATTTATTTCAAGAATTTCAATTAAAGTCATTAAAGTAGATTCAATAAAGTTTTCTGAAATTTTCATACGATTTTCAAGTTCATTTTCTGTATCATAAAAATATAACTGCATATAATAAGGCGTATTATTCTTTGGTATAAGTTGATTTACGTAATGATATACTTGCCCCTGAACTCTAAATGTGTATATACCTCTATATGTTTTAAACAGTTCTTTATCATATTTGACACCAAATGAAGTGAATGCAAAATGGTTATTATATCCCCTTGCAATTTTTTTAAATTCCATACATTTAGGTTCTGTAGAAGTAAACAAATTGAATAGTTCGGTTGGTGAATCACACATATAGAAAGCTTAACTTTTCCGTCCGAGCAACAAAAACTTTTACTTTCTTTATAAAATTTTTGTGCACCACAATGTTCACAATAAGTACACGTTGGTAATACATATGAAGTAATTGGTACATTCAATAAGGTAGAACTTTCTTGTAATTCCAAATTGGAAATATTGGCAATTGCTTCATTTGAAGTAGAAGTTTCAAAATGATGATGTATTGTAGATGTATACACATTGGCGACATCTAAATTAGCATTCTCAGTTAACATAGGGTTAACTATCCTTTTGCGTTGATCAATGCACTTTGATTCTAACTCGATTTCGCCGATCCTTATGTCTTTGATTTTGTTGTTGGCGAACGAAGGTATTGTAGGACTCATTTGTACTTTGGAAAATAGTTTCAAGGTTATGAAGATTAGGCTCTCCATCAGCAGACATTTTTGAATTATCTATAAAAGAAAATAAGATAAATTATGAAATAGTTGGAGTATAAATTAAACAATATATGAACTAAATGAGAGGAAAAAGTTTAAAAGAGTGAAAAAAACTAATGAATTAACATGTTATTTAACATAAAAGGGAAATAAAGGCGCGTAGGCGTTTTAAGGAAGTGGAAAAAGTTAATAAATTAAATATGTTATTTAACAGAAAAGGAAAAAAAAGGCACAGAGACACAATGCGGAAAACGTGTATACGGGCTGGGGAAAAAACGGTCCGGAGCAACATTAAAGTCGTGGAATAAAATTGATGGATAAAAGTTCTAAAACTATAGTATACCATTAATAAAATGCATACATTTAAAGTTATAAAGTAATGAAATTGTAAAATTTAATGCAATAGTAATAAACATTGAAGTCGCTGCCTCAAATATTTGATGAAATTATAAACATTTTTTTTATACTATTATATCTGCAAGTAGACTAATTGAATATTATTAAATGAAGCTAAATTTCTAGAAGAGAAGAAATTCTTACATTTTCACTTAAGCAAAACGAAGAGGGAAAAATTCGAGAGATGAATAGCAGTCAGACCCTGCACAATGTTAACAAATGGAAATTAGATTATTAAAGTAAAAATATGTAAAAAGATTTGGACACAATATTATAAAGTGTACTACTGTAGTTAATCACAACCACCAGAAAATACAATTAGAAATAAACTTGTTATATGTAATGCGAAATAACACAAATGAAAAGTCAAAAGCAGGGCCCCTCGTGGGGATTCGGGGGAAACGCCCCCGACGGGGATCGACCTGCCCGGTCAGGTCGTGGGGGCAGCGCCCCTCGTGGGGGTTTGGGGGCAACGCCCCCAGCGAGATCGACCTGCCCGGTCGGTCGCGAGGCTCGAGGGCGGCGCCCCTGCAGGGGCTCGAGGCAACGCCCACTGAAAAATTAGATTTCATATATGTATGAAATGAAACATTTTCTAATATTTTTGATTTAAATTTGTAATAAGTGAAATTAGATTTATAGTTTTTGTAAAATGTAAATCAATAGAATTTTTAGCTAAAAAAAAGAAGAAAAAAAAACGTAAAAAAATATTAAAAAAACAAAATTTCGAACTCCCCGTGCGTGCACGGGGAGTTCGACTCTCCCCGTGCGCGCACGGGGAGTATTGTGTGTTTTTTATTGACTAATTTCTGTACCCATCATCCAAAATATGATACCAAAATCATCCAACAACATATAGGTAGGGAATTCAGATATTGACGATCTTTGCTTCAACAACGACGATCTTTGCTTCAACAATATTTCAGTAGTAATATAAACATTTAAGGCACTAACTCAAATATTTACGAAATCAAATCGAAAGAAAAATAAGACAAAGAATGCATAGCCAGAAACTACAATTAATGAACTACTTTATGAAAATTTAAAATTTGCAGGACTTCTTGCACTTTGGTTATCAATAAAGAATTAGTGTCATCCTATTTCCTTCATTTCTTTTTACATTGCAACTTACAAACGTGCTGTTACATAACCCCATATATCACATAACTATAATCACTAATTTTCATTAAGAAAACTGAACATTGATTAGGTAATATCCCAATTAACATAGGTAAAAGAGTAATTCTACTTACTTCGATGCACGGGCATTTACACCGGAGTTTTTTTCCCGAGAAGGTAGAGCGGAGATCTTCTTCTTGGCGCGACGGACCTCAAGATGGTTAGTCTAGAACTAAATCAACTACAGACCAGTAATCAAGAAATTTTTTTTTTTTGTTAAATCTTTTCTTTCAGAGGAATTTTTTTTTTTTTTTGTTAAATCTTTTCTTTGAGAAAGAGGAAACTGTGTAGAAAATGTATTTGCATGCATGTATATATAGGGCAGAAAATGTAAGTCGGCAACTTTATTTTTTTTTGGATTTTGTGTGTTTTTTATTGACTAATAATATGTTAGTCGGTGATAAAATATCAACAGAAAATACGGCGGGAAATGTAAGTCGGCTACAAATGAACGTAAGTCGGTTAATAAAGTCGGCCACAAATGATAACCTGAAACCAGTCTAAGTCGGTTTGCAGGTTGCAAACAATTATAAGTGTTTTTAAAATTATTTTTAATTTATACAGGATGCATTTATGTTGCCATAAAACGGCAATTTCCACTTAATTTTATTTCATATCTTAACACATTGACTTCATTCATATATAGTATATAGTAGAAGGCGGTGAGAGATGAAACGTGTTTGAGACGGCTGATAAGTTACTGTAGCAAATCCAGTTCGAAGGAAAGTAGTGTGAAAAGGAGGGTGCGAGAATGAACAGTGATTTGCTATCCCCTCTTTTAATATAGTAGTGATTATTGTCTGCATCACTTGTTTCTTTTATTGTTGGTCAATTAATCTTTGATTGCTTGGTTTACCTGTATCTACCTTCGTCATTTCTGTTCAGCCATATTTTTGTATGTTCATATTTCTATTAGGTTAAATGCATGTTGGTTATCTTCTTAAATAGATGTTCCACTCTCCAAAATATCTCTATTAGTGTTAGTTCATTTTCTTTGTGGAAACCACAAAATTAGCACAGAGAAAAATGCAATGCTTGTAATACAGTTGAAGAGTTCTGCGGAAACAAACTCCCCGAAAAATATACCTGAATTTATATTAAAGTAGAGAAAAAAAATCGTTGTAACATAAGAACAAATAAAAGTGAAAAATGGACGAAACGTACGGGGGATAACCGTGCGCGCACGGGGAGAAACGAAACTCCCCGTACGCACACAGGGAGTTCAACTTCTCCCCAAACCAACTCAGAAAGCACCATTCCACCTCTTGAAGAAAATGAGAAGACCCGCTAAATCTAAGAAATTCAAGCTCCAGAAACGCCATTCAGAGCTCCAACAAATCGAACTCATCGAGTTATGGATCGAGCCGGGCAAACCGGATTCCAGGTCCAACCTGCTCTCCTTATCTCCATTACCTGAAAAGTCTCCAATTGGTAAACTCTTGACGGCTCCTTTTCTCAATACGCCGAAGTTGAAAAATTCAGCGATTTACCATTGTCCAGGACAACTAAATATGGGTTTGCCGACTTCCCTTCTCACTCTCCCATCATCGCTTCCAGTATGCTCAATCAGTCCTACTGCACCAAGATTTTATGATAATTGACTGTTTTTCTTTACATTTCTATTGAAGTTGAATCATATTAAATATACTTCATTGTGGAATAAAATGGGTGGTGATCTCTTTGATTCTTCACCACTAATGAATCCTCCGATGAACGAACCCTTGAAGATCGACCTCGAAGCGGGGCCTACGGAGCAAATCCAATGTTGAATTTGCCTTGAAATTGACGGTAGGATTTCTTTTTAACTGTCAATTTCACTCTGCTTTCGATCTATGATGAATTTTGCGTTTTAGGAGTATGCTGATTGTAATTTTTCGATCTAAATTTGGGGGAAAAAACCTCAATTCTTCTGAAACAAACTCTGTATGTTAAGCCCAAATCGAAGCCATCTTTAAATTTACTCATAATTAATTTTAACACTAAGAAATGAAGAATTTTTTCTAATAATTTTTTTCTTTTTCGTTTAACAGAAATTGTTTTCAGGAAATTCTTGGGTTGTATCGGATTGGCAAAGCAGCCTACACAGCCTACCCTTCCTACTGATTGCAGTAGCAATTCACCCAGAATCAGACTCAATGATGGAAGATTTTTGGCTTACAGGGAAAGAGGAGTCCCCAAAAGCAAGTCTAATTTGAAGTTTATTATTGTTCATGGATTTGGAAGTTCTAAAGAGATGAATTTCGAGGCATCCCAGGTACACAAATTTATCTCCTTTTTTAAAAACCCTTTATGTATTGATTTTGAGATGATCTTTGTTAGATCAATCATTCATCTTGACAGTTTGTGACAATTGAACTTGAACCCCCTTGTTTTGAAAGCTGATTGAGAACTTAGGAACTCATTGATATGTATTTTAATCTTCACCACGTCTTTCCCCATAGGTTTAATTCAGCTTTGTTGAATTAGCTCGTATAAATGTTTGACTATAAAACGTCAGGCCTTTGGTGAAGAAATAAATTTGACGGACACGTGAAGGGCCTTGAATAGATCATATTTAAAACCTTAAGTATTTCAAGGAGGTGGTCCAATAGTTTTTTCATTTTATGTCTGACATGTAGAATTTCATGCCTTAGCAGCTGTGAGATTCGAAGCCAAGATCTGTGTCTATTCCAGTACTGTGTTGAACCGTACCATTTATGAAAATTCAATGTCTGAGTTGCTCGTGAAGGAGCGTGCTCAAAACTCTAACAACTACAGCTTTTTGATGAAGTGGTTGGCTTTAACTTGGTTTGCAGTTTTGAAAGCATTGTTAGGTTTAACATCAGTAGAAAAAATGGAAAGCAAGAACTAAAAATATTTGATGACTGCCTTGTATATATCATAGTACAAAAGTAGCTCTTTTACTGTCTAATTGTTGCAGATGTTTCCATAGTTTGTGATGTAAACAGAATCTCAGGATCCTAGATAATGATTCTTACAGCCTTTGTGTCCTAAAAAGAAAATATTAATTCACAACGCGTTCAAAGAAAAAAAGTAATCATATTTTGGACCGCTTTTCCTAACTTTTGTCCATTTCTGGCTTTATGGGTGCTTCTTCCTGTTATTGCCTCCATAAATGGTGCGGCTTGCTATAGTTGTTTACACAAATGGTACGCAGTCCAGATTTATTGTGTGCTTTTGGTGTTTTCACAAATTTATTCAGAGAATTGGCAATTGTTAGATTTTTAGTACTCTATATGCTGAGCCATTTGGGTTTATGCTGTAAACTATATGAATGCTAATTTTGTTTCTGATGACAATAAATATTTGTCATATGTTGAGCTTTAGGTGATTTTATTTTCTCGACTTCAATGTGATCACATGTATTTTTATGACACTATGTTCCAATGTTCTTGGAGATTATGGTGTAAACTGTAATGGGTTCTATTTGTGCGTTGATTATGGTAGTGTAATGGGTTCTATTTATGTATTTATTATGGTATACCTTTCACTGTGTATTGAGCATATATTTTGACTAATGACAATTTATAGTCTAAGGGAGTATCACTTCATGTAAACATAATGTTCAGATTTGTAACTTATGTTCTTTATCAGGTAGGGATTTTATTCACCTTGCAAGTGCAAAGGGACGTCAAAGTATGTTCATCGAGAATGTCTGGATCATTGCCGTGCTGTGAAGGTATGTTCTTTTAGTTGCCAAAAATTTATTCTTCACAAGTATGCCCTTTCAATTTTAGTTTCTATTGATATCCAATTTGCTTAATTACTTTAAATGTTGCAACGACTGATTTGCTAATTAATTTTGCTTAATTCACTACTCTCTTTTCCATATTTTATTGCACAGAATTGTGGTTTGATGTGACCTTGATGGTTGGTTTAGCATATTTAAATGTAAAAATTTAATAGGTATCGAACCCCCAATTGTAACTATGGGTCATGTGCCTTGTTATTCCTGACATTAGACAATTATCAAAAGAATGCTGAAAATGATGAGCATCATTTCTAATGTCACTTATTAGCAAATAGAGGACATCCTTCAAAAAGGCAATTCTCATTATTATTTGAGTACGAGCTTCTTCAAATTTGAATAAAAAATGTGTATTCTGTTATTCAACAAACTGTTGTTCATGTAAATTACTTCAGCAATCTAATGTTCATTATTTCGTATACATTGTTCCCTTTCCAATTTTTTATTGGACCCCAATTGTGCTATGATGTTGTGTATGTTTACTGAATTCTGTAGTTTCTGATGTCTTGAAACTTCATTTGCTGGCCTGAAAAACAAGAAAAAACCGGTTAGTGGTTTTATCATATTGTTTGAGATTCTACTTAAAAAAGTTATTTTTGAGCTATTATTTGTAATTGACATCAGGTTTTTCATCCAAATATTGCTACCAATGGTGAGATTTGTGGTATGCCTTGAAAAAATATTGGAATCCAAGTCTTCACGTTCTACAGTACACGTTTTCTCCGTTAGATGAGGGCAAATCTCATTTGGAACGCTAACGATACCAGCAATATAACCAAATCCGTACATCGTACGGGCAAAAAACTAGTACTACAAATTGTCAGATAAATTGAAAGAATTAAGTCCCAATTGCAAAAAAATACATATTGAACAATGAGAAAAGGTAAAATTTAATAAACTTGTCACATAAATTTCAGATTTATTGCTTGCATAAAATCTACTACAAACATATAATAAGAAGGAAAAATAAATCATAAATGCCAGATTTATTGCTTAAATAAATCTAATACATAAACTGATAAGAAAAATGCTATTCATCCTAGAGATGCATTCCCAATCTATGTGAATGTAAATGATTGGTTAAATGATAGATGAAATTAAATTGAAATTAAATGACTTATTTAATTTCACCTATCATTTAATGCCACATTAACGCTACATAGATTGGGGATGCATCCCCACTGAAAATGAATAGCATTTCTCAACTGATAAACATAACAAGGAGGGATGGAGATGTTTGGTTTCGAAATTGGAATTAGGCTAGGATGGGCTTAAAGACAGAGCAACTTATAAAAACACTCCTAAAATTAGAGATATTTCAAAAAATCATATGAAGGCCCTGTTCGGGAGGAATTAAAAGCCAATTAAAATTGAAAATATGGCCGTTATTGGACCCCACTCGTCTAATAAAAGTCAACAATAACGGCTATATTTTCAATTTTAATCTGATTTTAATCCCTCCCACACAAGCCCGAAATATATTTTGAAAGTTAAAAAATATTGCGTAAAATTAAGTGTCATATTTTTTATTAAAAATGCCACTTCTTATTGTGCACTTTTTTTTTTTAATTAAAAAGTTATACAGAGACACTTTTCAAAGTTAAGTGTCATTTTTTATTAAACGTATGTAACTTTTATGAAAAAGTGATGTTTCTCACTAAAAAAATGACAAAAATTTCAAGAAAGCGACAGAAGGAAAAAATGACACACTAAAAAAATTGACAGAAATTCAAAAAGTGACAATCAAAAAGGTGACAAAAAATAAAAAAGTGACAAAACACTGTTAAAACATTGAAATCAGTTCAAAGTGACAAAAAAGTGACACAACGACCGTCTTCCCCTTCTTAGGTCACCAATTAAGTGACATTTTTTTAATTAAAAAGTGACATACAATATTACTTTTTATTATGTTTTTACTAAAAGCGACTTATGTCACTCTTCAATTAAAAAGTAGCATACAATATCATTTTCTCTATAATAAAAACTTAATTCACATTTAACATAATACAAAATAAATTAATAGCTAAAAAAATAATTATGAGCCAATTGAAAGCTTAGTCAAAGATCTATTGTTCTCTTACAATTAATTGTATGTGATATTTTAATTGAAAAATAGCACAACGTGCTATGTCACTTTTAAATGAAATGTCACAAATTGTAAGTGCCAAAAACATTGTATAAATACAGTCACTTTGAGTCCCTTTTTAATTAGTAATTTGGGACTGTAGTCTCGACAAGTGACAATATGATTCTAGAACCACATGTGGAAGAAGAAACACCTTGAAAGGGATTATGATCGATCAACTCAAATCCTCTTATGAGTCCCTTTTGTCCAATTTTGACTCCATTCTCAAGGAGAATGAGAAGATCAAAGCAAAGGTAAAATCACATCTAACTAACTTCTTTTAGTTTTTGAATAATTTTTCTAGCTCTAGAATCTTCTACCGTTTTCATAGCTTCTAAATCTTCTCATTTTTCTAATTTTTGCCCCAAAAACACGTCAAAGATGAACACGAGTCCTAATACCCGCCATAGAAACATCAAGTGTGCAAGGAAATACACACCATCTGTTGTCGTAACAATTCCCCAGACAATGGCTGAATATTTGACTTTCACTTTTCTATTCCCTTCTCTACTTCGTTGTCTTTGCTTTCAATATTGGGCTCTTGAGCGTCCTTCTTATCGGCCACCTTACTGTTGTTATGGTGAAATTGTGGGTAACTTTTGGTGATTGAATCTAAATTGATACGGAGCAGTGGCGAAAAATGGAGAAGGGGTTTTTGTTTAGAGTAAAGTACTCAATCTAATTTCCTCTAAAGATAATTGGGTTTAATTTTTTTTATTTTTTATTTTTGGGGGCTTTAGACTAAACAAACACGGGCTGGTTTGAATTTGCGCATGGACTGAAATAAAAAATAGAAGGAACAACTAGACTTAGTGTCGTTTGACAACCATTTTTTTAGGAAAAAAGAATTTTGAATAATGATTTTTGGAAGAATGTATGGTATAAAAAGTAGGAAATTTTTTTTGAGAGAAATGATATTTGGATCGAGGGGGGCTACCGAATTGTGTCCCCCCTCTCACATGATTTGAAAGCCCTGCGCGCATTAAGAAATGCGGAGCTGAGGCCTCACCCTCCGATGTGAGAGGGGGGACACCATTCGGTAATCCCCCTCGATACATGTAGCACGGTTCTTTTTTTGATATACTTGTAGAATATTTTATAGTGTGAATGTGTGGTCAAAAATGGTCTTATAGAATACCATAAAATAAATTAAAGAGTGTCAAACAGACAATTAACTTGGATTTGGCCAGGCCCAGATCTCCCCTACTGAGTATAGATAAAATACTTCAATTATATCTTATTGAATGTGATAATCAAGATACCGAAATGTTTTTTCCCCCACAATAAGAAGTTTTATTTTATCCACTTGAAAAAAAATCTTACTTACAATTCTCACATTTGGAGAGACTGTTAGTAAAGTTCTTCTAATACATCAGCAAGCGGGCAGGTAAAAAAATTTGTATCAAGCTATACTTGATAAAATTATACTTTAGTTTTCAAAGATGGAAATCGTGTGGAAATTGTTGAGTAATATATGCGCATAAGGATTGTTACAAACTCTTCTAAAGGGTATGAAAGAAGATCTCATTGAAAAAATCCACAATAGTTTGTGCGAAGAATTTCATGATCTTGTCTATACTGTTCAAGCTCGTGAGAGACCCAATGTTTTTGAAAAGCTTCATGAGAAACTTATCACCTTTGAAGCTCTTCAATGAGACAAGAATCTAATATAGTCATCGATTTTTGCTACCAACTATTCGGCCAACGAAAAATTGGGACGATGCATCAATTTCAAAATCGGTTCGATGATCCCTATTGTCCATCGAGAACCAACAATGGTAGTCACTATGGTCAATGTAGTCATCCGACCATTCTAACTGGTGATCTTCCACCACCACAACCATAATTGGGCAGAGTCGACGTATGGCGTTCAAGGTCAATTAGTCAAGCAATACCCTTCATTTAGCCTTGCTCTCATAAATCAAGCACACCACAATCGTCAACCTAATCCTACACTTGCCCCATGGTAACCCTGAGCACAATGTACAACCAACACCGCAATTGGCACTCCATTCACGACATTTAGGGGTCGAGTGCACCACCCCCTACTGGGGGCTTTACTTTTACTGAGGACCGTTATAATCTCCTCAATGGCAGCATTGACTCCCTCACATCCTCCGTTGACGGGATTGGAGAACTGCTTCACCATTTGCAAATGCAACAAGATAACATACAAACTCAACGAGAGGCATTTTATGCTAGGTTTGATGCTCAACAAGAGGTGATGCAAACTCAACAAACTGCCATACAAGCTCAACAAGAGGCTATGCAAGCTCAACAAGATGCCTTCTACACCTACCACTCTGCTCAACAAGAGGCAATGTTAGCTCAACAAGAGGCCTTTTATGCTCGTTTTGACTCACTTTTTCCACTTCCATCTCATCCGGACTTTTAGCTACATTCTATGCATATGTTCTTTATCATTCATGTTGGTTTATTTTTAGTGTTGTCGTTGATCTATGCTCTAAGACATTGTGTGTCGTTTCTTGTATTGTGCTCTACTTTTCAATGACATATTCTTCTTTTTGCTTATGATAAAAGGGGGAAAAATTATGGAAGATAATATGATTGATGAGATATGCTTGATAATTATATGATATATGCTTGATGCTTGATAATGATATTTGCCCTTATAAACATATGTTTTAAAATTATTCGAGTATCATTTTGTAAAAGATAGGGGGAATATATGGATCCCATGCATAGTTGAGTACATATATTTCCTACCACTTGTTCATTATTATCTCACAAATCATCTTATTTGTCATAATCAAAAAGGGAGAAATTGTTGACATATGGTTTTGATTATAACAAACAAGTTGATCTTATTTACTAACAAGTTAAATTCAAGTGATTATAGTTTTCAAATGAGCATTAAAAGAATATTGATCATGGCCGTCGAAAGAGCAAAAGCTATCATCACAAACCAAACTCATGAAGAAAGTCAAGTTTGAAGTCACATTCAAGAAACCATTCAAGAAAACAAGAGCCGAACTTTGGAACGAAGATCATATACGTGTTCTCTTAGCAAACTATGTAAAGGTAACATATCGATACATGGTACAAATGATACAAGTTCAAGACTATTTTATTACTAAAGAATTAGTGCATTAAAAAATGATGATTTTATAAAATGAAAAAACGATTTTCAAGAACTAACATTTTAAACATTTTAAAATATTTTTTCATCTTAAAAAGTTAGTGAAAAACGCTCATCAAAAGGACATACTTTTCAAAAAGTCAAAATGCAAAGTAAAAAAAATTCAAAAATTGGGACCGCCACCGTAAAGGCGGTCGACCAGCCCTATAGGGCGATCGACCAGAAATGCTTCAAACGGTCCAATTTTTTACCGTTCTGACTTTTGATTTTTTCCATACAAATGGTTATTTTGGTCATCCTAAAATTGGCGGTCAACCGGACAGGTCATCCGGTTTGACAGAAACTTTGACGTTTTTCATCTCTATAAATACCAACTCACTTCTAATTTGTTTCTATCAATTCAAGGACATTCAATTGAGTTTCTTGTTAGCTGAAATTGCATTCATTTCTCATCTCATTTATTATCATCAAATCATTTCATATTTGAAAAATCTTTGATTGATTTCAATCTTGAATATTATCACATTCATCAAAGTTTTTCAAATCAAACACTTGAGCTTCATTTATTACCATCTATCAAAGTGTTAACCTACTTCTCTTCTTATACTTAACTGTGGAATCATCATCTATTAAGAAGAGAACATTTCACTTGTAAACTTATTTAGAATTGTGGGTCGTGTTGAGGTCCCGAAAAGATTAACATTGTAAAAGAATCGGTGCTCCTTGGTTGTAAGTCACCGGAAGCGTTGTAAATGGTTGGATTGCACTATAAGTCAATCAAAATAGTGAAAAAGGCTTTGCTCATGTTGGAGAGTTTGATAACGGGAGATGTAAATCATTGCATTGGATCGAACCTCCATAACATATCGTTTGCACTCTCTATTCCTTTTATTTAATGCATTTACTTCACGCAAATCTACATTGTTCAATTTACGTGTTTACTCGTATTTAGAATATTCTCTATCATTTGCATATTCATTATATTAAAATCTTGAGTGATTAACAAAAAAGTTTTAATTATCAATTGACCCCCCTCTTGGTTAGCCAATCTTGGACTTTCAAATTTCGTATCTCAATAATGTTTCGATTGAGTTTTTACCTTATTCTTTTTATATGAAAGATCTTAGAATAGGAGAACAACTACTTCAAGGTTACACTAGATTTTGTTGTTATCTAAACATTTGCTTGCCTTCCATTATAATGAGAATTTGGAAAAAATGTATTTTGAAATAGTAAAGGGTTATTCTCTTTGTATTTCAGTTTTTAGTTTTGAATTTATTTTAGGTTTTGTGTTTTTAGTGTCCATTTTAGGATTGCTAAAAATGCGTTTTTTTTTATTATGTTAAAAAATTGTTTTCAAAAATATTTTTAAAAAAAATGAAGTTTTGACTTTATTTTAACTGAAAATAGTCAAAACAACTTTTTGGTGTTTTCCATTTTCTTTGTAAATTTTAAACTCGTTTTTTGAAATTCGTTTCTGAAAATAGGTAATTAAACGTGTTTTCATTGTTTTTGAAAACTGAAAATGGCCTGAAAACAGTAAAGAGAACATGTCCTAATTTTTTAGAGAATATGTGGTTTAAAAAATTGAAAAGTTTTGGGTCTATATGTAATATTATTTTATTGAAAAATGTGATTAATAAGAAGAGAGAGAAAAATAAATTATAATTTTAATAATGACCAAACATGGGCTAAATTTTGCCTCTGTTTTATATTCATTAAAAAGATTTTTTTTTGGGAAAATGAGTTTTAAAATAATATTTTTCAGAAATTGTGTGGTTAAAAGTAGAAAAAAATTGGTTTTACGTGCCAATATTTTATTGTAAAAATGTGATTGAACAACTTGTTTTTGCTTTGTGATTGTCTATAACAACTAATATTTAGGTTTGATTGTATTATGTTGTGATTATATGTAATAACTAATATCTAGACTAAATTTTATTTATTTATCATTTATCTCAATATCACTTGTATAAATAGTCATCAAAGATCAATTATATAGAACAAATACTTTTCAATTCTATTAACTTCTTCAAATACTATTATTCTTCTTTGAAAATTTTGCAAATTAGCTCACAAGTTTTAGCACCTCTAGGCTCTAGCAAATTCATCTTTAACATTTAAAATTCAATTTTCAATCTTTAATTCTATTTGCATATTTATATCTTGCCTGGCGAAGTTTCAAGTGTCTGTAAACAAATGGGTCCTAAAGACTTGGTAAACAAAAACTATGTGCTTGTAATTAGATGGTTCCCAAAGAATGTGTAAACAGAAGTAAGTAAAAACTGTGAATTTTAAGAAATTGGAGGATAAAAATAGAATTACACCCACATATAAGCAATTATTGACAACATGTAATTCGATATTTTTACATAATTCTATCAATCCCAGCACTAATTTTCTTACATGCACAATCTAATTTTTTTAAGAGCATCTGATAAAACACTATGCTGGATGCCTAACTGTTTCAAGCGTTTACTCGCTAACAATTAAAAAGGGATCAGACGATTGTGTAAGGGACAAATCTTTTGAAACAAAGTCTCAAAAATGAATGTTTATTGAATATAAAGATTACAATTTGGACACGAATAAGATGCCTTCAAGGGGCACAAGCACACAAGTACAAGGGAATTGAAATAATTGAAGTTAATCTAAGGAAAAGTAAATGACATAGTCTCTATTTGAGAGTGAATTTTGTCGGGACTTTCTTTATTGTCTACTTCTTTCTTTTATACGGTTTGGGCAGTTTTTAATCGTTTAGAAACTGTTTGTAACTACGAATTTCTTTCATAATAGTCGACTGGCTAATAACTACCCTGTGTAACTCCTATCACCACGTCTTCTTCATAACTGCTTGTTACCAACTTTCTCAAATCGTGGGGCGTAATTGTGATGTGCTCAAACCGCCTTAAATTGTGACTTTGGATAACAGCAAGTTTTAGTTATCGTTGGGATTCTGGGCGACTCAGCATTTTTGGGCGGCAATTGGTCTTCTGCTCTGGACGATTATAGGATACTTCATTCGCTCAACATTTGGGCGTGCTGCAGGCTTGGGCGACGACGTACCTTTGTTTTTGGGCTTTCGTCATATTTAATGATATATTTTGGTAGGGCTTTTACACTGATCTCTCTAAATGGACTTCTTCTCTTGGGCTATTTCCTTTCTTGGGCCATTTGAATTGGGCTGCACATTTTGTGTGTCAACGATTACCCCCCAATATGGCATAATTAAATTTAATTTTCTCCATATTCATCTTTATGTCTTCCAGCAATATTTGAAATTTTCAAGGATTTTCAATCATCACTTTCTTCTAATTGTTTGGAATGGTATGCCGTTACAACCCTTATAAGCCCAAGAATCGCTTCATTTCGTTGCACCACTAAACCACGTCTTCATACTTCGCGTCTTTTCCCCACTATTTTACTGTTCATCGTCTTGCTTCTCCTCTACGTTTGTCAAGCAAACTCAGATAAACTCGTATTTTGCATTCAATGGCGACCTCTCAAACCCGTTCGGAGAACCCTTTTGGTTTCGAAGACTTCCAAAACCTCCTTACAAGGCCGTATGTAAACCTTTCTTATCTTGCACCGGCTAATCCAGACTTGAATGAGTTTTATCTTGGTCCAATGTTCAATGATGCTACATCTATAGAGAAAGTGGTGGTGGGTCAAGTGTTCCCTTGCATGGAAAACCTCCCTTTTCTGAACTCGCTACCGTTGAAGCCCATCCAGGAGCGAGGTATTCGTACTTGGCCTAAGGCTAATTTTTCTTTTCGTTTTTGGCATGCACGTCTGGTGAAACATGGTCCCACAAAAGCACTTTTTGATCGTGCACGGATTTCTGATTTGTTGGAGTTTACCCTCCATCCCCCAATTTATGATTCAGTACTTCTTCCAATCGCACTAAGTTTTTGGTTTTCAGAGTATAATACTTTTATTTTTCCACTTGGCCCGATGTCTATTACTCTGAGGGACGTAGGGGCTTTAGTAAACCTCCAACCTTTGGGCGATACCATATTTCCTGGTATCTTGGTTACTGGCGCTGTTCCGAAGTTTGATAAGAAAATTACTGAGTCTTATTCGAGCATGCAAAGCCTTTATACTGCTTCTGTTTCTGAACCTAATCATGCTGAGCGTGTAGCTTTCCTTTATATTTGGCTGTGTAAATATGTCCTCTGCATCCCTAATCTGAAGCCTTCTACGAGCTATCTGCCCATATCACATGAACTAGCACGTGGCCGATCCCTGAATTTATGTTCATTCTTTTTGGTTGCCCTTTATAGAGGCATGGCCTCCCTCCAATTCTAACTAAAGAATGGTGCCTCCCCTACAGGCAGCGGGCCTCTTTGGTTAGCCCAATTATGGTTGAGAGCGTATTTCCACAACTTGGTACTGTACCTTCTCCTCCTAGGTCGGTTGCCTGCTACAGGTTATTCATTCATCAATTGGGCCCTGTAAATATGTCTGCCGGGGATGTCTTCACTTTTTTTTATAATTTAAATTCAATCCCTTCATTCTTTTCTTTTCCTGCTCATCAGACTCTCATTTTTGTTCGTCCTCCTTCCACCATGGATGAAGCGAACACATCTTTGTCCATGTAGGTTGAATTTTTGGTTGGGAGAGAATTATTTCATGATATCGTGACGGGGACAAATGCAAAAGCTGGAGTCGAGATATACGCTCCTCATTTCTTTGCTCGTGAGCTTGGTTTAGCCCAAACTTGGCATGTTCCTCCTTGTTATTCCAAGAATATCGCAGAGCGTTTTCACCTTATCATCTTTCTTACAATGTTCTTCAGAATCTTGTTAGAGAACTCAGCCTGACTGTTGGATTGAGCGTAATAGGGCGTGGAATTTACCAATTTGACCCCAAATTCGCTCAAAAATTCATTCACTTGATCCTCATTCAAGGAAGTCCCATGATCCACCATCAGGGTTTGTGGGATTCCAAACGATCGCGAATGAACTCTATAACACTTTTCTGAGATATCTCTTTTAGAGGTATTGCCTCTACCCACTTGGTGAAAAAATCTGTTGCCACTATAATGAACGTATGTTGCTTGGACGATGGTGGATAAATCTTCCCTATTAAGTCTATCGCCCAACCTCTAAACGACCATGGCTTAATGATAGGTGCCACTTCTCTAGTGGGGCTCTCTGAATTGGCCCAGCTTGGTGGGCTCCACAAATTCCTTCATGTGTTTCAGCCATAATTACTTTAGCCTCTTGTAAGCTTACACATTTCAACAAAACTTCATCCGGGCATTTCTTAAGTAATTCACTTTCGATCAATGTGTAATTCAACGATCGTAGCCTTATCTTTCTATTGTTCTTTTTACATGGTTCTTTCAAGAATTCTTTTATCTCTACCCTCCAATCCATTGTGTCTCATTCTTGTATGCATTGAACTCCGATTCTATTTGCCCTCCTTTGTACAACGGGCAATATTGTTCCATATTCACAAGTGGGTTCCATATCTAAAATTTTTAAGTAACCTGAGGCCGTTTGGGCTAGTTCGTTCGCTATGTCATTGTATATTCTATCGACATATTGAAGTTCTACTTGGTCAAACTCCTCTAACAATTCTTGGGCGACTTCATACTGGATTATGACGGATTCGCTTTGACATTTAAAATCATGTTTTTTACTTCCATTTTAATTAGTAACTCTAGGCCGACAATCAATGCTTCATACTCGGCCTGGTTATTGGTGCACATTCTGTCCAATGTGAAGGCGAATTTATAACAAACTTCTAGAGGATTTATCAAGGCTATTCCTACCCCTACACCTTTGGGAGTTTTTGATCCATCAAAATATAGGATCCATGGTTTGAACTCGAATGAGTCTATTTCCAATTTAATTTCTTCAGACATGTCGAGGCACTGGTGATCGGTCAAGAAATTAGCCAATGCTTGATTTTTTACCGCCTTCTGTGGTACATATTGTATTTCAAACTCGGATAATGCCAAAGTCCAAATGCCTATCATTTGGTGTAAAACAGGGCGAGAAAACATGTACTTCACTAAATTTACTTTAGAAATTAAATACATTGTTACAGGCCGTAAATAAGCCCTTAAAGGTACATGTGAAATATAAAGCGAGACATAGTTTCTCGATGGCAGAATAATTACATTCGCATTTTGTCAAACGTCTACTTAAATAATATATTGCCCTTTCTTCACCAAATTGGTCTTTTTGCGCGACCATTCCAGTTATCGATTCTTGTTTAACCGATATATACACCTTCACTGGCTGTCCTTGGATAGGTGACACCAACACTGGTGGATTTGACAAATACGTCTTTAGGCTATCAAAGGCCTTTTGATATTCTTCCTTCCAGACGAGTTCGTCCTGGTTTTTAAACTTTAGGAGAGGCGAAAAAGATTTTGTTCACCCTGCACAATTAGAGATAAAACGCCTTAAGAAATTTACTTGATCTAGAAATCGTTGCAATTCTTTTTTGTTGTTAGGCGGTTTAGCCTCTAAAATGGCCTTTGCTTTATTCTTATCGAGTTTGATTCCTCTTTGGTGTACTAGAAAGCCAAGGAAATTACCGGCATTGACACCAAACGCACACTTCAAAGGATTCAATTTCAGTTTATATTGTCTCATTCGTTCAAATGAGCGTTTCAGTTGTTCGAAATGATCTTCCTCTTTAACAGATTTGACTACAATATCATCCACATACATCTCAACAAACTTGCCTATCATATCATGAAAGATTAGATTCATTGCCCTTTGATAAGTCACCCCCGCATTTTTCAGGCCGAAAGGTATAAATACCCATTCGTAAGACCCTAAGGCTTTTGGACATCTAAAGGCAGTTTTGTGTATGTCTTCTTCAGCTATATATATTTGGTTATATCCTGAATACCCGTCCATAAAGGAATACATGACATGTCTGGCAGTGGAACCAACTAAAGAATCTACCGTGAGCATTGGATACTCATCTTTAGGTGTCGCTAAATTCAGATTTCTAAAATCTATGCACACCCTTAATTTACCATTCTTTTTTAACACGGCACAATATTAGATAACCATTCAACATATCTAGTTATCTTGATGAAGCCTGTTCTTAATAATCGCTCAATCTCTTTCTTAATTTCAGGTAACACGTTAGGAGTAAAGCGTCTAGGAGGCTATTTATGGGGCTTAAAATTTAATTTAGTTGGCAATCTATGTTCCACTAAATTTTTATCTAAACCAGCCATATGTTCATACTCCCAAGTAAAACAATCTTTATATTCTTTTAATAAAGTGATTAATGCTATACTAACCTCTTGACTAAGCATCTGACTGATAAACGTTGGGCGATCTTCTCCCACGTCACCAATGTTTACTTTGACCAAAGGGTATTGTGCTTGAGTGTTTCCAGGCTTGTTGATCCTCATTACTTCATCATCCATGTCCCTTGTAGGCACTTCTTCTTCTAGGCAATCCACCTTATTGACTTCTTGGTCAACACTTTGCTCCAATTTGAATACTGCCAATTTGTCTCCCAATGTTTTCAATGCTACTTCTTTTTTGATTTTCTCTTGACATTCTTTATTGAAAGCCACTAGTCTGGCTTTGAAGGCCTGGATCTCGGCCACATGCTCTTTTGGTTGCCAACTCATCAATATTCTTTGATCGTCCTTTTTCCAATCACTGGCTCTTCTAGGGCCACTATGTTTGGCCTCATTTGATTGAACATTTCAGCGAGTGCTTCTATCGAAAATAGTTCTTCACTCTGTGCGACGACTTGAATTTCTTCTCCATCTTGGATTATCTTGACAGGTCCATAGTTTCCTTCGTACATGAATCTTTCCACCGAGTTAGCTTCTGCAATAAAAGGCCTATGATCTGCCTGTACCACTTCTACTTTACCTTGGTCATTCCAGAAAACTAAGCACTGGTGGAGCGATGAAGGTATACAGCGACTTCCGTGGATCTAGTCTCGCCCTAATAGTATGTTGTAACTAGTAGGACCATCAATGACAAAGAAGAATGTGGTCCTAGTAGTTGTTCCCACGGTTATATCTAGTGGCATTACTCCCTTACCGAAGTTGCTCCCCCATTAAAGATTGTGAGAATGACTTCCGTTGGGATCATGTTATCCTCTGTCTTCGAGAATTTCCTCATCATCCTTAATGAGATAGTGTTTATGGCTGCCCTATTATCAATAAGCACCTTTACCACGTGTATGCCATTGACTAAGGCCTTCACATAAAGTGGCCTTAAATGCTTGTTCAGTTTCATAGTGAGTTTTTTGAAGACGACTTTTTCTGCTGCATCAATTTCTACTTCCTGTTTGTCCTCAGTCGACTTATCTCTTTGTGATAAATCAACTTGAAATACCTCAGGCTGAGTACTTGTCTGTGGGGCACTATCTTCATCCTCCAGTATTTCTCCAGTAGCTACCCAACCTGTTGGGGGAGGCAGTATCCTTGGAGGAAATCCGTATTTCTTAGAACGAGGTACCCTTTTCTTCCTCTTGGGTGTTCCATATAGTACGTAGAAATTGAAAGAACGCCCAGATGGTTCTCCCAACAAATCTAGTTCACGAATCCCTTCCCGATGCAATTGTTTCAGCAAAGTGTTACGCGACACTCCTCTCTTTATCCTTTATTCTTCTAAATCAATTTCTTCCTCAATATCGGTCATACCATCATCCTCTTCGCCTTGTATTTCTTGAGACATCTGACCACCTTTACATTCCAACACACACGCTTCTTCTTCATCTCCTCCTTCTTCCTCCTTATTCTTGAATTCATTGGCCAACAGATAATTATTAGCCATGGGGGGAGGTAAGGTGCCGAACTGAATATTAAGGGGTGGTTCTATATCTTCTTCGTCTCATTTGCTTCGATCAAATTTCGACCTCTCAGAAGAACTTTCTGGCATTTCTCCCATTGATTCCCCAGTGCCAGTCTCTTCGTTATCTTCGAGAACATTTTGATTAACTATTTCCAGTATTCTTGGTGCTTTAGGACATGGCATTTCTTGTTGCTGCCTCATCATTCGTCCATAATTCCGTTGAAATCATCTTTGCTGAGTCCTGGTCATTTCATTAAAAGGCACAACATGTCTTGCATTATACTGATATGAGTGTCATACATTGGCGGCGAGGCTGTGGTCTAAACGATCTCTCATGCTTTACTGGTCTGAATTGCCTTTCTAGAGGCGATCCTTTATAGAACGATATGCCCTGCCTTATGTTTGGAACAAACTCAGGGTGATGGTGATTCTGCCGTACTTCTGGTTTCCCAGTATTTGCTCTCACTTCTCCTTTACATCAACACACAAGACGTCTTCGTTCTTCATGGGTTCTTTTCTTCTAATATGTTCAAACACGCTGGCATGTTTCTCAAGGTCTTCTTCATCGTCGATAACCAACTTGAATCTTGACAACTTATTTTTAAGACTGGTCGTCACCATATTCACTTCAAGTGGCTGTGGGAAAGGATTTTCATCCACTGCCATTTTCTTTTTGTCTTCGAACGTGATTCATCCTGACTCAATAGCGTCCTGTAAAACATGACGGAAAACCAAACAATAATTAGTCATATGTGACCATGCATTATGCCATTTACAATATTTTTTACCCTTAATTTGCTCAGAGCTTGGCAACTTATGTTTATCACTCAACTTTATCTACTTATCCTTATACAATTTATCGAATATAAGTTCAGCCTTAGTTACATCGAACGAGAACGTTCTGCTCTTTTTGTTTTCTCCTTTCATAGGCTCTTCTCTGGCTAAATCTTTAGGTTTAGCCATTATGGGACAAGTATACGCATCTCCTTTGTTTAGTTCAACCAAATATATTTCAGTTTGATCGTAAAATTCATTATTTATAGTATGAACGTCAAAGTTTGGGTCTTTGTAATAAGTTCCTTTACTAGAATTTTTTACTTGCTCTTCTTCTCTTATCAAACGTTCGTACCTAATTACGTTCGCACTAAGTTGGAACAGGTCAGGGAACTCCCTATCCTGGAACTTTTTCTTTAAATCAAAATTTAAACAATTTTGAGCGATTTTGACAAATTCTTTTTCAGGCAGGGGTACAAAACATTTACTCATGGCTGTTTTGAACCTTTGAAGGAAACCTTCTGCCCATTCATTTGGCATTTGACTTAAGTTCGCCAAATCGGCCAGTGTAACCTCAGATTCTGTTTTATAAAACTGAGCATGGAACAACTGTTCCATTTGTTGCCATGTCTGAACGGAATTTGTTGGCAAGTTAGTAAACCACGAAAAGGCTACTCATGTTAATAAACTAGGGAATAGTCTCATTTTATGGTAGTCGATCACCTCACCACTCTATAATGTGAATCGTCATATATGCTCCAAAGTAGATACTTCTCCTAAACCAGTGAACAACGAGAACTCGGGCACTTTATACCCTCTAGGCCGTGGATATACTTGATCTACCCAATTAGGATATGGTTTAGTGTAAATCGGTCTGATGACAGGACGTACCCCAACAGCCATTTGATCTTGTACTATTTCTGCAATTTGATTCCTTAGCAAAACATTTGGATCATATGGGACTCCTATGGGTTGGTTTACTTGTTGGTTCACTTGAGGCGGCCTGATGTTTGGTCCTTGATTGGTAGGAAAAGTGCCATTGTTCAAACCATTATACCCATTATATTGAGCATTTACTCCTTCATTAACACGGGGTAAATTATGTCCGTTATTCAGAAATTATCTCTTATGTTTAGATTACCCCCAGGTTGGTAGTCACATTATCACCATTCAAATTTGGCGCTCCATTAACCCCCTGATTTGAGGTAGAATGGCCGAAAAATATTTCTAGACCTGGACCTGGGTTTAAACTAGGGGAATTGTGTGGTGAAGTATATCCCACAATCGTCCTGGTTTGGAAATGACTTCCTATGGGTATGGTTGGTTGACATACTTGGCCTACTAATTTGCTCATAAGATCATTCAAAGCACTTAATTGTTTGGCCATGTTATCATAGTGAACATTTCCATTCTGGATAAATTTTTCCATATTATGGACGTTTCGTAAATTTACCCGTTCGACGACATCTTGTGTGAGTTCTCCAAGCAGTGCACGCATGGTTTGAGGACTCAACTCTGTCATTGGTTCATAACGACTGTGACTGCTTGGAGTCTGTCCTTATGCCTGAGGAGAATGTTGCTGCTCCTCGTATCGCTCAATCACAGACTGGACCACTCCGTGACTTGCTGGTGCTTTATCAGAACTTTTATGAGGCATAATGTTTTCCTTTTGTATCTTTAAACACCAAGTGTTCCACCGGGCGTGTCAAATTGTTTCGCGTGTTTACTCGCTAACAATTAAAAAGGGATCAGACGATTGTGTAAGGGACAAACCTCTTGAAACAAAGTCTCAAAAAGGGGTGTTTATTGAATATGAAGATTACAGTTTGGACGCGAACATGATGCCTCCAAGGGGCGCAAGCACACAAGTACAAGGGAATTGAAATAATTGAAATTAATTTAAGAAAAAGTAAATTACATATTCCCCGTTTGAGAGTGAATTTTGTTGGGGCTTTCTTCGTTGTCTTCTTCTTCCTTTTATACGGCGTGGGCAGTTTTTAATCGTTTAGAAACCGTTTGTAACTACCCATTTCTTTCATAATGGCCGACTGACCAATAACTACCGTGTGTAATTCCTATCACCACGTCTTCTTCATAACTGCTTGTTACCAATTTTCTCAAATCGTAGGGCGTAATTGTGATGTGCTCAAACCGCCTTAAATTGTGATTTTGGATAACAGCAAGCTTTAATCATCGTTGGGACTCTGGACGACTCAGCATTTTTGGACGACAATTGGTCTTCTACTCTGGGTGATTACAGGATACTTCATTCGCTCAACGTTTGGGCGTCCTGTAGGTTTGGACGACGACGTACCTTTGTTTTTAGGCTTTCATCATATTTAATAATATTCTTGGTAGGGCTTTTACCCTGATCTCTCTAAATGAGTTTCTTCTCTTGGGCCATTTCCCTTCTTGAGTCATTTGAATTGGGATGCACATTTTGTGTGTCAAAACTAACATAATCTTCCATACCTAAATGTTTCCTTTTCTTAGGTCCAAATTAAGCACAAATCATCCAATGCACAAATAAAAAGTACAAAATTAAAAGAACGCGAGAATTTCTTGCCACAGGCCCAGACGTTTAGTTCTTAATGAGGCTACTTACCACATTAAGTATCCCTTATGGGGATAAAGCTCCAAAACACTAGGGGAAAACCATTCAAAGAAAAAGTTATAGTGGAAGATCACCAAGAACTCCAATAACAAAAGTTTTTTCCCTTTCTCCCTAGAAAAAATTAAAAAGAGTAGATGAACAGAAGAAATGTTTGTTGAAGAAGGGAGACAGACAGAGAGAACGTTTAAAGAGTCTGAATGATGTGCCACACCGAAAGCCGCCCCAATCTCCTTTTTATCTCGAGAAGAAAGCACATCTACAGATTATGATCTGACAGCAAACATCAAGCAATATGTTACAAACTACCGAAGTCGCAAAACTTATTTTAAGTCGCATTTATCAAAGGACACAAATCGAGCACACGTTTTCAACAGTCTTCACCTTGCCGCAAATCATGCCGTATCTCAAAGTGTTTAGATGTGTACCGGCCATACTGAGTTCATTTGATCTCTTTCGTAGATGCAAGAAGTGTCAGCCATCACCAATATTTAACTAAGAGTGTGTTTGGTAGGGATTTTTGGGGGAAGAATTGATTTTTGAATAGTGATATGATGGGAAATGTGTGGTTGAAAAAGAAGAAAAAAGTATTGATGTGAAGGAAAATATTATTTTATTGAAAAATGTGTGGTTAAAAATGAAAATTGATTTACCGTAAAAAATGAGAATCTGTACCAAACATGCTATAAGACAAATAGTCCTTAAATTTTGATACGGGAAGAATTATTGTTCTTATAATTGCTTAATTGTATTGAGTAATTGTATAATATGAAATTTCATTTTCACATGTTTAGTCCTATTATGAAATATTGGATTTCTACTTAAATGTATTGACACTTTGGCCATCAGAGAACAACACAATATCCTCATTTATAAATCCAAATTATGATAGTAAATTCCTCAACCATAATCCTTCTTTATTAGCATCAATTGTTGGTATATATTTTCCTTCCATTGAAGACAAAGCTACAATTTTTATACATTATACAATTAATAATTTTTATAAATGTACACCATGTTTTATATATAAAATCTTCGTATTCATGTTATATCGAAACATTTTAGGAAATGGAATATGACTGCATATTAATAAGTTGAAAGGAATTGTGGATATCAAATGATAGACAAGAATGCTAGATGATAACAGAGGTTGGTGTATGGTCATATTACTTTCGCCATCCGAAACTATATAAATATGATACTATGTACTATTATATAGACCAATATGATGTAAGGACTATAAAATACAAGTATTCAAACTACTTTTGGGATGAATAAGCTTAGAGTGTGTAGTTTTTGTTTGAAGCAAGTAAATGTAGGAAGTGTAGTTTTGCCTCCTCTTTTATCTGGCTTTCAGGCAAAATCCATTGAATCCACGCCTTTTGTGTTCTTTCCTCCCTGTTGGATCGGTAAGAGTGGGTGAATAGGCTTTAAAGTGAGTTTCAAGTAATGTATAAAATATGTGCTACAATGTAGTTTATAATAAACAAGTACTTGATGGGACTCCATACAAAGGCACCATGGCGTGCTGTCGCAAGCACCCAAAAATAGTCCATTAACCTCTAAAACTAATGTAGTAGTGGAAGTAAGGGTCGATCCCACGAAGAGTGTGTAATTCAATATTTTATGTTTCGTACAATAATTGGGGGGTTTTTGTATGTCCCACGAAGAGTATGTAATTCAATATTTTATGCTTCGTACAATGATTGGGGGGTTTTTGTATGCAACAATTGTAAATAACATAATCAATAACAATGACAATTAAATTAACGAAAACAATCAAATGACTAACCTTGGTCTAAATCCACATCCACCATCGGAAATCCACAATTGATCATAGATACAAGGATAATTCAATTCATATTTCGAATATTCATCGTTGGAATTGATTCCTATTTCTCCTTAATTTTAGTTAATTAGAAACAAGCGTTTTAATTAACCCTAATTATTAAATAACCCCAGACCAGCGCCCAAAATTCAATTTAATAACAGCTTTACACAATAGAGAAATCGATGAACTAGATAACACAAACACCAGCGGTTACATTCAATCTATTTAAACATTCTTCTTAAGATTCAATTTCTATCGCAGAAAATAATCAAATCCTAGTGCTTCACAAGTTAAAGGGATCAAACAATTACGGATTTGATGTTTAACTTAGCTGTAGATTGTTACAATCAATAAACTAGCGGGCCCTCTAGCAATTAAACGCAACAAATCATAGGAATAAATGCAGAAGAACATTCAATACTCAAAATATAAATCAAACAATAAGAAAAACCATTTAAATCTCACAATATGTGGTTCCGAGGCTTCAATTTCCTTCGACCAAGTGTAGAAATTTAGTTACACATGATAGATCTAAGAAAAATAGAGAGAAAATAGGTTGGAGGCGTTCTGCTCCGTTCTAGGGTTTTAAAATATGTATTTATAGTTGTTTCCATAGGTAGTTGACTTAAATTAGGAAACCAGAATTTTCGTATCGGAAATGAACCATGCGGCCGCATGATTTAGAGGCTTGCGGCCGTAAGGAACAAATGAACTCAGCTTTCAAACTCTCGGTAATGGCCTATGCGGCCGCATGGAATTAAAGGCTTGCGGCCGCATGGTTTTACGAAATTTCCTCCAAACAGCTTTCAGTATTTTGGTCGTATCTTCTTTTCCCGATATCCGATTGAGACGATTCAAGATGCGTTGGAAAGATAACTCAAAGGGCTACAACTTTTATTCAGATATGATCTTCCAATTCGATCGTTTTCCATGTCGAAAATGGGTCTCAATATGAGGCTGAAAATCGGTGTATAACTTTTCGATTGGAAATTGATGTGTGATCATACTTTGACAATATTTCATCCATTTGACGTCTTCTTTCAAGCAATTGACTCTCAAATCTTCATTGTTTGGTTTGACACAACTTTTGTGTATTTGCACTCTAGTCCTTGAACTTTCATTTCCTTTCACTTTGGTCCATTTTCACATATTTCTTCCAAATTACGCTATATCCATCAACTTGCCACCTAAACCAAAATATGAGAATATTAAGTATATTTAGGCATAAAATAGTCATATGAGCGCATTAAATAAAGATGCAAAATGTGTATTTTATATTCCTATCAAATTCCCCCACACTTAGCTTTTGCTCGTCCTCGGGCAAAACTTAAATTTAATTCTCCAAAGACACCAAGTCGTAATGCCAAGAATATAGAACCATCAAACTTTTTCAAAACACATAAAATTTCATGAATAAACATTCCATACAACTCATAATCAATCAGCAAGCATTTTCATATAAAGATGGAGTAAACCAAACATGTAGACCCTCACGGATATAAGCACTCAACTCTCATGTGTTTAAAAGGGTAAGTGTTTCGCTCAAATTCATTCCAATGGAGATGTTCTACCATATGCTTGCATATCTTCTCATTCGCCACCACTTAGATCACATGCTTTACAAGAATCATAAGGACTTTTCAAATGTTGTAACATGGCCTATGGTCAAGGTGGGAAATATTTGGGTATGTGACTCTAGAGCCATCGAAACTAGTGGAGTAAAGATAAATAGACTTAGCTCAAACATATACATAAGACATGTAAACCAACCACTCCACATGATAGCTTCATCATTTTTGCATCTATCCCACACAAATCGAACTCTTTCTTGGGATGTATGAAGAGTTATGAATATAGATCTTTTTCACATCAAATTCACTCTCCTTTATTACTCATTTTCTTTTTCTTCTTTTTTTTTTTATCTTTTTCTTCAATCATTCATTTTTTTTTCTTATTTTTCTTGTGTTTTTCTTGCACAATGTAAACTCCAAATTATACACCAATACTGGAACTACCTGAATTGACATAGAAAATTTGTTCCAATTCACCAATAATAGCACTACCATAAATCTTGATACCCCCACACTTATTTTCTTGCATATTCACACTTCTCATGACATTCAACAATACTCCACTAGTTCTAAGGCTTGGGTAAAGATATTGTTTTTCCAGTTTAAAGCTTGTAATGTGAGTTTATACAAAGAAAAGGTAATGAGGCTCAAAGGGGCTCAACAATGGAAAATTCAATTACAGGGTCGACTATTTGGCTAATGAAGCTCATTTATGTAACAAAGATGGCCTTAATCATGTTCATGTATGCATGTGTCAATGTGATCTTGAAGAGAATTAAGACAAGTTCTAGAGAAACAAAACTATGAAAGAATATCACACATGAAAAAATAATGAGACTGTTATGGATGTGTCAGTCTAAAGGCTCAAAAATCTCACTGGCTTTTGTCTACAGAATTTAGTTACTACCATCCTCAAAGAAAATAACTCCACTAAACTCTAAGTTGAAGGATTATTCATTCAATCATGTTATGAGTTCTTTAAAAGCTTAATTAATTCAGCAAATAGCATACACAACCCAAAACAATCATTTAACTCTCAATTCATTTTCTTGAAAAATCATGCAAAAATTTTTAAAATTTTTGAAATTTAAACTCAATCGAAATCTAAACTCAATCTAAATCACATCCCCCACACTTAAAACTTACATTGTCCCCAATGTAAGGTGAAATGCAAAGAAAAGACAAAGATAACTAAAATATGAATGCGAAAAACAAAAAAAAATAAAAAGATAAATGAACGAACTCCCCTTGGGTTGCCTCCCAAGCAGCGCCTTTGTTTATTGTCTTTGGCTCGACTTATTGCTTTCTTGTTTAGCCTGGGTCTATCATGGTTGGCTTCGATTTTCTTTGCGGTGCACCAAGTCCATTGGGAATGATAACTGGTAGTGTTCCTCCACCTCCATGGAATGTATACTTGTAGTGACTGGGGTGAAGCTTCAAATCCGGAATGAAAATCTGCAAAACAAAGGATAAAGGTTTCTCTTTAGAAACTGGCAATACAAAACAAGAACTATTACCTGACTTTGGAAGATCATTTAATGCTGCCACAGTTCTTTGTAACTCGGTGTTTAAGGTCAACTCCTCTTTTTCCTTCCCAAGATGCTCATTAATGACAGATTCCCATTCATTTTTACCAGCAAATTTGAAAACATCCTGTGCTAATTGATCAATTACATCAATAAAATGAACATGATTATTAATACACGAATGTTTCATGGAATCATGGATATTAAGCTTAATGATCTTATCATCAAATTCTATGGTTAATGTACCATTATTAAAATCCATTTTAGTTTTGGATGTCCGTAAGAATGGTCTTCCTAACAAGATAGGGGTAGTATGATTACTACTGCCCATGTCAAGCACATAAAAATCAGCAGGGAAAATCAAACCATCAATTTTCACAAGAACATCCTCAACTACGCCCTTAGGATAGGCATTAGATTTATCAGCTAGTTGAATTATTATACCAGTTTTATTTAAAGGTCCAAATTTCAAGGAAGTGTATACAGAGTATGGCATGACATTAATAGATGCTCCTGAATCTAGCATGGCCTTTTCAAACTTAGTGTCGCCTATCATACAAGGGATAGTGAACATACCTAGATCCGTGCACTTTATTGGAAGTTTATCTTGAATAATTGCAGATACCTGTTCTCCAACTTTTACCCTTTCAATTCCCTTCAATTTCTGTTTCCTCTTACTTGTGCACAATTGTTTCAAAAATTTAGCATAACGAGATACTTGTTTAATAATATCTAAAAGTGGAATATTTACCTCGCATTTACTAAAAATTTCACGCAACTCATCATGATCTCGTTCATATTTCCTAGATCCTACTAAAGTTTGAGGAAAATGAGGTACAGGTTTACAATCAGAAAGAGGTGGAAACTTACGCTCAGTTACCTCATTATTGTTGGGAGTAGTCTTGTTTGCAACGACGTTCTCTTCCTTTTTTTGCTCAGACGATGTAGGGGATGTCTTTACTGGAACTTCAACCTTCATGTCACTCCTCAACGTGATTGCACTTACATTTTCCCTTGGATTTACTACCGTTTGAGAGGGTAGTTTTCCCGCATTCTGTGACTCCAACCGACTGACCGCGTTAGCCATTTGACCTATCTGATTCTCCAAACATTGAATGCTAGCCCTTCTCTCCTGTTGAAATTGTAAAGTGTTAGTGGCTATAGATTTAACAATATCTTCTAAAGACATACCAGAGTTAGAAGTTTGGCCGTATTGTTGTCTAGGAGGGTATGGCTGATTATATTGCTGGAAATTCTGCCAATTTTGATTCATAGGTTGATTCACTTGTCGATTCCCATAGCTAAGATTTGGATGATCCCTCCATCCTTGGTTGTACGTGTTTGAATATGGATCATAATTCTTCTGTGGTTGTCCAAGAAAGCTACCGATTACATTTACGTGTTCAATGAATTCTTCTTGAAGTGTTGGGCACATATTAGTTGGATGGTCTACCAATGAACAAATTCCACATGCATTCGCTGTTTGCATATTACCTGCAACCATTCGACAAATAAGAGTAGTTAGACTTGCAAGTTGTTGTTCAATGGATGAGACATTTACCTCATTAACATATTCCGATGGCATGTCGAGTCTAGTGCCGAATTGTTGAGAATTGGTGGCCATAGTTGCAATCAAGTTCCTCAAACTATCAAGGAAACTAAAAAAAATGACAAACAAGTTAAAAAATAAATAAAAAAAACTAGAATAAGAAAAACAAATAAAATTTTGTGCTAAAATTCCTAAAAATAATAAATTGCTTAAAAACGTAGAAAATTATGATTTTTTTTTTTCAAAAATAAATAAAATAACTAAAGAAGCACAAAAATAAATTAGCACCACTCCCCGGCAACGACGCCAAAATTTGGCATGCTGTCGCAAGCACCCAAAAATAGTCCTTAAACCTCTAAAACTAATGTAGTAGTGGAAGTAAGGGTCGATCCCACGAAGAGTGTGTAATTCAATATTTTATGTTTCGTACAATAATTGGGGGGTTTTTGTATGTCCCACGAAGAGTATGTAATTCAATATTTTATGCTTCGTACAATGATTGGGGGTTTTTGTATGCAACAATTGTAAATAACATAATCAATAACAATGACAATTAAATTAACAAAAACAATCAAATGACTAACCTTGGTCTAAATCCACATCCACCATCGGAAATCCACAATTGATCATAGATACAAGGATAATTCAATTCATATTTCGAATATTCATCGTTGGAATTGATTCCTATTTCTCCTTAATTTTAGTTAATTAGAAACCAGCGTTCTAATTAACCCTAATTATTAAATAACCCCAGACCAGCGCCCAAGATTCAATTTAATAACAGCTTTACACAATAGAGAAATCGATGAACTAGATAACACAAACACCAGCGGTTACATTCAATCTATTTAAACATTCTTCTTAAGATTCAATTTCTATCGCAGAAAATAATCAAATCCTAGTGCTTCACAAGTTAAAGGGATCAAACAATTACGGATTTGATGTTTAACTTAGCTGTAGATTGTTACAATCAATAAACTAGCGGGCCCTCTAGCAATTAAACGCAACAAATCATAGGAATAAATGCAGAAGAACATTCAATACTCAAAATATAAATCAAACAATAAGAAAAACCATTTAAATCTCACAATATGTGGTTCCGAGGCTTCAATTTCCTTCGACCAAGTGTAGAAATTTAGTTACACATGATAGATCTAAGAAAAATAGAGAGAAAATAGGTTGGAGGCGTTCTGCTCCGTTCTAGGGTTTTAAAATATGTATTTATAGTTGTTTCCATAGGTAGTTGACTTAAATTAGGAAACCAGAATTTTCGTATCGGAAATGAACCATGCGGCCGCATGGTTTAGAGGCTTGCGGCCGCAAGGAACAAATGAACTCAGCTTTCAAACTCTCGGTAATGGCCTATGCGGCCGCATGGAATTAAAGGCTTGCGGCCGCATGGTTTTACGAAATTTCCTCCAAACAACTTTCAGTATTTTGGTCGTATCTTCTTTTCCCGATATCCGATTGAGACGATTCAAGATGCGTTGGAAAGATAACTCAAAGGGTTACAACTTTTATTCAGATATGATCTTCCAATTCGATCGTTTTCCATGTCGAAAATGGGTCTCAATATGAGGCTGAAAATCGGTGTATAACTTTTCGATTGGAAATTGATGTGTGATCATACTTTGACAATATTTCATCCATTTGACGTCTTCTTTCAAGCAATTGACTCTCAAATCTTCATTGTTTGGTTTGACACAACTTTTGTGTATTTGCACTCTAGTCCTTGAACTTTCATTTCCTTTCACTTTGGTCCATTTTCACATATTTCTTCCAAATTACGCTATATCCATCAACTTGCCACCTAAACCAAAATATGAGAATATTAAGTATATTTAGGCATAAAATAGTCATATGAGCGCATTAAATAAAGATGCAAAATGTGTATTTTATATTCCTATCACACCACCATAGCACGTAATTGCAATATCACATAATTTGTCCATATTGATTTAAATATTCTTATAATTTAGCTTCAATTCTTATTTTGAAGCCATCGAAGTTGCCGGTCGGACACAATTGATTTGAGCTTAATTAATTACTTCTATTTCACGCGGGTTGTCGCTAACAATTAAAAAGGGTTCAAACGATTGTGTAAAGAGCAGACCTCTTGAGACAATGTCCCAAAAAGGGGGTGATTTATTGGTGAAGATTTACAATTAAAAATAAACAGAATGCCTCCAAGGGGTATAAGCACACGAGTACTAAAAGCGGTGTTTTAAAATTAAATTAAGAAATAGAAATTACATATTCTCTGTTGAGAGTGTTTAATTTGGGGTCATTTTCTCCATGTCTTCTCTTCCTTTTCATACTTTCTCGATAATTTTTTCGTGACAAACCGCTTGAAAATTGTTTGATTGCTCTATAACTACTCACTTTTTTCATGATGGCTGACTTGCCGTGGAATTGTCATCTCTAACTATACCATTACGCTTGTCGTCCAACCGCCTACAATTTGGATCCTTGAATCGTGAAGTGTGATAAGATTACTCAATAACTGCTTCAATAACTGCTGTTCTGGATAACCATAATATCTTATGTTTGCTAAGATCTTGGACGATTCGAAGGTTTGGGCGAGAACGAAGTCATCGCTCTGGGCGACTGTAAGACACTCAATTTGCTCAAATTCTGGGCGTCTTGCAAGTTTGAGCGAATTCATGGGTCTCCACTGCATTCATCAATGGTTCTATTTGGGCCTTTATCCTGGACTTCCAAATTGGGATTCATCCATTTGACTATTCAATTTGGGCAACACTTTTTGTATGTCAACAACTTCTTATGTCGATCAACTCTTGACCATTCAAGATTAATTAATTAGTTTCGATTATATCCACTATCACCAAAACACACCATCGAATCAATTGAAACCGTCAAAGCTTATTTTTTAGTAATTAATTTCTCGTTAATTTTTAATAATTCGTCAATCATAATTATAAATGACTTGTTTTACCAAATAGTCACTTTTAATTATTTATATAATTTCACTAATTCTATTTTTCACTTTACGATTTAATGTAATCGTATCACAATTAATAGTTTAACAATCTCATTGTTAAACTACAGAGCTCATATTAAATTGCTCATTAAAAAATAATCGTTGCTACAATCGTTCCTATAAATTAAGTGACAAATTAAATGTTACGAAATTATGTTCGTGAATTAGCTCATTTTAAATTTCAAAGTAATGAGATATTGGTGATATAATTAATTTGACTTTGTCACCTCAAATGACTAAAAAAAATAATTAACGTTCATAATCCATTTAGGATTGAGGCGTATGTTAAAAATATTTAATTCTATATGGTCATGGCAGTAAATTAAATGTTACGTTGTCATATCCAATAATATATATCATTATCTTTATGATCAAAATCAAGATAAACTTTGATAAAATTAATACGATCTTATCAAAATAAAGTGTCCGACTTTATTTACTTGTCCGCAATCAAAATACATTTTATTATTTGTTCAAATATTGAATGCATTTATAAAAATATTCAAGCAACATAAATTAATATTTATTTGTTCGAAACATGTATAAAGTCGAAAATGTATATTTTGGATACTTATCCCAACGGTACTTTTGTTTAATGTAACATTGTTACTTTTAAGTTGTGATTTTCTAGCTAGGCTGTCAACTTAAGATTACAAATTGTAAATTATGTATAAATCCTCATATACAGATGATTTGTTCAGAGGGGCCTGTAGGTCGGGCCCCACATGTATTAAAAAAAAATTGTGCGGATCCCCCCATCACCATGTGCGTTGTCTGTACAATAGCTGTAAAAAAATTTCTGTACACTAAGGGGGGTTCGTAAATTATTGAAAGGAACTCAATTGTAAAGCACGGACATTGTGATTAAAAGTGGCCAGTACTAGTTCTTGAAGGTTGTGATAACATGAAAAAAGTTTTCAAAATTAACTTTTAAAAATGGTTTGTGTTGATCCCTTCTCAAAAAGGGGTCAACATTTTACACTAAAATTAAGCCATGTTTGGTACATATTACAAGATTAATTTTTTCGCGAATTCCTTTTCAATCATATATATTCTCTCGATAAATGATTTTGCACGTAAATTCATAATTTTTCTCGGATTTTTTAACTACAATTTTTAAAAAATATATTATTAAAAAAATTATATCAAAGATGCTTAAATTATTAAATTAGCTAATGAGCTAGTGCCAACATTTTTTAATTGGGGCGAGACCTTGGTTTAAAAGAGAATCAAAGACTACAAAAGTGTGCCACCCTAGCAGGGATGCTCTTTGTCACCCAATTATTGAAAGAGGATGTCTGTATAATAATTAAATAGTTTAATTAAGTGAAAAATGATTTTTTAACAAATGTGTAGTTAAAATGTAGGAAAAATTACTAGTACACATGCAAAATTGTTTTATTGAGATTACGTGAAGTAAAAAATGATTATGAAAAAAAATAAATTTTATTTTATTTTATTTTATATCAAACAGAGGTTTAAAATCTCTCTTTTTAATTATGTCTAGTTACATATACCATGCATGAATATTTGTACACATATATTGCACACCTCTTTTACTTAATGACTAAGCAAACTAGGTCTAACATATCATGTCATAGTCACGCGAATTGTTCATGCCATTATAAAATTAAACAATCATGCTACATGTACCGAAATGGATAATCGAACACTCACAATTGGGGGCTCACTTTTTTTTTTTTGAAATTTTTTATTCACATGGGCCCCGCATGCATGTGCGACGTAATCAACCTCCATTGTCATCCATTTATGTACAAATGGAATTGTTCTAAAACTGATAGCGAGAGGCTTCTCACTCACGCATGACTTGTTTATTAAAATGGATCATAAAATTCTAGCATATTTAAAAAAAAAAAAAAAGTTAGAATCGCGCTTATTTTACCGACCAACCTAATTTAGTAATAAATTTGGAACATTTCATAAAGTTAATAGATTAAAAAGTGCTATTTTAATTATAATACACGAGGTGTGAAAAAGGGAAGAACTTTGTATCAAAAGGGCCGTCCACTTTCCTCACTTTCGTCGAAATAAACAAGTCATGATGGAGTATCTTCTTGCTTTTGAGGGAAATTAGATTCAAAGCCTTCACACGTAAATCAATTAAGCCACTGTTTCTTCTCGCCTTTTTTTTTTTTTTTGTTATTAAATTTTCGGTAAGTCGTGCATCGTAATACTACTAAATTATAATAAACATTTAATCTCATAATCGGAGTATGTTGCTAAAGAGGGCGGCAAATGATAAACAATGTCCATTTTTTCGTATCCTTGAATCTACAAGTACCAATGGAAGGTATCAAATCGCCAAGAAACTTTGATTCCCCTTCTAGCATTTCGTTTGATGATAGGGAAAAAAAAATGAATTTGAATCTAATATATTGTTCATCATAGGAAAGAATTGAAATATTTGAGATTTCATTCTCCAATATAAATGGGTAAAAATCTGCAATTTCCTTTGGCCTCCTGAAGTTCCCACCTTCGAGAAACACCACCGGAGAGAACTAATAATACAACTTTTAATATATACATATGAAATTGTTTTAGGGAGAAAAAGGTTCCTTTTTATCTTATCCATTTTTTTTTGCCCTTTCTTGAATCATTATTGTGACTAGACCTCCGTTTAAAAAGAATTTATAAACGGTTTAATTTATAAGAAAAAAATGAACAGGGAATAAGCAAACTTTATTGGCGAATTTATTGAAATGTGTGGTTGAAAATGAAATTTGACAATATTTAAATAATTTATAAAGTTATCCAAACGAAGGCTAAATAACTGATTATAATTTTATTTGTAAAAAAAAGGTCATGTCAACGCGCAAAATAAAGTATTGAACACTAACAAAAGATTCGCATGAAGGTGTGGGTCACATTTTAGCCCATGTTTGAGTCACATTATATTTTTCATCCTCATTCTTCTACTCATTTTCAATCATACATTTTTCAATAAAATAATATTTTACATCACATCAATAATTATTCCTTCTTTTTTATTAACATATTTCTCATCACATCAACCAAAAAAATACATTATCTCCACAAAAATGCATACCAAACAGAGGTTTAGGGTGTGTTTGTCTCCCATTATTAAGAGAAAAATAGAGTAATGAATAGTATTTTTTTGGAGAATGTGTAGTTGAAATTTAAAATAACTTTATTGGTTTGTGTGTAGAATATTTTATTGGGTGAATGTGTGGCTGAGAATATTACTGTATCAAATAATTTTTTGGAATAATGGTGGAGAAATAAGAGCTTAATCTTAATGACCGTGACGATAATGAACTCTCGAGATGGTGACACTTCCACATTAACTCGCGTTTACCACAATGAAGACGATGTAGGTTTAGATCAGAGGGAGACGGATGAAAAATGCCATTGTTTTAGTACAGCTGTGAGAGTTATATACGAGCCACAATAATAAAGTATATCATTTAAAAAGGGAAATTATAACTCGACCCTTATTTTTGACCGTTGCCCCCCATGTGGCTTCCTTTACAATCTGCACTACATTTATCTCCTAATCTTTTGAAAAGCCCATAGGGACAAATTCCCTACTCATGCTTAGAGGTTTAATCAAAGTCATATAGCTAAACCACTTTTCCTTATTCTAAAGTAAAAAAATATATTCTTTTTAAGGTTTAAAGTGATTCTTTATCCATGTTTTTCTCATTATTTTAGTTTTACTTTTCCTTAATTATTGAGTTAATTATATAATCTCGAATCCTTATTCTTCGACTTTATTGCTTTCTAGAGATAAGAATGTTTGGTTTCGAAAATCAAAGAGTGGAAAAGGTGATTCTTTTGCAAAGCATGAAAAGTAGTGCTATTTTGTCATTTCTAAGGGAAGAATTTTGCTTTCTTTTTTTTCCCTAAACTTCTAAACCAAAAAAATATCCCCTTTGGGCAACCATTATGTTATAATTATATTATCCTGGTTCGATCTCCATTATTTTTAAAATACTTTTTTTCTTTCATTTTTAATCATATATTTTTCAATAAAATAATATGACAGACAAATCCAACTATTTTTCTTATTTTTTAACAGTACATTCTCTATTAATCTACTATTTCAAAATGCATTATTTATCAAATAATGGGGCTCAAACAAGGACTGAGTTATTTTATTTAAGATGCTTAATAAAAAAATCATTTTTCTCATTGGAACCGAATTAGTTAACCATGTAATTATTACGTGTCGACATATTAGGAATGTATCCATAATCCATATGGGATGGAGAGAGCTGTAACGTCTTCTTCAACTTGAAAAATACTACTAAATTTTTATTTAACTTAGAAAGCGGTATTTGTAGGAGGTAAAATCTTCTGATTATTTACAATGTTAGACGAGTTATAGCTCTCGATATCTTATTCTACACCAAACATTATTATTGATTATTAACTCTGACATAAATTTTGGAGTTCTTCGTAGTTTCCTCTGTATTGAGGTGCGCAAACATACCTCGCAACCTTCTTCGTTTTTGAACCTTACACGAGATTTTCATCTCTCCACAATTATAAACTTACCAGGGGTGAAATTTTGGTTTTTGCCTGATCCATAATCTGCCTTTTAAATAAATAAATACTCTTTTATGGCCTAACTAGTAAAATATATTTAAAAGAGAATATTTTTACTTTTAATTGTTCTCTCTCTCACTCTTTTTTTTTCTTTTTCCTTTTTATTAACCATGGCATCTTTATATAGTATTCAACATTGCGTAATTGGCATCTGTAACTAGCCAATCAAGCACTTTAAACTATGGGTTTGCTGCTCCAACACTTTGTTCCAAATTCGAGATAAATTTTATTAATATTGTAATTGTAATTAATTTGTAATTTGTGGCTGATAATAAATTCGAAATCTGTCTTCTAAAAATGAAAATAAACAACGTATTCAGTGATGGGATTTTTTTTGTCTTTGATAATCCTTGAATAATCTGTTACTAAATTTTCTTTAACAAAAGAAAAATGATAAAATGCTTCTCTCTGGATGACAAAAATTGAATAAATAAATTTGACGTTTTTCGAGCAATTTAGAAATTTTTGCGGGAATGGATCAACATGGTATTAAAGCAAATAAATGTCCTAAATGCAAATCTTGTCCATTTATGAAAATTATGCAGTAGCTTTGATAAAAATTGAATATGACTACATGTGATGGCGCGTCAAAGATAATATTTAAATAATTATATTTTATTCAACTCAACCTAGGCAATTTATCTTGAAAAAAAAAAAAAAGTAATGTAAAAATCTATTGGGGTTTCTATTTACAAGAATGAAACCTAAAGATAATTAAACATTGAGGTCCATATATGAATCTCTCACCAAAATGTTAATTAAAGACTATGCATCTATCAACATTTTCAAGAAGCCATATATCTTGATCTTTAATGGACTCATCTTCAACACAAACAGTACTATCGTGATCATCAAAAGAGAGATTCAAATCCAATGAAACACAACCTTTTTCCACCATTGATTCATCAGACTTTTGCTTGGTAAAAGAAGAACATGTCCTTGAACCAATGCTCTCAGAGCTCAATATGACAATGGCATCACAAAGACTAACTTCTGCACCATCTGCATTCCCTATTCTTCCCCTCTTAATTGCCATTTTTATGCAGGTTTTAGAGCAATAATCTGTGTGCTCCAAATCTTGGATGAAAAATACACGATGAGGATTAGCAGTCACTTCTTGAGCAAATCTTTGAACTGAATCTTCCCTTGTTGTGGATGAAAAATTGCTCAGTAAATTAACTGCTACGTAGTTTGAATACGAACCGAAAACTATTTTTGCCAATTCCCTTGCTATTTCCTGTTTAGCTTTTATATCAAGGCCTTGGAAGTATAACCATGTTTCTTGTTTCTTGTCTTTTCTTAACATTCCAGACCTGCATATTAATATAGTTTCAGCAATTTCAGGAATAATTTCTTTCTGCCTTGGGACCTTCTTCTTCAATTCATTGCAAAGGATATTCAGGTTTTCAGCAGTGAATTCTTTAAACTTTTGCTTGTAATCGTCCGTATCCATCACGTCACTTGAAGAAGCTGCAGAATTAGGGGCAGTAGATGGCCATTGCTGATTCTCCGATGGCTGTGTGGATTCTAGCAATGGGAAATGGCTTAACAGCAAATTAGGGTTCTGTGATGATGCAGAAGAAACGCATAGGGTTGTACCAAACGGTGAAGGTTGGTTTTGGACTGAATCACTTCTTGAATTCCATCTTTTACATATTTCTCCCACTGAGACACAGTTCTGAAATCAAGCGCAATATACGAAAAGGAAAAGTTTATTAGTTTTCACGTTTATAACGTGTACGCAATAGCACAAGATTGGACAATACGATAAATAATGTTTAGTGAAGAATCAAACTTACTAAAAAAGGACGGGATAATTAAGGTAGATAAGATTATAACCTGATCATCAGTATTAAGTCTTTTACTTTCATTCCTAAGCCAAGGAGGCAAGCTTGACAATGTGGGCTCACTGTTGCAAATGCTAGCATGTGAATCTGGAGTTTGAATTTGGAATTTTGGTGAATAATCAGCCCTGCAAGGGAGCTTTTCTTCTCCAGTTGAAAGCAATAATTGACAAGTATCATTTTCTTCGTTGTTGTTTCTTGCCTCAATTTGTTCATTACTGAAAGAAACATTTGAAAATGTCAATGAGGAAAAAAGAAAAAAGGAAATTCAAAAATTTCTACAACTCATTGAATTCTGAATCAGTCTTTGACTACAATTAGAGCAAACAAATTAGATTATCCCTCTTTTATAATTGATTAACACCGAAAATAATGCAGAAAATAAATAATAGCCAAAAGAAATCTATAGACATAATTTAAACGACATGTTTAGCGAGTCGAACTAGACAACGCTCTACAAGATTAAAAAGGAAAATAAATTAAGAAAACATGAAAAAATGTTTTACCTGTGAGGATTTAGACTCAATCCCAAACTGTCTGCAGGTATTGTGACAGGATGCAAACCCCAAGCAGTTTCAAGTGAATTATGGCCTGTTCTACACCTCCTGTAAGTCTGAAAAGTCGCAATTCCCATAAGCCAAAACCTTCCAATCCCTTCAATTCCATGAACCAATCTCCCAAGCTCCATGATCATGTGCTCTACAGGAGAGTATATACCAGAACTAACCCTATGATCAAGAAGCCACTTGACATCTCCTAAATACAAAACAACTCCTTTTCCCACCAGACTTTTCAGAAGACAGGTTAGTTCTGTCATTTCCTTTTCAACTTCTTCTCTATGAAGATTGCAGAATGAATAAGGTGGGATACTTATGAGTTCTACTTCCCCCAAATCCTCAGGAATTTCTCCTTTTTTAACCCTATTCATTAATCCTGTAACTACAGTTTCTATATCAGTGACACACTCACCTACTATAACAATACTTTTCCTTCTCTTGTTCATTAAATTGTTGATCACGCTGTTTATTTCTTCATTTTTCACTGATTCGTATGCAGTTGGCTTGATATTGTTTCCTCCAGTTTGATCACTAGTAGGAGGTGATGGGGATGGAGATGGGGACAGGGACAGAAGTTTATTTTCTTTGGGTCTATTGCTTGAAGAAACAGCTTTTTCTACATTTCTTTTCACTTGAGTACTCGAAAACCCAGCTTCTCTCATGACTCTACTAACACTAGGATCATCTAAAATGGAAATTATGAGGTGGGCTAACTCTACTTTCACAGCAAGAATAGGCTGCTGCTGATTCTCGATGGAGCCGCGTCTCTGGTGCGCTTGGGCGCGCTTGAAGGCCGCCACCAGCGCGTTTGAAAAGGAGGGAATTTGAGAATGACGATGGCCTAAAATAGGGCTGGAAGCAGATGCCGGGGTGCGGTTGAGCGCGACGTTGAAGCAGAGCTCGAGGGCATTGCACCGAAGAGGGTGTGAATGGGACTGAAGGCAGGCTATTCGGAGCAAACCGGTGGTGGCCGCCAGCATGGTATTGGCTACATGCAGAGGAGTCACCTGTGCATGTCCGCGCCGCTTAGCTAGCACCACCGCTTGTTTTACGGTGCCGGCGGCCTCAGCTGTTAGAGCTTGTTGCACTGCACAACCTCCTGTTCTCATTCTCCTTTTTTCTTGGCTGTGTTGATTGTAATTATTGTCGATAAAAAGGTTGTAATAAGGAACCTGAAAACGTGAAAGCTAAGGAAAATCTTGTGAAATTTACCTAATTAAAGGCATAATTCTATTGGAATTTTGCAGTATGTATTCGTATGGAAGAAAGGAAAGATTGCGATTTGATATACAAGAAAGGAAATATACGGGAAATGTGGGGTTTTCTTTTCTCGTCGATGAGTAAAAATTTGGAATCCAAAGTCAAGTTTGTAGTGGAAAGTGGGATGCATGTGCTGACGAGGTGGATAAATTGCACAAGTACTAAATATATTGTTTTGGTTGAGATAAAAAAAATCTGAGTTCTATATATTTGGATAGAAATGGATGGAATTTGTGGTTGAGAAGTTATCGATCTCATGAAATACGTAGTTAAAATTAATTGTTGACTTTAATATAAATTTTAATTCAATTTTTTTAGGTGAAACAGGGGGCATATATACATACACATGCTTTGTGTACATATATATCGTGAGGAGAATCTTGCTGCAGTTATTTGTGATCAAGAGCTTCTATTATCGATCTTCTCCTACTTGATGATGAACAACTCCAAAATTTATTTTCACGTTTATTTTTTTGTCATATGCACAACATACTTGATTATGATCTACTCTACTTCCATTTTTTTTTTTAATGTAGGGCCCCGCAGCCGCTATCCGCTACGGAACCCTGACCACCACGAAGGGGCAGAGGTCCGACTACTGTAAGTGCGCACTAGGTAAATCCCGCTCCATATGCAGTAACTCGCAAACCACACACAAGAGGTAAGCAACACTAGGCAAGCTCAATGCGACGGACTGGACCTAGAAAGTGTTGGTAAGAGATTCGAATTCGTGACCTTTGATTTTCGCGTTCACTTGCTCCACCAATTCGGCCACCCCCGAAGGGGTTTACTCTACTTCCATTTTGATATTATTAATGAATGTTGGAAGAGAGAGAGAGACAATAAGGGTGCTAAAGATACATCGACCTTATTGAAACGTTGAGATATACCCCTACTGATTCCTATTTCCAACAATCTTATATATATTTAAAAAAATAAATTCCACTAAATACATTATATTCTAATTTAATTGATTAAAAGGCATGGAATGTGCAAGCGGCTAGTGGGACTCTGCCTTTGGTGCAACTATATGAATATATAAAGTATTCATAAAGGTTGTAACTTAATTAGATATCAGTCAAATCCAACTTTATTTATGTAAAATATGTGTTGATACTTTGATTTTTAATTTCTCTAAATTACAATACCACCAAGTGGTACTAAAGAACACGAATTTACACCTGAATTAGGATAAACCCAAAACCGGATCGTACTCTTGTGTGGAAGTTCAAAAATCGAGTTTTTAATCATAAAGTAATTGGGTTACAAAAGAGTATATAGTATTCAAATTCGAATCCCGTCACAGTGTGCATAAGAAGCGAGATTACAAAATATAATTTAAGTCTCACTAAAAGATAACCTATATCACATATTGAAATCGAATCGAAGTACTAAAAAAACCAAGGATTCTAGCTAAATTTTCTCTTTGGACGTGGAATTAACACATCAATTCATATATGGCCCTATTTGATTTAGATAAAAATTAAATTTTTAGTAGATTTTGATAAAAATTGATGGAATGTATGGCTGAAATGTTGTACATCCGTGAAACGTATTATTAAAATTAATTTTTGATTTTAACTTAAGTTTTAATTGAATTAAACATGAACATTGTATATGACCAACGAAATTAATGCTATTATGCGTGTAATTATTATTTATTTATTTAAATTAGGGAACCAAAAATGCAAGGGATGGAGCGGTGCTGGGCAATGGGCGTCGAACAGACTACGAGGACCTGAAAAGTGAAGCAAGGGGTGGGGACTGGGGCTGTCTGTTTGAAAGAATCGGTAACTGAACGATTTTCTTCCAAATTCAATGAGAAGGAATAAAGAGGTTTCATTTATCTGAAGACTATAACTTTGCATGCACAAGCCTTTTTATTGCATGGGGTTCATAAATTCACAAAATATTTTATTGTGCTCCTATAAGTTTTACGAAATGCATAATTAAAATTAAAATTTGATTTTGACATTTAACTTATAAGGAGTTCGAATTGAGAGGCAAACAAATATGAATTAGACGAACAATCATACTACAAGTACCTATTTTTTTCATAGAAAAGTTTCACAGATAATACTTAGCGGGAATTCATTGGAAGCTGAAAAAAAAAAGGGAAGCAAATAGGGTGCTTCCACGACAACACCCTGTATGAATTCTGTCAACATATCCATGTACTTGAGTCCTGAGGCTTAATTCTTAGAAGAATAGTCCCTGGAAGCAACCTAAAGAGTCTTCAATAATCACAAATTGAGCTCCTATTTGCAATACAAGTTATTATAAGTTGGAACTTTGAAACAACAATCCCAAGAATTGCTTGAGGGAGACAGTGATTTTCTTGTGCGGGACATGATGCAGAATTTCATGAAGGAGGAGACTATTGGAGACATCTAAACTAAAGTCGCTCATCAGCTTATAAGTGAATTTCTTTTCTCCACAACTAAATCGGAGAAATTTTTTGAAATAGAACCTCGAGTCTCCTACATATATAGATCGACGTGTTACCTTTAAATATATATAATTTTTATAACTTTCATTACATTTTTATTTTTTCTGAAAAATCATAATAAAATTGATTTCACACGAAGATCGTACGAATTTATGTAAATCACCTTTTATATATACTTTGTCCTGCCCCATATGGTCTCATTCCTTAGCATGCCGTGCCGTGAAATGGAAAAGAAAGCTAACACCACTCACCCTACATCTTATTCCTATCTCTATCCTCGGGGCATAGCTCAATGGTGTAAAGGACATGAGTGATATAGTATCAGCTGAGCTAGCAGCCGCAGTGTGAATATTCAATTCATGTCTCTTATAAGGTATAAAATTTGACTTTTTGTGTACACCAGTATGACAGTTCTTGTACTCTGACCTATTGAGGCATATCCCGCGATTTACCTCTCCACAATGTTCTAGGGGCGGGGCGGTGGGGGATCCTCAAGGTTGGGGTTCAACCTTTTTTTTTTAAAATTCTTATCTTTGATCATATGTCAAATAATTAAACAACTCTATTCAACAATATAAACACATATACCATAACTAAGTCTCGAATTATATATATATATATATATATATATATTTTTTTTTTTTGAAGGAAAGTCTCGAATTAAATATATGATTATTGATCAAAGTTGAAAATAAGTTATTTATTTGACAATAATGAAAGAATTACATGTAAAAGAAGTAAATTTTTTTATCTATTACATGCACCTGGCAAAGTAAATGGTTCAGCATTACAAGTATATATATCTTCTTTCAAGAGCAGTGTTATCATCAGTCTCAGTCAAAAAGTTTTTCCCATCTTTAATAGCCTAAAAAGACTTACAAAGAGCACCAAATAATTTGAATGCAAAGTTTGCTGCAAAACTACTAAAAAAAAGCAGTGTTTTAACCAAAGAAAGGAATATAGTATATAGTACCATGTATGCAAGTTCTTTATCGTACTATACATATTTAGCCCATAAAGGTTATCCTTAATTATGGTAACTGTACAAAAACTGACAGGAGATTTGTGTCAACGAGAAAGCTGGTGGATTATCTTTTCTTCAGGGGTGGCAACGGGCCGGGCCGAGTCGAGCGAGTTCGGCTCTTACCCACACGAGCTCGGCTTGTGCGAGAAAGCTGGTGGATTGTCTTTTCAGTTTTCTCTTATTTCACTATCGAGTGATTAATATTTATTAATGTTTTCAATATCTATACGATGTCCATCCAAGATAAAAGATGAAGGATCAAGTAGTTGAATCAGAGTCAGATATAGTTGAACCGAATGGTGAAGAAAATATAAAATTTGTACCGAACTAGCTGGTTCTTAACTTGCTTTAAGAACTCAGTTCTCCAATTTCCTCCATATATCCGGACCAATATATGGTTAAACCATTTAGCTGCTCCATTAATCCTATTCTCAAAACATCAATATTTATGTATGTGAATAAATATTTGTGTGTGTGTCATTGGTTGCCCTACAGCCTAATCCAAATAACCATGCACAAGCGTGACTCAACAATAATTCCTACCAAAATGACTCTGAAATATAGGTTTAACGGTTCGCAAGAATCCACAACTTTTATCCACTTTCCAAGCATGCACCAGGTCGATTAAGTGTATGTTTTAAGTTTTAATTTTATTTAATAGTTTCGGTACTAATAATTACTCTTCCTAGTTGCGGTTTATAATATTAAAAAGAGGCAACGAGTATTAATTAAAGAGTTGTCTAGTAAGTTATTATTAGTGTCACTTACGTTCATCTTCTCTTTTAGCTTTTAATCTCGATATCAAACCGGCATTAGAAGCTTTTTTATTTTCTTTTTCTTAAAGTAAAGCACCCAATAATAAAGCAAAATTAAAGTAATACATGGCATTATCTTCTCAAAAGAGATAATATTATGCTTTTTGATGATCTTCAAACGCGCATCTCTATCGGTCCATGTGCATTTAAAGGCAAGAGAGATAGATAGAGTATGCTAAATAAATACTTTGGGTGGACAGACACTTTAAACATTTAAACTAACAAGAGCAAAAGTAGTAGTAACTTTGACAGGACAGCCTTCTTAATGCTAAGGTGATGGGAATTACGTACTACATACTCCTTTTCCTTGCTAAAAGTTGTCATTAGTTTATATTATGCTGCACTGCGTAATGACCCAACTTATTTTTCACCAACTTAAAAGCCACTCTTTCGTGAGAATATAAGTCTTTTGTCTTGGACTTTGCCTATTGTGTCGACTTCTCTATTATATAGTTTGATATCTTCTATCTTCTGTATTCATGTTGTGTTATTGGAATTGGTAATAGATGTGTGCTATTCCATTAAATTGTTAAATTACCTTCCTATTGTCAGCCATACTATATTGAATTAATCCCCACGTACGGAGGATTAATTCACAGGGGCTCACCAGATCACTCACATGGTGGGCCTCACAATGTATTTAAAAAAAATATGCATGGATCCCATATGTGTGAATGCCCTGTAAGGGACTTGTGAAATAGCTCTCTGTACGTGAAGCATGATTCTATTATATTGATGAAATTTAGAAGCCAGAAATTTGTTACTAGTTGCATTTTCGAACATGTACTTAGCCTCTAATGCATTTTAAGTTTCCCGTAGTCTTGTTGTGATATGACCAAATAGAGCATCGAGATTGCATTGGCTTTGCATATGTAATCATCTTGCTCCCATTTTGTACTTGCCTTGATTGTCCAAACTGTTTCATCCTTCATTTTTTCTGGACTTACATCACATTGAGAGTTGAAACCAAGACATAAAGTTTGGTTTTCTATCTTTTGAAGTTTGTAATTTCAAACCATTCCAACTTCACAAAATCTACTCCGTATTCTCGAACTGATGGCAAATGTGGTGCCATTACAACGAATATTGTCTTAAGACTATTGTTGCAACCTCTTAATGTAGCAACCGAACCCCGATTTTTACTCGAAGAAACCTCCGAATTTTTGAATGGAAAAGTTCCAAGGCACGTGAGTGAGTCGTTTTCTTTGAGACAATATTTGCCTCCACTACAATGTGATATATTTAAGTTAAGTGAATTCGCCTCCAAGATACAATGGAACAAATTAGTTGGTTGCATTGTATACAAATGAAGACAATTCCGAATACAAATGAGAGACTACTTAAATAAGAGAGGGGTCATATCAAATGATCAATAATCATTATTTTGAAAATATTCTCTAACATACAAAATATATTACACTACGAATAAGGAGGACCATAACAAGGGCATATGAGAATAACAAATTTTCTCATCGACTACCAATCTATGAAATTAGTTAAGTTGTACTTTATAGTCTCGTTAGCTAGAGTTCCGATGCAGATTCCCTTCCATAGTTTGTATTTCCATAATTCCATCTTATTTATTTATTTATTTATTTTTGGTATTAATAGTTTGATTAAAATAAAATTTAAGCTTAGCCACCAAACATGCACTTTAGTTTGCGTCATCAAACAAAGAAAATGTAGGGTTCAGAACCGACCAAGTTCAGCACCCCATTAATAAGTTGGATGGTCAAATTGAGACAAAGTGAACTTGAGCGACCATTAATGCCAAACAAATCTCTAAAGTCGAGTGATTTCCAATAAATTTTCCAGTGAATAGGAAAAGGGAAAATTTTCAAGTTGAAAATTACCGAGGTGTAAAATTGGAATGGTTTGCAAGATTTTTATTAGATAAAATTGAAACTAGAGGACCATATTCATCTAACCGAAACTTGGAGGATGAATTTGATAAGAAGTCAAAGTTTGATAAAACGTAAAGGGTGGAAAACACGCTTTTCTCTTGTGCAACATTCTCTGTCTCTCTCCTTACTGTTTGTCGTGGTGAGCCTCTTCTGCAGATTTCTTCGGCCGGCAACTCCATTAGTTTAGGGATTCTCCATATGAATAATTGATTGTGTTAACGTCAAGCAGTACAATTCAGTTTTAGATATTTAGCATTATTACATTCATGTATTGTATGCATATCTTTTTTGCTATATAGAGAACCTTGTCTCTGTAATGAGTATTGTGAATTGAATGGGAATTTGAGTAATTTATCAGTAAAAGCTCGTCTTCAGTTCGATAATTTCATCTTGGTATCAGAGCTATGGCTGATTCTTCGGAAACCCAGTCTTAAACCAATTCATCTTCACTTTCAGCAACTCACTCATGTCGACTTCAATCAACCACTCTAAACCTAACTCAAAACCTCTCTATTAAGCTGGATAGATACAATTTTTTGTTATGGAAAAACATGGTTATGCCCATTGTGAAAGGGCATAATCTTGAAGGACATTTGCTTGGAACGAAGCTCTGTCCACCTGAGTTCCTATCTATTCAAGAGACAACTGAATCGGGAACTACAATCAAACAGGAAGAAAATCCAGAATACATCAAGTGGATTTCTAGTGATTCCCTTCTTATGGGATGGCTTTATGCCTCAATGTCTCCTGATATAACCATGAGAGTCATGGGAAGTAGTACTACTGCACAACTCTGGTCAGCTATTCAGCAAAGCTTTGGAGTGTTAAACAAATCAAGGATGATCTTTCTTTCTGGAGAGTTACAAAGGCTCAGAAAAGGAGTAATGACTATGGATCAGTATCTTACTAAAATGAAGAAACTAGCTGATAATCTGCAGGTTGCAGGAAAGGTAATTAGTGAAGAAGATCTCATTAATCACGTATTGACTGGACTCGATGAAGACTACACCCCAGTTGTGGTTAAGCTAAATGGAAAAGATCAGCTGAACTGGCATGAAATCACTTCTATACTCCTCACATTTGAAGCTAGGCTTGACTATCTAAATGAAGCTAGAATTGGTATGGGATCCATCAATCTTAGTCAAGGATATAACAGAGGAGGAAATTTTGGTGCAAGAGCAAAAGGGATTGGCAGGAATGCAGGCTATAGAGGCAGAGCAAGAGGCAGATGAAGAAATATCAGACAAAATGAGTACAAAAATCCCTGTCAAATTTGTGGTCTAATGAATCATCAAGCTGGTTGGTGCTTCAAGAGGTATAATGAAAACTTTGGTGCTGTGAAAGTTGGAGAGACAGTAGGGACTAGTCACAGCAGTGTTGATACACACTCAGCCTATCTGGCGTCTCCTAACTTATTGGAGGATTCAGCTTGGTATGCAGACTCTGGAGCTTCAAGTCATGTCACCAACAACTTAAAGAATCTGACAGACGCACAGATATACACTAGTAATGAAAGCATTAGGATTGGCAATGGTAATTCCCTATCTATCACTCATTCTGGTTTTAAAATTCTGTCTGATCATGGAACTAGAAGCTTAGTTCTGAATAAACTTTTACATATTCCTAGAATTAAGAAAAATCTGCTTAGTGTATCACAGTTTACTAGAGACAATGGAGTGTCTTTTGAATTTCATCCTAACTTTTGTATTGTCAAGGAACTGCTAACGGGAAAACAGGTGGCTCAAGGGATGCTTAAGGATGGACTTTACCAGTTGATCCTACCTAAAGCTTAGTCTCAAGAATCAGCTCTAACTATTTCAAAATTCCCAGTACTTGCCTCTTCTTCAAATAAACCTGAGACTCAGCCTCAGCAAGTAGAAATTTGGCATAGGAGACTAGGTCATCCTTCACTTCAAGTTCTGAGTTCTGTGATGAAATCATGTAATAAACACTTTTCAGCTAATGAAATTTCATTCTTCTGTGACTCATGTCAAATCGGAAAAGCACATAAACTACCATTTAAACTGTCTAATTCACACGCTGAAAATCCGTTAGAATTAATACACACTGATGTCTGGGGACCTTTACCCGTAAAATCAACTGTTGGATTTAGATATTATATAGTCTTTGTGGATGATTTTAGTAGATATACCTGGACCTATCCTATGAAACATAAGTCAGAATCCATAAGATGCTTCATACAATTCAAAAGTCTAGTAGAAAATCAGTTTGATAGAAAAATTAAAATGGTTCAAATTGACTATGGAGGAGAGTTTAGAGCCTTTGAAAAATTTGCTGCAGAAAATGGGATAGAAATGAGGTTCTCTTGTCCATATACTTCACCTCAAAATGGTAGAGCTGAGAGAAAACATAGACACTTGACTGAAATTGCTCTTACTCTGTTGTCACAAGCTGAAATACCTCTTCACTATTGGTGGGAAGCTTTTTCAATGGCTAGCTACCTTATAAATAGACTACCAACTCTTGTACTTAGCCTGAAAACACCCTATCAACTATTATACAAAAAGGAAGTGAAATATGAAACCTTAAGGGTATTTGGCTGCAGCTGTTATCCGTATTTGAGACCCTATAACAAACACAAATTTTCATTTCACTCTCAAAAGTGTGTGAACTTGGGTTTTAGTGCGTCTCATAAAGGATATAAATGTCTTAAGTTCCACAGGAAGGGTGTTTATCTCCAGACATGTTGTGTTTAATGAATCTGAATTTCCATTCAAAACAGGTTTTCTTGATAAATTCACACAGAAAACTGACTCTACAATAATCACATATCCTCTGCCACTGACAACAAATTCTCAAAGCTTGACCTCCACACACACATCACAATCTAGCACTCCTCAAATGTCACAATATCATCATTTAAACACTACAGACCTTACCACTCCCTTCCAAACAATTCCAGATGTCCATCACTCAGCATCCCAGTCACCCTTGACTCATGTTAGTAGTTCTGATAACATACAAGATACAGGAAGAGATAATATACATTACGAAGAAGTGGAAGAATTGGGTGATGTAGTGTCTACTATAAGAGAAGCAGAAGGAACAAAAACTAGAGAAAACGCTGAAGCTAATACGGGACATCACATGATGACAATGGGAAAACTTGGGATATTTAAACCTAAGGTTTACTCGGTTGAAATCTCAGAACCAACTAATGTCAGGGAAGCTTTGTCTAATAACAACTGGAGAAGAGCAATGGAGGCAGAATTTGAAGCACTACAAAGAAATCAGACCTGGGAATTGGTTCATCGAGAAAAGGCAACAAAAGTGATAGGTTGTAAGTGGATTTTCAAATTGAAATATGACTTTGATGGAAACATAGAAAGGTATAAAGCAAGGCTTGTTGCTCAAGGTTTCTTGCAGACCTATGGAGTTGATTTCAAGGAGACTTTCAGTCCAGTGATTAAGGCATCAACCATAAAGATTATCCTAACTCTGGCGGTGAAAAATGACTGGGATATTAGACAAATTGATGTTAATAATGCCTTCCTAAATGGAAAACTCAATGAGGAAGTTTATATGTCTCAGCCTGAAGGATTTATAGACAGCAAGTTTCCTGATTCTGTGTGTAAGTTAAGGAGAGCAATTTACGGATTGAAACAAGCTCCAAGAACTTGGAATGATGAACTGAAAGGTACATTAACTAAATGGGGAATGATTCAATCTAAGGCTGATAATTCTCTCTATTATCAGTTGGAAGGAAACAACACTATCATCATTCTCATATATGTTGATGATATCATTGTTACAGGGAGTAACAAACAACAATTGCAGAGCTTCATAGATAAGTTAAATGAGAAATTCTCACTTAAAGACATGGGAAAATTAAAGAAGTTTTTGGGAATTGAAATAAAACGAGATGAAGCTGGTTTAGTGCTCTCACAGAACAAGTATGCACTGGACATCATAAAAAGATTCGGATTCAGCAATTTAAATTCAGTAACAACTCATATGGTATCTGGAAAACTTATCTCAAAGGATGAAGGCAGAGAGTTAAGTAACTCAACTCTCTTCAGAAGTTCAGTTGGTGCTCTACAATATTTAGTTCACTCCAGGCCAGACTTGTCTTTCACTGTGAACAGACTGAGCCAATTTCTGCAGAAACCAACATACATAAATTGGAATCTGCTTAAAAGGGTATTCAGATACATCAAGGGAACATCAGACTATGGACTTAGAATACAGAAAAGAGGTGATCTCAACCTGACTGCATTTTGTGATGCTGACTGGGCTGCTTGTCTAGACGATAGACGATCAATAGCTGGTTACTGTGTATATCTGGGGGGAAATCTGATATCTTGGAGTGCAAAGAAGCAACATGTCGTCGCCCGTTCCAGTACAGAAGCTGAGTATAGAGCCTTAGCTCACGTAACTTCTGAAATCTGCTGGACACAGTCACTACTCAGTGAACTTAAATGTCTCTCTGAAACAACTCCAGTTGTGTGGTGTGATAACTTAGGAGCAAAATCATTGGCCTTGAATCCAGTGTTTCATGCCAGGACTAAACATATTGAGATTGATCTACATTTTGTAAGAGACAAGGTGGCTAATAAAGAGCTTGAAATTGAGTATCTACCGTCTACAGATCAAATTGCTGACATATTTACCAAACCGTTGCCTTCCACCAGATTTCTTTTTATGTGAGACAAGGTAGGAGTAAGGACTACTAACTCCACATTGAAGGGGGGAGATAAAATTGAAACTAGATGACCATATTCATCTAATCGAAACTTGGAGGATGAATTTGATAAGAAGTCAAAGTTTGATAAAACGTAAAGGGTGGAAAACACGCTTTTCTCTTGTGCAACATTCTCTGTCTCTCTCCTTACTGTTTGTCGTGGTGAGCCTCTTCTGCAGATTTCTTCAGCCGGCAACTCCATTAGTTTAGGGATTCTCCATATGAATAATTGATTGTGTTAACGTCAAGCAGTACAATTCAGTTTTAGATATTTAGCAATATTACATTCATGTATTGTATGTATAGATTTCTTGCTATATAGAGAACCTTGTCTCTGTAATGAGTATTGTGAATTGAATGGGAATTTGAGTAATTTATTAGTAAAACTCGTCTTCACTTCGATAATTTCTTCTTTATTGCTTCCCCATTAGTGGTTTGTTCTATCCATTTATCTCCATACGGTGTGTACCAGATTACAATTTGATGAATCCCACATTTTTGGGTCATTCTGATCTCCAATTTGAATGCAAATTTGGTGGACACGGGTGCTACTCACAACTTCATGATGAAGGATGAAGTGAGAAGATTGAGACAAAATGTTCGCCAAGGGGGTGAATTGCTCAAAACTAGCGAGTGCTGCGTGTAACGGACCTTCAACACAGCCCCTAGGGCAGCCTCCCCCTCACACCGGCCAACAAGAGTAATAGATAATGAATGCACACAATACTCTTAAGTAGGAAGCTTGTAATACCTACATATGATGATACCGTTAGCGTACTTTCAGTAATTTAGGCGAGTTTTAATTGTGCTTAGCTTCAAGTTTCTATACTACTGGTTCATATTTGATGCATCTGTTATCAGTTGCTAAGACTAGTGCCATGAGTTACTATGGTCCCGTTTGACACACATTCTTTCAAAACTCATTTTCAACAATACATTTTTTATTAAAATAATATTTTTCATCACATCAATAATTTTTCATTACTTTTTACTTACATATTTTCCATCATATCACTATTTAAAATACATTCATTCTTCAATAATATCTATCAAACACACCTTATGTAACTCTTCGAATATTTTCGAAAGGCATATCCAATGCTCCAGTATTACGGTAGCAAGTGGGTTTAAATTAGTTTAAGTCTCAATAATATGGTGGTATTTAGTTTTCCAGACTATCCTCATTGGTCAGATGGGGTTGTGATCATGTAGTTGATTGAGGCGGATGATAGACTGGGGATTGTCATGATGGGGAGGGTTGTGCTTGGTACTTGTGGTGGAAGTTGATTTTCTTTGGTCTTTTAATATGGCTGGTATATGGTAACCTGAAATTCCTCCAGGACATCATCAATTCATTGACGCCTCGAGGCGTCAAAGACTTCCTGTTTGGTGGGCTTTGGCCTTTGGTGGGACTTGTGTTTGAGTTCTGGCTAGGTTTTGGGTTGGGTTTGGCAAGTCTGGGCTCCTACTTTTCGGTTCAAGGCTTGTGTTTGGTTATGAGTTAGGTTAGAGACGGGTTTGATTTTGAGTTTTTGGGTTTCAGCTTGAGTCAATCTTCTGAATAGTTGGAGGATTAACTTAGATGTTATGAATAGCATGATGATCAATTTAGATGATAAAAATAGTGATTGATTTAGTTAACTTGAAGAGTTGGAACACTAATTTAAATATTCTGAATAGTTAGAGTATCAATTTAGATATACCAAATAGTCAGAGGATCAGTTTAGATGTTTCTAATAGTATAGAATCAATTTAGATGTTAAAATAGATGGAGGATCAATTTAAATGCTATAATATTGGATGATCAATTTAGATGTTTTAATTAGATGGAGGATCAATTTTAGATGTTTTAAGTAGATGGGGGATAAATTAGATGAAGGATCAATTTAAATGTTATAATATTGGAGGATCAATTTTAGATGTTTTATGTAGGTGGAGGATAAATTAGATGATTTTAAAAGTGAAAGGATCAATTTAGATGTTTCACATAGTTGGGTGATCAATTTAGATATTCAAGTAGTTGGAATTGGAGAATAAAATTGATGTTTCCTAATCAATTTAGATTCTAGTTGTAGGAAAAGAATTTAAATAGATTTATGTATAACTTGGAGGATCAATTTATGTGTTCATAATAAATGAAGGATAAACTCAGATATTTCACATAGTTGGAGGAACAATTTAGAATTTTCTAATAATTGAGGGATTAGTTTAGATTATTCCTAATATTTGAAACATCTAAAGCCCCTGACAATCATTATTTTAAATTTTTTTAATTTTCATACTAATTTCCAATCACATATTTACACAATTTTGCACATAAAGTCAAAGTGTTTCTTTACATTTTAACCACTTATTCTAAAAAAAAAATCACTAATCAAAACTTCATTGTCTCAAAATAATGGGCATCAAACATGGGCTAAATTGATTTCTAATTTTTGAAGGATCAAATCGTTCCAAAAGAAGAGTTTCCATTCATGGGCCAGGTTAGAAGGGCCCATATTTTTGTGACCCAAACTGCACTCCAAAAAGCAAAGTTACATCCCATTGCGTTCACACACGATTCCGTCTGGGTTCCGTTCGTCCCTCTGCGCAAACCACAAATCTGATTCACTCCACATCTGAAACCCGGCGGCGGCGGCGAACCACCATTGACGGTGAGGGGCACGCTTTCTCTTCTCTCTTTCCGTTCTTCGTCCTCCGAAAAACCTTAGCAGGCTTAGCCTACCCGGCCAACTCCATCATGGCAGAGTTTTACTTTACTTTTCAGAAATACACATCAACCAGTTTAAATTGAATTGCATCTTATTCGAACGAGTTCTTCCAATGTAATATACTTAGCTAGGTTAATCAAAAGGGTAATTGTGAATTTTTTTCCTTAAAAAAATTTTGTTTTGCAGTGGCGCTTCATGAAATTGGGGCACAATGGCCAACTATTTAGGAAAAGGAGTCCCCACGAATGGGTCTGTCTACGTTTGTAACTTGCCTTTGGGAACTGATGAGAATATGTTGGCTGAACACTTTGGTACCATTGGCTTGCTAAAGGTACGGTTTTGATTGGGCATTGTTTGTAATTTCACTTCACACTGGTACTCGTTTTGCAAATAAGTGGCTTTTAAATATCATTATTTTGCTTGGTTGCATGGCCTTCCGTGCATGTGTTTGTATAAACCTACATGTAAATCTATGTAATATCTTTCTATTTGTATGTGTTTTTGCTCTTCTTGATTGGGATCGGGGTGGGAAATTTATCTCTTTGTATTTATGTTTATGCAAATGTCATACATGTGCTAAAGCTTGTGGGTTTTATATGCAAGTTCCTCTTTTTGCTATTAATGGCTTGTTCGCCTAATAATTGTTTTATATATCTTAATGTGATAGATCTATATATGTTAGTGTTTACACGTGTAGTGCACACCCGCGTGTGTCATTTTGTTAATAGCTTTTAGGATCTCATGTAACATCTTCTCTACAGAAAGACAAACGAACTGGGAGTCCCAAGATATGGTTATACCATGACAAAGTGACGAATGAGCCCAAAGGAGATGCTACAGTCACGTATGAGGACCCACATGCTGCTTTAGCTGCTGTTGAATGGTTCAACAACAAAGATTTTCATGGAGCCACAATTGGAGTCTTTCTCGCAGAGTCAAAGAGCAAAGGTGAATCAGGGAATCATGCTGGTGATCAAATTCTTGGCAGTGATCTTATTGGGCTGGAGGAAGGAGCTAGGGATGTGAGTGATGGGGGTGTAAGCGGTAAAGGTCGAGGCGATGCTTTGGGGAAGCCATGGCAACAAGAGGGAGATTGGCTGTGTCCAAATACAAGGTCTGTGATGTGATTATTGGTGAGCAGCTCTTTCTTGCTCTTTATTATCCTTTACTGATCTTTTCATGATTCACCCGAAATCTGGCTATGCATATGGTTTCTTATACTTTAATGTTGGAACCAGCTGTTCCAATGTAAACTTTTCATTCCGAGGTGCATGCAACCGTTGTGGAACTGCCCGTCCTGCTGGTGCCTCCGGTGGTGGTTCAGGGGGTGGTCGAGGAAGGGGCCGTGGTACCCAGGATTTGGGAGGCAATACTCGTGCAGTTGGTGGCGCTACTGGTGGAGGGCTTTTTGGTCCAAATGATTGGTCGTGTCCAATGTAAGAACATATGTAGCTTTGCTATATTATCTTTTGTTTTTAGCAAATAGTATTTTTTTCTGATTCCGATAGCTTTTATGAGGCTGGAAGAATTAACATGTTTTCCATGCTATATTATTAGTGGTTGCTTAGGTGTTGCATTTCACCTTTTCTGCTGTAGTTTATTACACTTGGAATAGACCAAAGTACATTCCAAGTTAGTCTTGTCTCCAATTTCACTATAATGAAAGTGCTCAACTATTTCTCAATTGGACAATGCAGATGTAAGTGGGTTTTATTTTCTTTTAGTTTTGCTATTTCTTAGATCAAGCAGAAAATTATGTTTAGTGTTTGTTACAAAGAGTATTTGCTATCTTATTGCCACAAGACTTCCTATACAGGTTGAACGTCGCCCCAATATTGAAGTTATGAAGTATAATTCGAAGATGTCAAATTAATATATAAGGATTAGATGTAGACCCAAGTGAAGAGATGTTTTAATAATTACAATGTAAACTGTTGAGACAAAAAGTTAAGAGGACATTGTCTATGGATGCCTTTAGTTAAATATTGATGTAAAATGTTTAGTGCCTGAGCTACCAACAATTTTCGCTCTGTTTAGGATTCATCATCACTGGCTGTGCTCAACAATTATAAGGTTTAGTAGCAATATGATGTATCAGGACTAAATGTATGCCCATCACCCAAGTAAAGATAAGTTTTCATAAATCAAAATGAAAACTGTCGAGACAAAGTTAGAGGACAATTTCTATGGATGAATTTAGTTAAATGTTGATGTATATGTTTAGTGCCTGAGCTAACAACAATTTTCTCCTAGTTTAGGCATGGATTTACATCTCTGGCTCTGAACGATTATATTTTTAGCTTTCAGGACTTTTCAGTCATTGCTGAAAAAGATTTTCTTCCTGCATTTTTGGTTATGACATTGTTTTTTAGGTTCTTCCCCAGCGAAATGTTATTCCAAAGATGTATGCAATTTAAGTACTATTTCCCTTTGAATATCAATAACAAATCACAAAAGGAGCTGAATTGATTGTGATAGGTGCATGCTGGACAAATCTGCAAACAACAGTGGAGTGATAAATGTACTTGCTATAGGCCTAAACATATCGGTAGTAACATTGGCTCTGGAAATTTTAATTAGTCCCTGTTGAGGAAGAGTTAGGACTACATCCAGGGGTGGAGCCACATAGGGGACTAGTGTGGGTGGTTGCTCCCACTGGATTTTGGGAAACTAAACAAGAAACATTATGCACACTATGTATTATGATAATTACACAAACTAAATATTTATTCACTAAAATAATTTATCTGTAACTAATGTAATGAAATGATAAGTAACATAAATTACACTAATATTTAGCCTCTGTTTGAGCTACATTAAAATTTTCATTCTCATTCTTCTACTCATTTTCAACCACACATTCTTCAATAAAATAATATTTTCCACCACATCAATAACTTTTCCTTCTTTTTCAACCACACATTCTCCATCAATCTACTATTCCAAAATACATTCTTCCAAAATAATGTGGCTCAAACACGCCCCTAATTGTGTTATTACCTTTTTTTAATTCTTAGTTAAGTCAAGTCTCCACCATTAGATTATTTTTCTAGCTCTTCCCCGATTACATCTCTCTGGGATGTTTCATGCAGTAAAAAACAGTCTCCTAATGCATTACTCTGACCAGTGTTTTTGCTACCGTTGATTGTGCAGGGGTGGATTAAGAAATTATCATTGTGGAAATTGCTCTTACAAAAAAAAAAAAAAAGTGCAAAATGTTCTACACACTAATTTGTCAACAGCTCATTGTTTTTGATTAAATAACTGGACCAATGAAATTTTAATACGATCCACATTTTGCTAGAATCTTTTGCTTGGTTTTCATTTCGAAAGGTGTTTGAAGAGCTAAATGTATTTCACTATAGGGGAAGCAGGATTTGTCAATGAAGGTTACTGTAAGAATCTTGTGCTGTTGCGGTGGTAGAGCCTGTGGTGGTAGTGAATTATGGTTAACTTCGGTGCATAAAATTTCTCTATGTTTTTGTTCATGTACAGTTATTTTGTCGTGGATAAATTTTGATGTATTTTGTGGATGTCTACCGGTGCATTCTTGTGATATCATTCTTTGTTGTTCTTTCTTATTTCCCCTTTTTTGTTCTTAATATTGCAAGCATTTAGTGTATAAGTGGTTTCGGATTTATGTCCTTAACTCTTTTTTCACTTTGGCTGTCCATGGCTGGATATCAGTTTCAAGAATATGCAAGGTTTATTTGAAGACTTGCTCTTAATGTGGATGTCATGTTTTGTATAATTTATACTATTGTGCATGGTCCAATCATTCAGTTGCTGAAAGCACGCCATAATGTATTTGCTTTTTTCACCAATGCTTGTTACTTGTTGGTTCAGGTGTGGCAACATTAACTGGGCAAAGCGCATGAAATGCAACATCTGCAACACCAATAAACCTGGTCATAATGAGGGCGGTGTGAGGTATTTTATATTGCAATAATTTTTTTCCTCTTTTGGTCATGAGCTAAAATTTTAGCATATACTCCTGTGTTTGTGTATATATATTCGTGCTTTTACATTTAAACATGAGATTTTTGCATGCACTGGCCAGCTTTTCCCGATTAAGGATCTCCAATGGTTTTCTGATCTTTTTATGGCCTGTAACAAATTTGTTTTTGTTTTCAGTTTTAAAACTCATTGAACATTTTCAATTGTCTTTGCTCTAACTTTCTTCCTTTTCTCCTCTTCTAGTAGGGTTGATTTGGGGGTGGGGGGATCTTTGATGTGTGTTCCTGCAGTTGTTGACTGAGTAATGATGTTGTTCCATTTTGCCTTTTTTTGTTTTGTTTTTGCTTTTAGAGGAGGACGTGGTGGAGGCTACAAAGAACTTGATGAAGAAGAAATAGAAGAGACTAGGCGACGCCGTAGAGAGGCCGAAGAAGTAATACGAACCTATTCTAGAATTTCATTGTTTGTATTTTTATCATGAGGCACTTAAAAAGAATATTTTTTCCATTATATCAGGATGATGGTGAAATGTACGATGAGTTTGGAAATCTTAAGAAAAAATTCCGTGCGAAAACACAGCAAGCTCAAGTGGCTACAGGCATTGCTGGCCTTGGGCGTGTGGGATGGGAGGTTGAGGAACTAGGTATGTTATAATTTTAATTTATATTCTGGTTCCCTGTTATTGAACTTTTATGGAAAGTAATGCTAATCCATCTGCACATCATGTGAGACAATTGGATTTTAGAGTTCAATCTAGTGCATGCCTATCCTGTGTGTTTGGTTACTTTGACTTGATTACCATCCAGCCACTCAACACTAATTCATCTGCGTAAGTTTGCAGTAAATTGCTACACATTTCCATGACTGATAGATGTTGATTTTAACGTTTGCACAATTCGTCATTGTGATTCTTTCCAACAACCATTGTAAAATAATTTTTTTCATATTCAAAAGAATTTTTGATATTGGCTTCCCTCAAAAATTTTAAATTTTTTTTGTTTTTAAAACTTTTAGCATGAAGTTATAGTACTAGTTTCTGCCCAATTATAAGTGAATTAACAAAATGGAAAAAGGGTGTTGTGGGGGAAAAAAAACTGACCTTTTACAGAGTAAATAGCTTGTCGCTGGACATGCATTTCACACAAATCTCTTTCGGGAATCTATTTGAACTTGAGTTTTCGAGATGACTTTTTAACAATAATTTGCCATCCATTAGCAAAATTTTACTCATTTTCGAACTATATCACATGACTTCGTTAGTATTTTGTTAATATGGAAGATCCCTTTGCTTATAATGTTGTATGCTGTATGGTAAAATACTGGGTTTAATACGTAGCCCCTGTTTGAGCCCCATTCTTTCCCAAACTCATTTTTAATATATTCTCCCAATAAAATAATTTTGCATGTAAATCCAATACTTTTTCGTACTTTTAACCACAAATTCTCCAAAAAAAAAAAAAAAAATCATTTTCTACAAAATCTATTCTCAAAAAATGGGCTCGAATAGGGGCATAACTAGAAATACGGAAAAAGGCTACCTTGGACGAAAAGGACCTTTATTAGCCATGCGTTTGTCTGCTAACCATGTAATCTTTGTGATGCACTTTATTCTTTAGACAATAGTTGTAAGAATTGTGTAGGATATTGTTCATACACAAATATTTTAATATCAAGAGGTGAAGACACTTACGGATACATGGTACAAAATGTATGTTCATAATTTTGTTATGTATTCATTATCATGCATTACTTTTTGGAGAAAAAACAATTTGTTTGCGTGTCCTTGTCGTGTAGTATCTTCATCTTGCGTCTGCACTCCAGTTTCTTTGAAACTTTAAACAAATATGCACATGCACCGTTGTAGGCTGCTGTTTGGGAAAACTTTCAACTAGACTAAGATGAATGTAACACTAATATTTGATTGGGAAATTACAGTTCTTTGCTACCCAACCCATGCAAAATGTAATAAGTAGGTTTCTGACTTTTAATTTATAGCAAATGGACTGCAAACCAGCAAGGGGTTCCAATGTAAGGTTTCTGTTTATTTGGACTTTAAGATGTCATGTCGCATCACATGTTTGATTTCATGAGGAGTAAAATAGGTAAACATTCGGTTAATTGAAAAAAAACAAATAGGAGAAGGAGATAGGAAAGAAAAAGAAGAAAAAAAGGCCCTCACCCACGGCTCTACCCCATCCCACCTTCCAGTCTTCCCGTCCCCCAATGCCCCAACCCCTACCCCTGCTGGGGTTTGTCCCCCCTTCTCAGGGTTCCCCCACTGCTTGTGGCAACCTTTTTTTTCCTTGCTATTTTTGGTTTTTCCCTTCTGTTCCTTTGTTATTTTCAAATTATTTTCCATTTAGTTTTTTATTTTATGTAATTCAAACTGATAGTGTTTCAAAGAAAATCTGACATTTTGATATGAATTGAATGTTGTGGATACTTGCTACATTTTGCTTAAGTTATGGACCCAGCCGCAAGTTTTCCTGATGCTTGCTCTAGTGCATTTGATAATAGGTTGCTTGAACTCTGGACGATATTACTTTGTATTTGATTAACTTCTCCAGTCATAATCTGGAAAAGTGTAAAAAGGAAAAAGTTGAGGAAAATCTTCCATCGAAAATGTTATTTTTCTGTTTTTCCACCCAAATTCCTTCTTTTGGGGTGTTTGATTGGCATTTTTTCCATAGAAAAATATTTTTCAAAAGTTGATCGCGAGACCATGTTTTCCTAAAAAACAAGGAAAATATTTTCTTTATAAGGGTAGGTTTTTATTTTCTAGGCAATTCATGCTTTCCAAAAACTCGACTTTATGAAAAAGTACCAACATTTTTTAGGTTGAAAAATAAGCCAATCAAACACTCTAAAAATAGTTCATATTAGATTGGTCGACTCAATAGGAAGCAGTGCTTTATGTTCTTAGATGGAAACTATTTCCTTGACAAAATATGATGCTTGGAACCTTGATGTACACCCAGATGTTAGTGTGCCTCCTTATCTTGTCTCAAAAGAAAAAGATGAAAATATTAAAGTGAGTAATCAATACAAAAGTGAGAAGTTTGGCATCTCTATTTTTTCGTCTGCCTGACCTGGCTTTGTATGAGGTGTTTCGTTATTGGTGGCCCTTGTGGGGTACTTCCCACTTCCTGGCCAGCAGATGGAATATAGACACCAATGGAGGTACCTGCTTTGAAATCGAAGGTGTTACAAGGGAGATAAATTGCTGGTGTTATTATGTATATAGTTATCGGGTCCTGCTTGGAATAGTGAACTGTTTCCATAGAAATTCCCAAAAGACCACAGCTACAAATTAATACCTGGCTGCGTATTTTGTTCCTGAAAGGCCCAACAACGAAGTAATCCCTTGCTGAGAAGTTGTTAATCGTCTGTTGCTGCTCTGAGGACTTGTTGATTTAGTCAATGAAAATGTTCATTTTGACTCAATAGAGGTAAATTCTAACATATGTTGTCTCGTGTTCTAATTGAAGACTCAGTGAGAAACCTAGTTTAAGGCATTATTTGCTTGTTTAGACAGGTAGGTGAAACAGTTTTGAGCCCGTTTGGTACCGATTAAAATCCAATTAAAATTGAAAATATAGTCGTTATTGGGCCCCACTCGTCTAATAAAAGTCAACAATAACGGCTAGTTTTTCAATTTTAATCCAATTTTAATTTCTACCAAACGAGCTCTTTATCTGTTTGTTCTTAAATTTTTTATTTGATGAGTTGTGAGGCAGGCTGAAGGCTCCAGCAGAGAAGCTTGACAAGATTGGATTGTGGATCCTATTTCATAGCTAAGGGGATAAAGATAAAAAGGATTACCCCACCCAAACAAAATGATACACGAGCAAAAAAGACGTTCAATCATTTTATTTTGTTTGTACAAGCGAAGAAAAAGATTTAAAGATTTAACTGAGGAAGCTGAATGCATTGATCTAGCTATGGAATTGTACTTTCACTCACCCTGGGTATTCATTCAATCCCTTTCCCTATAGCCCCTTTAGGGTTCTTGTTTAATTCAAGGCTATAAGTGCTTGCTTGAGGCTGCAAAGAGAGAGAGAATGCTTTTGGAACATGAATTATCAGCACCTTGAACTGTACTGTCGGAACTGTGCAAGACACTCTTCTTAAAGCATTAAACCCCTTCCTTGTTTGTGGTGCCCCCTCTATCCGAGTGGGAATGACTAGTGGATTAAAGTATTGAAAGAGGTGGAGCAGGGGTTTTTGGATTATTATGTAGTTTTACCTTGGGTTTGGGAAACTCCCTTGCGGGATTGCATTATGTTATTCCTTTGTAAAATCTCTGATGGAGTGCCTTGAAACAATTCTTCCATTTAGACCTTTTTGTTTTCTCCAATAAACCATTACATCCCCATTGCACCTTGCTAGTGTGAAATTGCTGATTTTTTTAGCTTAATTACGTGTATTAAAGAGCAAGAAAGTATGGATGCATATTATCTCTTTGATGGTAGTAATTATGAAAGCATTTTTTCCTTCCATATATTGTTATATTTGATCCTTTGCTGCACATGCATTTAATTCTTGCTCTCATATATTGCCCGTTTTGTTGTACAATTTTCCTTTCCCTGTTTTTCTGGTTGATCATACTCTGGTATGAAACTTTAAACAAAGTTATTGGGAGGCACAGGTGACAGGGATAAAAGAGAGAGAAGCAAAGACGGGGGAAGGGAGCGAGATGATAAGAAGAGAGACAGGCACCGGAGTAGGAGCCGAGAACGGGACAGACAGAGAGATAGAGATCGGGGCTACGAGTATGATCGAAATAGAGAATATGGACGGGAGCGAGATCGTGATAGGGACCGCAGCAGGTACCGCGTTTAAGTAATGTATTGAAACTGCTCTCATGTGTGTTTATGGACTAAAATGTGTTGCAATTATGTCAGTAAAATACATTTATGTTTTCCATTTTAACATCTACGATCTAAAGTTGGTGCAAGTTTTCTTGGGACTGCAGGCTTGTGAATGAATAAATGGATTTCGAACCATGTATTTACATATTATTTTTAATCATTTTCTAACCTTAATGAATATTTATATTCCCACAAGAAGATACGTTAATCTCTAACTAAGTTAAAAAATGATAAACCTCAATTTTTTTAGTATTAATAAGATTTTTTTGACTGTTTCAAGAATCTTATTGGTAATCAACTTGTATGCTTGTAATCTGATGTGTGAATTCTATATTTACTAAATCTTCAATTCAAATATTTAGTATCTTAACAAGATCTAGTTTGTAGATAAGCTGAATTTATGAATATTATACCTAAATTATTGTTCAACTTGTCTTGTGTATGATATATTTGTCTAAAATTAGTAGTAGTTAGAGAATACTCTAAAGATTTGTGGATAGTCACATGATCTCAAGTTGAAAACAAAATTCTTTAAACGTGAATTGGAGGAGCCATTTGATGCGTAATGACTGTGCAGGGCTGGAAAGCTACTTTTAGTTGTTTTTAAATTCTATATAGATGAAAACAAAATTGTTGTTCAAGTTGCTTAAATTTATATTCTGAGTCGCACAAGATTTGATACGAATTTAATTTAAAATAATATGTAAATTCCTCATATTTACTTAGTTCATGTTTGTTACAGATTTTTTAAAATTAATTTTCAACCAGACTCTTTTAAAAATAATTTTGCACTTGAACAAATAACTTTTGCTTACTTTTTAGTTACACGTTTTTGAAAAATTTGAAGCAAAATTTATTCTTAAAAATTTCTATCAAACAAACCCTTACTGTTGAATCAAAATTATTTTTTAACTTTACAAGAAATTTTTAAATAGAAGTTTCTTTCAAAAGATGTCAATATGTGCAAAACAAGAATGGTAATAAAAAGGGATAATTAGTGCACGTCTCTAATTTTCACTATTATTGTGGAAAATCTCATTATCTTTCAATTTTTTTGATATTTTTATCCTTATTTTAACATTTAATTGTGCGAAATGTCATTTCATCCATTTTTTCAATTAAAAGATGTGAAATGACAATTATATTCTTCTATTTAAATATAAAAAAAAAAGAGAGAGAGAACTAAAAATATACTTTTTTTGTGAAATGATGAATAAATCCTCTTATTTAAATAAAAATATTTTTTTCCTAATTTTAATTTTTTAATAAATTATTTGGGATTCGTTTGTACTTTTTAATTTTTTTAAATAATTTATTTGGTGCTCGTTTGCAGTTTTTGGGACTATAGTTGCAATTAATTTTTTTAAATTTAAATATGAGGGTATATTTATTATTTCACATTTTTCCAGGGGCGGACCCAAGGGATTCTGGGGGATCACATGATCCCCCAACTTTTGAGATTTTTTTTTTTTTATAATTTCTCTACAAATTATCACATTTATTACAAATCTTCACTTTCCAATCAAATTTTCAAGTAATTAGAACATATATTTGCATTTTCTCCTATCAAATTGTGTATATAGAATGTGTATGAACTCATTATATCCAATTTGACATATATTTAATGAATTGCGTTTATTTGATTGATTATTAATATTGAATATTAGTTATATAATTTTTCTTTCGATTATTTGAATTGATTGTTTGTATAAAATACATTACAAGATTTTTAAAGAAAAATATACATTTTCTTGTGATAAAGAAAACATTAATAAAATAACTATTCGAAATCAAATGGATGAAAATAATTAGCAAAATATTAATGAAAAAATGTTTTTTAAATGTAAATCTGCATTGTCTCGAAGTATGAATCATTCAAAAATTAAGAACAAAGTATTTAATTTGTACAGAGTTTGATTGTGCCCCCTAACTCAAAATTTCTACATCCGCCCCTGCAGCTTTTTATTGAGAAGTTGGATGAAAATGAATAAAAATGATGGTTTGTACAATCAAAGATATAATTTAGAATGGAAATTTCAAATAAATAAATACATAAAATAAAAGAGAGGGATAAAACACGGTAATAATGAAATGTATGGACGTTACGTACTAATTACTTTTTTAGTAATTTATTTGGAACTCGTTTGCACTCTTTTAAAGATATAATTTAGGATGAAAATCAAAGATATAATTTATGATGGAAATTCCAAAAAAAAAAAAAAAAATTAAAAAAAAGAAGGTAGAGACATTTTCACAATAATAATGAAATGTATGGATATTTTGTACTAATTACTATTTTAATAATTTATTTGGCACTCGTTTGCACTCTTTTAAAAAAATTGAAATTATGACTACAATTAGCTCTTTTTTTTTCCTTTTGGTTTTGTTTAAACATAAAAGCATATTCGTTATTTCACAGTTTTTAATTGAGAAATTGGATAAAAAAAAAAAAAAGACCTTTTGCGCATTAAAAATGTAGAAATAAGAGTGAAAATGTCAAAAACTGAAAGATAATGATGTTTTCCACAATTATAATGAAATATAAGGACATTATGTGCTAATTACCCTAATAAAAAGTATGAAAGTGTAGAGGTCAAAAAATTGGTGTCAAATCAATCAGGTTTCATAAATAAAAATAACAATCATGTTACATGTACATCGTATTTTACATAATTGTTTACATTATGTCACATGACATCACACCATTGGACAATTTTAAAAAAAATCTTTTATCACCTACAATTTTTTGAAAACATGGATGATGTCAAAATGAGCGTACATCAGAGAATGTACACTTAGTATCGTAAAAACAACAATTAGTTTGGCAGCCTAAAACATCAAATCATATTCCCACAAACTTAACAGGATAATTTTAAGTAGGGATAATTGCAGCTATGGTCCCAAACCTTTCAAATTTTTGCGCACTTTACCCTAACCTTTGATTTGTGCCAACCACAGTCCCAAACCTTTCAGAAATATGCGCCGAAAGTTCAAATGGATGATTTCCATCCATTTGACCGTTAGTTTGACCAAAACAGTGGACTTTGACTCGTTTTGACCAAATGGCAGGGGTAAAATAGTAACTTTACAATTAAAACATTAAATATTAATCAAAAAATAAAAAAAAAATTAAAAAATCCAAAAAATAAATAAAAATAAAAAGGTTGTCTTCCTCACCCATCCTAACCCCACCCCCCTCCACTGAAAATGACCACCGGGCACCGCCACCTACCACCACCGGTGCCATCGCCGACCACCACCTTTACCAATCCCACCACCACCTACAATTCCGATACTAGGGGCACTCAAGAATCTGTTCCAATCCCATCTCCTCCCGCTACTGCAGTGCTCTCAAACACCCCAAGCCACCCCCTGAATCATAGCTCCAAGATATTTCATATCATTCTTCCACCTTCTACCACCGTCTCCACGGCCACCTAAACAAACAACACCAAATTTTGACCACCGCCCATGGCCACCCTCGCCACAACAAATCGTAAATTAACAACCCAAATAATATCATCCATTTTCAAATCCAAAACCACAAATTGGGTCTAATCACCAAAAAAAAGGGGCGTTACTAGAGCTTCAGTTTGCCCATTTTGTAGTGGAAGATTGGGGAAGCAAATATGGTACATTAAGATTGTAGCTCCAGAGCCTCCAGTTAGAACAGTAAGTTTAGAGCTTCAGTTCGAACGGGTTTTGATAAATCTTCTGAACCTTTTGGCGATTTCTGGGCAGGGCTTAAAGTAGCCTTTCGATCTGGGCGGTTGGGTGGGATGGGGGTTCAATCTGAAGTTTCGATCAGGGAGTTTCGTTTGCTGCTTCACGGGTTCACGAAATTTTGCAGCTTCAAGGGTTCACTTGGTACCTTTGGATTCTGCAGATTTTGGGTTCATATGGTACCAGTTAAATGATTCAAGCTTTTTGGTGGTGGAAGGTGGCGGTGGAGATGGTGGCTGAGTTTGATTTTAAGTTTGGTTTGGGGTGGGGTTGGGTTGGGTGGGGTGGGTGGAGAAGGAGATGAATAGTAGCATTTTCTTTTTTTTTTCTCTCTTTCTTTTTAATTATTTTAGATTAAATGTTTAAAGTTACCATTTTGCCCTTCTTATATTTGGATAAAATCAATTTTTCTGGTCAAACTAACGGTCAAATGGATGGAAATCATCCATTTGGACCTCCGGCGCATATTTCTGAAAGGTTTGAAACTGTGGCTGGCACAAATCAAAGGTTAGGGTAAAGTGCGCAAAAATTTGAAAGGTTTGGGACCGTAGCTGCAATTATCCCTTTTAAGTATACAAACATTTAACATTATTTCTTCTTTAGCTTTCTGTCTGCAATTAGTTTGGCAGCCTAAAGCATCAAATCATACTCCCACCACAAACTTAACAGGATAATTTTAAGTATACAAACATTTAACATTATTTCTTCTTTAAAGCATTGTTCGTAAGGTATTTATAAATAGTTTGAATTATAAATAGATAAAAATGAGTGATAAATAAGTTAATAATATTTGTGAATTCATCGAAATATATGAATAAAAAGTATTATAAATATTTTAAACTGCTTATAAACATGAAACAAATATAGATTAAACTAGTGAACTCATTTTACTTTTATTGACGGGAAATTGGGTTGAAAGGCTCTTTCTTACATTTGTATTTAGTTTATTTTTTTAATATTAACAAATACTTTACTTTCGTGGTAGGTTGATTAGGGAAAAATACCAATAAATATCACATAAAAGGTATTTATTAAATTTAAAATCGTATACTAGGGTGTTAATATATAAATATTTTGCACGTTATTTATCTTTACTTGTATATAGTAAAATAGGGTTTACGGGCATATTTAACACAAATTTAATGTAATTCGTTCCAGGAAGCTTGCTTTATTTATTTATTTGCAAAAATGAAACTCGAAGACCTATAATATCAAGGAAATGACAAGATCATCAAAGTGCTTCCATTCTTGATGTACGTGTTAGTCATTAAGGGTGGACATGATTCTATTTGATTTTGGTTCCAAGAGAATTGAACCAAATCATGAACAAATTATTTTTTTGATAATGGAATCGAATGATTCTTTTTTTTTAAAATTTTTAAGATATGAAACCATACCGGAATCGAACTATTCTGTTCTGGTTTGCTTTAGTTCTCGTTTCATTACTGATTGAAAAAAAAATAGAAAAAACATTTTAGGAAGAAGAATCGAAGGTTGATGCTTCAATTTCAGAAATCCAATTGACGGCAGACAGTAGTTATTAGTCTCCATACGAGAGTTGGTGTATAAATTGAAAAAAAGAGAGAACATTATAAATGAATTATAGTCTTTAGTTTCCACATTTAGAAATGAAAAATCGAAAGCGCATGATCTTTTTGTCCTAATTTTCGATTAAATTTTGCATTTTTTTTAAATGTGAATTGTTATTATATATAATTTAAATATTGAGTTTGGTTCTTGGTTTTAGAACTAGAACCTAATAATTTTTAGTTCTAAAAATCAAAACCACTAATTTTTTTTATAAAATCCAACCGAACCACTATTTTTTGTTTGATTCTGGTTTGATCTGGTCATTTTGTCCACCCATACTAGCCATAATTTCATAAGTTTCTCTTTGATACTATATATATAAAGAAATATTTTCCTTCTAGAAGAAATAACTCCCTACATTGATTTATTTTCATTATTTAGCCAACTTTTTTATTATTTATTTAGCCCCTATTTGAACCACATTATTTTTTTTCATTCTCATTCTTCAACTTATGTTTAACTACACATTTTTCAATAAAATAATATTTTTCATCACATCAATAATTTTCCTTTTTTTTTTCCAACCACACATTCTTCATCATATCAACAAAAAAATGCGTTCTTGGAGCAAAAATGTGCACCAAACAGGGGCTTACAAAAACTAGAACATATAATTATTTAGGAGCATAGTATAAATTTCAATCTCAATTTTCCCGCTTCTCGACCAATCCATTCCAAAAAAACATATTAGTCCTTATTTAATTGTGTGCAGAAAGTAAAAAGTAATAATTTTTTTTTTAATTCGATAAAGAATAAAATAACACCTCTTTTCTTTAATGACGTCATGAAATAATGGTATGTGTATATCATATTTGTACATTACGCTTGACATCATCATTGTTGGCAATATTTGATTGGTATTTTTTTTTAAACTGGTCAATAAGGTGTTGTCATTTGGTAAAATGTAAAAAAATAATGTAAAGGATAATGTACATATATCATGATTGTGATATCATGATAGGTGTGAATTTAGGGGGGACTGGGTTGGGCTTCGGTCCAGTCCCCCCTCCCCCGCCAGCTCAATTCAATGTTTTGAGGTTAGAATTTTACGTGTAAATTTTTTTAACGTGTTAGTCCGGCTTAATTTTTTTTTAGTTTGATCCTGGATCTATCCCTGATCATGAGCGTTAATTACTTGATTGGTCACTGAATTTTGCGGTAAGGCTTTCAGTTACTAAATTTCAAAAATTTTCCCATAGTCATTTAACTTCGTAAAATGCTATCACATCCATCACTCACTCAAAGGACAGTTAAAAAATTGACGAATTTGCCGACGTGGCTGATGGGATTGAGTACATGGCAATCTACTTTCCACTTGACTTCTACATTATCAGCAATTTAAAAACTGAGTGGTAGATTGGATAATGAATTATAAAGTTCAGTTTTTAACGGGGTAATTTTTAAAAGAGTGCATAAAAGAGGGAAATACTGATTAACGGGTTAATTCTCGACCAAGCCTCTAACGTTATAAAAGAGGGCACAATGATAGCAGAATGAGATACTTTCTTCCACTTGTTAAAGAAAAAATGTAGGAAGACTATAGCGTTATAAACTGAGAAAACGATGCAATGGTCACTCACTTGGATCCATGGATAATAAGGGCAAGATCCTTGGTCATTTTTTCACACTCCACTACACCATACAAACTATTTCTAGTTTCTCACTGAAATTCAAGAGCTTCGCATTGTTGTCCAATTTCTCCCTAAGTATTTTGCTCACTTGTTAATATTTTTTTCTTATTCGTAGTTAAAGGAAATCATTAAACTTTTCAGTTCAACATAATGCATTTTATTATAGCAAATTATTATACTTAAAACTAAATTTAGTTGTATGTGTGCAAGCCCTCAAGTCCAAGCAAAAATTGAAGCAATGCTTTTTTTTCACCTCCTTTTTACGGTGGCGTTTGACAGTTCCATAGGTTGCTTCAGCCTCGATCATCTTTCCATCAAGACAGTACTCCTGAATAAAAAATTAGAAATCTATTTGATTCTTAAATAAAGTTATGTACGAATTTCAAAGTTGAATACTATCAAACGATCAATACACTTTGGCGATACTATAAAGAATTGAATTGTGAGATAGGAATACAGAAAAAAGAAAGAAAAAGACTAAAAAAAATAATGATTCATAAAAATGGAGGTTAATTACCTGAATTATACTAACCTTTGCGTAAAGTTTCCATCGGATACTGAACTTTTAAAAATTATCTTGTTAACCACTCAACTTCATAATTCGTTATTCTATCCATCACTTAGTTTTTAAATCGCTAATGACGTGGAAGCCAAGTTAAAAATAAATAGCCACGTACGCAATTCCGTTAGCCACATCAGTAAATCCATCAATTTCTTAATTGTGCATTTAGTGTTCGATAGATGAGATTACATTTTGCAAACTTCAATGACCCTTTGCTGGCACCATAGACAACAAAATTACTAGCATTATTATCTATTTATAGCACATTTCGACTAAGTCTAAAAAATTTACTAATTAAGTAAATAAGTAACTTTTGAAATAAATAATCTTGCATTGGTAAAAGTTTGAAATAAATAAGTGTCATAAAATATGAGAGAATAATGAATGAATAGTTGATACTATCTAGAAGTCTAGATGATTTTCCTCAAGTAATAAAATATTTTATTCAAATTGAAACATTTATCGAACTCGTATGTATAAGATCATTGCTATAATATAAAAAACATACTTGAATTTTGATTCTATTACTTTTCTTCTTAGTTTTATAATGGTATTTACTTTTGAAATTATTCATTATTTTAGGTAAATTTAAGGGAAAAAGTCAGCTATCTGTATGTGTTTGTGAAAAGAAGTACCTGAAAATGACGAAAAATGACGAGTTGAGATTTGCTGTCTATTCAATTAATTATTGACTTGCCATTTTAATTTAACATGTCATCAATTGATGAATCGGTGGTGAAGTTAATAATGGTAAATTTGAGATGATATGTTAACTTAAAAATAGTCTGTCGATAATTAATTTGGTTGACAACAAGTTGGACATAAAATTTGGACAGCAGATCTCAATTCGAAGATGACTAACTTTTTACTAGACTTAACAAACATGATTTTAAGCACGTTTTGTCATTTTTTGTGGTATAAGATCCTTCTAATTCAAATAATTGAAATCAAATTGTTGCAATTTTGTTTTATTTGTTTGCCTAATGGTCATAGCCATGGGCAGATAATTAAGCCAGAAACGTGAAGATCCGCAATTGATATTTACCAAAGACGACTTAATAAACAGAAAAATAATTCTTATAACTAATACTAAATAAAATATTTAATTTTAACAAGGAAAATGCTTGATATACATCAACATTTGCATGATCTATTGATGAGGTGTCAAAAGAAAGTGGATGGATTTTTTTCTTCGATGAGATTTTGATCCAATTAAATCTTATCACATCATGTGTTGGTAAATAAATATGTAAATTATGATATACATGTAACACAATTGTTTTAACAAATCTCATTTTGCTCGTGAATAGTGTTACGCGTGAGCTGCATGCTAAGATTAAAGAAGACGAGATCCTTTTTTTAAGCAATCTTACATTTATTTATATTTAAATGGGTATTTATCTTAAAAATATTTATGATGTTTGATTAAATGATCTCTCTTTAAAATATGGTTGTCTTTTGGGTGATATTTACAAAAAAATATTATCTTTATTTTCCTCTAATTAAATTTGAATTAGCCCCTTATTTGGTGGGATTAAAAATCAGATTTTATTAAATTTTGATAAAGAATGATAAAATGTGTTTTTGAAAAATTGTGAATCCCATGAAATATGTTATTCAAATTAAATTTCGACTTTAACTTAAAATAAAATTTAGATTTTAATTTATATCAAACAATGACTTATCATTATCTGTTTCATTTAGTAATCTGAGGGCACGTTTGACTCTTATTATTGCAGAATGAGAATGAAAAATATAGTCGTTATTAGGTCCCACACAAGAGATAAAAATTCAAAATTGATGGCTTGATGTGATGTATAACGGTCATTATTTTCATTTTTATGGATGGAAAATGAGAAACAAATGGAGGTTGGATATATTATTAAAATTTGAATAAATTCCAGTTTTTCTCTTTGAAGAAAAGACAAAAATGGTATATTTTGGCATGTGCAATTACTTACAAAAACATAGTTGTAAATTTTCTTTAACCATTGGTGATATGAAATATAAATTTTCTTGAAAATACTGTTTTGACTCAAAGTAACAAAAAATTAGAAGGCAATACTCCCCCATATGGTAAGTAAGAAAATGACAAAAGAAAGTATTCCTAAACTAAAGTTTCTAATTTAGATCATGCTCCGAGAGAGATTGCGTTAGCTCCTCATTGTGCCTTCCTATATAAAAACTTATAAATTATGACTCGTTTTATTCTCATTTCATCATTATTCACACACAGAGAGAGAGAGAAGAGAGAGAGAGAGAGAGAGAGAGAGAGAGAGAGAGAGTGAAGGGTAGAGGAAAATGGAGGAGGAGATAAAATCAAGATTCAAAAGAATTTGTGTATTCTGTGGGAGCAGTTCTGGCAAGAAACCAAGTTATCAAGAAGCTGCTATTGAGTTGGGCAAAGAACTGGTAACCTATATGAATTCCAAATCAGTATATACCTATAGCATTATCTTATGTATAAATTTAGAGTGTTTAGATATTTGCTTTTGATTTGAATTCATCAAGTTCTTAAAGAATTCCATACTGTTCATCATTTATATGCGGATATGCTTTTTCCTACGAATTTTTGTTTTCTTTATTAATTTTCTTTCTTTTCTTTATCTCCTGGTTAAACTGAATGGCAGATTTATACACCTTAATGGGGTCTTCTTTTGTTGAAGCTCAGATCAGATTCTTTCTTTCTTTCTTTCTTAATCTCTCTAGCTAAGGAATCAGAACACATTTTAACATGGGCACTGCGGCAGATGGGTCTTGGGGGGAAAATCAGGTTTAGGGTTTATGTTTGGTTTAGCATAAGGAATTAGGGGGAGAAATTAGAAGCTAGCTGCAACCTGGCTGTCATTTCAGAGCAGCCCATCTTGCGTGATATTAATTAGTTTAGTTTATGGGGTTTAAGTTTAGTTGTGTTATAAAAAGTAAAAAAAAAAATGCCAACCAAAAGTGCCATCTTGATATCATGACTCTTTTAAGCGTGTTTTTCTATTACCAGACCTTCCATCATTTTTGTTTCATGGACGTATAATCATGTACAAATAAAATCATTTGAATAACCATGCTCACAGTTTTCCATGATTTTTGAGGCATCCTATGAATTATAATTTATGGGTTTCGTAATTTGTTGATCAAGTGTTTGTAGTATGCATGTGTGATGTGTTTAATCTGACGCGTTTGGTGAATTCCCTTTTCATTTTTTTCAATGTGTAATTTTTATTTTTTTGAAGGTGGAGAAAAGTATTGATTTAGTCTATGGAGGTGGGAGCGTGGGTCTTATGGGTCTTGTTTCTCAGGCAGTTCATGATGGTGGGCGCCATGTTCTAGGGTATTGTTATCTCTCTCTCTCTCTCTCTCTCTCTCTCTCTATTCAGATATACATACACATGATATACATAGATATCTCTTAATCCCTCTCTCCCACACAATATGTAGGGGAAGTCTGGAATGACAAGTCCTCATAATTCTCATCTTTTGTTTGGTCTTAAGGAATAATGAAAATGGGGAAATCTCATAAATTTTGTTTACTTCTGTCCATGCAAGTCTGTCAAGGTTATTATTGATGTTTCTCTTACCATCCAAAGGCAGACATCATGGGATCAAATGTTGGTTTCTGATAATTTCACATGTTTTTTAACCAACAATCTCATTTGTGATGTGTTTAATGTTCAAATTCTGTACTGAGAGTTGGACAATATAATGAACTAGGTTTTCTAAGGCCTTTTTTCTTCTTCTATACGCTCACATCTAAAATTGGATGTCCTTAGCCAAACATAATTCTTGGATTTCAGAGTAATTAAATATTAGCAGTACCTTAAAGAGATAAAGAGCTTTTAAGTAAGTTGGATCAGAGTATATAAAGTGAACTGATTTGGATCAAAAGGTATAAAAGGTTTGATGGAAATTGTTGTGGCTGATTGTAATTTTTTTCATGTCCCCTTTTTGTTATTCTTTCTGATAGGGGAATAGACAATAAATTTGATATGCAAATGAAATGACACAAATTTATGGGAATATTTTTTTGTTGTTTTCGATGCTCAAACTCTACTTTACTTGCAGGGTTATTCCAAGGACTCTCATGCCTCGGGAGGTATGACTAGAAACTTTTAATTATCGAACTTTTTCTTATGTTGAAAATTTTCATTTCACTTTGAATTACAATCTTATAGAAGTAATACATCTCGGCAGTGTTTTAAAAAACGTAAAGTGTAGTTAGATATGGAGGTGAAACTTCAAGTTTTACGAGCTTAAGCGAACCTAAACGATGCCTAGGCGTAAAAAATCGTTTTCTTATTTTAATTTTTTAATTATTTCATCTAATAATTAAAATAGTACATATCAAATATCTAAAATTATAAAATACTATATTTACTTAATAATTCCAATAATTAGTCAATTATACAATTTTCAATTAGATAAGTCCTATTGAATAGATTTATAGGTTCATACGTGCTTTCGAAGTTTTCAACAAAATGACGAGTCTCAATATTGCAATTACATATGTAGATAGTATCGTAATTTAATCTTATTTAACTCTTTATTGAATAAAGTCATTTTTAACTTTTGTACAGATAAAATTTTTTAAAAATTTGAATTAAAGTCTAATAAAATTTTTTTTGAAAAATAAAAAATTAATAAACTGAAGTTAAGTAAAAGATTTCAAAACAAAAAAATAAATAAATATTTAATAAAGCTCACCTAAGGGAGATGAAAGAGAGGAAGGAAAAAATTCAACCTTTTAGGAATTGAAAAATAAAAAAGTGTATGGGTGCGAAGTGAGACGTTTTGCCCGAACTTTGAGCCTAGACACCTCCTGAACGTGTAGAACACGGCATCTAGGAGAGCAAAAACCAAATAAAATGATTTCTGAATTTTATATTTTTTGTAGATCTTGAAGTCTATTTCTCAAGATTTCAACTATAGTGGTCAAAGGCATTTAAATATACAACATATTGTCATCTAAACATATATTTATCACAGATAACAGGGGAAACTATTGGGGAAGTACAAGCTGTATCTGATATGCACCAGAGGAAAGCCGAGATGGCTCGACAAGCTGACGCTTTCATTGCCCTTCCAGGTATACAAATCCCATCTACCTTTCTAAATCAATTAAAACTACACATGTCCAAGATTTTTAAAGCTATTACTTTATCACTTTCAGGCGGTTATGGTACACTCGAAGAGTTGCTTGAAGTTATTACATGGGCTCAGCTCGGAATCCATCATAAACCTGTGAGCTACGCTTTCGCCTAGTTTCAGATTGCCATATCGATATATTCGTGACACAACGTGAAACAAAGAATTCAAGCAAAAACCTTGAGGAATCCACTAAATCACGAAGAAATAAACTCCCCAAAATTTTATTAGTGTAAGATGATCAAAAACGAAAAATTAACCCTTTATTTATAAGGGGTTACATAAAAACTTAATTTAAACAAACTAAAATTGCAAAGAATTCGAAATAAACTAAATAAGAAAAATAACACTAAACCTTTAAAAGCAAATTTCGACTTCTAAACGAACTCGGATGGCTAAAATCTATCTTATGTCACAAGAAGGCAGTGAATTCTACTCGTTTTATCATTCTCTTTTCGAAATGGTATTATAAGTCCAAATTAGAGCTCAAACGCAACAACTGTACTATTGCCCTTTTTTTCCTTTTCGATCCAATTTTTTCTTCAATCCAGTCAACCATGTGTTCTACATCAATTCATGTAAAAGGCATTCAATTCATATGTGTTTTTGAGTTTCATACGTGCCACTGAAAATAAGTTCGTTAGTCAAAATTCCTTATCATTTGGATTTGTAATGGTTCACATGGAAAGATTTGCAAGATTTTGTTTTGAAATTATAGTCATGTAACATGATTTGAATTTCACTCGCAGATCATCTCCATATGAATTGGAGAAAAGTCATAATTAGAAAATGGGGGATTAGTGTTGGTCAAAAGTATACATTTTGTACGACATTAAGTCATATAATGTGCTTTCTTTAATCTAAATTAATTCACTAATCTAATTATATAAACATATGCAGGTGGGCCTGTTGAATGTTGAGGGATACTATAATTCCTTGTTATCTTTTATTGATAAGGCCGTTGACGAAGGTTTTATCTCTCCAACAGCTCGAAGAATTATCGTGTCGGCTCCGACCGCCAAACAGTTGGTCAGAGAACTTGAGGTACTAGATTCCTTGTCCAACAACAAAATTAGCTATAAAGAAAGCAATATTTATGCAATTTAAGGACAAAACAAATGTAGTTTAATAATAAACTCATCTACTTAAATAAACTGCCCTTTGTATGAATTACCTCACTATAGAAGATGGATAAACTATTTGGGCCTATTCAAGATGTGAGCTCTTGGGAACATCAATGTAATCTCTAGAGAACTTTTATCCGTTGAACAACTGTTCTTTCAATCAGTGTTAAGGGATTGAATCTTATATCGAATAAAAATAAAAATATAGATCAATTTATAAGAATTTGGACTACTTCTCTTAATAAGGTTGACATTTTAAGATGGAACACAAAATCTTAACATGGTATCAGAGTCCATTAAACTCTAATGAGCAATTCAATATTATTAAACTCCAAAAAGTGAGCATATGAATTTCAAGATTGATTTCCTCAAATAAGCCACTATCTTGCGGGGGCGTATTAAGGCCAATTTTATTATGCTCGACGGATAAATCTTGTAGTCAAGCTCCCTTGTAACTTTGCAAGAAAATAATTTGTCATTTTTTTTTCAAAATCCCCTAAGAATGGAAAAACTTTTTACCTTATACCATATAATTTATAGGGAATTGTTTAAAAAGGACAATGTTGGAGATGGCGAATGAAAAAAGAGTCCACTTTCTAATTCAAGCTAAAATAATTTTTAGCTCATTCTTATTCTCGATTTTGTATTTCAGGAATATATTCCAGAGTATGATGAAGTGACATCCAAATTGATATGGGAAGAAGTGGGAAGACTAAATTATGTGCCCGACCCCGACTCAGGCGTTCCTTCGTGACAAGCCCGGAACAGAATAATTTTGTCTTTTTTTTTTTTTTGGGGGTTCAGAATTTCCAGTAAATATTATTCTGGCACAGGAACAACTTCTTGTATTTTGGGGCAATGCCATTACAATGTAGCAAATCTTAATTAATATACACGACTATGGGTAAAAATATGCAACATTTTGTGGGTCCATATGAAGAAATCCATTTTATCTGACAACGTCATTTCTACTGACTATGTCCATGATTTGTGTATTTGCAGAGAAAAATTAGAGTACCTGTATTTTGGTTACAACAAAAGTAAAAATATTGAAAATAAATTCTCCAAATACTTATTTTCTTGCACATTATTAGTGCAAAATTTTTTGCTTGTGAAATCAGAGAAGATTACGTTGAAAATTTTCATAGCATGTTTAGTGAGATGAATTGGACGACAATCCGCATTATTGAAATCCAAAAAGGAGATAATAAAAGGTTTAATAATTACACAATAAAATAAAACATCATACAATAAAATAAAAAAACTTAACCGTCCAAAGATGGGAAGTGCAATAAAGGTTTAATAATTACACTTCATGCGACTTATTCTTTGTTATCATTCCGACCAAGTGTCTCTCCTACTCTTGACAAATTTCAAATTCGATACTTGAATGTGATTGCGTATATTTGTCGTACCCAAATTCGAGTAGTCCATAACTAACTCATAATCATCAATAATGGAGTCAAAATCGTCCCCATCATATTCTCTTGACCTAGGGTAGAAAAGTCATATACCTTCATGGTGAGGATTATAGCTGTCGATGGATTAGATTTTAATTAGAATCCGATGAAATTAATGAGAGACGGATTTAGAGTTTCAGTATGCTACTCTTTTAAAGCATCTTATAAACAAACACAAATTTTTTCATGTTTATAATAAGAATATCAGTATAAGTGCAAGTTACAAATTGTAGAAAATTTGTTCTAACTTGTGCATATTAAGCAATCTCCTAACATTTAGAAATTTTAACTATGAATGCAATAAAAGACTTGAAAAAAATATAACAATTTTTTTATTTTTTTAATTTAACTTAACTTTATACAACCAACTTTTTTCAACAAATCTCCTTACTAAGATGATTCAAATACAAGTATGAAACAATACAAGCAGTGGCGGACTCAGCACCCGGTTGGAGAGGGGGGCGAGCGTGTTGGGCTCCGTCAGAAGAGTTTTGGGAGGAAGAAGGCCACCGGCTCGGCGCCTGGTTCAAACTTTAGTGGTTCTGCCGTTCTGTCTTCCGGTTCATCATCTTCATCAGTTCTTTCTTTTCCCTTTTTTTTTTTTTGGTTATGAGATTGGACCGTTGCAGCCCAACCCAACCTTTTTTTTTTTTTTTTAATTAGGTTGGACCATTTGTTTTTCGACCCAATACTTAATTATATATAGGTCCAGCCCAACCCTTTTCCCCCAATTGAAATTAAACCAAATTGGAAACAAAATCATTTCCTTTAAGGTTTCAACGCGATTCCGATTTCCTTCCGCCACTGACTAACTGTCCAATCATCTTCTCCCTTCTGTGGTCCGCCTGCCAGATTCGTCACCACCGTCGACTACCAGTATGAATGGCTGCAGCTTCGCCACTGTTTGCGACTCCATGAGTTTCACTTTTCTTCCCATCGTCTTGTTTTTGTGTTATTTTCTATTTTCTATTTATGAGTTATGAAATCATGATTTATGTTAGTTTTCAGTGTTGTTTCATGTATGATTTATGAATTGGAATTGGAGAATTGGAAATTTGGAATTGGATTTGGAATTGAATTTGGAATTGGGGGAATTGAAAATTTTGATTTGGAATTGGATTTATGAATGTTGACACTTTTCGCTTCTACATTACCAACAAAATATAATGACACTACATTCAAATATATAAAACTATCATAATATATATAATTTTTACGTTTTCATATATATAATTTTCATGTTTTAGTGCGTTCACATATATTATTTAATAATTTTTAATATTATTTAATTAAATATTAATAAACGACATCACTCTTACTATCGCTGATTGCCGACGTTGACTGATCAACGTCCGCCCGAGATCAACTTCAATGCTGGATCCGCCACTGCATACAAGTAGATCTTCTGAAACATGATATACACTAAGCTACAAAAATAATTTTGTCATCTTGCTCATCTAGTTTTTGCTTCTTCAAATAGCAGCATTCCCTTTCCAGATATCCCATTTTATCTCAATTATAGAAAGTCCATTTTTCCTTCAGTCATTTGAATCATGCTTCCTCGTCGTGAAGTTTTTGTTGGTTTTTCCCAGAGTCCTATTTTGTATCCTCCATCATATGTATTGTCGAACCCCCCCCCCCCCTCCCCCTTTTTGTAAGGGTGACGTGGACAACAGATGTTGGACCTACTTGCGTCCAAGCAAGCAAATTTAAACACGTTTCGATCCGAGATTTGGACGAAAATGAGGATGTTTATGAACGTGGGAGATGTTCTATGATTTGAGACAAAAATATTCAAACATTGGTAATATGATCAAAGATGATTGCATATTAATAAACAATCCCAAACAACTCAAACAAAGTAAAAAATAATCTAAACTCAAACAAACAAGTAAGAAATAAGCAAGAGAGAAGATCTAGTGTGGCTTTAAGTGTAAAGGGTTGCATTAGATTTAAATGTTACGAGAGTTGCTATTTATAGAGTTCGGGCCGAAGTGGTAGACGTTGGATAAGAACCACATAGATTCATCTCCCAGGTCGAAGCCTCACACCACTTAGTCTACTACTCATTTAATGCATTGACAATGGGTCAGTCACCCTAAGCTGACAATCCCGACATTCATCATTACAAACATTACATCAATCATTTCTAGAGATTGTGTGCAGATCCTCATAGAGCCAACGAGGGCTTTGGCCAAAGGGAGTTTAGAATTGGAGGTCTTCGGTGTGAAGAGCTTTGGCTTCTTCTTTGACTTCTTTACTTTGACCAATTGGGGTATTTGTTGACTTTGTCAGCTTTTATTCATATCTCCATGTAGAGTCTCGGTGGAGAGGCCTAACATGTATTCTAGAAGATTAGCCACTATATTCCTCCGAATTTTTTCATTCTGAACTCTTCCTCTACCTGGAGATGGCACCCATATTCTTCAATATAAATATCATCTTTCCGGTGTTTAAGACTTTTCATATAATCTTTCTACAATGGAGGTAGTTTATCTATGATAAACGATTCCACAATGGACACTCATTCATATTCATGTTGTATCGAAGAAATTGTTTGTAGATGTGAGTGATTCATGAAATTGCTCAATTAACTTTTAATTATCCACCACGTGATATTGAAAAATTAGAAGCCAAGAAGTTCTCATTTGTAGCTTCTTCCGATATATACTTAGCCACCAATGTGTCAAATATATCATTGGCGGTAGACTTCTTGTGATATTGGTGGAAGAAAGCACCTGATATAGCAGTGCAAATGTTACCCTTGCACATGTAGTCGTCTTGTTCACTTTTTTTATCTAACCCTTGCATCCGCCAGTGGTTCATCTTCGGTCCACATTCAATGTAATAATAAGAAAATGTAGCTTCTTCCATCCACAAAAGTTTGTCCGGTCGAACCTTTCCAATCCAACTTACCAAAATCCCTAAGACATGACAGGAGGAGCCATTGTAAATTTGCTTCGAATATAGTTTTAAGATTGTTGGTTAGGGTACTCTTTTGCAATCTCTTGAAAGAACAATTCCGCACAAATGAGTGCACAATGGATAAGCCTCCAAAATACATGAAATCAATGAAATGCACATTAGCGTTTATGCACTAACGACAATAAATGTAGATGTTGGCCTTTGTAATTAGGTTCTATAGTATTCCGTACACAAATTAAGGTTTCAAAAAAAAAAATTAGATAGAAAGACGAAGAAATGGAAGAGAATTAATTTTACATTTTCATATATCTAAAACAAGAAATCATCAATCTTATTTATAGATTGTAAAACATTTCTTATGTTAGAGTCGCAACATTTCGAAAATGTCGATTATATAACCGAATTTGGTGTGAAAATGGGCCTAAATTTAAACATGAAAAGACGCAACAGGGGGCAGCCGTCTTTTGCTATTGGGCGGCTTCCGTTTGGGCAAGAAGGAAAAACTGCTAGCCGTGCCCCCGCATTGGCCCCCGATTAGCTTGTTGCGGCCCCCCGATGATCCCACTCTGGCTCCCGCTTCTCTGAACGTAATCGATTATTAGAAATCGACATTATTATTAGAAATCGACATTATTAGAAAACTTTCCAACGTAACTATCCTAGGATCGACTTGCTTTATCGAAACCCACCTCCTTCCACGAGCTATTCAGGGGCACTTGAAATTTCTTTCTTACCCGACCTCTATGTTTGATCAGGTCAATGCACCTAGTGGGACATCCACGTCCTTAGTCATCTAGTCTATAAGCCCCACGCAATCTATGATGGGTAATGCTACATGTACACACATATTTTTACACAATCTTTTACACCTCTCTCACATGGAGGGGGGTCCACGATTATTTTATTATGTGTTGACCTCCTTCCATGTGAGAGAGGTGTAAAAGATTGTGTAAAAGATTGTGTACACTTAACATTATTCATCTATGATAAGTGTAATTTATACACTTAGCTAAACTTTTAAATAGGAATATTTGGGAGTACTTCTGGTAAATTATAGTTTAATCTCATGTATTTATTGTTTGTTAGATACAACTCAATAATTGAAAGGGAAAATTGAAAAAATTGAACGAAAAATGATGACTTCCAAAATGTTCGGGGACCAAATTGTAAATATTTAATAATTGATTCGAACTACATAATGAGGACTGAAGACCGTTCAAGATTACAAGTCAATAGTGAAATTGCAAGGAAAAAAGACAAAAAACACCTTGGAGGAAGTTCATATACTAGCTTGCAATTGGTCCTAAAGTTCCTAAGCCAAGGTGCACATGGGCTAATGCCTTGCGGAGCAACCTGAAGGGCAAGCATGATTACCATATGTGCGCATGGTAATAATTTGACAGAGGGGACAACTTTCATTTTTTCAATAAAACTCTTTTGGATTTCAAATTAGACGTATTTCTTGACATAATTTTCCCACCTATAGATACAAAACAATGGCTAAACATTAAAGGATCTCTCTCTCACCTCTCCTATCAATTCATAGCATAAAATCTTTCCAAAACGAGGGATAAATTCATCATAAGTTGAAGAGGAGAACAAATCTAGCAAGGAATCAAAATCAAGAAACATCAAGAATTTGAAGAATAAAATCTTATGATTGAAGATCAAGATCAAGAAATAGATTTTACATCTCCATCTAGTATTTACAAGTTTCAGGTGATGATTTTTCAATTTCTTTGTTGTTTTATCCTTAAAAATATGTTAGGCTAGATTTCTTTGGTGTTTAGATGAAGATGAACCCTATTCTTGTTTATTTTTAATTCAAATACCAAGCACTTTAATTAATTTGTGTTCTTGATTAATCTTGTATACTTTGTTGAATTATTTAATTGTTTGATCATCAATTAGGTAATTAGTTTCTTATTGTAGTACTGTGAGGTTTACAATAACCTATAACTTTGCAATTTCAACATGCGGACAATAGATGTTAGAAATAGCATGTATAGCGTGAGATTACCTATATAATCGAGTAGTTGAATACGTTATTATGCATATGAATTCAGACTGAAATATGATATGGTCATGTTTAGAATATGTTTAACTTAACTCATGAGAGATAGTTAAATAAAATTGAATTATCGATTGTCATGAATTTACCCTAAATTACATATGTCAAGAATTGAAAATATTAATAGGGGAATTTGGAACTCCAATACATCCATTCACATATTTAGTTACAAATAATCTTAGATAACTAGTAGAATACTTTAGATAAATAACATAAATTTATTTTAGTACTTTACATTTAAATTTGAACAGTTTGATACAGATTAATTTAAAGCTTATTTCTTGTGGAACGATACTCTTTACTTATTAAATTATTACTTGTCAAAGATCTGATATGCTTGTGAATTTCGCACGAACAATCTATATCAATTTGATTTTTTTTTTTCCCTTCATTTACTTGCACGGTCCACATATATCAAGCTGCTCAAGTCTTCCTTATTCATGTTTGTGGGGGATCCTTACAAAACACCATACAATAAGTCTTTGACAGCTCGCCTTAAATTGGTCTTAATCTTCACTTGATGACTCTTAAGATGGTGTAAGATCCCTGATTGAGTTTATCTTCATTCCACACCTAAACAAGCCCTTATACAAATTTGCAGAAGCACCCCCTAACATTCCAATCTTATGTAATTTTAGCCCTAAATTTTCTGAAGTTTGCAAGTTGGTCTCGAGTTTTCACGAATCGAAATGTTGGTTCTTGTATTTTCAAATGGTTAAAAATATCTAAATAAAAACGTATGTATGCTTGGTGGTGGGGGCAATCCCTAGTTGACTATGAAGTTGTTAAACATCGAGTTTATATACATATATATATATATATATATATATATATATATATATATATATATATATATATATATATATATACATATATATATATACAGAAATGATCTAATGAGCACTAGTGCTTATCTTATCCTAAATACCGATGAGTTGGCACATTAATTCATTGGTGGATTGGAACTCACAAAATCTTTATCCACCAATGAATTAATGTACCAACTATATATATATAGAAATGATCTAATGAGCACCGGTGCTCATCTTATCCTAAGCACCGATGAGTTGGCACATTAATTCATTGGTGGATAAAGATTTTGTGAGTTCCAATCCACCAATGAATTAATGTGCCAACTCATCGGTGTTTAGGATAAGATGAGCACCGGTGCTCATTAGATCATTTCTGTATATATATATATATATATATATATATATATATATATATATATATATATATATATATATATATCTTCTCTCTTATTGTTTGAACTTTTAGGCGAGGAATTCTAAGTTCAAGTTTTATTACTACTTATTTATCAAAATTGTTGATATAGGACAATCTTATTCTAAATAGGATTGATTTTATCTTGTTTTCTTCTTCTTTCTTATTTAGAATATAATTTCTTCTTCTTTCTTGATTACAATTTTTTTTTTCTTTCTTTTAGATTAGGATTTTAGTTTCACTTTCTTTTAGAATCTTATTTTAGTTTCCTTACAGTAATAATATTAGAAAATTGTTTTACCTAAACAAAGACCTCGTACACTTTTAATTATCAAATTCAATCAATTCAATATAATAAAATTATTCTCCACAAATTTCGATTTTTTCAACTTTATTCTTATTTCAAAAATTCCAATTCCGCTTCAACGTCAATTGTGCACATGTTGTAACAATGTTGGTAAAACCAACACACTTTTATGGAGTGGAGTCTGTCATTTATATAGAGTTTGAATATAGAGATAAAATAGGGAAGATATTTACAGAAGGAAACCGTATCACAAAATGAAAATTGTATCTCCTAAATTATGTCTTCCACAATTAAGGAGGATTTCGTAAATCAATAACTGATTTACTAGAATCTTTGACAGCCCTCACAAGCTAAGAGTGTGATTAACAGACACTCGAAGCTTGGATCGAAAGAAGACATAAAGATCCCGTGAGACACTTTTGGTGAAGACGTCTTCCAATTGTAAGTGGGATGGAACATGCTGCAGATGAAAGGTGCCAGCAACAATGAGCTCACGGAGAAAATGATAATCAAGGTCAATGTGCTTGCTGCGTTTGTGAGACACGGGATTAGAGCTCAAAAAATTGCACTCTTGTTGTCACAAAGAAGAAAAGGCCGGTGAGTTAAAGTAACCTGTCTCGTAGGAGATGAGTGAGCCATAAAACTTCAGTAGCAGCAAGAGCAAGAGCGCGATATTCAGATTCGTAGCTTGAATGAGAGACTGCGGGCTATTTCTTGGCACTCCAAGAGACAAGATTATTACCAAGAAAAATCGAGTAGCTAGAGGTGGAGCCTCTAGTGTCCGGGCAGCCAGCCTAATCAGCATCCGAGTATGCAACTATGCCCATTAAAGAGGAGGAAGTGAACTTGAGACCAAAATGAAGTGTACCTTTGACATAGCGAAGGATACACTTGACTGCCTGGAAGTGAACATCAGTAGGAGCATGAAGGAATTGACTTACAGAGTTGACGGACTGGGCAAAATCAGGACGCGTGATAGTTAAATACTATGAGGCACCTACTAAGGAACGATAGAGAGTTGAATCCGCAAATGAAGTACCTTCAAAGGAAAGTCGTTGAGAGACAATCATGGGAGTAGTAACCCGATTGCTGTCCAGCAGTTGAGCACGGGCCAAGACATCATTAGCATATTTAACCTGGATGAGGAAAAGACCTTCTGGGATGTAAGACGCCTCAAGACCAAGAAAATATGTTAGCGGACCTAAGTCCTTGATAGCAAATTCGGAGTGTAGCTCGGAAATAAACTGGTTGATTAGAGCAGAGTTATTTCCAGTGAGTATGATGTCGTCAACGTGGAGAAAGAGATAAATAAGATCATCCTGCCGATTTAGAACAAATAAGGATGTATCTGCGCGACTGCAAAGAAAACCAAGCCTGTGCAGAAATGAACTAAAGCGTTGTAACTAAGCACGTGATGCTTGTTTCAAGCCGTAGAGGGCCTTCTTTAATTTGCAAACATGAAGGGGATGGCGATGATCAACATAGCCCGAGGGTTGCTCCATATACTGGGCTTAATGAAGAATGCCATTGAGGAAGGCATTTTTTACATCAAGTTGACGTAAGGGCCACTTGTGAGACACGGCTAGAGAGAGGATAACACGAATTGTGAGGCTTTGACCACAGGGCTAAAGGTGTTTGAGCAATCAAGATCGTGAATTTGAGTATAGCCCTTTGCAATTAGGCGTGCTTTGAAGTTCCCAATGGATCCATCAGCAAGAAATTTAGTCCGAAAAACCCATTTGGAACCGACAATATTAGTATTGGAGGGTCGGGGAACAAGATCCCAAGTATGATTTGTTTGAAACACCTTCATTTCGTCATCCACGGCAACTGATTTAAATCCCTTAGGTTCAGAGGTGGCAAGTAAGGGATGAATAAATGGAGAAGGCTGCACCAAGCTGAGATGAGCGGGATGTTGCAGTTTGAAAATTTCGAATTTGGCATGAGTTATCATGGGATGAGAGCCATTAGGAGCTGAAGAAGTAGTGGCATGAATCGGGTCCATGGAAGTTGCAGAAGGAACCAAGTCCATAGTAGGTGCAGCGCGGGCGAGACTGCATCGGAAGGAGATGTTGAGTCTGTAGCAAAAGAAGAAACCTGCAAGGGCTCAACAGCAGAGTTATCTGGACAATAATGACAAGGAGGAGTTGGAGGGACCTGCGTAGTAGTAGGGGAAGATGTGCTAGAAGATTATTCAAGAGAGCATGGTTCAAAGAAATTTGAAAATCCAATGTCAGCAACAGAAGAGGCACAGGAAGTAGTTGAAAAAGGGAAAAAAATTTCATCAAATTCAGTATGCCGTGTAATGTATGTGCGAGAAGTGGTAGTGTCAAAACAAGGGAAGCCCTTGTGAAAGGAACTATAACCAAGAAAAATACACGCTAAGCTACGGAGAGAGAATTTGTGAGGTGCGTAATCACGCAAGCATGGGTAAACTCGATAGCTAAAGGGATGGAAATTCTCATAATTAGGAGGCTGACCAAATAAAACTTCAAAAGGCGAGAGATCGCCAAGAATAGGCATAGGCAACCGGTTGATAATGTAGGTCGCCGTGATAAAAGCGTCAACCCAATACGAAGGAGGTACGTGGGAGTGAAAGAGGAGAGCAAGGCCAGTTTCCGTTACATGACGATGTTTGCGCTCAGCTCTACCATTTTGAGAAGGAGTGTATGGGCAAGACATTTGGTGGTGGATGCCAAATTGTTGAAGATGAGATTGAAACCGATTGCTTGTAAATTCAACCCCACCATCGCTTTGAAAAATCTTGATTTTGGTGATGTGTTGGTTTTCAACCAATTTTTGAAATTTGAGAAAAATATCAAAAAATTGGGATTTTAATTTTATGGGATAAAGCCAAGTGAATAGAAAGTGATCATCGATAAATAACACATAATAGTTAAATCCCAAATTTGATTTGAAGGGAGCAGGACCCCAAATATCGCAATGTAAGAGGCCTAAAACAACATTAGATCGAGTAGCATTCGGGGAAAAGGGCAAGCGATGGCTCTTAGCGAGTTGACAAGTAGAGGAAAGAGATGGATTAGGCAACAAAAAATTCAGAAATAACGGTCCTTTTTTATTTAAAAGAGATAATATCGAGTGATTTACATGACTAAGGAGCATGCCATAATTCAAATGAAGCATGTAAATTTTTATTTCTAAGGACAGAGACAAATGTAGAGTTTCCACATTCCAGTACATAAAGACCACCTTCTCGTTTACCTTTTGCTACTGTCGTTCCTGTTATTCGATTCTGTACAACAAAATGATCATGAGAAAAAGTGACAGATAAAGAAAAGTCAGAGGTCAGTTTGCTGATGGACGGCAAGTTTTTGGCAAGACGAGGAACAACGAGAACATCCAAAAGTTTTAAATTGGAAGAGGGGGAGAAAGTGCCAGTATGAGTAATAGGAAGAAAAGTGCCATTTCCCACTATTACACAATCTTTACCATGATAGGGCTCAACCTTGTCCAACTGAGAAGGGTCAGGTGTCATGTGAGTTGAAGCATCGGTATCGGTGAACCAATCAGACTCTGAGCACAGTCATTTGAGAGAGAACAAGCTGTCTGAGCACAGTTATTTGAGAGAGAACAAGCTGTCTGAGCATAGTCATTTGAGAGAGAACAAGCTGTGGTGAAAGCTTCAGCAAGATGGGCAGTAGGTTCGGCACGGTCAAAACGGTTCTAGCAACGATCAGCAGGATGAGTTGCAGGTCATCTTTGATGCGAAGTTCACGAGTCTTGGAAATATGGCTGAAGGAATTTTCCAAAGCAAGCCAGACATCACGAGCGATGGTGAGACCAAGGACTTCGACCATGGGTTCTTCACTTAACGAGGAGAAAAGAAGACTGAGAAGGCGTTGATCTTGAAGTTGCCATTCCACATATTTAGGATTTGGTTGAGAAGAAGAATAAGAGGAAATAGTGGGTAGAGGCGCTGCAACTGAACCATCGACATGGCTGAGGAGATTCTGACATTGAAGGAGAGGAAGAAACAGATTTCTCCAGAGAAGATAATTAGTGGAGGAGAGTTTGATAGTGACCATGTGGATCATGGTGTTGAAGGAGAAGGAAGAATTGGCCATGAGGGGATCGAGGAGGTTAATCCAAAAAAGGCTGATACCATAACAATGTTAGTAAAACCACCACACTTCTATGGAGTGGAGTCTGTCATTTATAGAGTTTGAATACAGAGATAAAATGGGGAAGATATTTATAGAAGGAAACCGTATCACAAAATGAAAATTGTATCTCCTAAATTTTGTCTTCCACATTTAAGGAGGATTTCGTAAATCAATAACCGATTTACTAGAATCCTTGACATGTTGAACTTTAAAAAAAATCAACTTGTACATGCAGAGACGTGCATAGATTAAAAAAATAATAATAAGTGATTGTTAAGTGAGTAATACTCGTGAATCCCACTAAATAACTAATAAAAAATAATTGATCTTGTATAAATAAGTTATTAACGATAGTCAAACATGAACTGAGTTTAAATAAATAAATGAATCCCCATTCTAAACAACTTAATTTTTTAAGTGGCTCGGTTCAATGTGTGATAGTTCTCAAATGCTAAAAGTGGTTGTCTATGGAGGTGAATATGGTGGTTGGAGGTAGCCAGTCCATTTGATTTTTGATGGCTAACCAAAAAAATAAATAAATAAATAATAACTTCGCTCCTGCAGGTAGTAATGGCGGCAACGAGGGAGGTGAAGAATTTCCATGTTATTTATTACAACGATACTCCTTTTTAATTATATCTTGCAAGCATGTTTGTTGTATTAAACAAAACAAAATTTGCACTAACGATATACTTCATTAAAATAGTACAAATGAGACATGATGTGCCATTAATCAAACACGTTAGGTAACATGTTTGTGGTACACATTACTGGCAGTTAGATTTTACGATTGTGACCTACTAAACGACAATGGGACATAATGTTGTTCTTGATCCTCGTCTCTCTTTCTTTCTCCAATGTAACTATACATTAGGACCGATGTAACAGATAAATTGCTTCTATCCGAGGGTTGAAGATTGTGTTGATTATAATATATTTGAATTCGTGTGTTCGTTTGATTTCTTGAGTGATCGAATTTATTTATAAATGCTTTTAAGTTTTTTCCACTATAATCGTGAAGGTCAACTAGTTAAAAGACATTTTAAATCTATGCAATATGGTACAAGATTAATGTATTGTTACCCCGTGCACATGTAGATGATCAAAGTTTACTTGTGATTATTAATTGGCAGTTACTTAAATTTGACATATGGTACTTCATCTAAAGTTAGTCGAATGAAGAAGTATATGATGAGGTCTAGACTAGTAATTGGAGTGAATAGAAATTTACGAAAGTTTATGCTTCAATCCATCATGCATCAGCTCTATAGCGCATTCGCCGAGCAGGGGTAAGAATGAGCTTCTTATCCAACTGATCTAGTGGTGTCACTTGTCACATATTGTCGAACTTATCCATTGAATAGTTGGTTAGACATCTAGATTGACAATCAATCTTTTGTTATATAGGATGGAGATCCTTATCAATACCGTGTAAAGAAAGACGAAGGAAAAACTAAAATTCAGTACATTCTACTATTAAATCTTGTTTAGTACAACGTATCAAAAATGCCTGTGAACTAATGAAGACAATGTATTGCTTGTTGCCTTTTGATGCTATTCTTGAAACATTATCTAGTTGAAACTAAAAGTGCAAGAACAAGAAATCAGAGCACGAATAATGCAAGGTATATGTATTTATTAAAACAATTCTGCTGTTTGCACAGAATAATGTACACACAGAAGCCGGCCAGAACACCCACAAGCAGGTGGGGCCCGGCATTTTTTCCAATATTTTATTCACAGTGGGACCCACCTCCATGTGAGATTTCTGGTGAAATTCTTCTGGTGAAATGCAATTATTCTTATTAAAAACCTGGCGCATAGAAATTAACATGTTCAATTATTGAAACTCAACATAGACATGACAGATTGTTGCAAGAAAACAAAACCTTCAACAACCTAATTGGGAAATAACACAATGCCCGGGTTATGGGTCCAATCCAGCTTATATTTCAGCGAAGTATTCGTTGCTGAGTTTGGGATCTGGTTTCATTGACTTGTCCCAAGTTTCCATCCAGCAGCTGGGCATACTTCATCAGGGTTCTCCTGAACATATTGCAATGCCTGCATTAAGTAACAAAAAATAAAACACATTAGATTATTGAACTTGCTAAAATGCATGCAAGTAGGGCAAGTGGTCTAAAGAGTGGCCACGAACGGCTTCCATGATCACACAATCACAGTGAAAAAACGTATGCGAAATACGGTGTTTAATAAGTTGTCCAACTTGTTTTGTGTAAAATTCTGTGAGTGGGAGTCTAACATCCAGATTTTACTGTTAAATTACGTTCCATTCCACAGTTTACCATCTGACTATGAAATCGGTTTCTCAATTCCTACAACTTTGTCTGCCAGAAACACCAAAAGAAGCTTCCACCGGTGCAGTTTTCATTTTCTGGGGAGAAGTTCTCTCAGGCACTTTCAACAAGAAGAGCAGAAATATTATAGATGCTGAAATACAATCATTCAACAAGAGCTTACCCTCTATTACTGTTCATTATGTTCCTTAGTTTGAGAGTTTTTCAAACTTAATATTATTATAAAGTGAGAAACTAGCGTTTCAGTTAAGACGAGGATGAGAATTCTAATTTGAATAGGGAAGGGGAAATGCCCATGTGAGCCATACTGAACCCGCTCAAATGATTCCTAGAAGCTTCAAGCCACTTAAAAACACTATATCGCATAAAATGTATAATATTACCTGGAGCGTTCTCAGTGTCTCATCGACACTTCCACCAATGGCAAGATTGTTGATAGTGATCCTTCCTTGTCAATGACAAAAAGTCCTCTTAATGCAATACCCTGAATCAACATAGATAAGTAAGACTTCAATTATAGTTTTTCTCTCCTAAATATTAAGGTAGAAAAATATAAGCTTAGGCAAATTTTTAAAAAAATTAAAGATCCATAAACTTTCTAGAACAAGGTGGACATCTCATCACAGTAGTACTTCATCGCGGTGAACCGGTGTAAGCTGGATGGCGTCGCATTATCAAATTTATCATCATTATAAGGCTCTCCATATTTCTATAGCCACCTCTAGTACTGTCTTCAGTTAGATGATATCATGAGCCCCTTTTTCTCCTAAAAAGTACAAAGCCAGATGAAAAGAAAGATGTCCTGAAGCTACACAGTATATTAACAGAGCAAATTAACAAATTAACTTCTCAAGTATTGACTAATTCGAAATTGGTAACGTGATCATTGAATAGATTGATCAGTATAAACGTGCACACCAGGTCAAACAATGTTCTGCTTGCACTAAAATAGAAATGTAGGGAACAACTTTGGTCTTTTTTCATCTCCTACCAAGAGAATTTAACATATTCTACTACTTACACCAGATAGCAAGCCGTAAACTCCATATCAATAGATAATTTTTATTATATCAGCTACAATATATTGTAGACAGCATTTGGAGCACTAATCACATATGTCGAAATGAATAGCAAGGTAACATTAAGACCATACTGATATCTTTAACCAAGCTGATTAATTGGTTTTTGAAATGCCAACAGGATCTTAAGTACCTGATCAGGAATCAGCACATCATATAACTTAGAAATCGATTTGGTCACATCAGAAACTAATGGATACTTCAAGTCACCCAAACCCCCAGACTTTCTGTCTGTTTGGACCCATGCAAGGTGGGAAACTTCAGATTGTCAAGCATAAAGTCAATACAACACATGAATATTAGATTCCACATGACCAGTCAATGCTGGTAAGAAAAAGCTAACGCTGAAAAGTGCACATGACTAAAATATTCTGATTGCATAGAAGACACAAAATTTCAACAGAAAATGACAGGAAATGACAAAGCACATTATTAGAAGACATAAGCATTGATGAAACATGTTAACAATAGCAGAAATAAGTAGTAACAACTCATGATAACTCATGAGGGAGAGAATATTACCATTTGTGCTCTTAATTTAGAAATGGGCACAGTCCAGATAGAAATTTCAATAATTGAAGTGGACAGAGCGGAGCTATGGAACAGAATGGAAAAGGAAATCTAAGTTCCTTCCTTCTGTGTCAGGTTGTACTTCGACTTCACTTGATACAAACAATCTTAGTCTATAGGTCTTCCAAAAAATCTTCGTCCGGGTCTAGGAGAACAGTATGGTGGAAGTTTACTTTAAATTTCATCAATAACCTTATCGAGGAATTTGAAATGAAGTAGACTAGCAGATCAAACATGCCCAACTATATCACAGGGAAAAAGACATTGGAGCAAGGGGTTCAAAGGACCACATTTATCTTAACCAACATTAATATTTCTCTCACATGGCAAATCTTTTCATAGGAAATCACATTTCCTGAAACAGAAGGAATGAAAAAGATTCCAATATAAAGTTAAAATAAGAAAGAATAGTCAAGTGAACTATATGTAGGAGATTAACGTAGAACATATAAACATCCACCACTGTAGCTATTCATATGAGCAACGACAAAAAACAGAAGTTGAAGAGTGGGAAACACAAAAAATTTCAACCAGTTTTAAATCCAGAAGGCTGTCTATTGAAACACCCAATATTTCTGTGTTTAATTTCTGAAATTCTTCATAACGATCACTGAAAGAAGTGATTTCTGAAAAGAAAGTAAGAGTAACGTACAAGTGGCATCGTCAGCAACCATTAGGTAGAAAATTATGTGGACAATATAGTGAAAAGTCAACTCTCCAGTGGGAGAAACAAATGCGAAGTCCAGTGGGTAGAAAAAGAGAATAACATATTTCTTCCCTATATACTCAGATAGTTTAACCTGCAGGCAGAATAATCATTACATGTTTATGAAAACGTTGTCTTAAAAACTAGCGACACCCATGCTAAGCAAATATTGCACAATAGAACCTCGTAGATGAAATAAAGAAATAAGTGTGTGTGCGCGCGCGCCCATGTGTCAAAGAGAGCGGGAGGGAACACGTAGAATTTATTTCAAACTTCTACAATCACCGTTCAATGAAGAATGCAATAATACATCAGAATTCTATTCTTTTGAAGCCCTTTATTGAAGTTTTATCATAATGGTGATTATCCAACTCCACGGATGGAAGCCATGAGAAATCAGTTACATTCAACATTTGATGATATTTGGAAAGACAAACAAAAAATTTATAAAATGTTTACACAACATTCTTCAGAAGATTACCTTGATAAATTCAAAAACAGCCTCTGCCTCAAAGTCTGGAGCTTGATTTCCAACAAGTGGGGGTTCACTCTGTCAAAGAAGTAAAAGAAGTCAGCTGGAGCATAAAACAAATGAACCGTCAAAAGAGAGCGGACAGAACTGGCAAGACTAATATAGGTAGTCTAAGACTGCAATTGCATCATTTACCTTTCACTTTCCATGTCTGTCAGCTTAATGAAATTTAGTTCCTATTTTAATAAAGGATAGCTCTCTGCAAATGAAATTCAGTTCACAGGTTCCCTTAGAGAGACTGAAAACTAGAACAAGAAAAGTTCTTAGTTACTCCTAAATTTTATAAATACTACGTGAAAAAAGAAAATCTAATTTACTAACATCAACTTTAAATGCATTTTGAAACCAGACGAAATTGAAATAGAAAAAAAAAATACAAAATCCACCGTTGCTACTAGAGTACATTTCAACATTTTTTCAATATCATCACATAAAACTAATGCACGACAGGAGTGTAAATACTTACTGCGCGAACAGTGAAACTGCGTCGTGTGTTGTGAGGAGCGATAGGTGAGGGAGGCGGGGGCACGAGAAACAAGTGAATTGCGGATTCCTGAGAATGAAGAGGGAATGGAAATGGATTTGGGGGAAATGTAAGTCTTTGAATAGGGATTGGAGGGCAGAAGAACAGCAGTTGAGGCTGTAGCTGTGCAGGCCGCCATTGCTAGAGGATAATCGTACACGGCCTTCCAAAGTTTTGCACTGTGTGTGTGTGTGTGGGGTAATTTTGAAATAGACGTCGGGGATTTTAGGTGGAGAGCTGTTGGCGAGAAGACAAGACAAAAACGGTAGTGTAAGAATTATGCCACTGTTTGGTAACCATTTTTACAACATTTGTTGAAAAATTTCACCCGTTATACAGTAATCGTGTCAAAAGGAGCTGCCCCTTTTTTTTACCAAATTTGGTGAAATTACCAATTTGCCATTTCAAACAATCATTTTTTAAGACAAGTGGAGGCAAATTTGGAAACATGTTGCTGCCATATGCAAAAGCTGCTGCACCTAGGTCCCACTGATACAGATAACGGGTGAAAAATTCATTCTCATTTTGGCCAAAAATGGTTACCAAACACAGATATATCGATTTTCTTGTACTAGAATTCTACTTTTTTTAATATTAATTTTAATCATATATTTTATATAATTTATAATTATCATTCACCCGTGAAACATTTATTTCTTAAAAAGAAATTTTGTAGCAAAATAAAATAAAACCAAAACAAAGGCTTATATGTCATTTTGTGAAGTTGGATTGGTGGAGAGTTTAGGTTTTAGGGATTGGAACTAAATTTGGGAAATTTATGGAGCTATGAAAAAATAAGCCAATTCGAATATCTTGAGAACAATCATATTGGAATTTCTCTACTCAAATTTATGTTTCGAATCCCAAATAAACAATTATAAGAAAAGATTTTAATGGATAAACAAAGATAAAAAGTTGAATTAAGGAGTCAACTTCCTCTGGCCGTCAATCTCCTAACACTAGAAGATGATTGATATATTTAAGGATTTACAACTCTTGGGAGCAAACAAATGCCCATGGTGCTTCGAGTTCATCTCTAATAATTTCTAGCATACAATTCTTAAACAAGTTACCGTAAAAAAAAAAAAAGAAAAAAGCACTCATGCTTCTCATAAAGATACAAAGTGTTTAATATAGGAGATTCCTAGGTTATTTTTACTTCTGTAATAAATTGCAATTTTGTTACTTGATAACTTATTGATCTATTTTAGGTTTATTTGAGGGTTAATTTCACAAATGGTCACTGAACTTACAGCAAAATCACAAAACGATCACTAAAATTTCAAATTTGCACAAACGGTCACTGAACTTTTGGTGCGCTTTCACAAACTGTCAATGAACTTTACATTTCTTTCAGAAACAGTCACTAAAGGACCGTAATGCCTTTAATTAAAACTGAAAGGACCAAAATATTTGAACATAAAACATTGAGGACCTCAAGTGCAAAAAATCATTCACCTCCAAATTCTCTCACTTGGCCGATTTGGGAGAACTTCCGGCAGCCACTTTTGGACCACCATTACTCCAAGCTCTGGCCACATTGGCCACCAAACCAACATAACATCTCGAAGCCCCCAATGCCTTCTTCACAACCCACCAAACCCCTGGCCGTAATCCCTTCGAAATTGGTCGGAAAATCGTACCAAAGCGGGTTGCCCACGCACAATGAAATGACCAGAGTTTGAAATTTCCAGCTACACCCATGGCATACCCACCCTCCAGGTCGATAAAGCACCCCATTTCGCCCCTATAGATGTGTTCATAACATCAAAACTAGCTGAAAATCAAGATGAGGAGCAGAATTTCGAAACGCCCCGAACAGTGAACTCGCTGCCTTCAAACCCATTTTCTGGCGCCGACACTACGAGCCACGGTCACAAAACACCACCATTAGCTTCTACTTATCAAGGCGAACAAGAAGAACATATGGGTCACCATCAATTTCCCTCGAATCAGCCAATTGGAGTTCGGGCAGTCGGTTTCTGCGCCTGGCGAAAATTCGAGGGGTTTTAAGTGCAAATTTAGGTTTTGGGAGGGGTTTTAGATGAGATTTTCATTTGAGATCCTAACGATTATACGGTCATGTGTTGTGGTCCTTTAAATTTGAATTGAAATCATAACAGTCCTTCAGTGACCGTTTGTGAAAGACATGTAAAGTTCAGGTACCGTTTGTGCAAGTTTGAAATTTCAGTGACCGTTTTGTGATTTTGTTGTAAGTTCAGTGACCGTTTGTGAAATTAACCCGTTTATTTGATAATTAGATTTTTAATTTTTTTACTTTTTCTTATTATGGATTTTATATATTACTTATAGTATAATGTGAGCCTAATTTTGTTGTTTCATATGTTACTTAGAATAATTTTATTGGTTAGTCTTGACGCTTGCATGATTGCATCTCGAATATCGTTGACCTTATGTCTTGATTCACATACAGAAAACGCTTCAATGCTCGATTATTTCTTTTTGACATTGATACATGTATTACTTTCTCTTGAATTCTATGTTCGGTTATCCCCTTTGGAATTCATAGAATGCCATAGAATGTGAGTTGAAGTATGTGAAATAGCTCGGATCACTAGGCAAGTTGAGTCTATGTGGCTATTCAATTGACAACAAATAGAAGTAGACCAATCGACTAAAAAAGGTGGAACATGAGATTTTTACCCTGAAGTTCCCGTACAAGACGCCCTTGGGAGTACATCCTCCAAGATTAACTTGTACATTTCATTTTTTTCCATATTTACTGCAATATCCAAATATATAATAATAAGAAGAAATAACAGTACATGTTCAACATTCATTTACAGTGTCTTATCCTCCTCCATCCGCAGCCACCTTAAAAGCCTTCAATTAAAAACACGAATACCATTCTTGTAAACAAGAGGGAAGTTGTCATGCCTGATGTTATAGTCGGGTTCTTTTCCAAGATTACTAAATCACCATCAAGAAAACATGGCAAATTCGATTTGCAAAGGGCTTGTGACTTCCAGAAAATACTCCAAACCACCATAAAATCACTTCATGAAGAAAATAGAATGAGAATCTTAACTTCCCAGTGTATATATACACTATTCGAGCTTGCCATTGCACGACTGGTTTAGTTTAGCCATCGCATTTTTCCAACTATGAGGATGTATACTTGGACAGCACAAACAAAATTTAGCTTCTTTCTCTTCCTTAATAGTATTGCATCCACCTTATCCCCATTCCGTGAAAGTTTTCCAAGCTGCTTCTCCTTTCACCCTCAACAATATCTTCCAGCTAACCATTTTAGTAGCATTTGAATAATCCCTCTCTATCTCTTGATAAATTCATTTGGACAACTCACAATGATATGCATTCTCTATCCTCTTTACAAATTCCTTGACCTTTCTTCTCATAGTAAATAAATACTTATTGATATTGGTATCCAACAAACAAAACCTTAACATAGATACCTCGAAGATGCTGTGATGGTTATGATGGAGGAAGCATGTGACTTGAGATGATGACAATACGCGTAATTATAGCAAAGATCTCAAGTTTTTGTCCACGACTTCCTTACCATGAAAAGTCCGTGACTATTTTTGTTGGTATCTACTCTTTCTCCGAGTGGTGAAGCACATCATATCACTACCGTTACGAGTTGCTTCCCGATACTCGAGTTGCCACAATATTCTGCAAAGAGAATGCAAATTGTGTATTAGCTTCCCAACAATTACCATTTTACTTAGAGGCATAAAAGAAAATAATCAAACAATTGCAGATAAGATTATGATGATAATCTTAGATTATTAGTAATCTAAATGCTCCAGAGAACTAGTCCATTCATCAACATAGCATCAAGGGAAGAACTATTCAAGATTTAATTCACTAGTCTTTACAAACAGATTAAGCTTTTAACAAAACAATGATTTTACAAAATCAACAAATATTGTAAACATACATACCAAATTATTCGAGTCAAAATCCCATTCACAAAGGAAAAGAAAACCACTAGTTTCATTTTCATCATTAAGGGTCCGTTTAATTGCAAGAATGAAATTTGAATAGAAAGAAAATAAATTCCAGAGAATTAAATTGCCTAAAACTTGTTTTACTAGGAATTGTCAATTAATTGTATTTTATTTGTATAATTTTTCACCTGAAAAATATTGAAATTTCGGATCTTTTGGTGTTTGTTTGACTTTGGTTTCCGTGGAAATTGTCCATTAAAAGAATATAATTTGTTACAATTAGGAATAGAATATGTTTCCATTGCCAAATAAAAGTTGCGTAAAAAACTTAAAAATCAAGAAAATGTGAGCATGTGGGTAAAAGATGGAAAACCAATTTCATGAAAAATTTGGACAATCAAACATGTAAAAAGATAGAAAATGGAATTTAATTTTTTTCTTCCAAGGAATAGAAGTGCAATCAAACACGGACTAAAAGAATTTCAAATAGCTTTCATCATGGAAACCAGATTAATATATACGAAGTTTACCTTTGAAAACGGATCAAAATGTCGTTTTTAACAAGAAAGAGCAGTTTCCGGAAGTTATATTTCCTATTCCACCCATACCAACAACTGGGATTCTTCCAAATATTTCATTGTCCACACCTCCATTCTTGATTAGATTTTCCAAACCGACCACGTGATTACTCGGATCGAAACAAAATTTCTCTTCTGCAGTCATGATCCTAAACTCAGTCCTTACCAGAGAAAAGGCATAAAAGAGTGAATACAAGGCGCAATCTCAAGGCGAGACACAAAATATTGCACAGTAACCCTATCAGAGCAAATTGCCTAATAAAGTCTTGAAAGTGAATAATTTTTGGGCCATTTTCTTGTACCAAAGGGGAAATGGACTAAGATCATAAACTAGATTTGCTCTCTGTTTATGTGGTAGCATGAAAAAACATTGCAATTCTTGATGCTATAACAGTGAAGTCAACTATTTAGGTCGTGATCTACTATGAGTCTGTCCAAAGAATTAGTGGGAGTACTGTGTATAATTTTATAATGTAAAGGTCAGTGCTCAATACTGAATAATTCCTCAGGCGCTTTACAGGCTCCCCACTGTCGCGCGGGCTCCACCCAAATGTATTTAAAAAGAATAAAGCTCCTCGGCCAGGGTGGGAGTGACAGAGAGGTGATCGACTACTCACAAAGAAGTGGGTCCCACGTGGGACCGAGGAGAATAAAAAAAGAAAAAATAATACCCACCCCCCTGCATTGTGTGTGATCGGTCCAGCCCCTGTCACCCCACCCCCTGTCACAGTAGCACAGTTCATTTAAAAAATATATGTCCCCCCTCCCCTTGTGTCTAATCACAGGCCCTGTAATGCGAGCAAAGTTCATGAATACTTCTTGAAATTAAGCTACTAAAACAGGAATTTTTGACCGAGAAAGTTGACAGAGCTGGCGAACTTTTATTTGCGTGTTTTTATTTTTTATTTTTAAAAATTCATCTTCCGATGAGTGCACGCCAAGCATTGGTTGTCAACATTTTCGATCAAAATTCCTTGTTTGAGTAGCATGATACATCGAGTACTCAATTCGGGGTAGATTCAATGAACCTGATATAGAATTCATGCATTTAGTTTGAGATACTTGGACTCTATATTAAATAATCGTATTTTGCCGGGTTTAAAATTACTTTTATTAGTTTGGAGCATGTTTTAGAATTGTTTATATACGATTTAAATGACAAATAGATAGAAAAGAGTGATGAATAATTCAGTAGTATTTAGGGGATAAACAAAATATGTGAATAAAAAATGACTTCAGTGTTCAGAAACATGAGCCAAAACATAAGTTGAATTGTCAATGAAAATAATTACTTTTGGCAAAATAAGTAAATTCAAAGAAAATTCGGACTCACTTTCAAATATGACTTCTGAACGTAGAAGTACAACGAAGTCTGCTGCTGCGTTAGAGGCTGAGTTAGAAATTTTTATGGGGACTAGATCACATAGTTGTCGTACTTGGAGAGGGGTAACACAGCCAATTCTCAACTCAAAAAGAAAAACCTAGCTATGCCTCCAAAATTAACAGTTTTAATACAAACGTCACAATATTTCCGTAATCAAATTAAAGCTAAGGTCACCACTTTCCGAAATAAATTTTGCTGAAGAAACTGAAAATCATAAATAGTCTAGTCAAGGATCTCATGTCTCAACACTAAAGACAACGATAGGCTCAATTGGAACTAATAATACTCATGGAAATATCGCTGAAACCACGGAAAAATCCTCGAATTCGTGATTCTCAATTTCCAAATGAGGTTCCTTCACATCATCGTCTCACTCTCACTTGAAAATTGTCCAACCTATAATGTAGGGATAGAAGACTAAGGGGGAGTTGTTGAAGTTGCTTGTGAAAATGGACGAGGTGATTGTTGGGTGAAGAGGGAGAAAAAAAAGAAAAAAGATGTTGACGATAGGAAATTCTTACATGTGGACTCGAATTAATTTCTTTACCCTGTTTTCAATATTGTTGATCGCCTCTTCTAGTTTTGACCGTTGAACATTCTGTTTGTGATTCAAATTTCATTCATGTTCTGAAAGATTAAGTATTTTCAGATTGTTTGAAGGAAAAATCGATATCTAGAAATAACATCTATAATCTGGTAAATTGATGAATCTTGATTGAAAATGGCAGTGGTTTAGCCTCATAAACATATTAATTAATGTTATTATTAAATTGAAGATAGGAACGTAAATTCGGGAGATGGCTACTAGTCATTTTTTTGTAACTTCTACTTGTGTGGTGTGATTGGATTCGGCTCGGAAAATTATATCATGCTATCATATTATATACTAATATTAAATAAATTATAAGAAATTTTAGTTAACATATCTTTTTTATTAAAGAATATTATTGACTTCTTTTTTTTTTTTTTCCCCCTCTTTTCTCTCTAATTTATAACACGTTATTAACACGAAGTTCTAGCCAATTGAGTTAACAAAATTTATTTCTCTTTCTGCTTACAAATCTCTAGCTAGTTGAAATAGAAAAAAATTAAAATTCCTTCAATCAAAGAAGGACATGAGGATCTAGCTAATTGAGTTTACAAAAGAGCTCCTTTTTTTTTTTTGCTCAAAGAGAAGTTCAGTATTCTTTTAACTTTAAATTGTATAACAAAGTGGTATATTTATTCGATTTGGTTATATTGATTTGACTATACTAAATTATGATAGATAAATATTTGTTTGAATATAATTCTTTTCCTATACTATTGTTTCAGTACAATATTCCAAAATAATATTGTATAATTATTATTTAAAAAGAAACAATTTAAATCAATATTTTAGAAGAATATTATAGCATTGCTTGAGAAGGAATATTATATTTGTATTATTTTGTTACTTTCGAAGAGCACAACTTTACAATATTTAATATTCTTCAAAATATATTAATTTTCTTAAATATAGCACAAATATTCAATGATTTATATGCTCCTGAAAAAGCATAACTAAAAACTATATTTATTTTAAACAAATATGATATTGATGTTCTCAAAGAAACGCAACCCTCATTATATAAATATTTCAGAAAAACACGGTTTTATTGCTCTTGAAGAAACATAAAATATTTACATACAATTCAATTATATAAATATTCTAAAATTTAGATAAATAAGGCGTTGATGTTTTGAAAAGGAAAAAACACAATTCAATTATATAAATATTCTAAAATTTTAACATTATTCCTGAAATAGAATCCATGTGTACGTGTAAATATTCTAGAAGAATATTACGTTTAATCTAGTGAAGAGAATGTATTCTCAATAATGATAACAACTAATGTTAATAAAGTATGAGATTATGCAAATCTTTTCCAAGGCTCCAGAATAGTCAATTTATGTGATATGGAGGGAACGAATTTACTATTGCTAATATTTTTTTCTCCACTTAGTATTAAATAAAATTAATGTTTTTTAAAATGTGTATAGTAGTGCACAATACTAGCATTAGTATATTGAAGCATGTCTTACATTAAACAAAAAGTTCAATTTCCCATATCAATAATGATGTGAAGAATTATTAATAATTTGAATGAATATTCAATGAAGAACAAGAAGATTCTTCAATCCAATGAATTCACATACAATGTTTGTTCTTAACTAAAATTGGGAGTAAATTCATATAATCTTGAAAATAAATTAGGGTGATAAAAGGTACTCTGTCATCTTTCATGTAGACATCTATATATTATTTGTATATATTAGATATGATACTTCCACTAGATGATTGCATAGTGTTCACAACTAGAAATTTGCGAAATTACAATTTAAATTTTAAATTATGAGCATAATTTTTAAATTATACAATTAATACAGTGTTTCTTGTAAATACTAGTGAGTCTACATCTCAAACTTTGATAAATGTTGATTGCGATGAAGATAAATAGTTTAACACAATTGATTGTTAAACGTCTCCAATTAATTTTTTAACCATTATTATTGAGAACAAAGCAATTCTCATTTCAGTTTAGGGAATGCTATTATGCATCATGCCAATATCAAGTTTTCCATGCTATAGTTAGCTTATGGTCAAAAACCTAATATTTTCAATCTAATGATTTTCAAAAGTGCAATGTATGTATAATTGCTCAACTGTGGTATGCTGAGAAGAATGACAGATTATTTGCATTATATAAACGACATGCCTAAAGCGCCGTGATATTCGATTTTAAAGAGAAAAACTCTTGAAAAAAGAAGCAATTAAGAAAGATCATCCAAATTAGAGGGCGTATATTTTTAGAAAGTACATAGACATAGCTAATTATAAACCTCTATAAGAGGTTCAAGTTCTTGAAACATTGAAATTGAAGTTATCTCAACAAATTATTTCATTATGAGAAAGAAATAGAATCAAAAAGAAAAAGTTGTCAACAATATTTTTGTACATAATTTACAGCTCCATATTATGAATAGGGAAAATATCAAAATAAATTTGTTGGAAGTATATCGATCGGAAAAAATAATTTAGACAAATGAAATAACACAATTCTAGTAAAATTGAAATTACTAAAAAAAAACTTGAATTTTCTAGACCTCCAGTCCGAAAATTTGAAGGTGCATACTTATGCGAAAAGGAAATGGGAAAAATTAAGTCGTAATGTGTGATACACGAATCTCAACATGATGAATTTCGTACAGACAGTGGTGAATGCGATCATAAGTCCATAATTTCTTATCTTGACCGTGCATAAAATTTAAAATGCGATTATAGTTAACTCATATGGCATGACAATTAATGTTATACCTGAAAGATTTAATATACTCGAAGCATATAATTCAAGTGATTGTATTGTGAGGGAAATAAATACGCGTTGTACTCTTTTCTCCTTGACTAATGTTTTGTCCCATCGAATTTTCCTACAAGGTTTTTAGTGAGGCCACTTTTGATGAGTATTCAAAGGAATAAAGTACTCTCATTTTTTTTTTCATTGGGATTTTTTCACGAGATTCTTCATAATAAAGTTTTAAAGAGAAAATTCTTTGTGTAATGATGTCTACAGCCTATAAGATATTTACTCTCAAAATAATATTTTTTATATATAATACAAATTGTGTACGATTCCCAAAGAGAACCCAATTTACTTTTCAACACATCATGCTGACTAACGATAAATAAAGATTGATAAATATCATCTATCAAGACGATATTACTTTTACGTTGTAAAAAGACAAGACAACACAAAACATGCTTCACCAAAATTACAATATTGAAATCAGGTGAAGTAACTGTACTCTTTTTCATTTATTGAAATCAGGGGAAGTAGCTGTACTCTTTTTTCCTTCGATCAAGTTTTGTTTTAGTGAATTTTTTTTTACAAGATTTTAATGAGAAAACATTTTATTACTTTAAATTATTTGTAATCTTTTTTCCTTTGTTTGGAATTTTTTGCCTAATCAAAATTTTGCCAAACAATGTTTTTAATGAGACCGTTGCCGCGTAAATAGTTATTCAAGGTGAGTGTTGTAAATAAAATAATATCTATGAATGACCATTGTACCCTTAGCCCTAATTGCAATATATAAATAATAGACATTGATTCTCAATAAAGTAAACACAAGTCTATTGATTTCTTTATATTTTTCTTCTCTTTTTTGTCTGGTTTATAACAAATTTAAGATACTATTATGGATAGTTTGAATTACAACTTAATGCATTAATTAACGTCCATGAGGATTGTTAACCGAATACAAATATATATATATATATAAGGGTGAAATGGACAATCGAATACATCAGATCCAAAACCTACATTACCATGAAAACCTTCGACTAAGCAAAAAGAGGAGAAAGAAAAAGAAAAAGAAAGCTCGAGTACTCGTACTTGGTACTATTAAAAGATCAAACCTAACACAGTGTTTAATCTGAATTTCTAGACATGAAATTCTTTAATTCTTGTATTACTTTGCCACCCACTTCTGAGAATGGTTCATTTGTAAAGAAACCATGTTGCTTTCCTTGGAACACAGCACAATGAATTTTCTTTCCCTTCTCTTTCAATTTTTTGGCATAATCCTCAATTCTATCCTTCATCAACTCACTTCCTCCTACAATTACCATTATCGGGTCAAGTTTTATGGATTCAAGACTTGGGCTTAAAGGCCCAAAAGGGTTTGCAAATGGATGATCTCGAGTGCTCCCATCTGGTAACGACAACCTCCAAAATCTGTCAATAATTAAAAAATAAAATAAAATAAAAATAGACTTGACCCTAAATTTACTTGAAGAAAAATCTGTTGAGCACGCCATCAAGATTTAAGAGTGATTACTTTTTAAAAAAATATAATCACCCCTCTGGTCAATATAATTTAATTATAAATAACTCTTTTTCAATCTCGATTCATTACAATATAAAAAATAATCTCATCTTCCTTCCCACTAAGGCCACGTCTCTATCATACTAAAGTTATTATCATGAAAAAAAATCAAGATTCCACAATAGTGTATATTCACATTAATAATAATCATGTGATTTGATTTGATTTGATCATGTTTAATGTCAATATTCTAATGTTTTCCACATTAACACAACAAGCATACAAGATTTTACATTAATTTTTCTTTATTAATTAACTAATTTATTTTACCAATCAGGTTTAATGTCCCATAAAATTATATTTTTCACCAATAAAAAAAATACGTTTTTATCCACTAGTAATGGTGTCAAAAATAGAATTTAGGGAGATGCATGTAATTATCTTAATCATATCGAGTCTAACGCATTAAATTTTGCAAGTAGAGTAGAAATAAGATTATTGGGCTATTTGCCGTTTTGTCACTTTTTTATTAGAATTGATAAAATAATTGTGAGTTTATAAATATATAGTTAAAATTAAAATTTTATCAAATAAGCGCACAGAAATATTGTATCCTTACCCGTCAAGAACCTGCAAATTCAGAAATGGTTCGGACAACCCTTCTGCCTCAGACTTGGTTCTCACAATCCCACCGAAAAATGGCGCCAACAGCACATAACCACGCACTCTAACCGGTGCCAACTCCGGTGACCCAGGGCCTAGCTTTACCGCCAGATGATGTGCCAGGTTTCCGCCGGAGGAATCACCCACTATAAAAACCCTATCCAAGTCAACCCCATCTCTCACCCATGCATCAGAATTATTCCCCGCCAGAATTTCATCTTGCAGCCACTTGACAGCACTCAGTGCATCATCCACGGCGGCGGGAAGGCGATTCTCCGGCGCCAGACGGTAGTCAGGCGCCACTACGAGTGCTTGTAGCCCCGAAGCGAGGCGGAGGCAGCAATTTTGAAAGTTGGGCCACGTCCGTGAGCCTACAATAAAGCCACCGCCGTGGAGGAAGAAGAGAATGGGAAGCTTGGTCGTGGGATTGGGTGGCGACCGGGGTTTGTAGAGGCGGAGGTGGAGGTCGTGTTTCTTATCATATAGGCAGTCTTTCCAGATTACAGAACCATCGTCATGGACTTTCATGGGGAAAACTATGTCTTTTTCTTCAAGTCTGAAAATGGAACCATTACTAAGAATCTGAAGAATTCCTAGGTGGTCTTCTACTACATGAAGAAGAGAACCCATAGATCTCTTTTGATAGAGGATGGTCAAGAAATGAGCAAAAGGGAGCCTATAAATAAGCAGGGACTTGGATGATATTCCTATATTTTGAATAAGTAATTTTATTTTATTTTACCTATAAATTAATAAGCAAAAATTTATTTTACCTATAAATAATTATTTTACCTACCCGTATGATATCCATACTGATAGTTTAATTGATGGTTGGCACCATAGAATAGAGGTAATGAAAAAAGTTAGTTAATTTGTTACAGTAATCGCTAAGAATGATTTAGGGCCCCGTTCGGTACAGTTTAAAATCTAATTAAAATTGAAAATATGGCCGTTATTGGGTCCCACTCGTCTAATAAAAGTCAACAATAACAGCTAGTTTTTCAATTTTAATCCAATTTTAATCTCTACCGAACACGCCATAGATCTAATACAATTCATGAAGAATGTGCTAGATTTCACCACTACAAAAAGATTACAAAAATGGCATATCACTACCGATGAAGATAAGGAAGTTGGCCATTATATCAAAAATAATAATTATAAGCCATTCACTATTTCCTTTTACAAGATACATAGAGCACAGAAATAATTGAAAGCCATATATTTATATTCAATGGTTGATGATGTATCTTGACCAATAGATTTTTAATCCAACATGGCAACATATGATTCAAAACTTAAAAACTTTTTGCCTTTGAAATGGGAGCAACGATCAATAGAAAGTACAAAATAGCATACTTCCCCCCTCTTATTCCTTTTATTTTCTTAGTTTTTTTTTTGTTTTTTTTTGGTAAAGATTTCTGTTACGCCCCTCATGAAGAGGCTCCACATCACCACCAACATGACAACCAGCTAGACGAACTACCAAGGCGCCCACTTCACGTCACCTCCAACATAGCCGAAGCGAGGCAATACAAGATATAGTCGAGGTGATGCGACATTTCAATTGAGGTGCCATGGCCAGGTCGACCCTCTATTAGCGCTGAAGCTGAAGTACTATAAGCATCATAGGGATGAAGTGCGGAGGTCATAGCATCTACACTTACTAGACGCATCTTCCAGTACACATCATTAAAGGATCTACCATATAGGATTCACTTATATACGATTGATTGATATGATGTCTCTGTAAAAGGCGCGCAAATGTCAAATCGCTAGTCTATGTTTCAGAAGTCTAAATAGACTCTAGAATGGCTACTCGTCAGAAGCATTAAATTTTTGTGAGCCTAAGATTGACGAATTAATACCTAGAAGAGGACCTCGATTGTCAAGATCACTCCATGTGTCACTTCATCCAACGGTTATAATTTCTCTGATATCACTATTAAAGCTCACACATTGTATCATTTGAAGGTAATTGAACTTTATGCATTCAACTATAAACTTGCTCTCCATATTCACTTGATACTCTCCCGGATCCAACCCCTCAATACTTGGTAACTTGTATCTCTTCCACGTCCCACACCCTTCACTTATAAATTAAATTATTTGACCGCCAAAGTGTACACGACCGCCTCCTCTCTTCAAAGAAGATTATGTGTGACTTACAATTCATACAAATGTGTAGTAATAAAGGTTTACATGGACGCGAAAGGACCCGGATCTATTGGCCACATCACCCCTAAAAAATAACGAGGTCAACAATTTCCTTTTAACTCTCCAAGTGCTTATGACTTTTTCCAATTTCTTCATTATTCAAAAGAGTGAGAAAAGTAGTATTGCGAGAGATTGTAATGATATTTAACTCGCAGAAGATCTCAATTTATCACTAAGGCACTGGTTAATATATTCCAGTCATTTCTACATGCAAATCGCACTATTATTAAGCATTTAAGTTCTTGATACAAAATATTGGATTTCACTTTCCTTCTCTTTTCAAGACTTCATCTTTACTGCTGTCGTGTTGAAGAGACGTAGGCCTGTTCATATTCATGTGAAATACTTGACTTCAACTGCTGAATTTAGAATGGGGAGATAACCTACCTAGTTTCCCAATGCTGCATGGAGACAGTGAATATTTGTGTCTAAATTAAGAAATGGTTAATGGATAATGTTAAGGACCATTTAGCATTAATGAGTTGGTCAATACATCATTTTTTCAAGTAGCCATTGCCTGCGTAGAGTGAAGCTGATTGCTATTTTACGGGTGGTTTTTCCATTACCGTTCATCTAGTGCTAAATTATTGAGGTAAAAATTTGTCGAGAATTTGGCTTCACACAACCTTGAAACATTTTACTTTTATTTTTTGTAAAATAGAAAGACCATAATTGGTTATGAACTCATCTTCATAATTTGAATTGAGAATTAATTGGACAAAATTTAGGTGGTTTTTCAAGAATTCACTCACTCAGAGATACTTGCGTGGATTGGTATTCTTAGCTTGAATCCTCAATTATCATGTCATTCGTGCACATTCGGTTAACGATTGAATTATAATTAAGTTACTATAAATTATGGATTCGACGAAACTAGTGAATAATTAGAAAATAGTAATTGTGATTACTACAAAATATGTTTGACTAGAATGAATGTATTTTTTACGCAAATATGACACATTAATTAATTAGTGAATAAGTTCATGACAGGTCTCATTAGTCAAATGATTGACCAACTAAATTAAGTAAGTTCAGCACCAATTAATTTTTTGACAAATTAAATGTAATGTCATGTCGCGAACAAAAAAAAAAAGTTGAGAAACTTATAAGTGAACTTTTTAGTTATAAATAGTATATTTAGTTTACAATTTTTACTTATAAGTGAACTCACTTCAATTACAAGTAACAAATAATACGGTCTAAATCACCTCATTGGATTTGATAATTTAAGACGTGGATGGATATGAGGAGGATTAATATCAAACTATTGTCAACATCAAACATTTTATTGGGATAATTTTTCTCATATACGGTGTATCAAATGCACCCAAAAAGGAAATTTGCTCTGTAAAAAATGGGAAGACATGAAAATCTAAAGAATGCACACATCATCATCATACATCGAGTGTAAGATTTATCTGGTTCATGGTCACTTCGAGATTGCTAATGAAAGGAGATCTTGTAAATTTATATCGGATTCTAATTCGTGAAAACCGCGACCGGTTCACTGGGTTACTTTGACGTCAATTGCAATCGCCACCTTTGGTGTGGATGGTGAAGTAGCCTCTTTATTAGTACCATACCTTCATTTTCAATTCCCATATTATTCAAATAATTTTAAATTATTAGTTCGATCGAATTCTCTCTTCATGACCAACCCCATAATCAACCCCAGAATATATTTTAAAGCCATATATATAGCCTCTTACATATTGTTAAGGTGCACCGTGTCTTTATTGACTCTCATTGACTTGATCAATCGAGACAACTTCTAATGTATGTAATTTATCTGTTTGTTTGCCTTCTAACTTTTTTATCGTACCACCAATAACATTTGTCCCTAAGTCATCCAAGGGATATCTAAGTTGAAAGCCAAGTTTGATTTTGTAGCTTTTTAAATTATTGTAATAAGGAAAAATCGCAGTGATTTATATATTCTATTCACACAATTATTAAGCATTTTAGACTTTGTTTATATGGATTAAAGATATTCATACGAAATTGGACGTCACTTTCCTACTCTTTTCAAGTCTTTATCTCTCTGTCTACCACATTGAAAACACGTAGGCCTGTTTATGTTTGCTTAAGCTTTTTTTTAATATCCGTGGATATTCGGACAAGTTTATACACACCTCGACTAATTCCACAAGACTCTGAAGTTTACGGTCGGATACTCACCTCAATGGCCATGATGAGACTCGAACTGATAACCATTGAGTAGCAAGCACAATGCTTGACCAATTGACCAACCCCTCAAGATTCATTTATGTTTGCTTAAAGGGTTATTAGAGCAAAACGTCCCTACCTTTGCGTGTTCGTGTGCAAAACGTCCCTACCTTTACATTTTTGGTGTAGAACGTCCCTACCTTTACATTTTCTTGCTCAAAACGTCCTTTTCGTCTCTTTTTGACAATTTTACCCTTCTATTAGAATAAAACAAACCCAAAAAAAGGAAAATAAAGAATAAATTGGAATTTCACTCCTAAACTTTTTGAAAAGTTCAAATCGGCCCAAATAAATTATTAAACTATTTACAAAAAGACTCTTTCTTCTCTTCTTCTCCTCCCCTCTTCCACCTGATTTTTACCACCTTCCGGCCACCATGGTCATCGGACCATAGTACCAACTTGAAGCCCGTACTTCCTTCTACACAACCCACCCAACAATTGGCCCTAACTCCAAGTAAATTGGTCGGAATTTCTGTCCAAAATCTGCCTGGTCACACAAATCAAAACTGTTGGCAATTACCTTTCGGGCGACTCTCAACCTAAGCCCAACATATTGGTAGACTCCCCTCATCATGATGCATCAAACCATGGTCCCCAAACACCTACTCAACCACCAAATCAATATCTGCAGCCAAATTCATCAAGTCCGAATTTATCACAGACTTCCTTAATTTCTCCCACAAAATCAGCAGCTTCTGGGCGAGAAAGACCAAGACCCATACCTGGGCTAGGTGTGCCAGGTGAAGAGGGACCTAGCCCAGGAGGTCCCATGTGCGTCGGTGGTCCTGCCGTCGCCGGAATTGGCGCTGTTCAGTGGCTGTGTCGCGAGGCTCGCGACTGGCGAAATTTCAGGATTGGCATGATTTGTTGGTGATGTTTGTAATGATTTGTTGGCATGATTGTGGTTACCTGGTGATGGGCAGTTGGAAGGAGGTGAGTTTCGGCCATGGGATTGGCCGGAAGTGCAATTCCCGGCGATTTTCAGATTGAGCGACAGTGAACTTTGAGCGTTGATTCCAGCCACTGTAGTTGATGGAATTGAGCGTGGTTGGGTGGTATTTGAAGGGGAGATGGATGGTTGTTGACCGGTGTCAAGATCCGATGGGATAGGTAGCAGGAGGCTACCGGATTTTGGACGCATTTGGGGGTGAAAAAAGGCAAAAAATTGACTGTTATGCCAAGTGTAAATGGTTATTTTTAATATTTTCATAAGTTTTGGATTGATTTGCATTTTAAAAAAGTTTAAGAGCAAATTGCAATTTATTCTTTATTTTTCCTTTTCTTTTCCTTTTTGTTTTATTTAAATTGGAGGGTATATCGGTCATTTCATGTTAAAAATTAGGGAAAATGACGTTTTGCGCAAGAAAATACATAGGTATGGACGTTCTGCACCAAAAAATCAAACGTATGGATGTTTTCCATACAACCCGTCATAGGTAGGGACGTTTTGCGCCAATTACCCTTTGCTTAAACTTAAAAGTAAATTAATTTTATTTAAATTTTTGTGTCTAATATATTTGGATGAGTTACTTTTTAATATCCTTCAAAGTAAAAGAGTTTTTCTATGTTGAAAAGAATTAAAACTATCAAAGTAAATAAATTTTTTTTAATTAAGTAAACTTTAAAATACTGACTTTTACTGTGCACTTCAGAATGGGGAGATAACCTATCAAAGTAACAAACATTCACCAAAATAAAATTTTCATTTCCCAATATTGCATGGAGATATTATATGTTTGTTTGAGAGATTATTTGAAGTGAATAATGATTTTTTTTAGAGAATGTTTGATTAAAAATAGAAATGATTATGAATTTACGTGCAAAATTATTTATTTAAAAAAATGTATAAAGTATATTGTTTTTCAGGCTTCACCGTGCGCCCGTGAATTGCCATATTAAATTTGATAAAACACCAAAAAAAAAAAAATATTTATAGGATATTTATGGTCAACTAATTGAAAGAGTAAACTTCTGTTCAATCTTGGACTCGTTGATTATGTGAAATGAAATCATTTTCTTGATTAAAAAAACAATAAATAAGTATATTAGGTACAATAATGCATATTTTTATTTTTGTTCCGTGCAGAAGAGCTTTCTGAGAAAGTTACAATAGATCGACTTCCTCTAAACATTCTTCTATGAAACAAAGCACTTTAAAAATTTATCGAACATGTTCAAAAGAAAATTTTAAGTCTCAAAAGTAATTTTTAAAATTTCCAAACCTCTGCCAAACACGCCGGTAATATAATTCCATCTAAATTGTCAAGTCTTCGAGTGCTATTCTCTTTTAACAAATTCCTTTTAATAAAAAAATTATAGATTATTTAGACTTGTGGGTAAAGTAGTATTGAGAGAGATCATAATGATAATTAAATCGGATCTTTATCCGCTCTTATATTTAATAAAATTTGTATCAACTAGCAGCCATAGAGATAAAGACTTCAAAAGAGAAGGAAAGTGACATTCTTCAATTTTTTACCAAGATCTTTCATACATCAATGTAATTAAAGTTTACACTTATTATGTATTTATTGCTTAGTAGATAGGAGACTTGCATATAAATATATGAGCAATTATATTAAATTACTAATTAGTGGAATTCGTGGACGTCTCTTAAATCATTTTCAGAGTGTGTTTGGGAGACATTCTTTTGAAAGAATGTATTATTGAATAGTAGATTGATGGAGAATGTGTGGTTAAAAATGAAAGAAAAGTTATTGATGTGATGGAAAATATTATTTTATTGAAGAATGTGTAGTTGAAAATGAGTAGAAGAATGAGAATAAAAAAAATAATGAGTACATAACGTTCTTACCTTTCATTGTTATTGTGGAAAACGTTTTTATCTTTCAATTTTTTTGGCATTTTCACACTTATTTCCACATTTCATTGCGGAAAAGGTCATTTTCACCTATTTTCTCAATTAAAAATTATGAAATGACGAATATACCTCTCTCTTTAAATAAAACAAAAAGAAAAAGGAAAAATCTAATTGCAATCACAGTCTCAATTTTTTTTTAAAAATGCAAATAAGTCACAAATAAATTATTAAAAGGGTAATTAGTATATAATGTCCATATCTTTCACCGTTATTGCGAAAATGTCCCTACCTTTCTTTCTTCTTTTTTTTTTTTTGGCATTTCACTCTTAATTATACATTTGATTGCACAAACCATCATTTCTATCCATTGTGAAATAACGAATATACACTCATATTTAAATTTAAAAAAACTAAAGAATTAATTGCAATCATAATCCCAATTTTTTTTTAAAAAAGTGCAAAGAAGTCCCCCATAAATTATTAAAAAAGTACAAACGAGTCCTAATTAAATTTATTTAAAATTAAAAAAATGCAAACGAGTCCCAGATAAATTATTAAATAATTAGAAATTAAAAAATATATTTTTATTTAAATATGAGGGTATATTCGTCATTTCACAACTTTTTATTGAGAAATTAGATGAAATTGAATAGAAATGATGTTTGAACAATCAAATGTGTAATTAAGAGTGAAAATGTCAAAAAAAAAAAAAAATGAAAAGTATGGACCTTTTTCGCAATAACGGTGGAAGATAGGGATATTATGTACTAATTACCCTTTTAATAATTTATTTGTGATTTATTTGCACTTTTTAAAAAAATTAGGACTGTGATTACAATTAATTTTTTTCTTTTTCTTTTTTTATTTATTTAAAGAGAGTTATATATTCGTCATTTCATAATTTTTAATTAAGAAAATAGGTGAAAATAACATTTTGCGCAATGAAATGTGGAAATAAAGGTGAAAATACCAAAAAATGAAATGTATGGACGTTTTCCACAAGACGTTATATGCTAATTACCCTACAAATTAACTATAACAAGTGACGTTTAATATCAATTTTAAAAAATCTTATTCAACGAAGTAATATTATTCATAAGCACCAACAATGGTTAAACTTCTCTGTGGCAAGTCATTGTCACATTCTCTAATGAATAAAAATGCATTACAACTTTATTGAAGATTGTAACAATGACTCACTATCACATAGACTATTGTTATTTGTTCATCAGCGATACTTACAAATAGTATTATTCAATTGAATGACACGTATCCTTATATTTGACTAATCTTGTTATTTAATACAATATATATGTTGTCACATAAACCGATATTAAACACCACAAATACTAAATACCATTACTCATTAAAATAAATAGATGTCCAACCAGAATCGCACACATCCACCGTGTAGCTGCCATAATAAAATTTATGCTCTTGGTAAAGTAAATCGCATAGTATTAGAAAATATTTGATTAAAGAAAAATAAATATTTTATCTATTTATCATTATACAAACATAACATTTTCTCAATACTTTGGAGGCAGTGAATGTCAATGTCAGCATTATAATAATGTGAAGATTATGTGCAAACTTGAAGAATACACATATTGCGGCATTGAGCCATAAATTATGCATACCCACCCCAACATCTATGCTGCGGATTCTTAAATAACCATTTTTAAGCCTTTACTAATGTATCAGTGAAAAATAATAAATCTACAATTCAATCGGTAGTAAAACAACTCCAATTGAATAAAAGAGAAATAGTTGATCAAATGTTACAAGAAAAATCCAACATAGATACTCAACTAAAGTGTGAACCGAGCAAAACAAGTAAAAATCAATATAATTTTTTTTCAAAAAATTAAAACCAAAAAATAATATGTAGTAAACAAGACACGTAAGGAGATCATATGGCAGAAGCAAAAAACTTAGAGCATGTTTGAGTCTCATTTTTTGCCAAAAAAAAAAAAGATGCATTTGAAATAGTGATTTGATAGAGAATTTGTGGTTAAAAATAGGAAAAAGTTTTGAGTTTGCGGGTAATATTATTTTATTGAAAAATGTGATTAAAAATAAGAGAGAAATGTATTCTGAAAATAATGAAAACCAAACAAGGCTTCATATGAAATCCATAATCATAATCATTGTCTCATATGTGGTGGAGATCTCAAAATAAACATGGTCATCTTTAGCATGAAACATCAATGTGGGATAATGCAAATATATGAGAATAGAAAACCCATTTATTCATTAGAGATAATTAACTATATCATTGTTTAAAGTTCAGTGACCAGATTGCAACTAGCTTGAAAGTATAGTGACCTTCAGAGTTATTAATTTTAATCGTTACATCAGTGAATTTCATTAGGTAAGTTAATGGAATCCAAGCAAAGTGACTTGAAAGTTAATGGATTCGTGTTTTGAAAGTCCAGCTGATTGTGTACGTATGTATTTCTCATAGTTATAAAACCTGGGTCCGAAAACCAGTGACCCAAGCTCTTGCCCAGGCCGAGTATATTAATTTAATAGAGATGCACATGACTCAATCAAAACCCGACTTTGATCGAGTTAATCGGCAGGTTTGACCAGTTTAACAATTTTCAAAATTATTTTTTAAAAGTTTGGGGATTCAAGGAATTGAACTTTGGACATCTAAATAAAACAATTAATTCCTCACCATTGGAGTTGTAGAGCACTTTAATGTTTTTTATATGCAATAAATTATATGTAACCAATGACTCATATATATTAAAAATAATAATTTTTCTAAAAGTATTTTTATAAAAACTTTGATAAAACATTTTACTTTATTTTATAGATCTAAATAATTAGAAAAAAAAATTTAAAAATAATAACTTTGCCTTAAAAAACCTTCATACTTTAATTTACTTATTTTTTTTAATAGATTTTTACATAATAACCCACTGATTCAACCAGTAACCCAAGACACAATACCTTGTCCAGGTCGATGTCCGGATCGGATCTAATAACTATAGTATTTCATCGCCACTGGAGAGAGATTCTCATGAGATAATGCGATTTAGATTCCATTCAACATTTGTACACTAGTATGAAATGGCCTATAAGCTTTATATATCCTCCAATGATCGAAATTCAATCAACTATAAACCATATATAGAACTTAATCCGAAAGTGTTGTTGACAACCCAATAGAAGCAATTTATAAAACTAAATCCAAAACTATTCCCAGAAATTCAATAGCAGCAACTTTAATCAATTAAAATAAATCCAAGAATATTTAAAGCCTGTCTGCCCCGGTTTTAAAGCTGAATTTTAATCTATAAATTGACCGTTGAGCCACAATTTTGGACCATTCATCTCACAGGTAGGGCCCACGTATGCTTGTCTGGAGAAAACTATAAGCCAAATTCCACCCATTATTTTCTTGTACGTGGGCCAAACTTGTAAGATGAATGGTCCAAAATTGCGGCTCAACGGTCAATTTATAGATTAAAATTCAGCTTTAAAGCTGGGGAGACAGGCTCTTAGATAAAAGGTTGCACCGAGATGTTTAACAGATGCGATAGCTTTCATCTGTACTCAGAATGAGAATCTATACATAAAAAACTTTCACTGACCTAAGTGAACAAGCACTGTCGATGCAACAGCCCACCCTCTATTCCAGATTGATCGAGCTTGAAGGGCCAAGGAAAGGAATGCATCAAAGTCGGATTCACAAGTATCACTTAGATTAGATAGAGCCTAAATACACTGTGTACAAATGCCGTGTCTTCCAGGTTCGCAAATATAGTAAATTGATTGTATTTCAAACTGGTGATATGGAAGCTTTGTAAGAACCGCTACAGTACTTCAATCCCTTCAAAAATGCAGAACGCATTTGAGAAGAAAGAGTGGTGTTTCGAATACCAACAGAATCACCACTTTCTTGCAATGGTTTCCCTGCTGTAGCTTGCTGATCCGGTTGTTCTCTGGCTACACCCAGACCAACATTTAAACCAATTGACAAGGATTCTGTTATAAAGCTGCAAATCAGTCAAATAGATACATAAGCAACCAATTGAGTAAGTTTCAAAGAAACACGACCATGTTACATGCAAAGGATAATCTTTTACGATATGGAAAGGGAGAAACTTATATCTCATCCTGCAATTGTATTGAATGATAGAATCAAATTGTATTGCTAAGCAATGACAAAAATTTCAAGAAGCTGTCTGATATCCATTTAGCAAATAATAGTTAGGGTGTGTTTGGTGGTAGCTCTTAAATTGAAAAAGTTAATTCAACAGATGGGCTTTATGGGAATGAACTTCTCAAATGGACTTCCAGAAAACTCAGAATATTAGTAAACCCTCTCTTTCCTCTTATTTTTCTCCTCTAATCATCTAAAGTTGGTCCAAGGTTCAACCCCAAAGGCAACATTTTTTCATGCATAAATTAGATGATCAAGGAATACTGCCCTTACCCCAATCTATCCAACACAATTCCTCACAGCACTGCAGGAACTCTCAAGAAAGACAGGCTAGCTTAACGCTAAACAGTCAGTTCAACTTGCAAAATTTAATTTCAGAAGTGACTGGTTATTTGCCTAATTGATTGTGTTAACCTTTCTACTACTATTTCTTGAGTAATCAAAAACTGGAGATATATACAAGGAATGAAGAAGATGGGTTGGACCTGACTCGATGATTCTAGAGAGAACATTATTCCAGAAAATGCAACAATCTACGTGGTCAACACAATTCAACATTTCAGCAATAATGAAGAAAATGCAAAAGTCTGTAGTTAACACAGCTCAAGTGTCAGCTACAATGAGAATTTGGCATACCTGGCTTCGAAGTCAGTCCCATTAGACTGCATAGCATCGCATACTACAGAAATTACCCATGGGGGAAGATAGACATCCTTAATTTCAACAATATAACAGATACCCGCAGACGAACCCTGATAAGGTTCACCATCAATACTAGTCCCCTTCAGCTGGGAAGCTATATGATCAGCTCTCCTCACCTCTTTGCATCTAACCTGCATAATCAAGTGACCCAAAATTAATCTCGAGTAAATTTTGCAAAACCAATTGTCCCTTAGTCGCTTAATAAAAGGCTGATGCAGCTACGAATCAGTATTCTTAATTCTATGATTTACTTCAAAAGTACATCCCTAGCAAGTTCTTTAAATTACAAAACCAAAAAACCAGAAGCTGAATTTTCACCATTTAACATAGAACTGGATGGATGGATTAAATACGAAAACACGTTTCTAAAATATAAGAAGTTGATCAAAAGACAGGAACATTGCAATTTCTGTAAAAAGTTCATTTTCCGTTACCTTTTTTATTTCTATGTTTTACTCACAAAAATTGAAAGGTAGGAAAAGCCACAGGAAAAAGAAATTGATTAGTCACTGACAGCTACATAATGCAACAACAAAAACAAGCTAAACCGTATTCTGAAAAAACTTTGGACCAACTACATTTTATTTTCCCCATTCCATCTGATCCAGCACTTGAAGACTCGAATCTCTAACACACACGTCGAACCATGTTAGCATTGTTATATCTCTCCTTATTATAACTTGTTCTATTGGGATCACATTACTATTGTGAAAATGAGCTTGTTTAGATCTACACAAGACATGTCCTAACCATTTAAGCTGACATTGCCTTAATTTATCCTCGATTGGTACAGCCTCTATTTGCTGGTTTATGTCTTTGTTTCTAATTTTATCCATTTAGTATGATCAAGTATCTATCTTAACATCCTTATTTATGCTCACTTTATCTTGTGGACCTTTTGCCTTTTAACTGCCCAACAATCTAATTCCATAAAGTATAGTTGGTCTTCTAACTATTGTGCAGAACTTAACTACTTGCACCACTTTTCTATTCCGTCCAACTTGCTCTAATTATTTGTATTAGTCCTTCAATCGAATCTAAGTATCTAAACCAAGTACTCTTTCAAACAACAGGATACTCAATTGTATGATTTAAGGATATGATATACATTTTGAGTTACTTTTACTACGACCCTAGTATCATCCAACAATCAAACGATAATTACGTAACTATAAACAAAAAACTGCACATTGCCTTTATGGTGATACAAATTAAAATGCTGTCAAGCTGCACGGTACAAAAGAAAAGAAATAAATAGAAAAGAAAGAAAATTTGCATCATTACTTTAACAATACCACATACTCACTGGACTCACCTCTGGAGCAAAGAGAGCAGCATTCTGAAAAGGTACTGGTGAATACAACACAGGAACATCCACACCCGTCAAAGAGGCCAAAAAGGATCTGAAAACAAACAGAGAAAATTGAGCTAATGACAACGTCGCATAAAATCATACATACAAATTCAACACTTTTCCTTCTTTGACTGAGAAAGAAAAAAAATATAAACATGTTTATCAGACTTACCTATAATTTAGTAGAAAATCGTACAATCCATGTACATTCTTATTTCCAGTAAACATCAACAAAGATTCTGGGCTGTTATCAACACCAGTCAGGGTCTCTAGGCATCGAGTCTGCATCGCTCAGTTGAGTACAAGTTAATGGAAAATCACAGAAGGATTCATCAAGTAACCGCAGATTTTCTCAATTCAACAGAACCTTATTCCATTATTGACTTCAAAAACAGTAATTAGAAAAAAAAAAAAAAAAAAAGGAGTTAAGCTTGGATATATAGTCACTGGAATCATGAACACTCAAAATGAATGGCAATACAAGTCTCATTTTACCAGTGTGGAAGTTATATTTGCCAACTTCAGAATGAGACAGAAATTGTTGTGAAACATGAAAAATATAATCATTTTTCCACGTCTCTCGGCAAATTTGGGATATGAGATGATTGCATACCCCTTTTTAAGGGACTATCAGTCAATAACTCCATATCATTTGATTTCCAAGTGATTATTTTCCCACAAATTTGTCACAGCCTTCAAAGTTTATCCTAGACCTAAACTCAGCTATTCCAATAGATAATGAATAAGAAATTATGTGGATAAATTCCAAACCTCTCCAAGATTGTATTTTTCGATTTCTGAAAGTTCAACCAAGTCTTCAGCAATAATTTCCTCCACTTTGGATTTGCAAAGCGGCATAGAAAAAGAAACATCCTGCAATCAAATTAAAATTTAACAGAATAAATTTAGGTTGTAGATCAACAAGACGAATTTCATTTAGAAATAAGAACTTCAAAATTATTAAATAAGGGAAATCATATAGCCACCTGAGGCTGGTATGTAAAGTACTTATTATTCAATACCAAATTTAGATTCTAATCGTTCAGATTAGTCCTTTTCCAGAAGAAAATAAATCTTACCTGTTCTTTCAACAGTGACCTTAAATATCTTGTTGAGCGAGATATGTAGGCACAGCAGGAGCGTTTAGTGCGCACTGAACCATTACACCCAGTGAACATGACTACAAACTGCGCAGTGCAGACTGTTCAAAAAAATTAGCAAATTACTCCTTTCTCGTTGTAATAAGAATTGGAAAGAAGTGATAGGATTATCTACATGTGATAAAACTTAGAAAAGAAAGATCGCCAGCCTCAAAACATAATATATCATGGACATTGCTTTCTAACACTATCAGGAAGTTGTCATTTCTAGTCATGATGATTATAAATGCCATAATTTGAAGCATCCTGATAGAGAGGGATATGTCTAGAGAGTGAGAGAACAATCAACTGTCAAATCTCCCTGCTTAAGCTCCAGCAATCTTTACCTTGAGTTTGGGCAAATTATTCTGATTTTTACATGCCTCTGTTATCATCCTTTTTGCAACAACATTAGTGTTACCAAGTAGGACACACTTAATTTTTACGGCTTAGAATGGGATCTTCGAAGCTAATTACAAGAACATAAGCCTTAATCCCAGGGCGTGAGAAGATAATTATAACAAGTTAAGCCCTAATCCAAATAAAATTGAATTCTTCGACATGAATCCTTTTTTTCCATTTTGGTTCAATTCAAAGCAACTTCTTCCCAAAGGTTCAAGAAATGAAATATTTTGCAACCTCTTGAGGTCATAATACTTTAGGTCCTTGTTCTAGTGCTATGGGGCTATTTACAAATTACAACTAGTCAGTTGAGAATTCTCGAATGTACCAATGCTGCATCAGAGATGCATTTATCAGTTCTCTACAGAATATACGTGGACAACGTGAAAGAATATTAATTATGAGAAAGGCATTTTTGTTGACACGTAGATGGAGGCCACTTTCCTTGGATACAGAGAATAATAAACTGATCTGATGTTCTTGAATTTCATGCCTCTTCTCGAGTAGTTCAAGTATTTCAACTCTAAATGCATTGTTTCTGTGCAACTCTAAACTGGACAATGGACATACCCAACCATTTAACTCATCCTCCCCTTAATTACAAATCAATAAAGAACATTTGAAGCTGATTTACCCTGCAACAGGCTACAATATTATTCACTTTTCTGATTTCACTTACGATTGGAATTCTGCATGAAATAGAACACTGAAGTCCATCTCTGTGTTGATCCAGGAACTCATAGTGCATGGACTTTCATCAGGGGTAATGTAAAGAGATTGAGAGGCCAATGATTCAGATGGACAGGAGTGTTAGGAGTGTTCTTCAGAAGTCATCATAAGGAATTAGAAATCACTGGGATAAAAGAAAGCATAACCAAAAGGTGGCAGAAGTTCTGAAAAACTCAGAATAGACAGAAATGTCTCACAACTTCCCCTAAAGAGATGGGAAGATAGGCTAGGCTGTGATAACATCCTCAGGTAAAAGATATGAAGAATATGCTGTCCAGAGTTTGACCATGGATGGTCCACGAAGAAAATGTAATCAAATGGAATGATATTTCTGATTCCAAAAACATGGAAGGAAATGTCAACAAATATTACCAGTCCGAGAATTCTAGTCAATCATTGTAACACTAACAACGAGAATTCGAGTCACAGAAAACATTTACCCAGTAATAAGGGCTTTGAGCACCACTTTTCGGCACAGAGATAACCAAGCATTTATTTACAGATTTATAACAAATAATATTGCAAAAGTTTAGGTCATTACCATAAAATAGGTCACAAATCTTCTTCCGAAGCATGTAGTAAAGACTCCGAAATGAATCCTCCCACACTTGTTGCCGTTTACTCAAGAAGTCCACTTGCCCTTATAAATAGACTTATTAATGCTAAAATGAAGGAGAAGAAAGGAGAAGAAAAGTTAAAAGGATTCCAGTACACAGGTCGAAATGCAATACCTCCTGCCCCAGATATGGTCAATGCTGATATAGCTGAATGTGGTAGAGTAGATTGCGGGTGCACCCACGAATGTAAAGTCCCTAGATGTTTTACTTGACTGTTGGAAATAGGTTCTGAAGAGAGTGGCATACTGTGACCTGAAGAACAGCCAATACACATAAACTGAGCCATCCCACCGAAGCCGCCACAGTTGACTAACCTATGGAACCTATAGAAGCACAAAGAATATGATAGATGAGCAAGAGCTCATGAGCATCATTTAATGGAATAGACAACTATGAGTATTTCAGTAAATAAAAATAAAAGCAAATGTAGTTTTTGTATTTTTCATGGATTATATGCAAGAGAAAAAGAGTGGGGGGGGGGGCATAGATTGGAAATTATAGAGAAATAAGAAGATGGTAACAAGTAATTTTACAAAATATATGTGCCATATGGCATGAGACGGGGGTATAATGGTAAAGGAAATTGATGCTTTACTCATAAACCTGGTTAGATTAGAGAAAAAAAATTCTGAAGCCAATTATCTAGTCAAAAATGGAAAGAAAAAAATCTTGATATTTGTCCTAGTTATTGATTACACATTGAAGAAAGAATTGACTGTTCATTGATGAAATAATTAACTTCAGTCGCATAGATCTTTTATAGAACTGGTGATGATGTCTCTGACCACAACCAATAAAAGCAGCAAAGGTTAACAAGATATATCAATTGAGATCTTGATGCTTATTGTAGTTATTCATTCCACATTGAAGAAGGAACCAAAAATTCATTGATCAAATCATTCACTCCATAGTGTGACTGATCTATTAAAGAATTGATAATGGTTCCCTGACCACAACAAATAAGAGCAGCAAAGGATACCAAGATATAGAGATTGAGTAAAGTTGGTATGAAATGAAATCCAAATAAGACTAAAAATTTTGAGCAAAGTTTTCAACTACTGGACTTAAGGTAAAGAGAGAATCTCGGACGAGCAGGGAAGAAACAAATGCTGGCAAGTCAACATCTGTACGATGCTTACAGCATTTCTTCAGTTAAAGACTAGTCGTTCACATTTTAAGTCATTCAGAACATGCATGAGAACAGTAGCTCATCAAACAGATGTGGACTATAAATGTATTCCAGATTGCTGCATGGACAAGGAAGCACCATAATAAAATAAGTACAAGCAATATACGGACAAGTTAACATTAGAAAATCAAGAACTACAGTGAGCCCACCAATTCACTGAGGATGAAGACAAAACCCGTATGGTAGTTTTCAAGGTCAAATCCAGTGGAGTCTTCCGGCAAGGAACATGAAATTCTGAAGAAGAGCTTTGTGGCATAATACCTCCAGTTATATCAGTAGACTCACTGAGTGGAACTGAAGCAGTAAGGGATTCACATGAAACGAGTCCTTTTAAAGCCTTGTCCTACAGATGAAAAAGCATTCTTTACATTCTAAACCTAAATATACACCACAGTTGACAAAGACTACAACGGCAAAAAAAAAAATACCATGTCAACTAATGGCAGGCCATTTAAATTTTCACCACCCTGCGATAGCTGTGTGACACTCTGGAAGGTACTGTTACTACATTTTCCAGTCATAACAGTTTTATTTGTGCAGTCTATGCCACCTCTTGAAGCAAAAGTACTATGCACGCCTCAAGGATATGAAATAAATGACATTATTCAATCAGCAGCATGAATACAAAGTAAAATATGGACAGGAAAAACTTTCTGAATGTACTCTACCACAAATTTGGCTGTTGAGGCTTGGCCTCCACATTCATAATGACAGGGGGATTCTTCAGGCCGCCAATATGCTCAATTGGAAAATTTTCCTGCCAGTGACTTGTTACTTAACACATATACTTATAAGAAATGCTAAAGGTAGCATTTTTCAGTCCGAGTTTCAGACATGATGTAATATAATATGAAAATGTACTAAATAGCCTCACTAATTACATCTAAAAGAAAACTCAGCCAACCTTAACATTTTCCTTCTTGGAAAGCATCCGAAGCCTAATACTGTTTTTTCGGACAGGAAATAATTCATCCACACGTGTATCAATGTATCGTGGTGCTTTTGATGAATCGGATAGTCCAGAAACTGCTCCATCTGTGTTCCTACAGTAAACAAGCAATTTGCCAGTTAGTACGATCCAGAGAAGTTGTAAAAAATTACATGACAAATTTACCTCATATAACCAGTTATGGGAGCTGGAGATTCATCTACAAGCTCAATTAAATTCTTCCGCTTCAGTAGTTCTCCCTATCATTTGAACATATAAAGTAATGCATCTCAGCATCTGAATTACATAGTTACTACAAGAGAAAATGAGGTAACACTTTTTTTCTTTTCAGCAAATGGTATCTCAAAATACTACGTCATTTCACTCCACACAATTGCATGGGAGAGCATAAACTATAGATTGAATGGACTATGACTTCTATTGTAATTTTTTTGATTGATAGTTTCAATTCATATGTTGAACTTGTAGGATAGTATCGTGTAAAACAGAAACTACATGTAAGACATGAAAAGACATAAGCCAAACTAAAAAGCTTATAAATACCCACATGATTAAGATTGGAAAAAGCAATGCCTGAACATTGCAGCAGTTACTTTTTAGTTTAAGGCCTGCTGTAAGCTTTCTAAAATCAAATTGAATCCCAGTGTCATGACATCTTCGCTTAGCACATATCTTCAATCAAATAACATAATAGGTCATGCCACCACTACTATTTAACCAAAAACACTAATTCTATAAGCTTCAGCACATTAAAAATAGTACGAAAGTTCACATCGCAAGAACTAGGACTGGGAAAATTACCCTTAACTCCGAGGGTGTTTTTCGCTTCAAAGAGGTGGTAGCGGCAACCTTTAAGTTGCTACCCCCACCACCTCCATCCCCAAAATGAAGAGCATTGGATGAAGGCAATTGACCGGCAGCGGCAACTTTAGTCATTTTCACTATACACAACCGCTCTACAAATAGCAAAAATAAATTCAAAGTACAGACAACAAAAGAGATATACATAAAGCAGTAGATAAGGAAAAGAAACTAAAAATATTTGCATCTATAGTATTCGGAAAAATTAACTAATCAGTGTCAGCCAAATATGATTATATCAAAAAGAAAAAATTAGGGATTTTGATTTGACCTCAATTGCATGCGATTTATATTTATTTGCCCTGATTTGAGTAAAGGGGCAAAACTAAGGGAGTGCTTCTGAATTTCCTTTTTTGGGGTTGGAGGGTGAGAGAGCGGGATTTCGAGACTGCGATTCATCTCAATTGAAAAAGGGAGAAAGGATTTGGTTTTGAATAGTTTTACTTCCCTCCGCTCCGCTGTGCCTAACGCCTTTAGTTTCAGACGTTAATGCCGTTTTCATATCTTGGGTTGGGCTCGTGGCTGGCGGGCTTAGCAGCTTCGGGCTTTAGGGCGTGGCTGGGCGCGATTCCAACCCAATTATAATTAAAAATTTGACCATTTTACAAAGTGAATGAGCCCCACAGTTGAATAGAAATTGGCAAAAAAAGGACAAAATGGCAGCATTAATTGATTAGAATTTTCAGTGAAAAGACCTGTGTCCCCAGATTTTTAACTTTCACCACATTAGAAAGAATATTTTTGACATTTCGAATACTAGGTGAAAGACGGTTGCCAGTTGTTGTCCCTTGTTTTTTTGCAAAATTATTTCCAGATGTGGGGCCCATTCACTGTATGAAACGGTCATATTTTTGCTTACAAGTAGGCTGGAATCGCGTCAAGACACGCCCTTAATATGGAGGAAGTTTACAATTTTTACTGTGAAAATTACATCATTCCCTACTTTTCAATATCTATAATCTAAAACCAAATCTGATGTTTAAATTTTCAAAAATCAAATATTTTTTAATTAGATACATTATAATTACATTATATAATTACCCAATTCCACCATAATTATTTCATCTCATTTTCTCTCATCTCTCTCTATCTCAACGCTACCACACAACCCCACACCGTCGACACCACCACTGCTGGCACCACCTCTCTAGCGACACCACCACCTCCTTCACGAGTCGCTTTGGCGACTCTAGACCAATTGGTGCTTTGCTTAGAACTTGAGACTATATGTACATAGAGAGCTGAAAAAAGTGGGTAGCAGCTTAAATTCCCGAAAATGGATCTAAACCCCATAAGTTTCATCATTCATTGCTTTCTCCACAGATACTCACCGACATAATTTCAAGATAAAACTTACCAATTGCTGTAATCACTCTGAAACGTAGTATAGAAATGTCATCGACTTCGGTTTATGTTGTAGATCTGTTATTTGAATCTATTTTTAGATATTAAATCCAATTTCTGGACCCGAATAGTTCTTAGGTACTTCATATTATTGGGTTTCGAATTCTGAATTAATTAAAGGCTGGAGTTGTTGTATTCATGGTTGCGATTGTGAAGATACAAAGATGCCGAGATTCTTATTCACATTTTTTCTCTGATTATTGTATTTGAAAAGGGGGTTGGAAATTGCGAGACTTTTGAGAGAATATCGGTTTAAGCAATTACATTCAATGTAATTTTATTGCTTACAAGGAGAAAATATCATGTTTCAGATACCTGTTTATTGTTAAATTGTGATCTTAATATTCGATAATCGGTGACTAAAAAATAATTTGTGACCCATAAAAAAATTTGTAACTTGTGTTCGAAAAATAATACGCGACCTATTATTTTAATAAATTGTGACCTATAAAATATGTGATTTGTGATAAAAAAAAAATAAAAAATAATGCGTGATCAAGTGATTTGAGAATATCACCAATAAAATAAATGAGTTGTGACCAATAAAATATTGGATTTGTCATCGATGCATAATATGTGACCTAAAAATTGTTTCTGTGACTCACAATTTATTAAGTTGTAATCAAGTTGTGACCAATAAAAATGTTGAATTTGTGATCGATGAATAAGCCGTGACTCATAAAATTTTCTATTTGTGACCAAGCAATACCTATAAAATTATTGATTTGTAACCACAAAATAAGTTGTGACCAATAATTTGATAAATTGTGATCGATTTGCAATGAATAAATTGGTAGCTAAGGTCACGGGTTTGAGTTCACAAATCACGGTCATTTTGTATAGGTCACAAATCAATATAAACGGGTCACGGATCAGTATGAACAATTAATTTAATAGTTAACTATGGCTAAATAATTCGTCGTTAAGGTCACAAATCATTATCACAAGTTCGAGTTCACAAGTAAAAGTCATTTTTTATAGGTCACAAATCAAAATTAACAGGTCACATGTGTTTGTAGAGTCACGGTTCAAATTTACAGGTCACATTTCTATTACTAGTCACAAGCAAAAATCAAGAGGTCAAAAATCGTGTCAATTGTATATATATATATATATATATAGCCGGAATTGGAACAATTGTCAGAATATGAGCATTCGTCGGAATAAATCGACGGCAGAACGGTCACCGAAATCGAAGCAGTCGTCGAAACGATCACCAGAATAGTCATCGGAACGATCGCCGAAGTGGTAGGGGTGGTGGATGTGGGATGAGTTGATTATATATATGTATATATAAAGAGACCTGAGAATCCATCAATTTAAAAGATAGGAGAGGCGCGACCCCCAACCAAGAGAACGCTTACGTCCAGTATGTCCCCCGGTTGAAGTACCATAACTCCTCCTGACCTCCTCCTTTATCCCGGGGGGATGAGGATGAGACAAAGTTTATATATACATGCATATGTCAAATATTTGATTTTAGAAATTTGAAAGTTGTTTTTTTATTTTTGAAATAGTATATAGTAAAAATCTGAAAAATGAATTTTTCTCATTTTTACTTTAACGGAAGCTAAAATATTTAAGGTGGTTAAAATATACAATTTTAAAATTAAGAAATAATTTTAAAAAATTCAAAAATCGGGTCATAATTAAATTTCATTAAATAAATAATTAATTAAAAATATTTTATTAATTGAATATATTAATATCACAATACTATACAATTTATGATCACAATTACTGAATATCTAGGTCGCAAATGACAAATTTCATTGGCCACAATTTATTACAGATCACAAATTATCAAATTAATTGATCATGCAATATTTATCTATTACAAATTACAAATTTTATAAATCACAATTTATTTTATAGTCATGAATTATCAAATTAATTGATCACAAATTATTCTCAATCCAAATTTTCGAATTAATTGGTCACAACTTTAAAAATTGTAATTCACGACTACAAATTTAATTGCAATCTCATATTTTTTAGCTCATATGTTATTTATTGGTTACAAGTTATTCATTTTACCTATCATATATTATTTATTGATCACAAATTAATCAAATAATTGATTACAAACACCCTTCATCCCACCTTTTACCCCGCCCCCAAAATAGTTAGTGGCAAACACACTTTATTACACCCCTACCCTCTCAATCCCATCCTTAACCTCGACATCGACATTGATCGAACTTCGAGCCACCTCACTATTACCATCACCTCACCACCTATACCAATAACCACTGTCACCTCACCATCAAAGCAATTGTACTATCACCGCATCGCATCACCACCACAACAAAGCTATCTTAAGTGTCATATAATAAAAAAAAGCTATATTTTCTGTTAAATCTGGGAACGCTGCATTGATTAAGTGTAACTCCGAAGTTTCAGTATCATCACACACTATAATTATCTCCTTTGATAAGTCGACGAAGCCATCCTCTACGTAAGGTTTGTTCCATTATCAATTTGGATAAAGTATTTGTGCAAATCGATTGTCATTCTGAGAACGCATGTTTTGATTTAGTTGCAGCATTTCTATTTTCTTTCAAAGATACGATCTAACCAAACTTTGGTTAATTGTTTTTTATCTCGTAGCTCTTGGGACGATACATAGTACTTGGTAAAAATCTCCTTCGAATACAATCTTTTTCCATCAAATGGCTTTGAATTGTCCAAGATATCTCTTAAAGTTCTATCAATGACTTCTATTGTAATTTTGGTTGATCATTGGTGCTTCATCCTATATTATGAGCCTTGCCATCAAATCAATTCTGTTGTAGTACTTTGCTTTGATATACTACACATTGTTGATTCATCAGTCTGGAGTGGAATATTAAAACTTGAATGTGCAATTCTGCATCCTGTCATTATTGATGCTGCTATACCTGGAGTTGCAAGCGCAAGTGCTATCATCTTCTTAGATAGAACCATTGCTAGTAAAGTATGGTATAAACAGGTTTTACCTGTACTGCCGGCCCATCGACAAAAAATATACATCCATTTTCATTGTTTATTCTTTCAAGAATAACATCAAGAACATATTTTTTTATTTGGATTTAGATATGATGTTGCTTGAATACTAACATTTGGAACTTCTACAGAGCATTCATCTAAAATTTCCTTTGCATTGGGTTCATTGTTACCATGGAAGGTATCAATAAGTTAAGGCAAGTCATATGCATTAATAGTCTTCCCAATATATTGGAGGAAAAACTATATATCTTGCAAAGCATATTGCATGTATTATTCTAACGATTCTTTGTATTTCTTCTATAATCTCCAGTCAAGTCTTCAAAATATATGTCTCACAATTTTCTTACTTTAGTCGGTTCACAGTGGATCAATAGCGTAGTGAAAAGTCTTCAAACTTCGAAGGTTGATAGATAGCTTGGGGTCAAAATTTTGTTCTAGGAACATCAATTAAACTCGCCACAATTAAATAAGATTTGAAAGATGGACTAATAAGAATTAAGATTAATAGATAGCTAGAACCCAAAGTTCAGCATATGCATATTATACACACAAACTAACATAGACAGGGCTAATAGCAGGGGCGGACTCAGGATTTTTTTCAGGGGGGACGAGACAGAATTACGTAAAAAATAATTTCAAATTAGACAAAGATAATATTCAAAATGTAATATTTTTTTTACAATTGTTCCTTACGGCTTCTCATACTTTGAAAACGTTGTATAATAGTTTCGTTACTAATTTCATTAAATACATCTTTTTCAACAAACACAACTAAACTATTATTCATCAATTTGTCTCCAATCTGATTGCGAAGTCGATTCTTCACAATATTCATAGTAGTAAATAATTTTTCAATTGTAGCAATACCAACCAGAAAAGTTAATCATAAAGTCACAAGCATGTAAAGTAACAGATACACTTTATTTCAAGTTCTAGATTCAATAGTGACATAACTTGTTCTATTGTTTACTAATTGTAAATCAGTAATCACTACTTAAAGATTATGCATATAAGATTCTCCGATTCAATGCAACGCGCATGCCCATCTAGTGACACTCTACTATACATATAGTGCATCTTCATGGATGCACACACTACAAGGAAAGACTAGATAGTAGAATAAGCAAAATGTTGCTTATTTTTCTTTCTTAACACCATGTCCTATCCTCCCTACCAAACATGTCCTTAGTCCACAATTTTTACCGTCTTCTACTGATTATATTGCCCTTTTTCTCAACCACCGATATTTATTTTCATCATCACATTGATAAAGCCTCAAACATCAACTTAAAATTTTATGAATCATAAGTAAGAGTAAAAAATCCAAAGGTCTTTAAAAACAAATTAAAATTCAGGAACAGGTAACTCTTAAATCAGTCGACAGACCTTGAGAGCAGACTCCTAGCGTAAGGCGATAATGCCATTGTGAAGGGCCTCAATCACCGTTCTGGGCAGCAGCTTCTTGGCTACCCTTCTTCTTTTCAATGACAGCTTTGGTGGCCTCCCTTCGTAAAATTATGGAAATGGCCTTTTGGGAAGCTATTTTTCTGTTTATTTCCTCTTCTCTCCCTTGCTTCTCTCTCCTTTTGGGATTGGGTAGTTGGGTCATGGGTGAGCTTTTTTCCAGAAAAAAAATTAAGGCCCAGTTGACTTTTTTTAAGGAAAAAATTAACGACCCAATGGGGGCAGTTGCCCCCACTAGGCCCTCAATGGGTTCGCCCCTGGCCAATAGACAAGTGCATACATATATATGCAGTCATCCATTTTATAAATGGGTTTAGAGCTCAACTGGTCGCCAAACTTTTAAAACGTGTCACTTTAGTCACTGAATCACTTTTAGTGAATAAATACAAAACTTACAAAGTTATACAATGAAGTCATTGACCATATATCCTTTAGTCAATTTAACAAATTGATAATGTATACGAGGACATCGGCTTGTGTTGCAAATTGAAAATGGCAATGTGCAAAGAATCAAGTAAACTATAGTTAAATTGAAAGTGTCAGAGCATCTCCGAAAAAGTTTTTAAAATATGATACTCTATAATTAAAATAGTAAACCCTTAAAATTATACTCCTCTTTAAGTTAACATTTTAACTTAGAGAGTGAATTTGACTCTTCAAATTTGAAAAGTCAAATCCACTATCTATAATTTAATGCATTCAAAGTATTTCAATTTTCAATAAAAAAAAATAGAGAAAAGTTAGTGGAAAAAAAACAATAAAATTTTTTGGGAGTATTAAAATTAACTATATAGAGCCCGTTGAAATACTTAAAAAAATTACTCTTTGAATTTATAAATGCCCTCTAAATTGTAGAATATGTTATTTAAAAAAGGAGAATCGCTTCGAAATATTCTTAGAATGACAAAAAATATATATAAATTTAAATAATCAAACTTCATTTTCAACAGCGCATTTCAATTAACTTACGAGTATCCACTTATCTACCACTTATTCTATCTATTTATAAATTAAACATAAATTCTTCCCAAACTAATGCTAAAATCACATGTAATGTTGAATTAGTGAGGAATGATCTAGAATGAAGAGAGAACAAAAAACGGGAAACACATTTCTAATTGATCAGAATGATATTCACACGATTACAAATGAAGTTCAGCCCCTATTTATACAAAGCACCAACTAACAAAACCGAATGGAAAATGTGAAAAGACATAAATATTCTTCATACTATTTTACATTTCAACACTCCCCCTCAAAGATATAAATACCCTTCACACTATTTACATTTCAACACTCAGTGTAATCCCTAGGTTCAAAGACCGTAGATAAAGCCAAAGTGTAATTCCTGTGAGTGGGAGACATCATATGATAACCCCAATAATCCTTAATGGGATATTGCTTGCTAGACTCAAAACCTTCCTTCATGGAGTCTGATCGAGAGATAGGCACATGAGAAATGAGACTACAATGATAGTCTTTTAAGTATGAAGGAGCACTCTTAGGTCTAGCATATCTGAGGTAAGGAATGATCCGCAGGTGAAGGTGGGGATAAGGAATGACCTGCAGGTGAGTGTGGAGGTAAAGAAATGGAAGAATCTGCAGGAGGAGATTCATGATGTCCAGATGTATTCCTAATAGTGAAAGTAGGAGCATAATGAAATTCATCAATGTGAGGCTGATGATTAATTGGAAACAGATGAAAATGAGTGGAAATAGTAGTGTTTGGTTTAGATAAAGATGAAAGAAATATAGGATGATGGAAAGGAAAAATATTTTCAAAGAATGAGACATCTCTGGATATAAAAAGAACTTTGGTATGAAGATTGAGTAGTTTATAAACTTTCATTCCAAATGGACCGCCAAGAAAAATACAAGGTACAGCTCTAGGATCGAGCTTGGTTCTATTCCTTTTCAGAGTTGAGGCATAGCAGAGGCACCCAAACACCTTGAGATGATTATAAGAAGGTGTAGTCTGGAACATGGATTCATAAGGAGATCTATTTTGAAGCTATTTGGCAGGTGTTCTGTTTATAAGATGAGTGGCTGTGAGGATGCAATCTCCCCATAATTGTTTTGGTAAATTGGCTTGAAATCTGAGGGCTCAAGCTATGTTGAGTAAGTGTTGATGTTTCCTACACCATTTTGTTGTGGTGTTTCAACACAACTAAGTTGATGAATAATACCTTTAGAGAGGTAGAACTCAGGCATTTTGAACTCCAGACCATTATCAGATCTGATAGTCCCTATATTGCAATGAAAGTGGGTTTGAATGAGATAATAGAAGGACTGAATGAGAGTTCTGACTTGAGATTTGTCTCTCATAAGGTAAGTCCAGGTCATTCTACTATAGTCATCAACTATAGTTAAGAAGTATCGTGAGCCATCTAAGGTAGGAATTGAGTAAGGTCCCCAAATGTCACAATGTATGATCTCAAACTTGTGTAAGGTTTTTGTTTCACTGTTGGGAAAGGGTAATCCGTGTTGTTTGGCTAAAGGACACACAATACAATGTATCTCCTTGTTGAAATCAATGTTAGGTATAGATTTATGCAAAATGGAAAGTTTGGAGGCAAGTAAACGTCCCAAACGACAATGCCAGAGATTAATGTTCATTTTGACATTAGTACCATCGATGTTATTACAAATTCGAACAAATTTATTACAATCAAAAGGGAAACTAGAATTGAAGACAACTTTAGGAATAGCAACAGGCTGTCTGATGTTAAAACTAGCAGAATCAGATTTGAGTTGATGATGAAATGAAGGCCGAACTTTGATCGGAGCTTAGATCGTTGAAAATGGTATAGTCCATGCTCAAGATGGCCCACTCCAATCATCCTCCATGTTGAAAGATCCTGAATAAAACAAGAATCATGGAAAAATATCAAGCAACAATTATGTTCAAGTGTCAATTTGCTAATGGATATCAAATTGAATTTAAAAGATGGCACAACAAGCACATTGCTGAGGCATATAGTGGGAGACAACATCACTTTTCCAATGTGATTAACTGCCACATTGTCACCATTAGGCAATCTTATAAAGGCACCAACTATCCCAGTGACAGCAGCCAATTGCTTGACAGAAAACACCACATGTTTTGAGGCACCAGTGTCTAAAATGTACTTATCTGTAACTGGTGAAAATTTATTCTGATTACCTGAGAAGGTAAACGCATCAGGATCAGTAGGTGAAGATGCATTCATATCCCAAGGCTGTTGACTTTGCAACTGAGGCATCAACATGGATAAAATCTTCTGATATTGGTCAGGTGTGATAGTAAGCTGTGAAATAGAATTCACAGCTCCTGAAACTTCATTGGTGGATGTTTGACCATGACGAACTTGTCCTACAGCATTAACACCTGGAAGCTTTTTTCTACTAAATCTTTGATTAGGAGGATAACCAATTAGCTTATAGCATTTGTCTTTGACATGTCCAGGTAAACTACAGTAACTGCACACAGGTCTCCCCCTCCTCTGATTAGTGAAATTCAGCCTCTGATTGAATGATCTCCGTACAACCTTGCCTACAAACGTAGCAGCATATTGCGTAGTTTGTTTACCAGCAACAATCTCTTTTTGTCTTTCATCTTGTAAGATAAGAGCAAACGCATTATTTAACGATGGTAAAGGATCCATTAGTAGAATCTGACAAAATGTTCATCCAAACCCATGAGGAATTGCATAATCTGATCTTCACGTTTATAGTTAGTATTCTCACCACTCGGCCTTTAATTCTCCAATTCTTCCCATAATCCTTTGAGCCTATTAAAATAGGAATTAACAGAGTTGTTCGACTGAGAAAATGAAGTGATTTGCTTCTTCAACTCATAGATCCGAGGCTATTGCCCTGACCATACCTATCACATAATTCGATCCAGATCTCTCTAGCTGAATCCTTGTGCATTACACTTGGATAAAGCTCTTTAGGTATAGAATTGATTATCCAAGAGGAGACAACATGATTACATCTCCTCCAAGCAGCAAACAAAGGATCATTCAGCGAAGGTTTAACAATAGTTCCATCAACAAAACCTTCTTTATTTTTAACACTAAGGGCCATGGTTGTTGCACGACTCCATGTCGCATAGTTTTCCTTAGTGAGAGTAACAAAAATCAGTTGCATACCAGTATTGTCTCCATAGTGAAGATAGTAGGGGCTATTAGGATCAGTTATCAAGAGACTGATCATCGAGATCGCGTCTCCTCTAGCTGAATCTTTAGCAGATGAATCAGTAAAAGCGTTCGCAGCATTCGCCTGATCGAATTTATTTTGAACTTCCGCCTGAACACTAGAATCATTTGCCATCACCGGAAGCAATAGATCTGATCGAAATTGTAAGAATCAGGATCTAATTGATAAGCACCACATTCTCTGATACTAGAGGTGTCAATCATGGTGGTCCGGGCCGAGTCGGTCCGTCAACATATGAGCCCGATAACGGCCTACGTGAAAAAAAGCTCGCCCGCTATGGGTTCCGGGGCTAGTTTCGGATCGGTCTACAAATTTTGGACTACAACTAAGGCTTGCCTGCTGACATATCCGGGTCGAGTCCATGCAGGTCATGGGTCGCGTGGGTAGCGAATTGTTTCGATTTGGCCCGTATTATTGCATAAATAAAATTATAAAAATATAAAAATTTTCATATTTAAAGTAAATAATATTTTTTTTTGTTAAATGTAAACCAATAATTGAATAAAATGATAAATTCATATTTATACCAAAAAATGTTTACATAAAATTCAAATTTAATGATACATAAATTATTTATAACTTTACAAAGTTAAATTTAATTTAAACAAATAACAACTAAATGAATTTTTAATTTCTATTATTAAATATTTATAATATAGTACATCCCAACTAACTTGTCACCTATTTTTATTATAATTTATAGATTAAGTACATCTCAACTGCTCTCTCCCCCTTTTTTTCAAATTTTTAAATTTTTTTCACGGGTCAGCGGGTTAACCGTGGCTCGTGAATGTGCAATTCGTGAAATTCGCAGGTCACACCTACTTGACCCTTGAATCGCCCGATCGGGCGGTTCACAGGTCGCCCGCGGTACCGGTCGATTCGGGCCAATTTTCACGGGTCTGGTCGGCCCGTCCGTCTTTACACCTTTATCTGATACCATGTTGAATTGGTGAGGAATGATATAGAATGAATAGAGAACAAAAAGCCGGAAACAAATTTCTAATTGATCAGAATGATATTCACACGATTACAAATGAAGTTCAGCCCTATTTATGCAAAGCAACAACTACCAAAACTGAATGGAAACTGTGAAAAGACATAAATACCCTTCACACTATTTTACATTTCAACATGTAATGTGTGGAATTCTACCATATTAATGAAATCGTATCAAGACGGTCAGTCACATGAGCAACATTGTTAGACACCTTAATAATAACGAATACTTTAAGAGTAAATTAAACTAACTGTGTAACTTTAGTAACAAAAAATTGTGACTAAAATGACATAATTTGAGTCTGGTGAGCAAGGGAGTTTTTATTTTATTAGATTCTGGTTAACATTCGGGCATGCATGCATTGCATTTTGACTTCAGCGCATGTTAAATGGCGGTGTTTCGAGAATTTCTTTATTGGTATAATTTCTCTATCTCTAATGGCGTCGCCACTGTATTTTTGCGCGAATTTCGTTTAGAATCGATGTCAATTGATCGATCATTATCTCCTACGAGTTGACTCACGCACTCACTTATCACATGCGCACTTTCATCAGTGCTTTTCATTTTATTTATTCTTTAATCATTCAATGGATCTCTCTTCCTGCCCAATAAACGAATTTGCACCTTTATTTTTATTTTGCGCGTTAATATCCGATTCTTGGTTAAATGGCCTAATATTTATTTTACAAAAAGTTGTTGGATCATTAGTAATATAATTTGTGTTATTCTTACTCCAAATAATTGAATATTTGGCATTTTTTTTTCTTCATTTACGAACTTAATTCATCACAAGAACTTTAATAGGCTGATAAGATCACAATTTGGAGCGAAATTAAGGGTTTCTTCCAGGTGGGTTGATCTGATCTCGAAGCTTCATTAATTGTAGCTACATTACGGTGAATTCGATTAATGAGGGCATATGTTGTTGGTGAAATTCTAAAGGGATAGATTATTGGAGGCAAATATAGCATTTGATGGGGAATAATTGCGTAGGTCCCAATCTGGGAAAACATGGCTTCTTGCAGTCTGTCACCGCTGCAGTCTGGAAAACCCGGGAGCCGGAAATGCTACCGGCACCCAATCAGCAGCAAGAAGGAAATAGTAGTAACGAGAAGAATTTAGAGGGTAAAGGTTCTGGTTCTACCACCGCGCCTACACAGCCAATAATTGCCGGTGAGCAGGCCAAACCAGATCCCCAAAAGGAGGCGGGGCAAGGTAACAAGCCAAATCACTTTAAGAGATTATCAAGTGTAGGCCTACAAGTTGAATCAGTTTTACAGCGAAAAACAGGGAATTTGAAGGAGATATATTCATTGGGAAGGAAGTTAGGACAAGGGCAATTTGGGACAACATTCTTATGTGTGGAGAAAGAAACTGGAAAAGAATTTGCGTGCAAATCAATTGCTAAGAGGAAATTGGTTAGTGAGGAGGATGTCGAGGATGTAAGAAGAGAGATTCAGATAATGCACCACTTAGCAGGGCACCCGAATGTGATATCCATTGTGGGAGCTTACGAAGATGCAGTTGCAGTTCATGTCATAATGGAACTCTGTGCGGGTGGGGAGCTTTTTGATAGGATCATACAGAGGGGACATTACACGGAAAGGAAGGCGGCTGAGCTTGCTCGGATAATAGTCGGTGTTGTAGAGGCATGTCATTCCTTAGGGGTTATGCATAGAGACTTGAAACCAGAGAATTTCCTTTTTGTTAACGAGCAAGAGGAGTCACCACTTAAAACCATTGACTTTGGCCTCTCAATGTTCTTCAAGCCAGGTACCCATATACGTTAGCATTTATTTGATTATATCGAACATGATCAAAGAAATGGAACTTGGAAGTATTCACAGTGAAGTGTTCTATGAACTTGGATTTTGATCCTATGTGCTTGTCCATTTGTATGAATTAGAATAACTGAACAGACAAAAGTTGCAGAAAGTATGAAGCTTTTTTAAGTTTAACTCTCATTGAAATCTATGATTATGTCTATGTAGTTTGAGGGTTATCTAGGAATGCCTACTCTACCTCTCTAATTGAGATCACAACTATCAACCTGACCTTTTGGAGTTGCAACCTTATCTTTTTGGGAAGTGGCAAGCCTTTGGTAATGGATTGGAGAGGGAGGTGACTTTATCTTAAGACCTCCAAGTTTTGGTCTCAACCTTATTTCATGCATCCTTGTGTAAAAAGTATTGTTTTAAATTGTAAATAGGCATCTCCTCCTGGTTGGAGCCTTTTCTCTCTATGGTTCGTTAATTTTGATTTATTACAAATGGATTTCAAATCTTAGTTTAAATAAATTAATATTTTCGAGTTGTTAAATCAATTTGAGTTGCATATTCGGTTTTGGTAAGTGGAAGCAGCAAAGCTATTGCATTTTCTCTATGCATTTATATACTCAATAAATAAGTAACCGTTAATGAATTACTATCCTGCTGTTATTATACTTTCAAGTTACTTAAAGCCTCTGATTCCACAGAGTGGTTCTTTGTTCCTTTCTTCTCATTCTACTGATATTTCTGAAGCAGGGATAGGATATTGAATATTATGTCCATTTTGTGGTCAACATGTCACAATCTTGCAACCTGGTGACATGAGCTATTCATGGTTCCGTATTCTCTACATCATATGTATGACAACTAGAGTAATTATCCAGTTAAGAATTTGGAAACAAAGCACTGGGAAAGGACTGTTGATAATTGCTGGAGCGCTGAAGTCTCGTCGTTTGGCTTTCTTTGGATTTTGCCTTAGGTCCTTTTTCCCCTTAGGCTGAATTCCTTTCTGACACAAAGATATACTTAAAGCCTGGGGAGATTTATGTTTCTATAAAAGTTTAGTGAGCAAAGGTATTATTTCTTAGCAATCCAAAAGATAAGAAGCCCATGTAAGGTTGGCTGGTTATATATACATTAAACATCTATCTCAAAACAAATCTTAAAGCTAATTGGCAGGGGGAAGAATGCTGTCCAGGCTCATAACTGGCTTCAAGGTGATGGTATATTGTCGTGGGACAAGATCTAACAATTTCCTATGTGAGCAACGTGCACTTGCATGTAGCGAGGTAAACAAACAAGGTGAAACTGCAATATTTCTAAGCTGTAACCATAGCACAAACCAATAATAAGTCATGTAGAATGATGTTTTACATCTGTGACACGAAGCATAAACCTCAACACAAATCAATAAAATTGGAAAAAAATATAAAAAAACACAAATATATATATTCATACTAGACAATTGACGATATTTAAAATTCGTAAAACCAATTTACAAAATTAAATTAATTTAAAAGAAACATAAAATTGGTCAATAAATTAAGTAAATAATAAATCATGAAATTAGTAATCATATAACAAATTTGGGTTATGCTACATGTACAAATTTTTTTACCTAATCTTTTACACCCCACTCACATTAGGAGGTGGGGACCACGAGCCACCATTTTTAAAAACACATGGGGCCTGCGCCCCATGTGAGGGGGGGGACACCATTCGGTCATCCCCCCCTCGGTACAAGGGGATAAACCCAACAAATTTTAATCTATGAGCGGAAAAAGCTTAAGAAGTCTCCTGTGTACTTAATGCTAATATGATCTTTTAAGAGAATTATCAGCATATCTGATTCTCCTATCATCCACCTCTTTACTAATAACATTATTCCATCCTTTTTCCTCATTCTCTACTTGTCATTGAGAAGTTGCAACTTAACTTGGGAGAGGGCTTTATTTCACTTCAATTCTAGGAGGCTAGAGCACATTGCTTCACTTCCTCTTTTCTCCAAATTTTCTCTCATTTTCCGGTTTGGGTCGTGTTTATAACGGCCTAAGAATCGTTAAAGCATTCTAGGTACTAGAAAAAATAGCCCACAAAGGTTAGGCCAGTAATGAGAAGCCAAGGAAGACAAGATAAACAAGCTCACGTCACAGCAAGTTGAGGTATAAGCCTTGACAAATAGAGCCGATGGCATAAGTTTCAATGCATACAATTAAAGTCTCATATGAGGTAGTCCTTAAGGCATAATCCCAAGTGCTCTTTGAAAAAAATGACACAAACAAAGGCCGCAAACTGTAAATTGATTAGACTTCATTCATACTTCCTTAACCAGTTGAAAACTAAAACATCCATCTCAAGACCATTGGCAAGTGGTCTCGGCCCATAACTAGTTTAGGAGGTGATACTTTACCATGAGAAACAAACTGGAACATTCTTCATTTACACTAGTCTTGTAATGACCTAAACTTCATGTCTAAACTATTATATCATAAGTATTATTCATCTTGGGAAGCCACTATCTCTTACCCCTCACGGATTTTCACCATGTCCTCAGGATTAGAACCCAAGACCAGAGGCCTTATGAGAGACTTAAGTTGAATCCTAGTATCAATTGGGTAATTCAACTTAGGTCTCTGATAAAGCGAATGTCTAAGGTTTGAATTTTGGGGGACGTGATGAAAATTCGTGAGGGACTAAGAAGGCATATGCTCTCTTAAAGTAGATAGTTTGGGCATGGCTTCTAGATCATTACAAAAAACGCGAGCGTAACAACTCGAGCCTCGTTCTCAAGCCGTTATATCATATGTATTATCATTTTTGGAGAGTTTGAGTCTATCTTATTTCTCACGAATTTCTATCACGACCTTCAAAACTCGAATTCATGAACTCTTCCTTAAGAGAGACTTAAGTTGAATCCTGATACTTATTGACATATTCTATAACGATCCAAATCTCTACTCCTAATCTGTTAATTTATGTACTGTCCAATTTAAGAGAGCATAAACCTATCTTCTCTAAAATGGCTTTTCTGTCGCGTCCCCTAGGATCTGTGTGTGGTAAGAGGGTAGATATCCTCTTAAAGTGGATAATACATATGATATAACGGCTTGAGCATAAGGCCAGATTGTTACAAGTCTCATACAGGCACTAATCTTTCTGGAAATAATTCCAATTCTTTCTAAAATATAAAATTCATCTTAATTTTTTCTCATACTGGTCAATGCTTGAGCTCGGTCAACTACTTTTCAACTGTCGTGTCCATAATTGATCATGCATTTCACAATATCTTAGAGATATTTAGATAGTAAATTTCTATATATTAAAGAAAAGGGATATATGTTTTTGAGTATCGTAAATACCGTCATATCCTGTATACAAGTTGCTGATTCAGAAACTAGTGAATATGACATGAAGCTGATCTGCTAGAGCCACAGTCACTCCTATGTTGTTTACCATCATCCAATGATGATTTAGAAAATATTTTAATGTGCCTGTACTCTTCTCTCAAAACATTGGAAGAACGTCCGGTGCCAAAGTCACTGAATGGATAAGTCGCCAATCCCTGGACTATGTAATCCGCTGGGTTACGGGCGGACATTTTACCAGAGGTTATTGCATTGTTTCACACACTGCATCCCTTCTAAAAATTGCGAAAATTATGAATTTTTCGTTTCAGATAAGTGGAAAAACAAAGCACAAGTTTTGTGTATTGGCAATCCGCCTGCCAAATCCTCTGTCGTTTTCAAAGTTCGAGTCAAAAGTTTTTGGAATATGATTGGAGTCATCGTAACCTTTGTTCTACTTCTTATTAGGAATTATTCAAAATGTTGAATCAATGTTTCCATCCTTCATATTTACATCTTTTTTTTTTTTTTTAGGTGAAACATTCAGTGACGTGGTTGGAAGCCCTTATTATGTAGCTCCAGAGGTGTTAAAAAAGCACTATGGTCAAGAATGTGATGTTTGGAGTGCTGGAGTCATTATATACATTTTGCTAAGTGGAGTGCCTCCTTTTTGGGATGGTGAGCATTCATTTTGATCTTTGTTGTTTTCTTGCTTCATTTTCGTATGCCTGAATCTACTCACTTAGACCCTATTTTCTTGCATGGAAATATGTGTTGGATCAGAAACGGAACAAGGAATATTTGAACAGGTTTTGAAAGGAGAACTTGACTTTGTATCAGAGCCTTGGCCTAATATATCCGATAATGCGAAAGATCTTGTCAGAAGAATGCTTGTTCGAGATCCTAAAATGCGGTTGACTGCACATCAAGTTCTTTGTGAGTATGCTATATACCAAACCAAATCCTTTAAGTCTCTGGGAGTCAGCCATGTTCTTTTGCCAGTTTGTTATGCAGTACTAACATGTTTGGTAAGGTGGATTTGACAATATTTGATTGTATTAAAGAAGAAAAAGAAGCTAAAATCTTTTCTATTTTAATGTCCAATATAATCTAATTTTACATACCAAACATGTACTATATGTAGTACATGAGAAGTGATGCTTCATCCCACCATCGACTTATATAACTTGACTTGCTATGGAAAGATGATAATGCATTTTTTGGAGCTTATATATATGGTACATCAAATTTCTTCGTTTTGCCGCAGAATCAGAACATCAATGTTTCTTCACCTTCCAGTAGAATTAACACATTTTTCATTGGATAAGTATACCCAAACACAATGAAAATTAGGAACTTTTTGATCAAGTGTAGAAGGGAAATAATGCCTTAGCCTTTTGATGCAGCTGTAAGAGATGGCATATGATAGGGGATACTGTTTGAGCATGGTATGGCCGGGTCCAATGAAAAATTACTTTTTTCCTTGCGATGGAAGATGAATTAGTGCATAAAATATTCCAAATTGGGGATTTTTGCAAGTTAGTGATTTGGAGCTTCTTTTACAACCTTATAGCATTGTTATTTCTCGAACTGTTTTGAGTAATACAATTAAAAAATTGTTACACCTCGATATGGGATAAAACGCTGCAGAGAGTATTAATTTTGTTGGTCCTTGTCTGTTTTGTGGCCTTTAAAACTCTGGACAAAAAATCACCACCTGCTTCTTTCTTCTAGGAAAAAAAAAAAAAGTAGGAATTAGCTATGGCTCAAAAATTCTTTCTCAGATGGTGAAGATGAAAAAAATCCATAAAAATTTGTTTAAGTGATGATCAGAAGTCTAGTTTTACAAAATGTTGAAGCAGTCACGAGGCTTACGATTTCTGGAGTGCAAAGAACACACTAAAATTGTAGATAAGGTAAAGTTCAAGCCACAATTTTTTACTCAATCAACTTGAGAACGAGGTGGTTTATATATGACACATGTAATCATGGAATGCTTAGTGTATATATCCTGTGTTTAATAACTTAATAACCGAGTTATACAGGACTAAAGAAATACAGGCAGTACATAGGTGGTTGTTAAGTAAAATTGCACAAATAACCAGTAGCACAGTTGATAGAGCTTACGACCAGATGTGAATCTATAGTTTATGAAGCTTAAGAAAAACAAAATTCACAGCCCAATTGCACAACTTGTGCAGCCATTTATGTTCTTCTGGAGTCAAGCTTTGCACATCTGAATGACAACTATGGTTATAATGTGTGCAGGCCATCCATGGGTCCAAGTCGATGGTGTTGCTCCAGATAAGCCTCTTGATTCTGCTGTGCTAACTCGTCTGAAGCAGTTTTCTGCCATGAATAGACTCAAAAAGATAGCTGTTAGAGTAAGTTAATTCAGCCCTTCAAACTTTTCACAATGTATTTCTTGGCAAAACTGCATGAGTTACTTATTTTAAAGTAATTTCTACTTACTTTTAAAATAAGTAATCTTTTTTATTTATGAGGGAATAAAAAAATCTGAATTCTGGTTTCATTTTATAATGCAAGAATGCTACTGTGAAGAATATTATAAATTTTATATAATAAACTTGTTTCTATTACAAACTAGAAGACCCTATTTATAGGGTTACAAATAACTGTAAAAGGAAATAAATATAAAAGGAAAGATTACACAATCAACTACTAAGGAAAGTAAACCTATACTAAAAGGAAATATTATAATGGAAAATATCATAAAGATATTCTTTCCATAACTTCAACACCCCCCCTCAAGATGGACCATGTTGACTTGATTATGGCCATCTTGAACTGTAGGGAAAAGAACCTGAGATGCAGCAGACCCTGATATGTAACTCCCTTCCATGACTCTCTGAGATTCGAAGCTTCAGTGTTATTAAGAGGGAGAAACAAAAAAAACCCGAGATCACCAACGACGATACCTACGCCTATGGTTCCTCTGTGTAGACAAAATAGTAGAGGGAATTTTACTCGGAGTAGAGATCAGAACCTTGAACAATCAATGGCGGAATAACTCATTGATGGAGATGAAATTCTGCTCGGAGTAGAGATCAGAACCTTGAACAATCAATGGCGGAATAACACATTGATGGAGATGACTGATGACATCCTCCGTTCTTGCTCACATGCAGGAATCGAAATCGGAGGCTCAGTGATTAAAAGCTCGGGAGCTGCTGGAATGAACATCAACTGTTGAAACCGGGTAAAATTCAGCTGGAATGAACATCAGCTATTGAAACCGAGTAAAATCAGCTGTTGAAACTGAGTAAAATTCAGATCTGAACGAAGTTCCCAATGGCGGACATACCGACGGATGATCTGACTTACGATCTTTGAAAGGAAAACGATGTTGCTTTCTGCGAAGATGAAGAGACTCTGAAAAGTGCAGTTGACAGGATGAATGTGAGGATGGAGAATCTGACGAATCCGACTCTGATGAAGATTCTGATGGAAGTGATGAAGAGACACCAAACAAGGCTAACCAAAGTAGCTCACGCATAATAGCTGGCCCAAAATAGTAACCAAAATATGATTTTTTTTTTTTTTTTTACAGCCCAAACTAGGCCCAAAAAACATGCTGAAGACCTTCAAACCAAATGCCAAAAATCACGGGCCCATTATCACAAAATATACCCATCAAACACCAACCCATAAGCTGGCCCAATTACTTAAACCCAAATAACTCCACCAGACCAACACATACGCCTTTCCTTTATCATGAAAAATGGCACCGAAGGCAGAGAAGAAGCCAGCGGAGAAGAAAGGCAGAGAAGAAGCCAAAGGCCGGGAAGAAACTCCCCAAGGAAGATTCAGTTGCCGGAGACAAGAAGAAGAAGCGCACGAAGAAGAGTGTAGAAACTTACAAGATTGACATCTTCAAGGTGCTGAACCTACGATTACTTCTCGGGAGATCCAGACTGCTGTGAGATTGGTACTTCCCGGTGAATTGGCTAAGCACACTGTTTCGGAGGGTACCAAGGCTGTTACCAAGTTTACTAGCTCTGAAAAAAATGAAGATTTGGGTTGAGGAAGCGAAGAAAACAACAAAGTAGAAGACGATGTAGGGTTCCTATTTTCTGGGATTTCATCTAGCTCTTCGCGTTTAAATTGCAATAGGGGTTTTGGCACAGAGGGTTCCTTGAAATCAAATGGGGTCTGCTGTTGCTGATTTTCTTGTTCTTGTTCCTCATCTGAGGACGCGAAATTTGCTAGCAAAGAATCCATAAGAAAGATAATTAACAAAAATCCCTAATTCTGAAGCTGAAACAAGAGATATGGCTCGAATTTGATCTATTTTTGATATCAAAAGGATTTGATGATCTCGATATCTGCTGGAAAGTAGTAGTAGACATTGGCATGTTGTATTGCATTGGAAACCCAGTGCCTTGAAAGAGACCAGAGTGCCAGCCTGAAACTGGAGGTGTAAAAGAAGAATAGTTTGCTGTAAATAAATCAGCAGGCAGTTCTGTTCTTCCACTAGCTTTTACTTCTGCATATGATTGTGTAGCACTTCCAATAGAGGTTTGCATGACCGGAGTTGTAACGGTTTGAGACATTTGTAGTTCAACACCAGGAGGCCGATGGGCATTTGCGGCAACTAGGGAATTCCATGGCTGATTGCTTGAAGGTCCACCAACAGTGACTGGTTGAGAATTAGGCACGCCAGCAACTCCAGGGAACATTGAAGGTTGTTGAACAAAAAAAACAAAATTGAGAGAAAGATCGTGTGTTATTCAAACGAAAAGAAAAAATTGGCCGGGCGAGCAGCCCAAGGCCGCTCGCCGGAAACGAAATTCAAGGGATAATTTGTTTAGGATGCGAATGGCTCTGATACCATGTGAAGAATATTATAAATTGTATATAATAAACTTGTTTCTATTACAAACTAGAAGACCCTATTTATAGGGTTACAAATAACTGTAAAAGGAAATAAATATAAAAGGAAAGATTACACAATCAACTACTAAGGAAAGTAAACCTATACTAAAAGGAAATATTATAATGGAAAATATCATAAAGATATTCTTTCCATAACTTCAACAGCTACTGATTTCATGTCACCTAGCTCTACTCGAGAATACAGTTTTATATGCAAGAACAAGGAGCGATTTTATTTCTTCGAGTAAAGAGCTCCGCAAGTCTAATAGTAATTTGTACCATTCTCATTGTTCTCATATCAAATCTCATCAATCAAATCACTGTTTCAAGAAATACACGAGATTTTAGTCATACAAGAAGTAAATATATTCATTGATAAGAGAGAGTGTTGAAGACAAGATAAAAATGGTATATACATGTAACCCTCTCTAACAAATTAAGTTTTTAGATACACTGGTTCAATATGGTACCAGAGCAAGCAAAGATCTTAGGTTCAAGAGCCGCTGCTATCGGTTTAATGAAATTGTACTCTTGTAAGGATTTGATAGGAAAATATGAACTTTGCCTACGATATAGGTGGTTTTTTGAAGCAAGATTTAGATGATATACACGTGGACCTCTTTAACAGTTTAAGCTTTAGAGCAAGTGGTTCAACAAAAAGAAAAAGTGAACACGACTAGCTGAATTGCCATATGAAATTGAGCACGATTTGCAAAGAAATAGCCCGCTTGTGCTTTCATTTTACTTATATTTCCTCCATGAAACTTTTATTCTTAAACTGGATGTAGCATTCAAGAACATTTATTGTAAAATATACTATTTAACACATTTGACATTATATCTAACCATCTCTATTCCTTGTTCATAGGTTATTGCTGAATGTCTTTCCGAGGAGGAAATTGCAGGACTTAAAGAAATGTTTAAAATGATAGACGTGGATAATAGTGGACAAATCAGCTTGGAAGAACTGAAAATTGGCCTGGAAAGAGTGGGATCCAATCTCAAGGATTCAGAAATAACCAGTCTGATGCAAGCTGTAAGTGCGGAATGGTTATCCTTTGAGAGCCCTTTTTCTCTTATTATTAGCAGACTAGTTGCATTATGAAAGTTCTCTGACATTTAACCAAAAACCCAGCACTATTTGTCTCGTAGTTATTAAAGTCGTCGTTTATGATAAAAGTAGCAAACGGACGGAATGAGTTTGTAGACCATCAGTTAAATTGCTATAAATAATGTGCAAATCACGGTAAATAATTTTCCTCTTTCCCCACTCCCCTTCCCCATCCCTTAGATATTGGGCAACCTTGTACTGCTCCTTAATTGGTTACTGAAATGGACTTCCAGAAATTTAGACACTGACAAAAATGGCTTGTGCAGAATTTTGCAAGGCACAGTTTGTAGCCATGGACAAGCTCTTCATTTACATATTGACGAAACTGAGTAGTTTAGTTTATACTTGGATAACACCATTCTTTGAAGTTTTAAGTGCATGTTTCACATTGAAAGTACCTTACGCTTTTGTTGTAACATTTATAAACTCGCATAACCTCATCTTGGCAATTGCTAATCTAAATTTAAACGTTGTCCTTAACGATTATCTGGATATGAGATCCTCTTTTAATTTTCGTTGAGAATCTCATTTTTCCCCCTTAATCTTCCTGATAATGCAGGCCGATGTTGATAACAATGGAACCATAGATTACAAAGAGTTTGTAGCAGCAATGCTCCATCTAAACAAAGTTCAGAAAGAGGATCACATGTTCGCCGCTTTTTCATATTTCGACCAAGATGGGAGTGGATACATCACCCATGATGAGCTTCAACAAGCTTGCGAGAAATTTGGTATCGGAGATGTTCAACTAGAAGAAATCATCCGTGAAGTCGATCAAGATAATGTATATTCTCAATCTTTTCCTCTAAGCATATTTGAACTTGTTTGTGTAGATCTTTATGGATATAGATACTTGAAACTTGAAAAAAAATAAAAATTCTATTTTAATTTTTTTCCCTCTCCAGGATGGTCGAATTGATTACAGTGAATTCGTGGCCATGATGCAAGATACTGGTTTTGGAATAAAGGGATTGCAAAAAATATGAAGCACGGGGGCTAGGAAATGCTCTTAAGGGCTATCATAGTCATAGTTGAAAAGAGAACAAATAAAGATTTTTGCTTAAAGGTGGTTTATTGAATTCGTGGCCATTATGTGTGGTATTTTTTTTGCTCAAAAGGTGGTTTATTGAATTGGAACTTTTAAAGATTTTTGTGTACTTTTTTAAATGATAGATTTTGTAGAATTTATGAACTTTTATAGATATGTATGAAATTAATGAAAGTTATTCATAGACTTTTATACACTTTTATTTTAAAACTTCTACGAACATTTAGAATATAATTGACTTTTGAAGACTTCAATTGAAAATAGAATTTACTTGAGGCCTTTTTGAACCCTATTCTCGTGCAAAATGCATTTCGGAATAGTAAATCGATAAAGAATGTTTAGTTAAAATGAACGAAAATTTTTGGATTACGTGTAATATTATTTTATTGAAAAATATGAGATTGAAAAATAAGAGAGAAAAAATGTATTTTGAAAAAAATGAGAATCAAATAAATATTTAAGTCTACAAGGAGGTAGAGGTTCAATCTCAACCAATCCCTTCCCACCTTAATTAAATATATAAATAATCAAAATACAAAGGCAATAATAATAATATATTAAAACTTAATTATAAATTAGTATTTTTTACAAAATCTTATAAATTTTAATTACACTCTAACTTCTTCATAAAAAAGTAGGATTAAAAAAGTAAAATATGTTATAAGAATTTATTAAATTATAAATTAATTTTTCAATAGAATATGGGGAGAAACAATAAGAGAGAAAAAAAATGAAAAGAGAACAAATATAATTGGTGGAAAAGAAGAAAAAAAAATAGAATACATATCGAAAAAAAAATTGTGAAGAACTCTGAGAATCTTCGGGTGCATGAAAGAAAAAGTAAAAAATGTTATAAGAATTTATTAAATTATAATTTAATTTTTTACGTGGAACATGGGAGAATCAATAACAGAGAGAAAATGAAAAGAGAACAAATTTAACCAGTGGAAAAGAGGGAAAAAAAAATTAATCATGACTTTGCAGTGAAGGTAATATACATATTGAAAAATATCTATTGCGAAGAATTCTGAGAATTTTAGGGTGCATGAAAGATAAATTTTGATATTTTGCCTTTGCGTAGTATCCATTTTATTCTAAAATGTATTTTTTTTTCAACCGCACATTATTCAATAAAATAATATTACACATAGATCAAAAAAATTTTTTTAGCCCATGTTTGCTATCGATTAAATCTAGATTTTAACTTAAGTTAAAATCAACAATAAATATTAACTACATATTTTATGAGTCCTACACATTTTTTTAAATTCTATCAAAATTTACTAAAAATCTGATTTTAATCCCTATCAATTAGGGACTTAATCACATTTTCCAAAAAATCACTATTCCAAAGTATATTTAATCCTAAAAACTAAGTTTAATTGAGCACAAACACGGGCTTTGTTTTTGCCCCGTCTATCTTCAAAATTAGTACTCTAGAAACTTTTATAAAAGTAAGTCATTGATATTTTGAATACTTCAAAATTTATAGATACTTCTAGAAGTTTTATTAAATATACAGTGAGCATACAAGTTACTAACGTGTCTTAGTGTATTGATTTTGAGAGTTTACGAGCGATTCGACTATGAGTTATTTTAGTAGCGATTTTTAAAATAATTCAACTCATACTTGATAGTTTATTATCTACAGGTTCTGAAAGTCTTTTTTAAAAATTAAGTTACATATATGTCCCATGGTGAAATTTTCAATTATTGATTTTTTGTATGAATACTTTTACTTATAAGTGATATTTTACTTATACATACAAGTTAATATATAACTTAAAAAGTTAAATAAAATTAAATACCTACTTAAAATTTTATGTCTGTAATAAACTTTATAATTATAAGTTAATTTTGTACTTTTAATATTTTTTACACAAAAGTGAATTTTTTACTTATAAGTAAGCTTTTATATTTTATAAAGTGATTTTTGTCTTATTAGTAATATTTTTACACAAAAAAACAATTTTTTATCTTGTAAATAAAATTTAATTTATAAATGATTTTAAATTATAATATAATTTTTAAGTTAGTATATTAGTATTAAATAAAGTATGTTGATTTAAAATAATTATTTTATAAAGAGTAAAATTTGAAGAGAATTTGAGAAATGACAAAAAATTGTCAACTGTGTGGATTGAGATAACCGATCAAAATTACACTACATCATTTTTGGATGATTTTTAAACTATCCACAATCGGTGCCCAAAACACTAGCAAGAACCGCTTCTTCCAACCCCTCATAAACTGTTCCACTCAAAATCGATCATAACTGATAAAAATAAACTCTCAAAGAAGCCCTTAAAGACTTCTTAAAAAGTCTCCATTGAACATATACTTTTATAGAGTATACTAAGTCTATGTTAAATATCTATAACGTGCAACTTTTTAGGAAATTCAAACATATGCATAATGTTGAAATTCTAATATATTAATTTCCTAATGTGAGGAAATTGCATTTCGTGTATTTTCGTATTTCCTTTTATGCATTTGTCCCTTGATTGATTTGATTTATAGAATTATGCTAAACATATTAAATATAAAATTCTTGAAACAAGTTGAAAAGGTCAAAATTTTGTAGATAATAATTTTATTGTATTGAAAATATTATTTAAAAGTGCAAAAACCTTTGTTTATATAATTAAAATGATTCTCTAATCTTACCGGTACAAGTAAACTAAACAATATTACTAAAGTGAAAGAAAACTAAAGTCCTAAAATGGAAACAAAATCCTAATTTAAAAGGAAACAAAAATTCTATTATAATAATAAAGTCTTTTATATATAAGAATTGTCGCACATCATTCTCCCATGCTTGAAGAAAACTTGTTCTTGAATTTGATTAAAGAATAGAAAATCAATTAAATAGGAGAAAAATACTAAAAAATTTATGTCGATACTAATATTGAAGAAATGATTTTCTCTTGATTACTCGATAAAAGTAGTTATATTCCTTAGTTACGTTATTTGAAGTCAACTTTGCTCCTACATTGCTCGATATATTTTCTTATGGATACTTCCAATGTGACAATCCTTCATAAATGAAGTATGACTCAATTTTTCATCATTGAGTCATCCATAGAGGCCATTAGTATTATTTTCAATTCTTGAAACTTCTCATCTTCTGCTATAATGTTCGGTGATATTTTCTTTGATACAAAAAACTAGCATGTGGGACTCAAATTCACACAATCCATATTTACCTTATGCTTATGCAATTCTTTTGCATTGAGATCATAGAGAACGTTAACGAAACTTTTATTCTTAATAGGACAAGCCTCGCACTTGATTCATTCGTGATTGGAAAGTTCAATTCCATTTCTTTGTGTTGAACATTTCTGAATTCTAACTTGTTCTTCGTCAAAATGTGGTTTGATATTGCGGTCTTCATTTGTAATTTCACTGGGATGTTTTCCTTCTCTACACTGGTATTCATTATCAATTTTCATTTATTGGGATCAACAGTCCTCGAGTTTTGAACTTGCACGTGCTTTTCCACTTCTATTGTAGTATCATGATTGGCAACATCTTGGTCATCTTGAACGACATATTTGTCAACCTCACAATTTGCCTTATAAATCTTTTGCTATTTGTTTAGACTTGGCATTAACAAATTGCTCCAAGTGGCAACACAAAAATCTTCTAACTGTACCACTAAAATACGTTCATGTTATCTTTTCATATATAAGTGGCATTTACGTCATAGTACCATTGCTGTACAATTGTACATGTCATTTGTCCATTTTATCACGTTATACACAATCTCACTTTGTAGTACTTTCCAATACGAAGTGGAATTGCACATTACTACATATTCCAAATTTCATGCTTTTTAACTAGTGAAGCTTAATGGTAGGATGAGTATTTTTTCGTATTCAAATTTAAAGCTTTCACTAATGCTTTAGATATTAGGTATCATCACTCCCATAGTTTATCATCACGTTGCATATCTCTCAAGAAAAGCTAGAAAGTGGAGAGATTTGTATTCTTTAAATTGTTTCCAGAAATCAACTAGATCCATCCTTACCAAAGGGTTGTCAAGCACCCCTTTTGAGTCCATTTTAAGCAAGCTGGGAATGAAAACATTTCCGAGCTAGCTTCAGGGGAGTGTCGAAATTTTGTCGTATTAATTTCCTAATATAAGGAAATTGCATTTAGTGTAATTTTGTATTTCTTATTGTATGCATGTGGCCATTGATTGTAGTGATTTGATATCCAATAGTTATGCTAGACTCATTAAGTAGGAGTTATCATTGACCCTAGTATTTGGCCTAAATATATAGTTTCCTAGAAGGGTTACGCTATATGTACCGAATTTTTATACCAAATCTTTTACACCCAATTCACATTAGGAGGTGGGGACAACAAGCAGGAATTTTTAAATACACATGGGCCCTGCGAGCATTGTGAGAGGGAGGACACCATTCGGTACCCCCCATTCGGTACATTTAGACTAATTTTTCCTAGAATAGATTATTACTTGTGTGTATACACCTACATAATCTCAATAGTTCGTTATCAATGTAGAATCAAATTTTTTTACATATAACATTATCAAAAAATATGTAGTATGTCAATTTGTGTTTGTCCGAATGTAATTTGTGCTTTTAATATAAACATGCCTTTTATTATCAAGCAGGTTGCTAGTATGAGAGCTAAATGACCTAGCAATAAGAGCATTTCCAATCGTGGTGTAAAATAGATCTAAATTGTGATTTAAATTTTCAAAGTGAATGAAAACCTTTCCAAGGAGATATGCAAAAGAAATGCAAATTGTATTTTGTCGGCAAAAATATACATCCACAAGAGACAAAAAGTAGATTCAAATCTTTCCGTTGAAACAAAAATTGAATTTAGATCAATCGAGATATAAATAAGGATTCATAAGTGTATTTTGTACATATATCAGATTTATTAAATAAGGGTATTTGTTGTTGACTTGGATGATTATAGTTTAATTATATGTTAATTTCATTTGTTAGATAAAACTCGAGGGAAATTGAGTAAATTGGAAGAAATGAGCGAAAAAGGTTAAAAATGGAGGAAATTCAAAGTTCAGGGGTCAAAGCACAAATATTCAATAGTTGATTTAGACCATAAATGAGTGAAATATAGAATCAATTTAATGCAATTCAAAGTTAAAAGAGTGAAATATAATCAAAGGATTCTCACAAATCAATTTCTAGGTGAAAAAGTTATGCTTCAAATTTTAGCCTCATTTGACCCATTGTTCATAGCAAACATTCAAATTGTAAAATTGATATTTCTAGAAGAAATGCATCCATTTGAGTTATCTTTCAGCGCACTTTGAATCACTTTAATCAAATATCGAAAGAAGGTTCGACAAAAATATTAAAGACTGTATAGTTTTGAAAAGTTTGCACCACCCATGTTGACACGAACGCACTAGCCACTTCAAAATGAACCCGAGAGCAGAGAATACACACGGTGTGCACTCAAGGAAACACATGACGCCTAGGCCTCATGTAATTTTTATTGGACGGGCCATATTTTTCTTTTTTCGATCAGAACTCTTTCAAAACCCAAATGGATGAGATTTTAACCTAATTTTCAACTCTTATAAACATGAGTTAAACATTGAAGGGATCTCTCTCTAACCTCTTAATACATAATTGTATTATCAAATTCATAAAAAACAAGAAGTAAATTGCTATATTTTGAGAGAGAAGATCAAACCCTAATAAGAATTGAAGGCCAATTACATCAAAAACTTGAAGATTCATCATTAGACTTGAATATCAATATCTTTTGTTTTATTCATGATTCGGGTGATTTTTTATTTATTTATTATTCTTCGTGTACTTTATATAAAATTATGTTGGTAGATCCCTTTTTATATTGGATGAACATGAACTCTATTGTTTATTTATTTTAATTTAAGATTAATAATTTAGTATTTCTTGATTAATTTTGTATTCTCATTATATTATTTAATTGTTTGATCACCAATTAGATAATTAGTTACTTGTGGTCGTGTTAAGAGACTCGTACTAAGTTTAGAGCACAATAATGTTAACACACAGATAATAGATATTAGAAATAACAATAGATCGTGTGTAATCATATTGATAATCTGAAATTTAATGCATTCTAATAAAGGTTTTGCTATAGTGACAGGGCCACGTATGCTCCGTCACTCCAGGGTGCATCTTTTTGTCTAGGGCCCACCTGGCCCTGAATGAATAGCAAAACTCTTTTAATAATTTGAATTCGTATTAGGAATAGACTCGAGTCATGATTGGAATATAATTAATTTATCTTGAAAAAGAAAGTTAAATTGTGACATTCTACCGTTAATGTAATTAATATTTATTAGTATTACTTAATTTTATTAATTTTATTATTTTTTTTTTCTCTTTTTTATTCTATGATATTATTATTTTAAAATCATTCTAGGATTTAAAAGTTCATACTTAAACATATCAAAATAAAACCGAAATATAATATGAAAATTAAATTAATAATATAAAAAGTTCAAAGAACCGTTAAACTTATATTATAATCAAAAGAGGACTTACTTTACAAAATACGGTTAATTAGTTAGCTATATAACCATCCAAAAACTCCAGTCAAAAGAAGTGCGTGCTGACCTTCAAAAAGTATTCTGTAGATCTAACTTATAGCAGGCTGATATGACGGTATATCAACGTCAACCATATCATCCCATTTTCACTACATTCCTTTACTATGTACCGTTATCCTATTTTACATTACTATCTACTCCACAGATCATAGTATTTACGTAACGACCTGTAACCAAGTCAAAGACATCGACCATCACCATCACATAATCTTTATATTCTTCAAAAGTTTCCTTCCCCTTCTCCTCGTCCTCATCAACATCGGTATAGAAGCGGGTATAGTGGGTCCGTGTATATGTAACATGTATAACTGTAAGATCTTTCGTAATCTGAGCATGTCTGGTTGATTGGATGACTTCAGTTACTCGAGGGGCCATCTACAGTACAAAATATAAAGCGTGAACAATATAGTTCAGAACAATATAGTTCAGTAAATATGATGCACAATAATGTCAATCAAACACACTTGGGCCCGAATCCTTATTATAGAGTACCGTGTGAGCTCAAATAACATGGCCATCACTTGCTCGCAAATCACTGTCAATGCATCCGTCCTTGCCCATCGAGACTCAGGATGCCACATCAGAATATAACATATATAAATCAAGGCCTGGCCTAAGTATACAGTGCTCCACGTGTCTATCCACAGTCCCAAGGCCACTAAGGGACCTCCTGACACTGCTTGTATACAGGTGCCGAACTCTAAATACCCTATCATTGGCTGCCCTTAATGACCGTCAGGAGCCTCAAAGTGGTATATTTATTCGGACACAATAGTACGGTACATTTATAATGGGATTCACATTTAAGAATTTAAACCACACACTCCATGTGAATGACAACAAAAATATGCATGACCTCGAAAATGTATTATCCATACGTTTTCCAAATAAACTTAATGCACAAGTGTCACATCACCATGTCACATAAAGAAAACAAACACATATAAGCACATAATTTCACATGTAAATATATCTTGTACTGTAGTTGAAAAAATCAATATTTACCTTTTTCGCGACTCTCTTGATTAATATCTGCATTAATAAAATGATCTTTACATTAATCATGTCATAACATCTTATCTCTCAATTAATAAACCTAAACTAGACATATAAGAATAAATGACCCGAGTAATAATTCTACTTCTACTCCCACTAATGCTATTTATAATAATAAATATAAATGGGATTTGGGAGGCCAAAAATCTTTTAATAAAAGGGGGAAGATGGGTTGTAGGAAATGGCAATACTATACATATTCTGGTTGATAAATGGATACCCAAAATGAGAGAACTAGGCAAAGAGCTGGGGACAGATATCCAACAAACTCATGGCCAGCAGTTGGATGGCCTAGTGTCCTCCCTGATTGATCCTTCCTTACGGTGGTGGGACTTGACAAAGCTTAGGACTCTCTTCAATCCAAAAATCATCGAGGCTATTCTAAAATTACCCCCAAGTCACTCAGGAGAACAGGATTTCTGGATGTGGGAACATGAAAAATCTGGACTCTATTCGGTCAGCAGTGCATATAGGTTCTTTCGAACTTGCCTCACCCCTGATCGTGGTAACGCCTCTGATGCTGGTGAAAAAAAGAAGTTTTGGGACACTTTGTGGCATCTTAAGCTTCCCCAAAAAGTAAAAATTTTTGCTTGGAGAGCTTGTCAAGAGGGTCTACCTTCAAAACAGAATTTAATACGACGAAGGATTCCTACTACTTCCCAGTGCTGTTTTTGTGATACCCAGGTGGAAGACCTTTGCCATGCTCTACTGTACTGTTCTCCTATCAAACAAGCCCTTGCCAACCGGTTTTCAGTGTTTCAGAACAAGGATTATCAAGGGGGCTTCATGCAGGCCGCTATTGACATTATGACAGAGAACTCAACGAATGCTCTTTCAGATTTTCTGCTTTTTACTTGGGCCTTCTGGTTTCGTCGAAATAAAATGATTCACGAACAGCTTAACCTCCCAATACAACAAGTTATTGCTACTGCCCTAGCCATGAAACATGTTACTAAAACTGGCCCCCCGCTCCACTTGGCTCCGGGTGTGCTTCCTCATAAACACAGATGGTCTGCGCCTCCTGAAAATGCTTTCAAACTCAATACTGATGGTGCACTATTCTTTGATTTAAACAAGGCTGGACTTGGTATCATATTACGTGACCACAATGGAGATATAGTCTTGGCTGGAAGTGGTTCTGAAACCTCAATTCTGGAGCCTGAACATGTAGAAGCTGCAGCACTGCTGCGAGGCTTACAGCTATGCCTTAACCTTGGCATATCTCACTTGATGGTAGAGAGTGATTGCTTATTCCTGGTCGACGAGATCAATAAACCAGTTCTTACCTCCGCATCAATCCGGTCTCTGGTAGCAGAAATAAAAGAGTTAATGCAACGTTTCCCTCGATGTAGCATCCATCATTACAGTAGACTTGGAAATCAGGCGGCTCATTGCCTGGCACGGCATGCTTGGTCCCTGGACGACATGATTCTTTGGTGGCATAGTGTTCCTTCTTTCCTTGAAAATGTAACTTTCATTGATAAGCACTATTGTACCCTTTCTTAAGGCTTTTATGCCTCTTGAATGAAATTTTCTCATAAAAAAAAAATATATATATAAATGGAATTCCCATTACTTGTTATATGAAAACTTATAGTTCCACAAATTATAATCAATTGAGATTGCTATGAAACAAGATCTAGAGGGAGTGGAAAAAATTGTGTAATTTCCTCACTATTGTAGACCATTATCTTTACAAAACCCATTTCATTCCTTATCCATCAATGTTAAGCCAACTCCAAAATATTATAGAACAACTCCTATGACATCCACATTTGCGAAAATCTTTTATTTATTTATTTTTATTATTATTTTCCTAAACATAAAAGAAATCTATTGCAATCGAACCAACAATTTTCGTACTAAAAACAAGTGCATAGATGATCAACATGATTCTCCATCAATCACTCAAAATCCAACAAAATCATCTTTTTATAAAATCCTTCCCAACACCAAAAATTAGGATTTATTTTACTTATTCATAAATCTCTTTTTAGCTTAACTAAGTTCCCCCCAACCCATCTTCTATATAATCCTTAATAATACCAATTAAATCCAATAAAACTCATTATTTCTTGCAATAACTTATAAATTTCTAAAACTTGTATAGTTAAGAGTTGCAAATAAAGCTATTATAATTCATCATCCTTGATTTTATTAATTAAACTTAACTCTAATTTTATCTTTCCTCTTCTGTTAAGGAACCCTAAAACAAGAATTTTAATTCCTACTCATAAATCAATTAAGGGCCTGTCTGGGCCAGCTAGAAATCTGATTATAATTCAAAATTGGACCATTATATTTGCAACGGTCCAAAAATCACAATAAGCCAACTGTAATTTTGTTTTCTTTTTCCTTTCCTACCCTGCAGCTGTTTGTGGCATTATAGTGGATAAGACAACCCACCTACCACACAAATTGCCCAACCAACACGACTCTGCAGACGTTCCTCCAACGACAATCAATTATAGCTTTCTACCATTTCAGCTCCGTGAACCATCGTATCCGGCCGGGAGAACCATTCGACCGTATGCACTGAAAAATTTGGGATCTGCAACGGTCTAATCTGTCGGTGATTGTCGAGAACTTCCACTGACGGAGAAGCCCATACAAGCACTCACCCTGCAGCCTAAATCTACTTCCATAAACTTCTTTGTGCTTGCTGACTTCTTCTCCTCCAGCCGTGGTGAAGTGCATCCAGTAGCAAACTTTACCTTTCCCGCATTGGAAGCAGTTTCCCCCAAAATTTAATTCGGTCCACAGAAGCCGTCACCTACCGCATCTGAAAAAGGCTTCACCTGGACTTACTATCGACCACAGCAGCCAGGAAATCGCCAATACAAGAAAATGTTTCGGTGCTCCTCCTTCTTCGTCAGATTAGAGTTCAACATTTTCAGAGACTGTGATGGATCCGTTGGAACCGTCTTGGGTAAGTTTTATTCCCTTTTGCAATTACAGTGGAGTTACCTGCTATTTTCAACTTCTTGAACAAAATTCTGTCGTGCTTGGGTAATTATGCCATGCTTGAACACAATTTGGAAATTCTTCTTCGACTACAGCAGAATTTCGAATGGCAGAACTCACACAGCAGAATTTCCAACGGGGTCACTCGTCGACTTCGACCGACCCTTCATTCACAACCATAGGATGTCACGTAAGAATGCTATGTGGAATGCATATGACACAAACATCTTCATGGCTGCCTGCGAGTCCGTTATCACTGACGGACGCAAGAACGACAAATGCTTCACCAAGCACGGTTGGGAGACAATAATTAACCTGTTCAACACTACTTTCGGCCACGATTGGAACAAACAGCAGCTGAAAAATCGATGGGATGCCCTCCGCATGAAACACAAACGATTCGAACAATTGCTCAACTGCAGTGGCATCTTGTACGACCCTACAACTGGCAAGATTGGGGCATCGGATGAGTGGTGGGCTCGGAAAATTCAGGTACCATCCTGTCATTAAGAAGTCGTCATTGCTCACGTTTTTTTTGAAATGTGGAACCAGTGTCTGAAAATTAAGAAATTTTGTCAAGAAGTATTTTGTTAGACGTGCTCTAAAATTTGCTACTTATTCAGTAGACTAACAGTTTTTCCTCTTGTCTAGATTACTGTAACAAAATGAATTCAAAGTTTTTAAGCATCTAGATATATTGAAGACGACAATCCAGGCAACTCGTGAATACTAAAATAATAAGTTTACTATACAGTTTGAACCACTTTCAATAAATGCACGGGAGATTAGGACATGGTTTGTTTGTTTATTTTCATGTATTCTTCTATGTTCATGGGATATTGTCATCAGTAGGCCACACCCATGTGATGACTTCAAACAATATGTGATAATGACAAAAGGCACAATTTTTCTTCCATGGCATTGATTGAGAATCTATGATAATGACAAAAGACACAATCTATGATAATGACAAAAGGCGCAATTTTTCTACAGGCAATCAGATTTTGGCATTCCTTCAAGGCCATAGTAGTAATGGATTCCTTTCAATCTCAAACCCCCAAGAAACATTTTGTTTTGATTAGTTTATATCATTAAATTCGTTTGGTAGATGGTTTTTGAAAGAAAACTCATATTCGGATCGGCGTCAATTCAGTTATGTGTATTGTACATGCATAATATTGAACCTCATTTTCTCTTCATATTGCAACAGGAGAACAAAGATTATAAGGAATTTAAGGACAAAGATTGCCGGGAGGTCTACCGATACAAGACGTTGTTCGGGGACGTTTTCGACAACGATAAGTACGCAGTGACTCCAAGTAAGCTATCTCGCACCGGCTTTGCAATGTTCGAAGACAGTGCTACTGAAGATCATCGTGATGAAACACCGGTGGATGTGGAGAGCAGTGGGTCCAGTGATGAGGCCGTCAAACCCTTTTCGGCAGTAGCAACCATGGATATGTCGGGCCCGCACAGTGGTGATAAACGGAAAGTAGCTAGAGGTCGAACTAAAGAGAAGAAGAAAAAGATGTCTGCGAAAGACGTGTCGTACTCAGTGGATCGTGCGACCGATGCTAGCGAGAAGGTGGCAGCCAAAATTGACAAGTGAATTGGACCAGTTGTGTCCGACGCGAAAACATGCTTCCAGGAGTTATTGGCCATGGGTCGACTTGAAAGGGGAACCGATTTCTACTACTGGACGTGCAATTTCCTCAAGGATAAATTTAATAGGGAGATTTTGAATATTCAAGACGGTGCAAACTACAAGTTTGGATATGTGGAGTGGAGCTGGCAACAATATTTAAAGGGGAAGCTTCGGTGACGTCTATTTTCATGTAACAATAGATATTTTCGTTACTGTCTATGTTATGTTTCGTGGTGTTTAGATTAAAGTATTGGAATATGTTGTATTGTATTTTATGTGGGTAATTTAAGTTATGATCTGTGTAATGAAAGCAACTGTTTTAGGCTTACATGTGATGTACTATTTTATGTGGGTAATTTAAATTATGATTCGTGGTGTTTTAGGTTTGCATGTGATAAAAGCATTGGAATATGTTGTACCTTCTGTGCTTATTTTACATGTGCTGCAATATGTGCATGCAATAATAGTGATTCCTGTACAGGCTCAGCAGGCTTTTAAACAAAAATAGGCTATGGAATTATTTCTCCAGTGCAGTGCACAAGGGTACCTTTTATTTTTTTAAACATGAACCACTCACATGTTTCATTGCTCACGGACAGCTTTAACTTGCATAACTCGTACAATCCTTTATTTTCCATTTGCCTATAAAGTGCTAGAGAAAGTAACATTATTTCACTGCCTTCTGTTTACATCTTTTTCTATTTTGGAAAAAAAAAGTGAGGGTATGGCGCATTTCGATTTCAACTGTAATTTGCAACAATTGTCCGATGGCGATATTGAAATTGATGACACGACATAATGGAAGAGCTGTTAGTGGATATTAGAGAGTGGTTTCAATATTGTCAGAGGAATGACGTGAATTTACGTTACTATCGTGTACAACAACGTCGTATTTCTCGCTATCCATTCGGGCGAAACGGGCACATGTTTATGCTAGATGCTATGAACTGTGGCCCTCAACAGTGCTACGCAGAGTTCCGCATATACCCCGCGATGCTGCGAGCATTTACCCACGTCCTTCGAGATGAGTACGGACTGTGAAGCCAGCAACATATCGATGTGTACGAACAAGTGGGTATGTTTCTATGCATTCTGGCGCATGAAAAGGGTTATAGACAAGTGCAGACGTTATTCAACCATTCGCTGGAGACCATTGGACATTACTTCAAACTTGTGCTCGAAGCGGTCGTTGAGTTCTCGTATCGACAGTTAATTAAACTAGATCCGAACTACAATGATGGTGCCGAGCACCACGTTCCGAATCTGAACAAACATACCCTATTTCGGGATTGCATAGGAGCTATTGACAGTAAATACGTTACGGCCGTTCTACCGCGTGATGAGCGGGTGAGTTTCATCGGACGCAAAGGAATTTCGACACAAAATGTGCTAACGGCATGCGATTTCAATTTGTGCTTCACATTCGTGCTTACTGGCTCTACAGAAAATAGTCATGATGCTAGAATCTTGTCTAGAGTTATACATGAACCCGAAATAGACTTCCCAAAATCGGCTCCTAGAAAATATTATCTGGTTGACTCGGGTTTCGCGCATCGATCAGGGTACATGGCGCCATATGATATATTGTACCACTTTCAGCAATTTTACGACAGGCCGACCGATCGTAGGCGCAACTTCCAAAATGCACGGGAGAAGTTTAATTTTCGACACTCGTCATACAGGAACGTAATCGAACGTGCGTTCGGCGTGTGGAAAAGTAGTTGGAAATATACATTATTTGACTTGAAAATCAATTTTTGAAAACCTTTAATCCCTCCCAGACAGCACCTTAAAACAAATAAATAAAACAAATAATTAATTAAACTATTACCTAAATAAATAAATAACTAACTAAACAATTAACTAAATAATTAAATTATAAAAAGAAAGAAAAGTTAAGACTTACCTTAAAAGGAAACTGAGGAGACGTGCTCCAACCCTTCCCAAATCATCTCATATTTATAGTGGAGGAAAAGAGTTTAAATTGTAATTTCACAAATTGCACTTTAACCCTTGGCAAAAGTATGCAAATTTCTTATTTACTTATACAATTGCACTTTAATCATTAGATAGATATGAAATTACACCTTCTTTTTACATAAAACTGTACTTTCCATACTCATAATACTATGTTACTTATAATTCCTATATAATTTATTCTATCAATTCAATTAAGTCCCTATTTTTTTTAAATCCTTTCTAAAATATTAAAATTTTTGTTAGAAAATTCCGGGATGTCACATTATCCCCCACTTAAAGAAATTTTGTCCTCGAAATTTAAGACTTACCGAATAATTCTGGATATTTAATCTTCATATCTTCTTCTCGTTCTCATGTTGCTTTTTCTGAGTTTTGATTTCTCCACAAAACCTTGACAAGTGGAATACGTTTGTTTCATAATTGTCTATCCTCTCGAAGTAAAATTTTCACCGGTCTTTCCTCATAGGTTAAATTAGTCTCCAGATCCATTGGATTAACCGGTAATATATGTGAAGCATCTGGAACATACTTTCGAAGAGCAGAGACATATATTGTGTATTCAATCCATCGAAATTGGTAAATTCAACTTATAGGCTACTTTACCAATCAGTTCCAAGATTTCAAAAGAACCAATATATCTGGGACTAAGATTTCCCTTTTTCCCAAATCTAAATACTCTTTTCATCGGTGCAACTTTTAAAAACACTTTGTCTCCAACTACGAATTCTAGTGGTCTCCTTTGTCTATCGGCATACTTCCTTTGACGATCTTGAGTGGTAGCAAGGCGTTGACGAATATTTTTTATCGCATCAACCATATTTTATACTAGTTCGGGCCCTAAGACCTGTTTCTCTCCAATTTCATCCCAATGTATAGGCGATCTACACTTGCGGCCATATAAAACCTCGAAAGCAGCCATTCCAATTGAAGACTGGTAACTGTTGTTATACGAAAATTCTATCAAAGGTAGCTATCTACTCCATTCTCCCCGAATATCTAAAGTGCAAGCGCGTAACATATCTTCTAGTGTTTGAATGGTTCGTTCTGACTGGCCGTCTGTTTGATGATGAAATGCTGTACTAAAGGAGAGTCGAGTACCTAAAACTTGGTGTAACCCTTTCCAGAATGCCGACAAGAACCAAGGATCCCAATCAGATACTATTGATGTTGGTATACCATGTAAACGTACATTTTCTTGTACATATATTTGGGCATATTGTTCTGAGGTAAAAGTGGTTCGAATAGACAAAAAGTGTGCCGACTTAGCCCCTGTTTGGCACCCATTCTCTTTCTCATTCTCATTCTCTTTTTTCATTTCAACCACACAATCTCCAAATAAAATAATATTACACTAAAATCTAAAACTTTTCATCACTTTTCCACCACACATTCTCCTATCAATCACTATTCAAAAAATTTTCAACCCATTAAAATGGGTGTCAAACACTCCCTTAGTTTGTCGATCCACTATAACCCAAATAACATCGTAATTCTTTTTAGTTCGTGGTAATCCCACCACAAAGTCCATCGTAATCTTTTCCCATTTCCATTCAGGTATTTGCAAAGGTTGGAAAAGTCCCGCTGGGCGTTGATGTTCAGCCTTAACTTGTTGGCAGGTCAAGCACTTACTCACATATTCTGAGATGTGACGTTTCATTCTTGGCCACCAAAAATGGAGTTTAATATCATGATACATTTTTGTAGCTGCTGGATGAACAGAATATGGAGTGTTATGTGCTTCCATGCAGACCTCAGCTCGAAGAGTTGACTCATTAGGTACATAAATTCGATTACGGAATAAAATTACTCCATCTTCTGCTATCTGATACATTGAGTTTTTGCCGTCCAAAATCCGCTAACGAATTCGTTTTAAGGTTGGATTAATCAACTGTTGTTCTTTGGTACGTCCCCGTAATGTAGGTTAAGTTGTGGGATTCATATTTTCACAAATTTCTAGGTTAAATAGTTGAACCTCTCGTTGTAATTGTGTTGGTAACTTATTTCCATGCAAAGTCTTTCGACTAAGGGCATCAACTACAACATTAGCTTTTCTAGGATGATAATTGATACTACAATCATAATCCTTGACTTGCTCAAGCCATCGCCTTTGTCGCATGTTCAACTCCTTTTCAGTGAAAAAGTATTTCAAACTCTTGTGATCTGTATAAATCTCACAACGTTCTCCATAAACGTAATGCCTCCAAAATTTCAATGCAAACACTACCGCTACTAATTCTAAATCATGGGTAGGGTAATTCTTTTCATATTCCTTCAATTGGCGAGACGCAAAAGCAATAACCCTATCATTTTGCATTAAAACACAACCTAGTCCATTTCTAGAGGCGTCACTATACACCACAAATTTTTCAGAGGTAGACGGAATAGCTAGTACCGGTGCTGTATTCAACCTATTCTTAAGTTCTTGAAAACTTCGCTCACATGCCTCTGTCCAATTAAAAGGCACTCCTTTTTTAGTTAATTGAGTTAATGGAACTGCAATCCTTGAAAACCCCTCGACAAAATGACGATAATATCCTGCAAGTCCCAAGAAACTTCAAATTTTCATAACAGTAGTCGGTCGTGGCCAATTTGTTACAGCTTCGATCTTACTCGAATCAACGGAAATCCCCGTTTGTAGAAACCACATGGCCAAGAAATACCACTTGCTTAAGCCAAAATTCACATTTCGGGAATTTAGCAAAAAACTTATTGGCTCGTAAAATATATAGAGCCTGGCGTAAATGTTGAACGTGTTCTACTTCACTCTTAGAGTAAATAAGGATATCGTCGATAAAAACGATAACAAATTTATCTAAACATTATTTGAACACTCGATTTATTAAGTTCATAAAAGTAGCGGGGGCATTAGTTAAACCAAATGGCATGACCAAAAATTCATAATGTCTATATCTAGTACTGAAAGCAGTTTTCGGTGTATCTTTTTCCTTAATCTTTAATTGATGATATCCTGAACGAAGGTCAATCTTGGAGAATAGTGTGGCACCTTGAAGTTGGTCAAACAGATCATCTATACGAGGAAGAGGGCATTTGTTCTTGATTGTCACTTTATTTAGTTCTCGATAATCAATACACATTCTCATTATTTCATCTTTTTTCTTGACAACCAAGACTGGCCCAAGGAGAAAAACTTGGGTAGATGAATCCCTGATCTAGTAATTCCTGTAATTGTAGTTTCAACTCTTTAAGCTCTGCGGGTGCCATGCGATATGGGGTTTTTGATATAGGACGAGTTCTAGGGATTAGATCAATGGTAAAATCAATTTCTCGATCAGCAGGTAGTCCAGACAACTTTTCAGGGAACACATCAGGAAATTCTCGAACTACTGTAATTTTATCTAAAGAAATTTCGGGTTTAATTTCAGTGTTATAAATGTGGACCAAATAACCCTCACCACCAAGTCCTCCGTGCTCTAATAGCTAATACTAGCAAAGGAGATAATTGTTTAACCATTCCTTGGAAGGTTACTAGTTCAACATTTGATAAACGAAAAATAACGACTTTCCTTGAACAATATAGATTGGCTTGATACTTTGATAGCCAATCCATACCCATCATCATAGTCTTTCATATCTAGCAGAATAAGGTTTGCAGGAAGAGAATAAGTGTTGATCATCACCTCACAATTATTTATTATTTCTTTAGTTCGTAATGTTTGGCTGGATGGAATAAATACCTCTAACTCAGACTTCAAACTATCTGTTAGCGAGTGAGCCCTTCTAACCATGCTAGTAGATATAAAGGAATGAGAAGATACAGAATCAAATAAAGTATAAGCAAGATTTTCTGCAATGGGAAGCTTACCAGCAATGAATGCTGGAGTGTCGCTTGAAGTACTTTCATTCAGTGCGTAAACCCTAGCAATAGCACGATTTCCATTATCCTTGATTTTCTCCGTGCATACACGTGATATATGTCCTTGTTTACCACAATTACACGAGCCAGTGTGAACCTTGTTACATTTAGGGCATATCGTACTAACCACTGGTTGACCGTCGGGACGTGGCCTCTTTCCATGATCATTATTTGGAGATCAGACATTATTTCTAGGCCCTTGTCTAAAATGAGGTTCTCTCTTTAAATTATTTGAATTGTTGCATTGCTGCTAATGACACCGTTTAAGGAAATTCGAGGGATGCCGTTCCTGTGCTCCAGCAATACGATTCTCTGCTTGCTCCGCTTCTAGTGCTCGTTCTGCAATATTGGCAAAAGTCACTCCCTGGGTGCCCATTATTTTTACATCTCGATATAAGTCCGGTTGGAGCCCTTCAAGAAACCGTTCCACCTTATGTTCATTATTGCTGACTATATGAGAAGCAAAACAAGAAAGTTCCTCAAATTTTCTAATATACTCTCCAACAGACATAGTCCCTTGCCGCAACGGAATAAATTCATTTAACTTTTGTTGTCTAGCAGCTGTGGTAAGATATTTATTTAGAAAAAATTCTTTAAATCCAGTCTATGTCATAGAATCCACGGACTCAATGCTTTGCACCGTATCCCACCAGAATCCAGCACTGCCTCGTAGCATAAAAGAAGCACAATTTACCTTTTCAGTATCTGGAACCCTACTATATTTAAACATATTCTCCGTCGTACGTACCCACTCTTCTGCTTTCATTGGATCAACAGTCCCATAAAAAATGGGAGGGTTTTTCGTGAATCTTTCTCCAACATTCTCATCAATTCTTGGAGCTAGTGCAGCTTGCATATACTGATTAACATGTTGTGATTGGATCTCCACTAACGCTGTTAACCGCTCCACTACTGCATCTCGATTATTTCCATTGGTCGTAGATTCACTTGCATCAGCCATCTAACATAAAATAGGCTTTTAAGCCCGTGACTAAAGTACGTACTTTTAAATATTAATGAATCAAAAGTCTAAATTTGCTTATGAAAATTTTTAATTTCCATAAATCTTAAAAAACTACATATTTCCTAGCTTATATAGATGATTCCCTGGATATAATCATTCTCACTAGCAATTCAAAACATAATTTTATTTAATAAATTCAGTAAAAGAAATAAAAATAATAATATATACATACCAGCATGCCGTTGGATTACTCAGTCTCCAGATATACATGTTATGTCTTCAGGATGTTATCAAAACCTTGGTTCTGATACCAACTGTAACATTTTACCATTAATGTAATTAATATTTATTAGTATTACTTAATTTTATTAAATTTATTATTTCTTTTTTTTTCTTATCATTTTTTTTCTATGATATTATTATTTTTGAATCATTCTAGGATTTAAAAGTTCATACTCAAACATATCAGGACATTGAAATGAATCACATTTCATGTTTGTAGGTTTACTTATGTATTATGTGTTCATAATAGACGATTGCCAGTTGTTTGATTTTAAAGCTGATAATTTATTCTATATTTGGTTTTTAAAGCTTTTCATTGGCAACCACCGTAAATTTTAGTATCTACACCTTGACCAGATTGACTATGGTCCTTGTTCATGGCCAGATTAAATAGGTTTGTACTAGTCTACTAGACGGATACATAAAAGAGTTATTTTTTATATGTTTATCCACCTTTTTGTTATAATTCAACGCATCAATGGAAGCAAGGATAATCAAGACAGCAAGAGAGTGCTGGTCATGACATGTTCTCGGCTACCACCAAGAAAAGACGTGTTTTCATGTGCGAGAAAAAAACACCATGCTTGGAGTGGTACAATTAGGCCTTCCCTTCGGTTGTTCACTGGAAACTATAGTTTTCTTCTTTCTTTTGCTTCTAGATTCTTGTTTTCTCTCTCTTGAACTCAAATTCAGAAACTGTCCTGGCTGAGAGAAAATAATCAAAAAAAGAAGCATCATCTATTTTCTGGAATACTGGTTCAGGTTCGGATAAAACTCCAGTTAAGTTGTTATTTCCTTGGTCTTAAATCTTAATGCTGGTAATTCATTCTACTTCACGGAAACTTACAAGTTCAATTACGAGGGTTCAATTCAATTATAATAGGAAACATTCTTAATAAACTTGAAGTAATTCTAATTATTTGTAGAATCCGTTAGGATCCTTTCTCCACTTATTCTGCCAACTTCCTTCCATTTTAGCCTGAGATAGAGCTGATTTTGTATTGATTTATTCAAATCCCCTGTTGGGCATTTTTTATCACTATTTTTGCTTTCACAGTGTCCATCTGGCGTTTTTGTCCATCCATCTGGCATCGAGCAATCTCTTCATGACTGCATAAACTCATTGAGACAAGGTTACGGGGACAAACAAGGGAAACAATTTGGGTTTGGGTGGATCAGGTTTATTTTCACAGATTGGTTCAGACTCATGGGTAGTGAATTTCAAGAAGTGGGAACATTCTGGTGAGCCTCTCTCTCCTTGTTTTGGTTGACATTATGTTTATTTTTCTTGAAAAATTAAAGCTCTATTATATCAAGTCCTGTATGCGCTGTTGATACCCACCTATACAACACTATAAAGGTGCTCAACAGTGTCATCTTACATTCTGTATATATGTTTGATATTATAATAAAGCACTAATTTTGTGATTACTTCAACATTGTGCACGAATATAACAGAATAGGATATGAATTCATACATACATGTTTGGATTGCGGAGTTTGATGGATCTGATCGTGTTCCCCAATGTTCCCACCAAAAAATGTGCTTTGAAGGTGGGAAGTCAGTTTAACACAAACTATTTATTCTTGTTAATCCTACTTGGTTCCACCTGTTCTTGCGGGCAGTGATTCTATGATATTTGTCAGTTGTAGATAGGAAATCATGTATTCACCTACTTATTCAACGTGTTATCATTTTTAGCCGTTTCTAGAGATAAAAAACGGATACTTGGAGAAGATGAAATCAATTGAATATTATTAATAATCAAAAGTTAATTACAGAAACCCATAATACTCCTATTTATACACAAAGATTACTGCAAGAGATGCCCAACAGAATACCCTAACTAATTGTACAATGAAGATATTGAATCCCTTGAAGAATGGATGGTGGAGCAGCTGGAGGAAATCCGTTTGGAGTGATGGTACTGTAGCACTGTCTTACCTCCATTTTCTGTTAAGATGAAGTCGCTATTTGGAGCATTACGTTTTTCCTTTATCTTGCCCGTTTTCTTCTTTAGTCCTCGTTCTTTCATTCTGTGCATTTAAGTCCATGGGATCATTTTTTCTAACATCTAGTACAGTTGCTGAATTTATTTCTAGTATTCTGATATATAGCACTTCTTAGTTATCATAGAGCATGTTTGTCAAAGATTTTTCTGAAGTTATAAGCTGGTAAACCATCATTGTTAATGACACATTCTTTAGTGCCCACAGCTTTTATCTACTTTTTAATCACCCACTATTTATAAGAACTTAAAACCTTAGCCAAGCAAGCACTAGCGTGATGCTACCATCCAATTTGAATTTGGGTAAAAACAGTTGATTTTCCGTTCTATATTTTAACTGCGTGCTGTCTGACAGTGGAACTCTTGTCGAATGTGGCAGAAATAGTAACCTCTAATCAGAATAGGAACTGCCACCCTCAGATGCTTTAACTCACAAGATGTCAACTGGAGTACTGCACCATACATATTTATTGTGTAAAATGCTCTCGTGGCATAGAGGGTTCCATGATCTACTCTAGTTACAATTAGATAATTAATGTCCTGTTTTTTGAGGAACACCAACTTGTGAAAATAATAGTACTTCTTCTTGAGTGAGATTTTATTTCTGGAAAAGTTCAACGAGCATAAAAGATGCATCTTTCCTGCTCCTGCTGATAACGTACTGCCTTGTGCAGGTGAAGAATGGAAGTGTTGTCTGACGACTGCTGTACTAAGTTCAAAGGTAAAAATTCAATTTGTAGAATCAAACGTTCTTCCCTCAAATGTGATCTGTGTTGGTAACATATATTTGAAATTTACTCCCAGGATGTGACTGTGGGCAAAGGGCTCACTTGGCTTCATGTCCATCAGACATGGTTGAACGAAGCAGGTCCAAACAATGGAACAACCAGGTGATTCTAGATCGTGCCCTCAGCCTGACTCCTGTTTTTACCCTCATTTTTTCTTTCAGAATAAATGCGAAGTCACATTATAGCTAAACTTCTGGTACTTTTCCTGTTATTTTGATATTTCATGTAACTCCCAACTACAGGAGTATGGTTTCCTTCTGTGGGCTTAAGTGGTTCACATAACACTTATTGGGCTAGTGTTTGTTTGTGACCCGGATTGCACTACTTTGAATTGTTTGTGGCCATTAGATATATTGGATGGTAGAGATTTCATCTTGGGTGAGATATTTTTCTTTGGGCATTGACTTTCAAATTCAAATGGGTTCCTTCCTTGGTACTCCACCCCTTTTGTTTTCTCCCAGGCACGTCAATTTCATTGCTAGAGCCTAGACTTTTGCCTTCCTATATACACTTCATTATACTCTCCTTTTTATTCGAAGAAAAGATCCCTGTAAAACCATTCCTCCTCTGCCTTATCCTTGGTGCTCCATAAATTGACCTTGTAGCCAGATTTATTGAGGAAATACTCTGGAATACTTAGGCCTGAAAGAGTGGCTAAGTTGCGAGGTATTTCTCGGTGGCTTAGTGGTGATTTAGGACGAGTTCTTGGCTGATTTGGGTAGACCGTTTGGTCGATGATCCAAGCCATTTCAAGGGGAGGTTCTTCCGGTTCTCTACACTCTCTTCGGACGGCGAATTGCAAGCGTGAAGGGGTTGATCCTGAGCCTAGTTTTCAGTCGAAAATAGCCAGCCATTGGAGAAGGAAAGAAACATGGATGAAAGGGAAGAATCTGTCTTCTTTTAAGCTTCTAATTTCTGTCTAGTTTATATGCTTTGATTTCAGTTCATTTGGTTTCTATACTCTGTTAATTTTTGCTATGTTTATGATAATGATGAATTACATTATTGTATGCTAAGGATAAGAGTTAATGTATGTTGTATACTAGAGCCTGCTTTATATCCTAATTTAGAGCTAGATGAACTATGTTAGCTATAGGGCTTTGTGGTTAGATTGTGCTATTAATTCTCAACATTTGGTATCAGAGCCTTGGCTGTAGGTAGGCTTCTTATCCTTCATAAAATTTGGGCATTTTGAAACTGCTGTTTTAAATTTGCTATTTGGGTTAATTCATTATTTTTGGCATTCTAGGGTTTTAATTCGATACTGATTATTATGACTTTGTGTTGTACATAATGGTAACTGGTGATTCTGGTGAACTTTGGCATCTTCCTCGATTGAGGGGTATTTTTACTGTTTTTCAACAGTAGTTTGGTAAGATTATTCCAAACTCTCCGATATGTTAAGTTTGGTACTTTTACCATTTTATGCACGATTGCTTGGTTACTAAATTCTTCTGATTAATTTGTAACTTGAAAAGCATATTTACTTGCATTGTATACATGTGCATTGCCTGAGTTTGAATCACACCGATACACACATCACACTGATGTTTAAGTGATCGAATTGATTCGGCGTTGTGTTTCATTTCTGGATATTGGTTTTAACTTTGTATTCATATTGTGTGTTGATCATTTGGAAAAGATTTTTTCAAAACCTTTTCTATTGTGCCCATGAGTACGGGCCACTCTTTTACAGAATCTGGAATAGGTTCGAAGGTCGAATTATCGCAATTCGATGGAAAGGGGGACTACTCAATTTGGAAACAGAAAAGGAGGGCCATTTTGGTCCAACAGAGAGTTGCTAAAGCTTTCGATGATCCTTTGACTTTTTCTGACGAGTAAAAAGCTAAACCTGATGAAATATAAGAAATGAATGAAATTGCATATAGTTCCATAATCTTACATTTATCTAATAACGCTGTTAGACAAGTTGATCATGCTAAAGATGCTAGGACATTATGAATTGCCTTAGATGCCTTATTCTTGACTAAGACTTTGCCTAACACGATCTATCTGTTAGAAAAATTGTTTAGTTTTAAGATGGACCCGGGGAATGATGTAGAGGGAAATTTGAGCGATTATAGCATAATCGTTAAGAGTTTGGCTCATAATGATAAGAAGTTCGACGATGAGGATTTAACTATCATATTGTTAAATTCACTGCCCGAATCTTACAAAGAAATCAGAAACGCCATAAAATATGATAGGAATACTCTTACGCAGGCTGTAGTGGTAGATGCGTTAAAATCGAGTGAACTAGAACTGAAAAGAGATAACAAAACTAATGTAAAAAAAGAAAGCCTATTTGTTAGTGGAAGAACTGAAAGGAAAGAATTTAACTTCCATAACAAAAAGGGAAGGGGAAAATCTAAAATGAGATCAAAATCTAAAGACAAAAGTGGTAAGAAATGTTATAATTGTGGAAAGTGAGGACATTTTAAGAAAGACTGCTTTGACTGGAAGAGGAAACAGAGAGACTTGAATAACACTGATCAAAACAATGCTGCCGTTGTTTTTGAATTTGATAGTCTACACGTCCTAAATGTGTCGGAAGGAGAATTTGATAAAAATTGGATCCTAGACACGGGGTGCACCTTTCACATGTGCCCTAAAAGGTCTTGGTTCCATAACTGTCGAGAGGTTGAGTCTAGGAAGGTCTACGTGGGAGACAACAACTCTTAGAATGTGGTTGGAGTTGGTGACATAACCATCAGGATGTACGATAGGGTTGTCAGGAAGCTCAAGGAAGTTAGATATGTCCCTAATTTAAAGAGGAACCTCATTTCTTTAGACACTCTTGAAGATGAGGGATATGCTTTTAAATCCGGTAACAACGTTCTGAAAAGTTTTAAGAGATCTCTGATAATTATGAAAGAACCCAAGAGGAATGGGCTGTACTATCTAGAGGGCAAAACTGAAACAATACTTGATTCTAGTCTTCTTGCTGTTAGTAAAGAGAAAATCGAACTTTGGCATAACAGAATGGGTCACATTGGGTTTAAAGGGCTAAAATCTTTAAACAATAAAAAATTGCTAAGAAATGATGAAATTGAAACTATGGATTTCTGTGAAACGTGTGTTTTGGGTAAGTCTCATAAGGTTAGCTTTGAAACTAGCTTTTATAGGACCAGCAGTCCATTGGACTATATTCATGCTGAACTATGGGGTCCTGAGAAGCATTTCACATTTGGTGGAAGTAAGTACTTCTTATCTTTGGTGGATGATTATTCAAGAAAAGTTTGGATTTATCCTTTGAAGGTTAAGTCAGAAACTCTTGGGGAATTCAGAATTTGGCTTAAGTCTGTTGAGAATCAGTTAGACAAGAAACTTAAAACATTTAGAACTGATAATGGGCTTGAATTCTACAATTTCGAATTTGACAACTTTTGTAAGCAGAAAGGGATAACAAGGCACATGACCGTTAAATACACACTTGAATAGAATGGGGTCGCCGAGAGAATGAATGTGACCATAATGAACAAGGTTAGATGTATATTGATTAGTTCTGGCCTTGCCAACAGTTTTTGGGCTGAAGCTGCTAGTACTGCAGCTTAATAGGTCACCATCCAGCAGTATAGGGTTTAAGACCCCACAGGAGTTGTGGACGGGGGAGCCTCCAAATCTGAGTCACCTGAGGGTGTTTGGATATGCTGCATTTGCTCATCAATCTGCAGGGAAACTTGAGCCTAGGACTGTCAAGTGTGTGATGTTAGGGTATCTAGAGGGTGTGAAGGGCTATAGGTTATGGTTTTAGGGGTTCAAGGCATTAAGATTATTAACAGCAGGAATGTAGTCTTTAATGAATCTGAAATGCCATGTCTAAGACAGAAAACTGATGAAGCTAACAAATCTGAAACTGAGAGGAGTGTTCGAACTGAGGTGAAGCTTTCTAAACTTGATTCACCTACACATAGGAATGATGATAATAACCCCACACATCACGAACCTGAAACTGAACCTGAATATGAAGAGGTGACTGAATTTCAAGATAATATTGAACCAGTTGAAGTTAAACATTTTAATGATCAGCCACCTAATCAAGATTACCAGCTTACTAGGGATAGGGCTAGAAGGCAGATCAGGCCTAATCCGAGATATGAATCCGTAAGTTTGACTGATTTTGCCTTAGTTTCATGTGAAGCCCTTGAACAGATAAAACCTGCTACTTATGAAGAAGCTATTAATGGAAATTATTCTGAAAACTGGATAAAAGCCATGCAAGAAGAAATGAAATCTTTGAGTTATAACAAAACCTGGAAACTTTTTAAGAAACCTAAAGATCAGAAATTAGTTCCGTGTAAGTGGATCTATAAGTTAAAAGAAGGTTTGAGCCCTAATAATTCTGTGAGGTATAAGACGAGATTAGTGGCTAAGGGTTATACTCAAAGAGAGGGTGTGGACTATAATGAGATATTTTCACCTGTGGTTAAGTACAAGACAATCAGATTGATGTTGGCTCTTGTTGTTCAATTTAATTGAGAACTTGAACAATTCGATGTAAAAACTGCATTTTTACACGGGGAATTAGAAGAGGATATCTTCATAAGCCAACCACAAGGGTTTGTGGCTAGAGGCAAGTCTGATTATGTGTGCAAGTTAGAGAAATCTTTGTACGGGTTGAAATAGAGCCCAAGATAATGGTACAAGAGGTTTGATGCCTATGTACTGAATATAGGGTTTAAAAGAAGTGAATTTGATGTTTGCTTGTATTTGAATGACATAAAGAGCGGTTGTTAAGTCTACTTTTTTCTTTATGTCGATGATATGCTTTTAGCTGGACCTAGCAAGTCTCAAATTAAAGAATTGAAAGATCTTTTAAAATCGAAATTTAACATGAAGGATTTAGGAAATACTAGAAAGATTCTAGGGATGGTGATAATAAGGGATCGGGCTAAGAATAAGTTAACAATTTCACAAGAAACTTACTTGAACAAAGTAGTAACAAAATTTGGAATGAAAGATAATAAAATTGTAAATGTGCCTCTTGCTAGTCATATGAATTTTTCACGTGATCATTCGCCTAAATCCGAGTCTGAATTGAAAGAGATGGAAAATATTCCGTATGCTAATGCCATAGGTTCGTCATGTTTTCTATGATTACTACCAAACCCGATCTTGCATTTTCCATCAGTCTTCTAAGTAGATTTAAGTCCAACCCTGGTAAGCCGCATTGGGCGGGTATGAAATGGTTATTAAGATATTTGGTTGAGACTTTAAATTTAGGCTTAATGTATAAAAAAAGATCTGAGAAGTTGACTCTTTAAGGCTATGTTGATTCTGACTTTGCTGGTGATAGAGACAGTAGGAAATCAACTACAGCATACTTTTTACCCTAGGTGATAATTGTATAAATTGGAAATCTCATCTGCAACCCTTAGTGACTCTTTTGAGTACTGAAGCGGAATATGTTGTTATAACCGAGGCGGTTAATGAATGTATTTGGTTAAAGGGAATCTTAAAAGAATTGAACTTCATGCATGATACACCTATTATGTTTACTGATAGTCAAAGTATGCTGTCACTTAGTAAAAACTCGGTTTATCATGAGAGATCTAAACATATTGAGATGAAGTATCATTTTATACGTGAGAAGCTTTCTCAAGGTGAAGTCGAACTTGTTAAGATTCATACTGATAGGAATCCCTCTGATGTGTGAACAAAAATTCTACTTGTTGGAAAATTTAAATTATGCTTATCTTTGCTGTATATTGATACCGGTTAATTTCTCTTGCAGGTAGTAGGGGATGATGATAAACAGTCCTTCCATGTGTAATTTTGCAATCGAGAAAGTGAGTGTGTTATGAGAACCAAGGTGAAGAATGTGGGCTTAAGTAGTTCACATAACACTTATTGGGCTAGTGTTTGTGACCCGGATTGCAGTACTTTGAATTGTTTGTGGCCATTAGATATATTGGATGGTACGGATTTCATCTTAGGTTAGATATTTTTCTTTGGGCATTGACTTTCAAATTCAAATGGATTCCTTTCTTGGTACTCCACCCCTTTTGTTTTCTCCTAGGCACGTCAATTTCATTGCTAGTGCCTAGACTTTTGCCTTCCTATATACACTTCATTATACTCTCCTTTATTTGGTATCTTCATATCCATCAATTTTAAAAAAATATTTTCTATATTATATGTTAGGATTTTGACAACACATAATTGTTAACCAATGTTGTACACTTGGATTTATTCATGCTAGAATTCCCTTCCCACCTACCATCTAAGCTAGCTCCTCTTTGAGCATGGAAATTAGCTCGAGAAAATCAAGCCAAAAAAAAAAAAAAAAAACCATCGACAATATTCTTTTTTAAAATAGTTTCGCCATAGGTTAATTTTTGCCAAAGAAATGCATGAATATACCTCATTGAGTTATTTTCTCTATTCTAGGGACATCATCAAATAGAATGTTCATAATAAAACCCCCCAAAATTAAAACATGAAATATATGAAAAAGCTTGATCCAATTTATAAAAAATAATAAGTATGAATGACAATAAATTTGTTCTGTGAAAGTGTAAAATAGAACAAGTTTGAACAATGTGCAATGAAAAAAATCAGAAAAAATTAATGGAATGTAAATATATAATAGAATAAGGACTCTAATTGAGAGGCCAAAGTTCAAGAATATTTTAATGGTACTTGATCATCAATCTTTATTTGTTTTAACTTGTGTTCTAACCTTTTCGTTATATATTTATCCTCAATATTTCATTACTCAATAAATATCGTCTAATAACGATTTTATTCAAAAAGTCAATTGAAGGACGTAAAAGGACTTATTTCTCATCAATTTTTTTTTTAAAAAATAATAAATACAAAAGTGCAATGAAATGATTTTTTTTCCTCATTATAAAGTATGCAAATAGAATATTTTGTCAGAATTCATCATGAAAAATGACACGTAAATTAATGAATGGTTGAAGATTAGAATTCTATAAAAAAATTTAAGGATATAAGTGCTACACTAAGCAAAGATTGAGGACCCCAAGTAAAATTAAAATATGGTGCAATAAGTAAGAATTGTAGTGTGAATACAGTTACCCAATTGTGAAATTAAAAAGAGGGTGGTTGTGGGCATTTATAAAACGATTATTATTTAAAAAAAAAGTTAAAATAGAAAATTAAACGGTCAATCTAATATCGACCAACTTACGTGGGTTTGAATACGAAAAATTGACTAATCCAATACATTTTACACCTTTAACTCAACAATTTCCTCTTAAACAAACCAAAGGCTATTCACTTTGAGGTCTTGAGAGGTTTTAGACTAAAAATGTTGTGAAATCGAAATGAAGGTTGTGGGTATTTATAAAAAGATATTATTATTCTTAAAATTGAAAAAGAAAACCACATAACTATACATTTTTTTTAAAAAACTTTTTTATTTGAGACTCAATCGATCAACTCACGTGGATGTACACAATCAAATTTGAGCTACTCGGCATGTCTTTACACTTCATTACATACTCCAAAGACTATTCATTTTACGACACAAATTCTCAACTTTATGAAATTCTATTGAATTTTCTCCGAAGATATAAAAAGTTGAGTCGACCATCCTTCAATTTCCATTAGTCGAGCTCATGGGTGGTACAGTGAATTTCAATACCTTAGTGTTTTCTTTTAATTTTCTCCCGTGTACAATACTGTTGTTATTGACAGGAAAAAAAACAGAGCACTTTCCAATTCCAAAAGCCAGAAAAATTAATCCAATTGAACTCCAGACGGTAGAGGAAACAGAAAAAGAAAAGAAAAGAGACGTACAAGGGCCCAACCGGGTTCGAACCGGTGACCTCTTGATCTGCAGTCAAATGCTCTACCACTGAGCTATGGACCCATTGGCGAAGAATGACCACAATACTCTTTTTATTATATTTTGTTTTATTACCTACTCCATTCCAAATTCCAACAATTCTGCCCAATAGAAGGAAATATTTGCAACTATGCTATTCTAGTCTCTTAAAAGAGAGGATCCCATTTTACTGTTTATTTGTGAGTTTTCCCTCATAGATCACTATTCACATGTGTAGACAAAATAAGGACAATGGGGAAATGTCTCTCATGCCACAATTGTTGATTGAGGACTGTGATTTCATTGTTGGTACATTTCCAAATACGTATTTCTCTTTTTCTCACTGTACTGTATATAAGCCAAATATCTATTAAACTTTTGTGGATGTTTTCCATACCACTTGCATTTCACTCTTCTTCGACACAAACCCTAGAAATCTGCCGCAAGATCTCCACTTCTTCCACCATCTCTTCCACCGTCAGACCCACCACCTCCGGATGGGAAGGTCATTGAGTGATTAGTGAGGATTTCTAGCCGCTAAGGTTTGGTGTTGTTAATAACTCAAGGTTTCAAATTGGGCTTTTTCATTTGTGGTTTTTGAAATTTATCGAAATTATGGTTTTATAGTTACTGTTGTGGAAAGTAAGAGGACGGCTATGCAATATTTGGGATTGGATGAAGGACCTGTCATAGCTTATTCAAAAGATCCAAAAAAGCTCCAGCCCCCTCGGCGTCCTGTCAATTATATTATTAACTATTTTATTGAATAATAAAATTTTGGCATTTTCCACCACTAACTAAATTAACCTTATGTTATTTAAGTAACCATAGATTAATCTGTATGCCAAAATTCAATAAATTTTAGATCATATATAATGCATTATGTATATTCCAGTTATTTTTATTTAAAAAATATTATTTTATCATTTCACGAAAATTAAATTTTTGGTAGGGAAATGCCGGATGTACCGAATGGGGGGTACCGAATGGGGTACCCCCCTCACAATGTGTGCGGGGCCCCCGTGTGTTTGAAAATGGCGGCTCGTGGTCCCCACATCCTAATGTGAGTAGGGTGTAAAAGATTATGTAAAAAAATTATGTACATGTAGCATAACCCTTTTTGGTAACCCTCCAATATTTGTAAAATTTTGAGGCGTTTACAGTTTGGTATCAGAGCAAATATTTTGCTTTCCTATAGACTTTGTAGTAAAAAAAGTTACTATTCATGTGCATTGTTCATGTGAACAGTGCTCGTCAATATTCATATGAACAGTGACGAACAGTACGTGTCATTGTTCACATGAACAGAGACCGCGCTGTTTTAAAAAAAAATATATTTTTCTTTTGTTAAATAAATGATATTAATAATTGTTTTAAGTAATTAAATAATAGTTTTTAAATGTTACTTCAAATTATGATTGTACATGTTTGTATGTTTAGACCTAGCCTTTGGGTGGTATTTTAAAATTTACCAATTAGAAATTTCATATTTTAAGAGGTCTCAAGTTTCATTTATTGTTTGAGTTTCTTGATTTGCGTATTTCAAGATTAAAAGGTTTTGTCAAAAAGACTTAAATGTCTATGAAGAGTTTGAAATTTAAGCGGTCCGCTTGTGACTCCCTTCCTCATTTGGAAGACTTTGGTTGATTGTTATTCAAATTAATGAAATGAAAAACAATAATTCAAACTTTCCAAATTCAATAATATTCTATTTTCTAGAAATTTCTGTTTTGAGAAAATCCTATTTTTTGGGAAAAAAAAGGGTGGGGTATTTTTCATAGACTTTAGAAGTTTAAAGATAATGTAAAATTTTTAAATATACAATATTGAATCCTTGGCACGTGGCGCTATTCGACATTCTCCTATCGATCCCAATGTATGAAATGGAATGTCGTTCTTTTATCTTGATTATAAGTTTTCTTAATTTATGTTATAATATATTATAATTATGTCAATGATCAAGTATTTAGAACATTTCAACTAGTTGAGGTAATTTCGAGTACAAAGTTTTTTAAGGAGGGGGGATTGTAACGTCCTGAAAATTTTAGAATAAAATTTTATTTGTTTTATATATAGTATATTTAAAAAAATGAGGACTAAAATGATATAGGTTTTAAACTCCTATCTTATTTGAGCCAAATATTTTTGTATCGATAGAGTGATAAATGTTGATTTTGATAATGATAATCTTTTTTGTGATTTAGATAGAGTTTGATTGTAATCTTAATTTGATAAAGTTTAAAAGTAATCATAATTCTTTTATTTGAATTCCATTGTTATCCAATTTGATAGACACAATTTTCCATCTCAATTGTACCATAACCCAACCACTATTTTTTTTAACTATAAATAGTATGCAATTGTCCCACAATTCACCATAATTTTATACTTCAGCTTTCATATAAAGTAGCTCTAAATTGCAAGTATTTTTTATTTTATTTTATCAAAAGCTCGTTAAATCAATCAATGTAAGATATTTTTGTGCAAGCAATGCTTTTTATTATACTTTTATATTCAGTAATTCATGCTTGAATTGTCAATCGATCTTCGGGTTCTTTATTAAGAGAAAAGAGATCCTACGGAATTTTAAGACGATCTAGGATGAGTGTGTCGATTGGTCACCGATATACTCCATAAGAGAAAAGTGATATGAAATGTTTATTTTTTTGTATATAATTGTATATGTGTATTTTACAGGTTAGTTCGAGTTGATTGAAATAGTGGTAGGATGATGAAACAACTGCCACGAGGAATTCAAGAAATAAAAACATAAAAGTTTTTTTTCTTTCAAATTATTAGTCAATTTAATTTGTTCAGATAGTTATTTAATTTGTGATTATGTTTTCATTATGGACATTCCAGTTATTGTTATTTAAAAAATATTATTTTATCGCTTCACGAAAATTGAATTTTTGGTAACCCTCAAATGTTTGTGAAATTTTGGGGTGTTACAATTTATGCATAAATAGCTTTCTTTTTTGTCATGAGCAGGATGACCCATGTTTCTCAATTAAAAAAAAAAGGTGGGCTATGAAACTTTGTGTAAAACTGAAGTTATTGCACTCACTCAGTGGACCCAACATAATCTCAAACCCAACCAGAAATGCACCTGTTCATATATATATATATATATACCCAACAAGAAATGCACCTGTTCATATATATATATATATATATATATATATATATATATATATATATATATATATATATATATATATATATACTAGCTGCAAGCAACTTGCAATGCACGTTTGCGTAGTTTATATTTAACAGTTTTGTTTAAGAATTAATTTGTTATTAATAAAAACGTATTTTTTTGGTTAATTAAATAATTAATGATGTAATGTTTATGTAATTGATAAATAATTAGATGTGTGATTTTGATGTTGTGATGTAAGTTGGTGAGATCGAAGAAAATAAGCAAAAGTTGACAAATTTGGAGAAAGGGCTAAATTGTAAGGGATTCAAAGTTCGGGGACTAAAATGTAAATACTTAAAAGTTGTGCCGAACCTTATGATGAAGATTTGAGAGTGCTTAGAGTTGATCGGATAAAGGAAGACGTCAATGGAATCAAATTTAGGCAAAAGATGATCACAAATCAATTTCCAATCGAAAAGTTATGCCCCGATGTTTTAGTCTCATATTGAGACCTATTTTTGGCATAGAAAGTGATCGAATTGGAGAATGATGTCTGAATTAAAGTTGTATCCAGATGAGTTAGCTTTCCAACGCATCTTGAATCGCCTCAATCGGATATCGGAATACAAAGTTATGATAAAAACACTGAAAGAAGGTGCAGCTGCCTGTTTAAAACAAGAAATTCCATTACATAATCCGTTAAAACAACAAATTTCGTTAGTTTTTCCGTTAAAAACAATAAATTTTGTTACATAACCACTTTTAATATATATATATATATATATATATATATATATATATATATATATATATATATATATATATATACAGAAATGATCTAATGAGCACCGGTGCTCATCTTATCCTAAGCACCGGTGAGTTGGCACATTATATATATATATACAGAAATGATCTAATGAGCACCGGTGCTCATCTTATTCTAAGCACCGATGAGTTGACACATTAATTCATTGGTGGATTGGAACTCACAAAATCTTTATCCACCAATGAATTAATGTGCCAACTCACCGGTGCTTAGGATAATATAAGCATCGGTGCTATTAGATCTTTTCTGTGTATATATATATATACAGAAATGATCTAATGAGTACCGGTGCTCATCTTATCCTAAGCATCGATGAGTTGGCACATTAATTCATTGGTGGATAAAGATTTTGTGAGTTCCAATCCACCAATGAATTAATGTGCCAACTCATCGGTGCTTAGAATAAGATGAGCACCGGTGCTCATTAGATCATTTATGTATATATATATATATATATATATATATATATATATATATATATATATATATATATATATGTGTGTGTGTGTGTGTGTGTGTGTGTTTGTATACACACACATACATACAGAGGCTTAAATCATATAGAACCAAAAATAAATAAATAGATCAAGACCCCAACAAAAGGGGAAAAAATGTTTCAAAGTTTAGGAGACCAGAAGAAGGAAAATTGATCATGTGCGAAAAAAATTATCAAATACATTTTTTTTTCAGGCTTTCCCTTTGTACAAAAGAACATTCAAATGCCTTTATTTCCTCTTAAAAAATTCAAGTCAATCTTGAAAATGTTTTTTCTTTGCTTATACACGCATAACAACTTTAAATAGAGAGGATTTCACATCAAAGAATATTCTTATAGCTTCTGAAGAAGTGCAACAGAGACAAAAAAGATTTTTTTAGTGTGAGCGTGTGTTTGTTTATATGTACATCCGTCATAGGAAAATTGATCTCGTATAAAAAATTCTTAAAATGTTTTTTTTTCCCGCCATTTCCTTTGTGCAAAAGAACATATAAAATCCTTTATTTCGTCTCAAAATATTCAAGTCAGTCTTAAAAATGTATTTTTTAACATATACACATACAACAACTCTAAAAAGAGATGATTTCATAAAAGAATCTTCATGTGCTGCTGAAAAACTACAAGAAAACAGAGAGGAAGAAATGTTTTCAGTGTGTTTTTTTAGATATACATTTCTGGGTGCTTGTGTTAAAGTTATGTTGGGAAATAAAACGGATCGAGGTAATATATATGATAAAATATGCAGTATATGATCGTGTAAAGCCCCAAATCAACAATACTAAAGAATCGAAATTCACAAACCACAAAATAATATGCATAATCATAAAAGAACACTGAACACACGATTTTTCATCCCGTAGGGTTCGGATATTCAATCACAAAGATCTAATCACCTGTTGAGCATCCACAAAGGATATAGTTCTAGATCCACTAAGAATCAAATAAGAATCAATACAAACGTTCGAAGAAACCAAATGTTTCTTCAGTTTAACCTCACCTCAAAATACAGAACTGTAATCATAGAAAATCAACCCCTAATCTATACACCATATACAGACTTCACAAAGAATAGGATTGAAGAAATCACTAAGATCGATTACGATTATAAGAAACCATGAAACCCTAAACTTCACTAAAAAGGAAAAAGGAAAACAGAGAGACGAAGAGAGGAAGGCTCTCGAATGTCAATCACCCAAAGAGCCAAGTCAACCAAGTAATATGAATAGTTAGCATCCAAAGGCAGAGTATCAGCTACGTGTACATTAGATAATATTAATTCAACTGAGGCCACAACCCGTTTCACTTAACTGTCCTAATGGCAAACAAATCTCAACCCAAAGTATAGTGAGGCAGCCCAATACAATTAACAATCTCCACCTTGCTGTGCTATACTTTGGCTCCCTTAATGGATTTAGAATTGCTATACTTACTTTGCTTCATTTGCTCTAAAAACCTGCAAAAAGAAAAACAAAAAAACAAAAAATAGTTCAACTCTATTCAATTAACATTTCTTGAAGTTCTAATTATCACATCAAGTGATATTCAGAATCTTCAAGCAATTTTCTGAATTTATTTAAAAATAGTACCTTAGTCCCCAAATTTGAAGGATTGTATTCTGTTGGAATTTAACTAAACTGATCAAACCCTTTTCAGCCATGTTTCTTACAAAATGAAAATTAATATCTATATGTTTTGTTCTATCATGATAAACAGAGTTTTTACTAAGATGAATGGTACTTTGGTTATCAGTATATATCATAACAGAATCATCAGTAAATTTCATTTAACAAGCTAATTAGCTACATACTTTTTTTTACAACATCACATGCATCAATATATTCAGTTTCAGTTGAGGATAAGACAACTAATTTATGTAATTGTGACTTCTAACTAATGCAACCACTACACAAAATAAAAATATATGAAGATGTGGATCTTCTTTTATCTAAGTTTTTACTAAGATGAATGACACTTTGGTTATCAGTATATATCTTAACAGAATCATCAATAAAACCAATTTCATTTAACAAGCTAATTAGCCACATACTTTCTTTTACAACATCACATGCAGCAATATATTCAGCTTCCGTTGAGGATAAGACAACTAATTTTTGTAATTGTGACTTCCAACTAATGCAACCATCACACAAAGTGAAACTATATGAAGATGTGGATCTTCTTTTACTAAGTCGCCAGCAAAATCAGTGTAACCTTTTAACGTTATTCATTCCTTACTCCTTTTAAATTCTAACCTTAAATCAGATGAACCCTTTAAATATCTTAACATCCACTTTACTGCTTGCTAGTGAGTTTCACCTGGATTGGTCATAAATTTGCTTAAGATACTAATTCCATGAGCTAAGTCAGGTTTGGTGCAAACCATGAGATACATAATTGAACCTATTGTGTTAGCATATGAAACATTTTTCATTCTACTAAATTCATCTTCTATTTGAAGTGATTGTTCACTAGTCAGTTTAAAATGATTAGCAATGGGTAAAGTCACATGTTTACACTCAAGCATAGAAATTCTTTCAAGTATTTTCTTCACATAAGAAATTTGTTTCAACAACAAGATGCAATTTTCGCTATCCCTTTCTATTTTCATTCCAAGTATTCTTTTAGCTTTCCCAAATCTTTCATTTCAAATTTAGATTTCAATTTAGACTTAATAAAGTCAATTTCAGATCTATCATGACAAGGAAGCAGCATATCATCCACATATAGGAGCAAATAAATGGATTTAGGTCTACTCCTGAAGAAGAAACAAGAATCATAATTGCTTCTTACAAAGCCCAGTTTCTGAACATAGATATTAAATTTGATATACCACTGCCTGGGGGTTTGTTTCAGCCCATACAGAGATTTTTTCAACAAGCACACCTTATCAATTTTGGATTTTACTTCAAATCCCAAAGATTGATTCATATATATAATCTCATTCAAGTCTCCATTTAGAAAAGTTGTTTTAACATCAAGTTGATTCAATTCCTAATTAAAATGAGCAGTAAGAGCTAACGAAATTCCGATAGAAGTATACTTAGCCACATATGAGAAAACCTCATTATAGTCAATTTTTTTTGAGTAAACCCCTTAACAACTAATCTGGTTTTATACCTTTATTTTCAGAATTAGAATCTTCTTGTTTTATTTTATAGATCCACTTACAATCAACAACCTTTTGATTTTTAGGTCGTCAACCAAAATCTAGGTTCCATTTTTAGTAAGAGAATCCATTTCTTCATTCATAGCCTCTTTCCAAAACTCAGAATCAGAACAGTTCATAGCATCATAAAAAAAAAAGGTTCTGGATTCACAGAGTCAATAGCAGAAAATAAGGTAAAAAATTCATCATTATTGAATCTGGTTGAAAGTCTTATTTCTCTCTATGTCTCTGGTTAATCGATAACCAGTAAGTGTAGTTTCATAAGATTCAATCTCATTTTCAGATTCAGTTTGAGTAGACTCCACCTCAATAAAATCATCTTGCATAACATCATTTTCAAATTGATTTTCTAGGACAGTTTCCTTAACAGATGTAGTTTCAGGAGCTTTAAGATTAGATGGTTCATTACAAGGCATGTCATCTTCATTAAAAATGATATTTCTACTAACAATTACTTTATAACCATTTTGGCATTTGACCCAAAGTCTATAACCTTTGGCATCCTTTCCATATTCCATAAAAACACATTTTAGGGATCTTAGTTCAAGCTTACCTTCACTTTGATGTGAATAAGCAGTGCAGCCAAAAACTTTTAGCCTACTATAATCAGGTATTGTTTCAGACCATAATTTCTCAGGAACTTGAAAACCAATGGCACTAGAAGGACTTCTATTTATAAGATAAGTTGCAGTTTTTAGGGCTTCTTCCCAAAAGAATTCAGGAAGACCAAAACTGTAAAGCATATATCTCACTTTTTCTAAAAGATATCTATTCATTCTCTCAGCAACTCCATTTTGCTGAGGTGTTTATGTTACAATTCTATGTCTTAAGATTCTAGATTCTTTACAAAATGAATCAAATTCTGAGTTACAAAACTCAAGACCCTTATCAGTCTTTAGTGCTTTGATTTTTTTGTTGGTTTGGTTTTCAATCAAAAGTTTCCATTGTTTAAAAGTTTTAAAAGTGTCCGATTTATGCTTTAATAGAAAAGTCCATATTTTCCTTGACAAATCATTAATTATAAGTAAATAGAACCTAAATCCACTTAGAGTATTTACAGATGCTGAACCCCAAAGGTCAGCATGTAGATAATCTAAAATTGAAGTGGATTTATGTGTTCCAGTTTTGAAAGGCAATCTTTTCTATTTTCCAAAAACACAAGTTTCGCAAAAGTCCAACTTTTTGAGTTTGTCTTTACCAAAACAACCAAGATTATTCAAAATGGTAAGTCCTTCTTCAGAAATTTGACCAAGTCTTTTATGCCAAATTAAAGACTTATTAGACTCAATATTTAGGGCTGTACTAGAGTGATGAACCACATGATCAGCAGAGACAGTGTAGATCCCATTTAATTTCAGAGAGTATATAACAGTTTTACTTCCTTATTTGATCTTAAAAGACCTTTATAAATCATGATATTATATTTGTCATCTAATTGACCTAAAGAAATCAAAGTTTTACTTCCTTATTTGATCTTAAAAGACCTTTATGAATCATGATATTATATTTGTCATCTAATTGACCTAAAGAAATCAAATTTCTTTTAAGTTCAGGAACATATCTACAATTTTCAAGTTCAAGGATATAGTTATTCGTCAATAATTTGATCTTTTCAATCCCCTTTATTTGACAATTCATGTCATTTCCCATTTGAATTTGCCCTTCACTAAGTTCAACAAATTCAGAAAAACATTCCTTGTTGGGACACATGGAAAGTACAGCCAGAATCAAAGACCCATTCTTTTGAATCTCTTTTAGTGGTATTCACAAGGACTATTCATTGAATGTCAGGTTCATTCTTGCAGATCAAGATTGCAGAACCTTCCGAGTTATTCTTATATTTCATATCAGATATTTTCTTGAAACAGTCTTTGATGAAATGACTTGATTCTCCACAATAGTAACATTTTTTGATCTGATTCTTGGATTTCATATGACTTTTATTCTTATATTTGAATCTGAGGTTCTGAGATTTAGCTTTCTTGTGAAGATTGAAAATGTATGTAGGTTGCTTCTTATTAGGATTCTATTTTTCCTTTATGTGCAACCCTTCCCGATACTTGGAATCTTTATATTCAACTTTCAGCTCAAGTTCTTTATTTCATAAGGCTGAAGTTATTTATCAACAGTGAGATCCTACCCCCCATATTCTAAAGCAGTTATGATGTCTTTGTATTTATCACTAAGTGAGTTCAGAAGAGCAACAACTTGTTGATCATCAGAAAGTGTTTCATCACAATTTTCTAAATCCTGAATCAGTTTTGTGAATCTGTCAAGGTTATCTTCCAAATCAGATGAGGGATCAAATCTAAAGTTATAGAATAGCCTCAGGAGATAACATCTATTAGGCATAGTCTTAATCAGATAAAGTGATTCTAGCTTATTCCATAAGGCTGAGCAGAGGTAGTTTCACCAACTTTCCTAATCACATTATCAGACAGATGCAAGAAAATTAAACTCCATGCAATGTCATCTAATTCCCGCCTCCTATAGGCACTAGTCTCTGCAGCCCATCAACCATTAAGGATTGCAACACACCTTTCTTGAAGTAAAAGAACCCTTATCTTCTAGCGCCAGAGACTATAATCTCCAATACCATTCTATGTCTCAAGTTCAAACTTATGTACAGTAGACATGATGAAAGATAATATTCACAATTGCAAGTATACAGACACAAAGTATAATGATTCACATAGAAAATTGATCAAGATAAGTGAATAGCAAAGGCAACAAGGTAATAATAGATATATTCTTATTAATGTAATTCACAGATCAAGTAATCACAATTCAAAATAGTATAGTTACGATTTGAAAGAGGTTTAAGGGGTGGAAACCCTTGAACCCACTGCTCTTTCAAATTTCCAGACCCTCACAGGAGGTCTTGGACAAAGGAAAGCAATGGAGAATTGCTTACCTTAATAACCAATTTCAAGAACTTAACAATGCTATCAAAAATAAAGAGGGGGACGGGGGGGAGGGGGGTTTAGAAACGGTACCAAAATCTGAAACCACAATGTTTCAGAATGAAGAGAGAGTCGGGAGAATACCAAAATCACACCAAAGAGTCCAGAACGAATGCAAGAAAGCAGCGAGTCACCAAGACTCAATGGAACTTAGTAGTAAGTCATAAACTCAACTAGGAATCGGAATGAGTTGCTCCAACTTGCCAAACTCAGTACAAGTAAAAAAAAAAAAATGACCAAGACTCAGTAGAAACACAAGGTTAACCAGGATTTACAGCGAGTTAAGACGAATGAAAAAGAAAAATAATTTCTCTCACAAAGAACTACTTGTCTACCCCAAGAAGCTCAAATCTACACCAAGAAAACCAAGACAGAGACCCCATCGAACCCTACACAGAGATGAGGCTCTGATACTACTTGTAAGGCCCAAATCAACAATACTAAAGGATCCAAGTTCACAAACCACAAAATAATATGCAGAAACATAAAAGAACACTGAACACATGATTTTTCACCCCGTAGGGTCCGAATGTTCAGTCACAAAGACCTAATCACCCGTTGAGCATCCACAAAGGATATAACTCTAAATCCACTAAGAATCAAATAAGAATCAGTACAAACGTTTGAAGAACCAAATGTTTCTTCAGTTTAATCTCACCTCAAAATACAGAACCGTAATCACAGAAAAGCAACCCCTACTCTATACACCATATACAGACTTGACAAAGAATATGATTGAAGAAATCACTAAGATTGATTATGATTACAAGAAACCATGAAACCCTAACTTTCATTGAGAGAAAAAAAGGAAAGCAGACAGATGAAGAGAGAAAGAAGGCTCTCGAACTTCAATAACCCAAATAGCCAAGTCAACCAAGTAATATGAATAGTTAGCATCCAAGGGCAGAGTATCAACCACGTGTACGACTGATAACATTAAATCAATTGAGGCCACAACCTGTTTCACTTAACAGTCCAAACAGCAAATAAGGCCCAACCCAAAGTATAGTGAGGCAGGACAATACAATTAACAGATCGCAAAAAAAAAAAAAGGCACGGAATTAATTAGCAGATGTATGGAGTATTTTATTCAATTGACTAATATTGAAAAAACAAATACAATAACTGTGTCTACATAATTATTCTATATTATAGTGATACAAAACTTGTTTAAAGAGTTTAGTATTTATAAGGGTAGATGACAAACCCTAGAAATACTACAAAGATGGAAACAAGGTAAAAAAAAATCACGTTAGATAAAGGAAACAAAATTTTTTCAATTAAAACACGTGTAAAGAAGAAAAAATATTTTCTCAAAAAATCCAACCTAATTTGGGTTAAAAAATTCAACAATTTCCACATTGATACAAATTTCGATGCAACGAACGAAACTCCAAGATTTCTCTACCTGCAAAATAAATCCGACTACAACTAAAAATTCGAACTTTTCAATAAGAACCAAACTTTTTCCATCCACTATATCCAACAAGAATACATGAACCCAAACAATGGGTTCTCCAAAATTCACAAAGAATTAGAAATTACTAAACAATATAAAAACACACCCCGTAGCATAACCGACTCCCAATGCTTTCATAGAAGGCCCATGGCTTGTCTCACCACCTTAAAAAATGCTAAAAGCATGTGCAACTGAATCAGCATCCACGTACTTTTCTCCAATAGATCTATTCGTAGCAGTTGACTACAATGGAACCACAAGTAATGGTGGAAAAAATGAAATTACTCATATCCTCCAAACTCGTCTGAATAGTATTCTTCAATATGAACCTCGAACCAAATTTCAAAGGTACAGTGCTAAACTAAATCTTCACCAAGATACTAAATTTATGTTAACTTTTCTTCACATTTTTTACTAGACCTTGCAAGACGTAAAATTGGGACATCTTCCACCCTCCAATGCAACACGAACATCCTTTCGAACCCTCAGGACTCCACCTCCTCCAGAGAACGTGTACCTTTTTGAATCAACAAAATGAGATTCTTCTTCATGTCTGGAATATGTCGAACGTGATCAAGTGTGCTACATGTTCAATCCACCAGTTTCAATCTAACTCTACCATTACCAGCTATCCGATAAGGTTTGTTGCTACCCATGAAAACGACATGTTGCATCATCGTTTCATATGTTTTAAACAAATCCAGATTGGGACACATATGGAACTCACAAGTTGTATCCAAAATTCACTTCACTTCAGGTTTGGATTCCATGTCTAAAATCATCAAAACATCTCCATCACTTAAATATTTCTTAGATATGTTGGTATCCTTTGAATATTTGATTGCTTCTCATGACTTGCAATCAAATTACCTTTGTTCTGCAATTTGTCTCAATCCCTATTAATTTGTCTTCTTACAGTAATAACAAACCTAACTATTGAAATTTGACCTCGACTTGCTTCTTATCCGATCATTTTGAAGAACAAGGCCTTTTCCATCTTGGCCTCAGATCTAACCAGATGATTCGTCTTCTCTTTTGAAAACAAGGCTTCATACGCATTTCAGTGATGAAAGTATCATGATTATACAAGATCGTGTCTCTAAATTAAGCAGGTAGCGAACACAAAAGGATTAAAGCAAAATTTTCTTCTTCATACTTTACCTCTAAAGTCTCGAAATCGGCGACGATCTCCTTGAACACATTCAGATGATCTTCCAAAGATTCGTCTTCAACGATACGATGAGAATACAACCCCTTCTTTAGATGCAATTTGCTTGCCAAAATTTTATTCATGCACAATGCTCCAACTTCAACCACAACATATTAGTCATTTTTTCCTTCAAAACGTCCTGAAGAATATTGTTAGAGAGACGAAGAAAGATATTTGAAAGTGTCTTCCAATCCTTCCGTTGTTTCTCTTCCATAGTCTCAGTTGTGGGTATTTTATCAAATCCCAACAATGCATCATCCAAATCCATCTACGCAAGTATAGCTCGCATCTTCAACTGTCATAACGCAAATCTTGTATTGTGATCCAAGAACGAAATTTCATACTTCATGGCCACCTTCAATAACAAAAACCTAGAGCAAATCACAATCAATAACTCTGATGCCACTTGTTAAGAAATAAAAGGGATCGGGATAATGTATAGGACAAAATATGAAGTATATGATCGTAAACCAAAAAAAAAAAAAGATAGAAGACAAAGAATTAATTGGCAAATGAACATATTATTTTATTGAATTGACTAATATGAAGAAAACAAATATAATAAATGTGCCTACACAATTATTCTATATTTTAGTAATATAAAACTTGTGAAAAGAGTTTAATATTTATAAGGATGGATGCTAAACCCTAAAAATACCACAAAGATGGAAATACGATCAAAAATCACGTGAAATAAAGGAAACAATATTTTTTTAATATCTTTTCAATTAAAACACATGTAAAGAAGGAAAAAATATTTTTTTCAAAAAATCCAACTAGTCTTCAGAAAATGTTTATGAAACGTACATTTGGATTCTTTTGTGCCAAAACAGAGAAGAGAAGAGAGTGCGTGTGTTTATAAACTAAAGAGAGAAGAGGCTCTTACTCAAATTTTTATGCCAAAATGGAGAGGAGAAGGGAAAGTGTATAGACTATAGAGAGAAGATGATCTCACTCAGGTGGAGATAAGAATGGATGGAGAGGGCTATTTATGAAACGTATAAGAGAGAAAAATCCAAAACAGAGAGGAGAAGAAAGCGTGTGTGCTTATAAACTATATAAAAAAGAGGCTCTCGCTCAGATTTTTATGCGAAAATAGAGAGTTATAGACTATAGAGAGAAAATGATCTCACTAAGGTAGAGATAGGAAAAAAAAGAAAAAGAGCTATTTATGGAATGGATGAGAGAAAACACAAACAATGCAACTAGCAGTCATTAATTTTTGAGTTTTTGTACACCATATTAAATTGTATTGGGTGATACAGTCTAGAAAACTTCAATTTTTGTTCTTTTTTCGCTCATACATTGTTATCTTATTCATGTAACCAAACACTTAGAAGATGTGTGGTGGTTACAACATGAGAACTAGTACACTAATATTTCTAAACTTCTCCCACGTGCATGTTGATGTGCCCCATTTTGAATGAAAAAATTAACATATTACACCTTATACAGCTGGATGGAAAACCTAAATCCCCAACATAGTTTTATCAGGCAGATGATGGTGATCAAAGGCTGAAATTTGTCTGATATTAACAGCGGTGCAATCAGTCCATTGAGCTCTTTAGTTGTTTTTTTCCCTTATAAGTAGTTGGGATACTAACTAAACTTTACATTTGATTATTTTGGTGTGGTACTTAAGTTTAGAGGTCTATTACCAAAGAGAAGTTAAAACATCTGAAATTTACTAAGACTTTTTTCGTCATCGATACGGACACAAATTATATTTAACAGTTGGTAAGTCTCGTAGGGTGATTGGATTGAGCTTTGATATTAATTCAGAAGAGTAATTTAGGAGTAATCCTAGCAAGTACACAAAAATGTATTTTTAAGTACTCTTAGCAAGTACACAAAAATATATTTTGAAGTACTAAATTGCAAGTGATTAATGAGAATACTAATTTTACTTTTTGCTTTGTTAGTTTGGTATGGTGATTGAGATGAAAGGTGCCCCCGTTTGAGCCCCATTAATTTAATTTAATTTATCTTTTTATCTCTCTTCATTTCAACCACACGTTCTTCAAATAAAATAATATTACACACAAATCTAAAATTTTTCATCACTTTTTCACCGCACATTCACCCATCAATCACTATTCCAAAAATTAATTTCACCCCAATAATATGGGGCTCAAACTAGGGCACCTCTCATTTTACTTTTTGCTTTGTTAGTTTGTTATGGTGATTGAGATGAGAGGTCTCTTATCATATAGATATTAATGGTATTTCTCACTTAGATATTAATGGTATTTCCCAGTTTTTCAATAACTCATTTTCAACCACACATTTTTCAATAAAATAATTTTACACGTAAATCGATTTTTTCTTATTATCTATCCACACATTCTAAAAAAAAAAAAAAATCATTATTCCAAAGGGCAATTAGCACATAACGTCATTACATTTCACTATTATTGTGGAAAACGTCATTACCTTTCATTTTTTGATATTTTCAACCTTATTTTCATCTTTTATTGCCAAAATGTCATTTTCATCAATTTTCTCAATTAAAAGATGTGAAATAACGAATTTACTCTTTGTTTAAGAAAAACAAAAAGAAAAAAAAAAAACTAAATACAACCATAGTCTCAATTTTTTTAAAAAAATGCAAACGATTCCTAAATAAATTATTAAAATAGTAAATAACACATAATGTCCATAACTTTCACTATTATTTTTAAAAAAACATCATTACCTTTTTTTTTTTGCATTTCCACAATTAATTACACATTTGATTATGCAAATCATCATTTCTATCCATTTTCATAAAATTTCTCAATATAAAGCTATGAAATGATGAATATACCCTCTTATTTAAATTTAAAAAGTAAAGAAAGTTATTTTTTTAAAATTTTAATCTTTTAATAATTTGTTTGGGACTCATTTGTACTTTTTAATTTTTAATAACTTATTTTGCACTTTTTTTTATATAAAAAGTGGTTTTTAAATAATTTATTCAGGACTCGTTTGCACTTTTTATTTATTTTTTAATTTCTAATTTCTTCATATTTTATTCGGGACTCGTTTACTCTTTTTAATTTCTAATTTTTTTTCATTATTTGGAACTCGTTTATGCTTTTTTAAAAAAATAAATAAATAAATTCTAATTTTTTAAAAATTTATTTAGGACTCGTTTGCACTTTTTAAAAATTTGGGACTACGATTGCAATTAGCTCTTTATTTTTTTTATTTAAATAGGAGTGCATATTCGTCATTTCACATCTTTTTATTAAGAAATTGGATGAAAATGGATAGAAATGATGGCTTGGGCAATCAAATGTGTAATTAAGGGTAAAAATGCCCAAAAAAATTAAATGCATGGACTTTTTCACAATAATAGTGAAAGGTAGGGATATAATTTGATAATTATTCTTTTAATAATTTATTTAGAACTCATTTGCACTTTTTTTAAAAAAATTCGAGACTATTTATTATCAATTGAAGCAACCTGCCATAGAAATTTCAATAAAAGATGATGGCTTGTTTGAAAATATTCATATTTAAATATAACTTGCTCATTTGATATTTAGAAGTATAGTTTAAGATCTTTCAAACTTTAATAATATATTGATGAGTCCAGAAGAGTTTTACTTTGAACTATCGTTTTATTTTATTTTTTATTTTAATATAGTAACCTAAGCTCCTTATTTGTTGATTAATCTTATAAAATCTAACCAATATTAAAGTGAAAACGAACACCGTGCCATAGTTCATGATTGTTGTTTTTTACGCCACGAAATAAAACGTCGAATGTAGAAATTGTTTTCGTTAATTTTTTTCTCATTATTATTAACAGAGTGGAATGGGATGATCTTCTTCCCCACGCTGTAGAATAAGAAGATAGTTAAATTTATGTTTAAAAATGTAAAAATTGATTTGGACCTAAACGGCAACCTCAATGGATGGTTCGGGTTTATTTCTATTTTTTTTTGGTAAATATATTCTTACATAAAAGTTTAAAATGCATCACATTATAATTGTATTGAAATTTTATAATCTTTACTCATTGTCACACATTTGTTTCTAATTTTTTTCGTCGTTTTCTTATCTTCAACCTACCATTGTTAAGCACATATTGTTGTGATGATGATTTTTTTTCCCAAAAATATTGTTATCATGCTTAATACAAGTGACAAATATTTAGCTGATCTTTCGTATTTTAACTCCAATATGTGTAAGTGTTATGCCCTAAATCCAATCAATTTTGGACATAAACACTTTTAATATATAATTGATGCATATTTATGGCAAAATCTATTATTTAATTGAATTAATGTTCTAATAAATGAAATAATAGAATTCGTAGATACGAGATCGTAAATCATCCTTGTTCGTAAGTAATGACAAAATACGATTATCATTATTACGGATACACCATCACGTGTGACATTTCTTACTTATGAAGTAAGTGACACTTAAATGAACACTGATTGTTTTGTTATGGAACAAAATATTAGAGACCTGTTGAGGAGATTCAACATGGATAATTATCTGAGTGTCAATGGTTAATTTCTAACGTTTGGTAGGACAGTTATACTTTGGTGATATTTGATGTTGTTCTATCAAGGGTTACTAATACGGTGTCGTTTAAGTATGTCAAAAATTATATGAAGGTTGTGAATGATCAATAGATGATTCGTCACTCTTATATAGCAAGAGATTATTATCTACATTTCATTTGGTTAATAACAAAATTCTTGGTCAAAGTGTACTCATAATTCAAAAAGGAGTTTTCGACTTATATTAACTTAAAGTTGGATGAAAAATATGATCGATAATTGAGATTGATACATATTCATATCTCATAATTGAATGGATCATACTGGGGAAATGATAATAATGTCACGGTAAACGAACAAGTTTGATTTTGTCATACCACGTAATATTTCTCGTCACATGTATTGCCATGACACGTTTCTAGATGTTAATCTAGGATGACGGATGTGAATTAATAATAAACTAATATGGGGTATTTTAATTGTTCAATTTTGATTAAATCAAAATAATAATTCACATAGTTTGGTATTGTGATTGAGAACCTGATATGTTACACACAAAAGGAGAACCAGAAGAATGAGATTCACCAATTAATTAATTAACAAGTGTTGTACAATTAATTAATTCATGGACCGAATTTAGTTAATTAGATTAATTAAATATTGAATCGGATTAAGTTTAAGAGACAAACCAAACTTGCTTGGACTTCTATTAATAGGCTGCTAGGGTTTGAAAAAGAATAGAATATTATTATTATTCTTGTTAGCACAAAAAAAGAAAATAAAACCCTAGTTCTCTCTTCTTATTCTCTGTGTTGATTTTCATTGGAGGCGGGACACTTGAATTGCAGTTCGTGATTGTTTATATTCGAGAATTAGCAAATGAATTTGCAGAATTCACCAGATGTATTATTCTAAACACAAAAGAGATCTATGGTGGGAATTGAAAATTTTGTTTTTCCACTATGCATGTTAAGTAAATTCTCAACAGTGGTATCAGAGCTTACTTTGTATTTTTTAGAAATTGTTTTGTATCTTGAACAATTAAAAGTTGATTGTTGATTTCTTGTTCCTAGCAATTAAAATTAAAAAAATGGTTTGAACGTCAAGGCGGCGGTGGCGACTTGCGAAAATGGCCGTCGCACCACGTACAAGGCAGAGCACTCAGTGCGCCGCCATGGGGCGACAGTCGCCCCTGTTGTAGCAGTGACTGTAGCTGCTATTGCAGCTGTGCTCGCCATCGTTTCAAGTTGCAGTGCTTCGGCGCTGCAACTAGGCGGCAGAAGGCCATCGCAGTTTTGACGTCGACGAACTCTTGTCGCTGTCAGTAAATACGCAGCTAGCTACTGTCGACGTTGAAAAGATTTAGGTTTTCGGGTGAGGTGGAGATGAGGCCCTCTGATGCAATTTCTGAAATTGTAGGCCCCACCTGCAATTATGATTCGAGGGATCAAGTTTGCAATTTTTAAATGAAGGACCTGTCATGCAATTAAGTTAATTAAAGGGCCTGTTTATAATTTTAAAAGCAGGAGTCAATTTTGCAATTTTCAAAATGAGTTTTTAATTTAAATTTTAAAATTGTTTAAAATTTATTTTTTAAAAGTGGGATTGACCTAAAATTTAATTTTTGACCAGCTTAAAATTTTATTTAAAATCGAGGGCTTCTAATATTTTCGTTAAAATTGGATTTTAACTTAAATATTAAATTTTGACTCTAAATTGAATTTTATTTTATTTAGGAGTTTTATCCTAAATTAAAATGTTACTCCCTCCGTCCCATATATATAGGCTGAGTTTCCTTTTTTTTTTGTCCCAAATATATAGGCTTGTTTCTTAATTGGGAATGTTATGTTTTGTTATTTTACTAATATACCCTTATTTAATTTGTCTAGTTACTAATTCCAACAATAATTTACTTCTAGTTGTTGAAAATTAAATAGGGATAAACTTGGAAAGTTCTTGATAAAAATTGCTTTTCCAATAACATTAAATAAGATTTCTTAATCCGTGTGAAAAATGAAACAAGCCTATATATATGGGACGGAGGTAGTAATTCAATTTAAATTAGAGTTGGACTCCAATTTAGTATTTAATTAAATTTTGATTTTAATTAAATTATTCACCCTTATATATTCTTGAAATTAGAGTCTGACTCTAATTTTACATTTAATTGAAATTCGATTTTAGTTAAATAAGTTCGCCCTAATATATTAAAATTAGAGTATTAACAGACATATTTCTTTGTGCAATGAAGCTAATATTCATAACATGTATCAATGAATAAATGTTTGGATAGTTTATGATCGTCGACCTGGTAATGCCAACCCAGAACGAGGTGATGTATTCCAAAAAAAAAAAAAAAAACATGAATACAGAAATTTTCAATTATGATGAAGACGTATATTTTTACGTGTCTACAATTGAAGTGGATTTCCCAAACAAAACAGCAAGTTGTTTCTTGCTCAAGAAATATTTTTTTGACTTTCTTGAACTTATCGTACTTTCTTCTTCACAAGTTACAAAGACAACTCTTCAGTTTCCTCTTCATCTTCCGCCCCCTGGCTAACAATTTTTTCTTAATGCTTTTGAATACTCATCATTAAATGGAATACAATTTAACCTTATCGATCATTACAACATACAATTTCAACAGAATGATGCTAATATGATAATAGATCCAAATTTTAATGTGAACCAGATAGATGAAGTCGAGGCTCCAATTGCAAATATATTCTTTTAAAATTTATTTTCAACCTTATATTATTCAATAAAATAATATTTTTCATCACATCAATAACTTTTTCTTACTTTTTAACAATATGTTTCTTATAATATTCTTATTTAAAATACATTATTTGGTCTTCATCCCAACCACCAGTACACGCCTCTATTTTTCTCCATCATCCTCTTCCCTTCGAGCCTCACTTCTCATCTCTTCATTTCTCTAACTCGTTCTTCAAGGGGGAAAAAAAAAAAAACATATATATATATATATATATATATATATATATATATATATATATATATATATATACAGAAATGATCTAATGAGCACCGGTGCTCATCTTATCCTAAGCACCGATGAGTTGGCACATTAATTCATTGGTGGATAAAGATTTTGTGAGTTCCAATCCAACAATGAATTAATGTGCCAACTCATCGGTGCTTACGATAAGATGAGCACCGGTGCTCATTAGATCATTTCTGTATATATATATATATATATATATATATATATATATATATATATATATATATATATATATATATATATATATTTTTTTTTTTTTCATTTATGCGAAAATCAAGGCAATTTTCCCAACAGAGATGTTGCTTTTGTATACGCTGAAAAAATTTCTTATAAACTTCATTAAAATCACAATATTACCAGTCCATGTATCAATGGATATACATGGATTGGCATTCATATTAGCGGACATATTTCTTTGTACAATGAAGCTAATACTCATCACATGTACCAATGGATATATGTTTGGATCGTTTACGATCATCGACCTGGTAATGCCAACCCACAACGAGGTGATGTATTCCAGCAAAAAAAAACATGAATACAGAAATTTTCAATTATGATGAAAACTTATATTTTTACGTGTCTACAAGTGAAGTGGATTTCCCAAACAAAACAGCAAGTTGTTTCATGCTCAAGAAATGCTTTTTTGACTTTCTTGAACTTACCGGACTTTCTTCTTCACAAGTTACAAAGGCAACTCTTCAGTTTTCTCCTCCTTCTGCCCCCTGCCTATCAATTTTTTCTTAATGCTTTTGAACACTCATCATTAAATGGAATACAATTTAACCTTATCGATCATTACAACAACATACACTTTCAACAGGATGATGCTAATATGGTAATAGATCCAAATTTTAACGTTAACCAGATACATGAAGTTGAGGTTCCGATTGCAAATATATTCTTTTAAAATTTATTTTCAACCATATATTATTCAATAAAATAATATTTTTATCACATCAATAACTTTTTCTTACTTTTTAACAATATGTTTCTTATAATATTCCTATTTAAAATACATTATTTTTTTGGCCTGAAGGGGAAGAACGAGTTAGAGAAAAGAAGAGAAGAGAAGAGAAGAGAAGTGAGACTTGAAAGGAAGAGGATGACGGAGAAAAATGAAGGCGTGTACTGGTGGTTGGGATGAAGACCAAATAATGTATTTTAAATAGGAATATTATAAGAAATATATTGTTAAAAAGTAAGAAAAAGTTATTGATGTGTTGAAAAATATTATTTTATTGAATAATATATGGTTGAAAATAAATTTTAAAAGAATATATTTGCAATCGGAGCCTCCACTTAATCTGTCTGGTTCACGTTAAAATTTGGATCTATTATCATATTAGCATCATCATGTTGAAAGTGTATGTTGTTGTAATGATCGATAAGGTTAAATTGTATTCCATTTAATGATGAGTATTCAAAAGCATTAAGAAAAAATTGATAGCCCGGCGGTGGAAGAGGAGGAAACTGAAGAGTTGCCTTTGTAACTTGTGAAGAAGAAAGTTTGATAAGTTCAAGAAAGTCAAAAAAGTATTTCTTGAGCATGAAACAACTTGCTGTTTTGTTTGGGAAATCCACTTCACTCGTAGACACGTAAAAATATACGTTTTCATCATAATTGAAAATTTCTGCATTCATGTTTTTTTTTTTTTTGCTGGAATACATCACCTCGTTCTGGGTTGGCATTACCAGGTCGATGATCGTAAACGATCCAAACATCTATCCATTGATACATGTTATGAGTATTAGCTTTATTGCACAAAAAAATATGTCCGCTAACATGAATACCAGTCCATATATATATGGAAATGTTTAGATATTATAAAACTATTTATGGAAATGTTTAGATATTATAAAACTATTTATTTTCATTTATGTGAAAATCAAGCCGATTTCCTCAACAGAGATGTGGCTTTATATACACTAAAATTTTTTTTGATGAACTTCATTGAAAATCACAGTGCTTCATTTTCCTCCCCCAACCCCTCCTGAATTTGAAGAATTCATCCATACTTTTGCTAATCATAATGTAATCGGATGAGATTTTGATTTTCTTAACTATTATAACATACAAATGAGCAATGATGCTGCTAATATGGGAGCAGATCAAAATTTGAATGTTGAAATGCCAGATTTGGTGACACTAGAAGTTGAAATTATGTCTGATTTCCCAAGAATTTTGCTCGTAAGAGCAAGAAATATGAACATGCTCTCAGGTATATTTCATTTTATTATTGTAGTAAGAAAAATATTCATTCGATACTACTAGGATAGGAGGAGGTTGTTAGTTATAGCATGTTAATTCTTGAAGTCATGATCACAAAAGATCAAAATAAGTGGGAATGCATACTTGATCTTATATAGCTGAAGACCTTATCCTTTTACTTGGAAGACAAGCTAGTTTATTTCGTTTCTTGATAGGATAAAATTCTGCTGAGAAACAACGTAATGAAGTATACCATTTTGCAATGTGCTTGTTATACTTATAATTTCCGTTCCTCTAATCCGTCTCACCGAGCACAAGTTTCTTTATAATAAGACATAAAATCCTTACATAATGAAGTACACCCATATTTCTTGCTCTAACGAGCAAAATTCTTGAGAAATCCGACATAATGTCAACTTCTAGTGCCATCAAATCTGGCATTTCAACATTCAAATTTTAATCTACTCCCATATTAGCAGCTCCATTGCTCATTTGTATGTTATAATGGTTAAGAAAATCAAAACCCCATCCGATTATATTATGATTAGCAGAAGCATGGATGAATTCTTCAAATCCAGAAGGGGTTGGGGGAGGAAAATGAAGTACTGTAGTATTGTGATTTTAATGAAGTTCATAGGAAGTTTTTTCAGTGTATACAAATTGGTTGGTATGTGACCAATAAAGTATAAATTGTGACCAATAAATACTGTATGACCTAAAAATTTATTAAGTTGTGACCAATTAAAGTAGTTTTTGACCATAAAAGAAATTGTGTAACTTATAAAATTTTGTGATTTGTGTTCGATGAACAAATTGTAACTTTTAAAATTTTAATTTGTGACCGATGAACGAAATATGACCTATAAAATTTTTTAATTATGACCTTAAAATTTTTGAATTGTGATTAAATTGCATAGATAAGTGGCATTTATATATTTATTAATAAAATATATAATTGATTAATTAATTCATAAATAAATTTTAATGAAAACCTGATTTTTGAAATTTAAAACCTCAAACCTTAATTTCGAAATGGTGATGCTTAAAAACTCGATTTATATATTGTTACCTTATACTTAAAAACCTGATTTAAATTTTATTTATAAATTAATTAATTAAATATATATTTTATTAATTAAATATATTAAGATCATAATTCCATATAATTTGGTCACAAATTTTATATAATTGGTCACAAATTATTTTACGGTCACAATTCAAAAAATTTATAGGTTACAATTTATTCATCGGTCACAAATAGAAAAATTGAAACGTCACAAATTATTTTATGGTCGCAATTCAAAAATTTTATATGTCACAATTTCTTCATCGGTCAAAAATAAAAAATTTCATAAGTTACAAATTTTATGGTCCCGAATTTGAAATTTTATAGGTCATAATTTGTTCAACGGTCACAAATCACAAACATCACAACTGAGTAGACAGACACAAATTATCAAAATATCGATCACAAATTAACAATTTTTTAGGTTAAACAATATTTATTAGTCACAATTTACCAAATTTTGAGTAACAATTATAAAGTAAGTCACAATCACACATTCTTCGATGTCACATATTAATTATTGGTTACAAATTAACAATTTATTAGTCACAACACCTAGATAATTGGTCACACACACTCCCAACCCAACCAAAACTCAGAAGTAGCCCCACCACCAGAACCACCACTTACACCACCACCGACACCACATCACCATCATCACCTAACCACAACCACCGCCATCCCCATCGTCACCACGACTAGCACCACCGCCACTGCCATCTCCTCTATCTCTATCTCCATCTACACCACACCACAACCACCACCCCCATAAAATAATCCACAAACTCGTTCCCATCACCACCGCTTGCACCACCACCTAAAAAATCAACACAAAAATGCCGCAAAATCACTACAAAAAATCAGGCAAATGTAACGCTGAATAACCCAAACCCAAAACCACTACATCGTGCCTCAACATCGTTGCGCATCCACGAAACAAATTTGTGGCTGCTTGCCTCCGATGTCACCCATCGACGCTGCGTGCATAGACGAGGTGGACCAGAGGTGCCATGTCATACAAAGGGTGGGGAAGATAGAGAGAGAGAGAAGGGGAAGTGTTTTGGAATCTCCGCCGCCCATTTGCCCCGATTGGGATCTCTAGAGAAGAGAGAGAGGCAGTGAAGAGGTGGTGGGGAAGAGAGAGAGAGAGAGAGATGGAGAGGAGTGGAATGAGGATAAAATTAGGGTTTTAGGTTTAGGTTAGATGGATTAATATCTGATTTTTGTATAAATAAAGTTTATATCTGAAATTTGAAATTGAAAGTTTAAAATTTTGGTTTTGTGTAATTTCCACTTATATAAACCTGAAAAAAATCCCAAATCCAATCTACGACTCTCTCAGCCTCTGTCTCCGAGTCTGGTCCTCGACTTTCTCATATGCCTTCCATCGGCAGAAGAAGAAGGTGAATCCATTCGTCTGCGTATAGTCATCCCGTCATCTCGTCTCTCAACTTCTCGTATGGGAAGTGGTAGGGTCCCTCTATACTTTTATGTAAAATCTGCTCTGAGTATTTATTTTCTGAATGTTATTATGCGTGTTTGAATGTATGAAGGCTGATTTGGACTTAACTTGATAGTGTAGTTAGGGGTAGTTTGGTACATAGAATTGACTCAATTGAGAATAAATTTTGCATAATTTTATTTGATAGGTTGATTTGGGGTTAAGGTTTACGGCTTAACTTGCTGGTGCATTGTGGTTTTAGGGAGCTAAGGTCCTTGTTGACAGCAAGAGACACAATTTTGGACAGACTTTTTATAAGCCTACAGTAATTGCTGATGTGAAGGATGAGATGCTCATATCCATGTAATGTTGAAACCTTCATAGGAATATTCATATAATTTATAGTTAGATTATATCATTACGAGTACAATATTGTGTAAAACTTTAGGTGTCTTAAGAGATCCCAAGAATTTTCACTTTAATTATTGGTGGCAGCATTGCCTATTTGCATCTGATGGTTACTTGCTTTGGACATGTTTTTTTTCACATGTTATACATGGTAATAACGAATGGAGTTTGTAAACTTTAGATATATATTCTAGTGCCTACTCATAGTTATGTTTAGTACTGATTAACGCATTCACATGATCTGTTGTTATATGTAAAAAGACATTTTTTTAAAAACAATTTTTGGTCTAATCTCTTGAAAATCTTATACGATAATATTGATGATAAAAGAAAATGATTAGTATTAGACTTCTTACATTCTGGGATTTATATTCGAATGAACTGAAGTCCTTCATTGTACTAAACATGTAATGCCACATTTTTTTGATTGACAATTGTTTTCGATGTTAGTCTAATATTAGCTTTCCACTCTATGGAGGAAGTATTAGCTTCTCCAATCTTTGTTGCTTCATTTTTATCCTTGTTTCCAATATCTAGGAGCATGATTGGCTATGCTTATAAACGAAACTTACTTTTACGTTACTTATTTTACCAAATATGAATTTCATAGTTAAGTCTCAAAACTGTGTCATTTTTAGTATTGTCTTAATATTGTTTTATATTTTTATCATTATTAATTCCATGACCAAAAATTCAAAGTTCAGCAATGATTAAATTGTGGCCGCACTGAATAAAATTCCTTGCTCCACCCCTAGTGGCACATATTGTTCATAACTCGAGCATACATGGCTTAACAAAACAAATATTAGCAAAAGATAGCACGGATGATCATGAAACCATTTATGTCTATGTGTGGTAAATGCAGTCTATAATGAATATTCTCAGGTCCTTCTGATAAGCGTATTTTATACACTTATTCGGGAGCTTAAAATATTGATATTTGATATTTATTTTTTTGACAAAATATATTCAAATTTGTTGTATTTTATATTATATTGATAAAACTCAATTGTTGAACAAGGAAATGGAAGAAACAAAAGAAAAATCAAGGAAAATGACAAAATTCAAAATTTGAGGACCAAATTGCAAATATTCAATAATTGATACGGACTGCAAAACGATACTTAAAGATTGTTAGGAGACAATTGGATAGAAGTAGAATTCAAAAATAAATGAAATATGATCACAATATTATCAAAATTAATTTTCAATTGCACAAGTTATATTTCATATTTTTAGTCAAAAATTGATACCCATTTTTGGCATAGTAAACGTTCGAAAAAAATTATATTTAGAAAAATTGTAGTCTTTTGAGTTAGATTTATAGCACACTTTAAATCGCCTCAATCGAATATTGAGAAAGGAAGTTATGGTCGAAATACTGACTGCTGCGCAAAGAAAAAAATTCATGCCCGAAGACAACTTTCCTTATTCGATTGGAACTATATTAAAAATCAATTTGGACGTGAATTTTAACCAATTTTCTACTTATATAAATACCCAACAACAGAATATATATTAAAGACCTTTGATACAAACGCGCGCGCGCGAAGACGCAAATGGAGATTTATCAAGAAATCATTGAAGAGATTCAAGATTCATTTTCATTTCTCAATTTATAAAAAATTCGGGTTATGTCTTTTCACTCAAATATGATTTTTTGTAATTTCGATACGTTAAACTAGTTTTATACATTGCTAGAATGAGATGAACTCTTATTATAATATTTTTAGTTTTTAATTAATTATTTTGACTTTAAATTTGATTTGATTTGTGGATGTTTATTTTCGTTTTTATCGTTTTTTTCAATTGTTTGATCATCAATTGAATTATTAGTGGATTTTATTGTTAACAAGAGAAACAATATGGTTTAATTACAATATAATAAATATTGTAAGATTCGATAAATGATAGAGATATACCTCTATGTTTTATATGGTTTCAATAGATGTTCTAGTACTTGATAATGCATTTGTCATGTTTGCATCTTTCCTTGAGAGATAGAATGGTCACATAAGGGGAATGAATTTAATTGTTATCAAGAGAAACCTTTAATTAAATTAGGAAGATTGACCATCGTGAATGATTTTAATAAAAATAGAATAATAAGGGGGATTTGACATTTAAGTAATGCATCTCACATATTTGAAAAACACATTTACTTACTTTCATTAGTTTAATTGATGATTTAGGTATTAGTATAAAAAAATCACAAAATTTGTTTGATATTCGATTAAAGTTGCAATTAATTTTAACTTGTTCAAACACATAGTCCTCATGGGTTCAACATTCTATTTATCATTATATTACTCGACCACGATCCCATGCATTCAAATGATCAAGTTTTTATAGTCGTTGTCGGGAACTATTGTTTTTTTTTATAATTTTAGCTTTAATCTGAATTTTCCCTTTTTTTTGTTTTTAGTTTAGTTCATCATATTAGAAAAACTTTACAGTGTTTTCTGCTTCCTTTTTCAGGACATTGTATACACAGTTCGAGAACCGGTGATCTTGCTCAATTTGATCTGAAGATCGAACGAACATTCAACTTTCTAAAAAATAACAGTTGGAAACACACTAAAAATAGAAAGATCGAGACTAATCTGGAAGCAGTACAGCCGAATGTTACTGCAGCTAATGAAAATGCAAGGTTAATGGGGGAGTATATGTGTACGCTACAATTCCAAAATGTACAACAATTATTTGGAAGAGCTACGGAGAGTCCCAACACTCATATATCAAGATTTTTGAATATGTGTGCAACTATTGAGTATCCAAGGATGTCTAATGAAGTAATCAGATCGAGACTTTTCCCATACACATTAAGAGACTCAGCCAGAGAGTGGTTATACACTTGTCTACCTCAGAGCATCACTACATGGAACCAATTAAGTCAAAAATCCCTTAGCAAATATTTCCAGCCAAAAAGGATGGCAAAGTTGAGGGAGGAGATTACCACATTCCAATAACTTGACTCAAAATACTATTCAGAGGCTTGAGAATGATACAAGAGTTTACTCCGTCAATACCCACAACACGAATTGCAGAAATAGCTTCAAGTACAGTACTTTTATATTGGTCTGAACTCGATAAGCAAGGCTGACGTAGATTCTGCATGTGATGATTTTATGACAAAAAGAACTACGGATCAAGTCTACCAAGTCATGGAGAATCTGACATTTACCAGTGCACTTTGGCCTACTGAAAGGACGAGGGGAAAGAGAGTTGTTGGGTTATTAGAAGTTAATTCTTTAATAGCAATTTTAGCACAGTTGGCATTATTGGCACGAAAGGTAGATCAGATGAACGCAGCTTAGACAATGGGACCGAAATGCAAATATCGTGGAAGAAATCACGAGTGTGTTGATTGTAGTATAGGGTCTCATTTAGTACAGACAATGAAGGATTTAAACTATACTCAGAATTTTCAAAGGCAACAATACAATCCAAATCCTAAAATCTATTACCCAAGTTGGAGGAATTACCCAGGTTTCTAATGAAGCAACAATCTGGAAGCTTAGATTGAGCTACAATAGACTGGACCACCAAATTTTTAGCAAACTGGAAAATCCAAAAGCCAAAGAAAAATTAATCCAATTGAACTCCAGACGGCAGAGGAAATAGAAAAAATAGAAAGAGACGTATAAGGGCCCAACCGGTGACCTCTTGATCTGCAGTCAAATGCTCTACCACTGCGCTATGGACCCATTGGCCAATATTAACTACAATACACTATTATATATTTTTTATTTCATTAATACTCAAAATGGATACCTACTCCATTCCAAATTCCAACCATTCTTCCCAATAGAAGGAAATATTTGCAACTATGCTATTCTACTCCCTTAAAACAGAGGATCCCATTCTACTGTTTATTTGTGAGTTTTCCCTCACAGATCACTGTACACATGTGTGGACATTTCTCTCATGCGACAATTGTTGATTGAGGACTGGGATTTCATTGTTGGTAGCTTCCCAAATACGTCTGTCTCTCTTTTTCTCACTGTAATGTACATAAGCCAAATATCTATTTTTGTGGATGTTTTCCATACCACTTGCATATCACTCTTCTTTGACACAAACCCTAAAAATCTGTTGCAAGATCTCCACTTATTCCGCCATTTCTTCCACTGTTAGACCCACCACCTCCGGATGGGAAGGTCATTGAGTGATTAGTGAGGATTTCTAGCCACAAAGGTTTGGTGTTGTGAATAATTCAAGGTTTCAAATTGGGTTTTTTCATTTGTGGTTTTGGGTTTTTGAAATTGATCAAAATTGTGATTTTATAGTTACGGTTGTGGAAAGTAAGAGGATGGTTCTGCAATATTTGGGATTGGACTAAGGACCTGTCGTAGCTTATTCAAAAGATCAAAAAATGATCTAGCTCCCTCGGTGTCCTCAAGCCCAGCCCTGAGGCGAGGCGAATAAGGCCGCCGCCACAGGCCCAAACGTGGAGGGGGCCTCAGATTTTGGCCCAAATTTTTTTTTTATTTGAGATTAGGCCCAACCCAACTAGAGGCCCAATTCTAACCTAAACCAACACCATCACGATTCACAGAATCACAGTCCACAAATCACTCTCATTCCCGCTCTCAATCATTCAACTCTCGAACTCCAATAATCTTCAATCCACCAATCAACCGTTCTTCTCACCAACGCCGGAGTGGTGTTGCAAGGGCAGTCTCCCACTCTTCTTCTTCCTTCCTTCAACTATTTTTCGTTTGAAGCCTTTCCCCAAATCAGCAATCGAGTTCCGGCTGCGGTTGACTACTTGACTGCTTTTCCTAAATCAGCAATCCTTATTCCGGCGATTCACTCTTCAAGGACGGTTGACTGCTTCCTGCTGGTAGTGGAGTGGTAGTCTGGGACTGAGTCTGCCATTTGCGACTTCGACAGGGGCTTCTTCTGGAGTTGCTGGTCTGGTAAGTGGGCGATGGATGGGCTGCGTAGCAGCGTAGGCTACAAAACTGATACTTAACTCTATCTCATATAAATTAAAAACAAGAAAATCTGTAAAAAAGGATGAGGTCGTATAAATTTCAGTTTTGAGCTGCTTGTACAAAAGGATGAGGTCGTACAAAACTGATACTTTTCTAATTTCAGTTTTGAGCTGCTTGTTGTCTAATTTCAGTTTTGTGGATGTTGTGATTTGTGTAATTCCATTTCATTAATTAGCTTATTTCATTTATTATAATAGCTTCCGTCCAAAAAGTTCATGGGAGGCCAGGAGGGCATAAAAAGACTTTTTTATCATTCATATTGAAGACACAATAAATGCAAAAGTGTAACAAAATTTCCATTCAATTTAAAGCTACGCAAAAACTTGAAGATTGGAGTGCAATTACAGTGTAGTGTAACTGTGTAAGTTTCTTAGCATTCCGCTCCCCTCCATCACATCGTCGTTTAATTTTGCTTGATGGCTTCTAAGGAAATTCAATGAAGAGGGTAAGGAATGAGAAAGGCAATATAGAGTGTGAGTGACTAGGTTGCTAGTAGCTAGGGATAGAAATGAGCCCAGGAGATGAGAGTTGCAAGAAGAATATGATATTTTGAAGGATGTATTAATTTAATCAAAATGTATTGTGGATATTGTTGCCTTAATTTTGCTTGAATTTTTGAAGGTAGATGACACAACAGGACTTGGACTTGCAACTGAGCTTCAACAGGTTTTGAACAAACTTAATCTTGATGTTGATGATATTAGAGGGCAAGGGTATGACAACGGATCTAACCTGAGCGGGAAGCACAAAGGTGTACAAAGAAGAGTCCTTGAGGTGAATCCCCGAGATTTCTATACTCCATGTGGCACTCATAGTCTGAATCTAGCATTGTGCGATATGGTGTATTGTTGTTCTAACGGTGTATCCGTTTTTGGAGTGATACAACGCATCTACACATTGTTCTCCGCTTCTACCAAATGATGGAAAACTTTCAAAGATAATGTACAAGGCTTGACAGTGAAGCCATTGTCACAAACACGTTGGGAAAGTCATGTTGACAGTGTGAAGTCTGTAATGGAGCAAACTGCACAAATAAGGGATACGTTACTTGAATTGGTAGTAAGTAACGAAGAGGCTAAAATAAGGAGTGAAATAGAGTCGTTAGCAACGAATGAGCTGTCTAGTTTTGAGTTCTTGCTTGCACTGATTATCTGGTACAGGTTGTTGCGTGCAATCAATATTGTGAGTAAATTTCTTCAAACTGAAAATATGAACATTGATCATGCTATAGACCTTTTGCAAGGGCTTGTTTCATTTCTTGAAGAATATAGAGAAACTGGATTTCCTATTGCCATGGATGAAGCGACAAAGAAGGCAAACGAAATGGGAATTGAAGCTGTATTTCGAGAAAAACGTATAATTCGAAGAAAAAAACATTTTGATGAAAGCGGAAGTAATGAAATAAAGTAATCGGCTGAAGAATCTTTTAGAGTTGAATTCTTTGTTTTTGTAATAGATCAAGCTCTATCTTCTATGAGGAATCGATTCGAACAATTCAAACAATATGACGACACTTTTAGGTTTTTGTTCAATTTGAAGAGGTTAAGGGATGAAAGTCCTTCGAATTTGTTGAAATCTTATATGAATCTTGAGGAACAATTAGAACATAATGGGCGTTCGGACATTAGTGGAGATGATTTATTTTCGGAATTATTAGTCATGCGGTGCTATATACCAAATGCAGCAACGAGAGCAATTGAAGTGCTACGGTATTTGAAGACATTGGGTGCTTGTTTCCCAAATGCTTATATTGCTTATAAAATCTTGTTAACCATACCGATTACAGTTGCATCTGCAGAAAGAAGTTTCTCCAAATTAAAGTTGATCAAGACTTACCTCCGATCAACTATATCACAAGAAAGATTGAATGGATTGGCTATGCTATCATTAGAGAAAGATATGGTTGAACAATTAAATTATTCAGATTTGATTAATGTTTTTGCCTCTAAAACAGCGAGACGAATAGTATTTAATTGATTGTTTGAACTCTTGTCGGTTTTGTTACTTTATAATATATATAAATCTTTTGTTCTTTATATTTGTTTGTTGTTCTACACGTCAATGTTAAGTTTGCAATACGTTGCATAATGCACGGTTGGATTTTACGTTTACGTTGATCTCCGGGGGCCCAATTTTCGGACTTCGCCTCAAGCCCCGCCGATCACAGGACCGGCCCTGGGTGTCCTGTCAAATATATTATTAGTTATTTTATTGAATAATAAAATTTTGGCATTTTCTACCACTAACTAAATTAACCTTATGTTGGAAAGGAGATGTAAATATTATATTCACTTCCGGATAAACCGTTACTTTAACAAATGTACTACATGTTCCTGAAATGAATATGAACTTAATTAGTGGTAATTTCTAGTAAGGCAACGGGGCGGGCATATGACGGGTTGGCCATTCCCACCTCCATCCCGTCGGGTATTTTTGTTTTCTTATCATATTTCCATACCCAGTTAAAACGGGACGGGACATGTTCGGGGAGGGATCAGGACTGGGCGAGGAGGGCCAAGTCCCCTACCCCATTTTTTTTAATTTTTATTTATTTTACTTTTTGCTTTTATTTTTTTGTCTTTAGTCAATAAATATTTTTACTTTTTACCACTTCGTTAAAAACAACTTATGTTCCCTTTAAAAATGATGATAAATATGTTATTTTTATTGATAAAAAACTTAAATTTGAAATTAACTTTAAACATGGAGGATAGCGAGATGGAACTATGTTTTTTGTACCTATTGCGGAGCAATGATCCTAGCTTTGAATGAGTTTTTTTTTTTGTCATCCTTAGTAATCTTATAGGAAAATTGGGTATAAAAGTGTTTATGACTTTGATAAACTTGTATTATTCCTAAATGAGAAATTTGTTGGAAAAAGTTATTCTAGTGAAGAAATAGTCAAACTTTGTACTGTTGACAAAATTATTAATAAAGTAGATTTTATTTATATTGTTGATTCATTTACTTTATGGCGTGCTAAATTAGGTTATATAGGTAAGTGTACCATGAAAAAAAATGTTAAAAAGTGATTTAATATCATCTAATGAAAATGATGCATTTAAATATAAAACAAGTTTAGAATCTAAAATGACTAAGAAATCTTATCAAAATGTAAATAGGATTTCTAATATTTAAGATTAATTCATATGAATATATGTGAATTAAACAATCTGTTAAATAGAGGTGGAAATAGATATTTGATTACCTTTATAAATAATCACTCTAGATATACTTATGTTTATTTAATAAAACATAAATATGAAACTTTTGATATATGTTTAAAAGATATAAAAATGAAGTTGAAAATCACTTAAGTAAAGAAAAAAAAAAATTCTAACAAGTGATAGATGATGCAAACATTTTTTTTTATTGATTTTAACTTGTATTGTAAATAACAAGGCATAATTCATCAATGTTCTGCGCCTAAGATGCCCGAACAAAATGGTTTAGGTGAAAGGAAAAATAGAATTTTAGTTACGATGATATATGATGTGTTAACTTATGCTAAGTTACCATTTAATTTATGTAGTGAAGCATTGTTGAGTCCATGTAGGATATTAAATAGAGATCTTTCAAAATATATAAATGTTTCTCCTTATGAATTGTGGTAAGGAAAAACCTAACATTGAATACTTCAAAGCGTGGAGGTGTCTTGCAAATTGTAGAATAAGAACTCTAATAGAACCAAATTGGGTCCAAAAGACATTAAATGTGCATTTGTTGGTTTTGCTAGTAACACTACACCAAAAATGTGTATTTGCAACACATAAATGGCAACATTTGGTAGTTAAATGTTGCTAATGGGGTTTATCACAACATTCTAATACGTGAATGTTGCCATTGCTTAACAAAATTGAGTTTGGCAGCATTTTTTAAGTGAATGTTGCCTTTTTGCAGCGTTTTCGTAGTGTTGCAAATTTTTTTATTTTTTGCAGCGTTTATATAACATTACCAAAACGTTTTTCTTTTACAACGTTTATTAAACGTTGCGAAAGACCCCTTTCGCAACGTTTAATAAACGTTGTGAAAAGTTTGTATTTCGCGACATTTATTAAACGTTACGAAAATGGTTTTCTTTTGCAGCGTGTTTCAGAAGTTGCAAAAGACGGACTTTTAGCAACGTTTATTAAACGTTGCAAAAAGCTGCAGCGTGTTTCAGAAGTTGCAAAAGACGGACTTTTAGCAACGTTTATTAAACGTTGCGAAAAGGGTATTTTGCAATGTTTAATAAACGTTGCTAAAAGTCTGTATTTTGCAACGTCCAAAGAAACGCTGCCAAAGAAAAAAATCAAATATTAATGAAAACTTAAAGACAGATCGAAAACCTTTACCTTCATCTCTCTCGCTCTCATTCCCTTAGACTGGCCTCCACCCTCCGTTACAATATTTCGTCTCTCTCTCTCTCTCTCTCTCTCTCGCTCTCATTCACACTACCGCCACCAAAGCTCTTTTGACAGGTAGTTACTTCTTCATTATTTTCTTCATCTTCTTGTTTTTGGTTTTCTCTTCTTCATCTTCTTGTTTTATTTCAAATCTTCATCTTCTTGTTTTTGCTTTTCTCTTTGGGCGAGGCAGTGGGGTGTAAGAAACGAATCCTCCAGGTGCTCTAAAATTTTAAATTTTGCAGCAGCAAAAGAACTGAATTTAAGTGGCTTTGTTTTTGGTTTTCTCTTCGGGTTTATTGTGATTTCGCAGTAGGGTTTGGGGTATAGATGTAAATACGCTAAGTCCAACTCGGTGTCTGTGACTTGGGATAGGCTTGCTACTAGTATTGACAACGGTAATGAAGGGTGAAATAGGTATAGAGTGATGGGTTTAGTTGGTATTCAAACCGGCTTCGGATCCGTCGGTCGACAACGGTCGTTGCGCAAGTCTTGGTGTTATCTGGGTCATGTAGTTTTTGGTATTTGTTGCAGCTATCATATACCTTATCCCTTGGGCTCATCTCCAACTAAAGTTAGTAGGAACACTACATACCATTCAATTACAACTTCTACATTTTCTCCAAAATCAATTTCACAATTTAAATATAGAGCGTGTCCAGAACTAACATATGCGACTGCTTTCAAGGTGCATAAATAATCTATCATCCGTGTTTGTATTACATAAATATTTTTGGAAAAAGAATTATATATGATCTATGCTCACATTCTTCGAATTTTGAGATTTCAAACACGTTATTATAAAACAAACAAACAAACGGGAAACATGTAAAAGACTATCTAGTAGCCACGATGGAAAGAACTAAAGTAGCATAACATAGTAAATTTATTTTGGTACTTAATCAAACTTAAAGTTTCGATTGATGCTCCTTTCTTGATTTGACCTTTTTTGTGTGATGGCCTCTTGTTCACCGGATTAATGTAATTCTATATATTTTACCGTTCGTGATAGAACTTGGATTTCATTCATTTCTTCAGAGTAGTTTCTTTCTGTCTTGTGTCTCAATGATGACTCAACATCATTGATTTCTTGACTTCTCAGGTTGAAGGAACACTAGAAAGACCAAGATTGTGTGTTTTTCACTCCAACAAGCGTATTTATGTTCAGGTGATTGATGATTTGAAGATGCATACCCTTACTTCAGCGTCAACCATGCAGAAACCTATCTCAGTTTCAGAGTTCTATTTACTGTGCAAAAGAACCCAATTTTTTTTCCCTGTATTACCTTTAAAAAAAATCAAAATGGCAAAGCTTGTTATGTTCTTTGTCTGTCATCCATTACCCCTTCTAGCAACTTCACAAACATCAGCTACCTCAACTTTACACTAATCCCATCCATGTGCCCACATTCCCTCCAAAATTGGACACCTCATGTTACCTCTTTGCCATCCCCAACCCTTTTTGCACCCAATGTTATTAGGAGCACATACCTTAAGGCTCTCCTTAGTATGAGGTGTTCATTGGGAATGTTTAAACTTATGATCTAGGCTTACTCTTTGAATCATTCAGGTTCATGCCAAGGGGTGTCTGAGGCTCCTTTTAGCCTTATTTTTATTGATCTCTACCTTTTGAAGTGCAAACTCCCCTCCCCAATCAGTGACATGGTAGTTTTTTGGTGTTAGAGGAGTGGCAACATGTAAATTCAGTCTTCTCTATGTTTTTTTTCTTCCTCTATGTATTTCTTTTCTATTTGAATTAATTATTTAGTAGTTTCCTTGGGATAAGATTATTGTTGGAATTGAGTGCTTGCACTAGAAGCATATAAGAACATAGCTACTGAAAGTGAAATGTTGTTGTAATTTCTGAAATGAAAATGGGTCAGGGTGTAGGCAATTGCAATTGAAAAAAAAGGAAATGTTTGGGGATGTAAATTTTGTGTTGAAACTTCTTTTTTAATTCAAGGATTCTTACCAGACTCATGAACATCAATATTGAAGTGAATGTCCTAGAAGTGCTCCTACTTTAATTGTCTTCAAATCTTGAGTTTTATTCACTAATCATTTCTTTCCTTAAGTGAATCGAGTTTTTATGCTATTTTTATGCTTATAGAGCAATTTTCCAACAGTTCCATTTTAAGTGATCTATTTAGTTGTTTATCCTAAGATATTGATCAAAATCATGTTTTAAATTCTGTTTTTGATGTGTTTTTATGACCTATTTAACAGGTTTTTATTGTCCAACAGATTAGCTTTAGATCTAAATAAATGGGAGGGTTATGGTGTTTTAAAATGAGATTATTGATCGATGTTATGTGGTATTGTTGTAATGATGCTTCGCCGGGGGACGGAGTGGATGGTGCAGGGCTGTGCGAGGTACAGAAGATGGAAGAGGAGCTTGGGGAGTTGAATGACTCAGCCGGTTATAGTTGATGGCAAATGATAATTTAGCTGCTGGCAGTAATGGTCTTCCATTGCTAGGGAGTAAATAAATCAAAATTTTGGGACGAATCAAATGAAGGTGACGAAGATTCACTTCTAGGAGAGTTACAATTTTATTTCATTTTGAAACTTCTTTTTATTTAGGTGATGTTGTATCACATTGTAACGTTCAAGTGTACGGATTTAAAAATTTATAATGATTATCAATTTTTATTCAATTCCAAAATGTGTTCACAAAGTGTTATTTTTGATTTCGTGGGTTAATTACTCAATTACCATATCTGTAAAAAAAAAAAAAGTCTACCGCTACGTTGAAAAAATGCTGCAAAAGGGATCTACCGCAACATTTAAAAAACGATACAAAAGAGTTTTCGCAACATTTAAAAAACACTACAAAAAGTCTTCTTTCTACGGCAATTCCGACATCCACAATACTTAGAAAAACGCTGCAAAAGACCTTTTCTAGCATTTCACTGCAAAAGGTGATTTTTGGCGTAGTGTAATTGCAAATCATATAGATTGTTTAATTTAGATTCCAATGTAATAATTGAATCAAGTGATGTTGAGTTCTTTGAGAATTCAATATCCTCGAATAAATGAATTAAGGGAAATCTACAATAAGATCTCTAGGTCAAGTGGACATAAGATGAAACATTTCCTAAGAATATTAATGAATCTAATGAACTACGAAGAAGTAAAAGAACTCGAATTGAGAAGTCTTTAGGATTGGATGAAATTGACTCTGAACTTATTTCATTTTACAGTAGAAGGAAATGCGTAGAAGGAAATGCGAAGAATTTTGTAAGAATAATTCATTTCGTTTAACATGTGGAGACTGATCCTAAAACTTATAGAGAAGCTATGACTTCTTGTGATAACATTTTTTAAAAAGATGCAATTAAAGATGAAATGGATTCAGTTATGTTAAACAGCACATGTGCACTTGTCGATTTACCACTCGGATTCAAACTTGTTGGATATAAATGGATGTTGAGGAGAAAATACAAAGTTAATGGTTCTCTTAATACCTTTAAACCGAAATTAGTAGTTAAAGGGTATCGACAAAATGAAGAAATAAATTATTTTGATACCTATGCATCGATAGTTAGAATAACTTCAATTATGATATTATTCACATTAGCTTCGATACATGGATTGCATGTTCATCGGATGGATGTCAGACGACATTCTTGAATGGGGATTTCGTTGAGGTTTATATAAAACATTCTAAAGGGTTTGTTCTACCGGAAATAAACATAATCTGTATGTGTAACGACCCAAATTTTATAATTTAAATTACTACCAAATTTATTTATTTCAACAGTGTAAGTATATGAAATTAACGAACACAATTTTGTTAATAGAAGAAATTCATAACCAAATAAAATATATTCCAAATAAATATTAAAAGCCATGATATCGCATTTATTAAATAAATAATAAAATGTTAATTCCAGTAATAAAACATAACACACATTTAAATTTATAACCCAATAAAACATGTCCTATTTCTAAATAAAAAAAAATCCTTATGAAATAAACTAAGAAATTACTGAAATTAAAAATGTCTTATTACACCGAATTATTTATTGAGTCTCATAAATCCCTGTACCACGATTGTACCTCATCGCACGCCAACCAATGACCCGTTCTAACCTGTGAGAAGTAGAGAAAAAGGTAAGTATATGAGAATACTCAATAGGATATGGAAAAATAATACAATCCCAAATAAAAATATTAAATCATGCGTCAATCATATCATATTCTTAGAAACCGGAAAGAGTTCATAATATTTGGTACCGGATGACCATTTCATATTATATCATATCATAACTTTCATTAGTATAATATTTATTAACATGAAAAAATAAAATTAAACGAGACAAACGACTTGCACATCGTAAACCTACCTTAATTGATAAAAAGAATTGTTGGAAGAAAAGCAAGAAATTCATGTTCCCAAAATCTTCTGTTGCTGTGTCCATATGCGTGTTCCACCCCGCAAAAAAATATCATTTATTTTTCATTCCCAACTTGGAGCACTTGTTTAAAAAGGGGAATTTTCCAAAATAGCCGGGTCAAATGACCCATTTGGGTTTTTCGTGTAAAAGTCAATTTTGCCCTTAATGAAATATTTTTTTATTGCAAATTAAGTCCTCAAACTTTATAATTTTTTAGAAACTAGTTTTATTCCTATTTTTATTCGTCATCATTAGATGTTAAATCTGATTTTTTTTTTCAAATATTTATTCATTCACTTCTATTTCTTCAATATTAACTTCTTCACATTCATCTCTAATTTGTTCAAAATCCGTAATTAATATCCTAACTTTCTTTTTTGGACATTCAGTGCTTATATGTCCTTCTTCATTACAATTCCAACATTTACATCGTTTTTTATCTAATGATTTTTTATTATAAGGTTTATATTTTCTTCTAAAATATTTTCTTTTTGGTTTAAAATATTTCTTTTTAAACTTATTATATTTTTTATATTTTTTGGGTTTTATTTTTCTTTTTCTTTTATAATCATAACATCCCCAATTTCCTGGTACTTCGGTATCTCTACAACAAATCCTATCTTGTATAAATCCTGATTGTTTATAAATCATTTGATTACTACACATAGTACTTATTTCATCTTTTATAGTTCTTATAATAAATCCTAATGTATAACTTTCTTCATTTCTTCCTAATTGTTTTTCTTTAATCTTATTTTGAAAATAATTATTCCATGGTGGTGGTAATTTCCTAATAAAAACTTCTTTATAATAATTATTATCAGCTCCACTTCCAAACATCATATAATAATATTTACTGTATTCACAACAATATTCGTTAAGGTAACACATATTACAAATTTGTAAATGTTCTATTCTGTTTTTAGTATCTTCTATTTCTTCTAATCTAGTTTTAGTACTTTCATTTACCCAGTCTTCTCCAACAAATTCTCTATAAATTCTTGTAGCGACTCTATTTATTCCTTCTATTATACTAATTCCAAATCCTGCTTCAATACTATCTTTTCAAATACCTTTTGTTGTTTCTTCTAATCCTCTATACCAATTAAATACATTTCCTTTAAATGTTGCTAATAAATATTCAGTTCTATTTTTATTATCGGTATTACTGCAATTATAATTAAAGTGTGCTATCATATTAGTACTCCATTCATTTATAGCTCTTCTAACATCTAATTCACAATCTAAATTTAAATATGATCCTGCAATTTTCATGGGGTTTGATTCTCTTAGTACTGGTTTAAATTGGTCTCTATACATTCTTTTTTTGATAGTTTTAAAATCTACTTTTGTATTAACATATCTTCTTGGGTCTATTTCTGCTTCATATCTAGTTGTGCTAGTTTCTCCATATTCTTCTTGTTTAACTGCTCGTGGTCCTCCCGTTTTTCCGACCATATGATTTTTAGTTATTTCTTCACAAATTTTTAAATCTTCTAAGTCAAATATTAAATTTTCCATATCTTCGTTCATTGTTCTTCTATAACTAATTTTCCTTCTTCTTTTTCTATAAGATTTTCTTCTTGCTTTCTAAGATCAATCAATAATCTTTCTATATCTTCTTTTAATCCTCCATTAAGTTTTATTAATTCTTCATATTTTTCAATTTTCTTTCTAACTTCTTTAAGTTCTTTGGCATAATCTGGTTTAAATGGTTTTTCTTTATTTAGATTTTCTATTATTCTATTTAAAAGATTTTCTATTCTTAAAAAGTTATTTTGTAGTTTTTCTTTTTCTTCTTCGTAGTCTATTTCAATTCTAATTATTTTTTCATCAATTGCTTTTATACTTTTCTCAATTAAATTGATTTTATCATTCATACTCATACTTTAGGTTTTTTATAAGATGGTTTTTCAATTTCAAATCCTAATTTATTTAATAGAATATCAAGTTTATAATTAATAATATCTATCTTTTCTTCTAAAATTGCTATTTTATTAATACTATTTTTCTGTGCAATTTTTGATATTTGATTTTGAATTTCTTCAAGTTTAGCTTCATCAAGTATTTCTAAATTATTAATTTGTTCTTTTATTTTATTAAATTGTTTAGACATATTTTTGCTTAAAACTTCTAATCTTTCTTTAGCTATTTCATCTTTTGGATCTATATTATTTATCTCGTCTATAGCTTCTATATCTTTAGATTTTAATTGTCCTAATTGTTGCCATAAAAATGCATTAGTCCAGTTTGTAGTCATATTTAACAATTCATCTGTATTTCCTCATGAGCTTAAAGGTTGAAATAGAGTTGTATTCCATTTTTTAGTTTGATAGCTTCCTATTGGTAATCTAATATTTTCTATTTCTTGTTTATCAAATCTTATTTTTGTTGGTAAACTCATATTAATCTGGTAAGTTTAAGGAATTAATTATTATATTATTTATCATTTGTCTTATTTCTCTTCTAAATTGATCTTCTCTTCTTAATTCTCTTGTAATTTCATTCATTAATAATTCTCTTTTAACTTTATTCAAATTAGAAATTTCTTTTTCTATTTCTCTACGATTATTGTCAGTTATTATTTGTTCTTCTAAAATTTTTATTTTATTATCACAAAATTTTCTAGTTATTCCAGGCATATTCTTATTCTATATCGTCAAAACTAAGATCAAAATCATATAATTCAGAAACTTCATTATAACTTACATGCTGTTCTATAGTTTCAAAAGTTCTTTCACTATTTTCACTATCTAACCAGAAAAATATAATCATTTTTATTATTTCTTTAGGCAATCTTTCTTTTAATCCAAATGATACAATTGTAAGACATTTTTCATAATATCTACTATCTCTTTTTATGAAATTTATTCCTCTAATATAGTTGTCATAAGTTTCTGAAATTTCTATCATGTGACTATAATCAATACTATTAGTATATCTAAAAGGTACAGTTCTATAATAAAATTCATAACTTTCCATGATAAAAGTTTTTCAAAGTAAACAATCTTATAAAAATTCTTATATAATAATTTTCATGCAAATTTTCAGACAATAAATTTTCTTGTAGCTTAAAATAAGGGCCTTACCATGCTTCGCCAAATAGCAAGAATGTTATATGTTCCTGGTCACCTTCGTCACAAGAGTTGGCCAAAGTCCGACAGCATCATAGCAAAATGGACACAAAGGCACTCAAAACTCTCAAATAGACTCACTGTGTAGAACAACACTTCAAAGCATAATAAAAGATTTATTTCAAACTCAAAGATTTTATTGATCTGAAGATAGCTTGAAAGCTATTATACAAAGATTTTTACAAAGATTGATACTCCGAAGAGTGGTTTCTACTCTCTAACGAGAAGGATTACAAAGATCATTTTTTGGAAGTTTGAAATGGTAGTTCAGGATGAGATTTCAGATGGCTAATTTTCGATTATCTTTTCTAATGAGAGGAGTCTCAATTTATAGAAAGGCTCGCACTTCACCGAGAAGCTTCTGGCCAATCAGATTTTTACAACACAAAAGTAAAAAGTACAATAATTTCAAATGTGGTTGAAAATATTTAAGTTCTTGTCGGTTGTCTTTATTCCAGTGTCGGCAATTTCTTTTGATTCCAGCTTGACAGCTGTCTTCTTATCTTCAAGGTTCACATGGTGCTGTCGGTCACGTTTTTCTTGATCGTCCTTTACTTGTGGCCGTGTCCCTAAGTCAGCAGGCTTCTTTAATGCATTCTTCACTTCCAGAGAATTGATCGTTCATAATTGCACAGATTTTTTCTTCAAGAATTTTTGATTCTTTATCTCCTCTACAGATAAGGATCCAATTATTGCTCATACCATAGACCATGTATCTTTCTCCATAAAAGAACTGCATTGTTGAGCAGACTGATTTTATTCCGAGAGCTCATCTGTAAATCATCCATTTTCTATTAATAGTGGGTAATTCTTTAAAAATCTGAATCTCCTTGAGTGGATTTCCATTATTTTTCCGAATTGTGATGAGATGATGTTCTCCATACCACTCTGGTTCTTTATATTCAGGACTAATTGTGTAAAATCTCAGTTCAATCGATTGTTTATCACTGAATTTTTTAACACAATTAACAAATTCTTTGTCAAACTGTTCAATTTCTTTTAGATCTATCCCTGGGAAGAGTCGATCTAAAAATCCAAATGCTGCCAATTTTCAAACAATATTAGGATCTGCTCCTTGAACTGCACTGATCCTTGGATAAATCGCCGTTGGAAGGGCTGTCAAATATAGAGAACTTCCTTCTCTGAAATTATATACCCATTCTGAAAATTCATAATACTCATTTTCCATTGGATGTAGATTAGCTCTGATGTGATGAGTAGCAATTATTCCCTTTGGTGATTTAAGGTCACAAATCGGTGCTTTTTTATCTTCTTGGAATTCACTGATAACAGTAGGCTGTTCCAATAGGCCTTTTGATAAGGATGTTTGAGTACTAGACTCAGCGGCTCCTTTTCCACTTGTAAATTTTTCCAACAATTTGTCCATACTGACAGGTAGTTGTTGTGGACCCTTTTTATGACTTTTTCCTCTTGCAGGTAAGAGAGTCATTTCTCTTAAATTTTGATTCTCCACTCGAGGTGGATGTATTAATCTCCCGAAATGGGATGTGACTAGCCTTTCGGCTGTATTCTCCTTTTAAAGGAGGATACTCCTGGCTACAATTTGCAAAAAAATCTAAACATTCTGACAATTTTTCAACTATTTTTTCCTTGTTATCATTCAATTTTTCAATCTTTTTCCCACTTTCAACAACTTTGCTTGATAAATCACACAAAGTTTGTCGAACATCAAGATGATCTTCTTGAATATCAAGATAATCTGCATTAAAATCTGTTAAAAGATCTTGTAATTCCTTTGTAAATGCTTCAATCTTTTCCATATTCATGATTCCTGCTCAAGAAATCAGCAAATAAATTATCTTTTCCTTTAATATATTCAAATTTAAAATTATAAAAAGATAGTAACACTTGCCATCTGTGTAATCTTCTATGTTGAGGTGAATTTGGTAATTTATTATTTACTAGTCCGTTAAGTTGAGTATTATCAGTTTGAACAATAAATTCCTTGGGTAACAAAAATATTTTAAATTTGTTTATTCCTTTAACAACTGCCAATAATTCTTTTTCATTGGTCGAATAATTTACTTCAGCATTATTAAATGTTCCACTAGTATACCTGCAAATTTCATTTAAATTAGTTTTTAATAAAGCACTCCAATATAAATCAGAAGCATCGGTTTGAACTATTAATTTATCTTTTTCATCAGGAAGTCTAAGTTTAAGTAAATTTTTACAATTTTCTTTTAAATTTTTAACACAAAGAGTATGTTCTTCATTCCAACCTAATTTATTTGATTTTCTTAATAGTTTCTGAAGTTATTTCTTTTTTCTGCAAGTTTTTCTATGAATCCTTCAGCATAATTAGGACAACCTAAAAACTTTTAAATTTGTTGCTTATTTTCTAATTTATCAGGAAATAAAATTATTTTTTCTGAAATATGAGGTTGCAATTTTATTCCATCACTATTTATTATCATTCCTAAAAATTCAATTTCATGTTTTGCTACTTCTGCTTTTTTCTGACTAAGTATTATACCTTCTTTTGAGCAAAGTGTAGCAAAAACTCTAAGATGTTTAAGATGATCTTCATATGTTTCTGAGCAAACAAGTATATCATCAACATAAACAATAAGAAAATTATAGGTTTTAAAAATTTCATCCATTCTTCTTTGATAAATTTGTGGTGCATTTTTTAATCCAAATGGCATAACTATCCATTCATAATGTCCTCGAGGGGTACTAAATGCTATTAATGGTATACTATTTTCTTCTAGTTTTATTTGCCAAAATCCAGATTTACAATCAAATTTTGAATAATATTTTTTGTTTTTGGCAATATTTATTAATACTTCTTTATTTGGTAGATAATATCCATCAAATTTAGTATTTTTATTAAGTTCTTTATAGTTTACTACTATCCTAGGTTTTCCTCTTTTTATCTCTGAATGGTTTCTAACCATAAAAGCTGGGCTACTATGAGAGCTATTACTTCTCCTTATAAGTTTTTGATTAATAAGTTCTTGAATTTGTACTTGAAATTCTTCTTTATCTTCTTGATTATAGAGCATAGGTTTGACTCTAATAATGATTGTTGGTTCTAATAGTTCTATTTTAGCTGTTTTTTTTTATTGTTCCCATTTTTCAAGTGGGTTTTCATAATAATTTTTAGTTAAAAGATCTTTTATTTGATCAAAAGTAATTGTTTTGATTGAATAATTGAGTAATTTTGGTATAAATTCTATTTTTTCACCACGCTGAGCCGACTGAACTCTGAATGGTTTAAATTCTCTAGCAATTTTTAGTAAATGTCCACATGGTGTTTTTAATTGAATCGTATAAATATTTTGACTATATTGACTAAACTGTTGAAGAAAGTCATTTCCTAAGATAATATCACAATCATTTATATTATATTGGTAAACGTTTCTTATAGTTACTATTTTAGATCCTATTATAACTTCTATATTTTCATTTTTATATTTTAAAGATTCTTTTACTCCAGTTATTCCTTGTAGAGTTAATTGTTGTTTATTTTCAATCCATTTTGGTAATAAAAATTCTTTAAAGACAGTTATCTCATCTCCTGTATCAATTAGAGTACAGTAGTTATTTTTTATTCAAATACAGTTATTTGTATATATACACTTATTGGGAATTTTATTTCTCTACTCATTTTTCTTTAGGGCAATATGTAGTTATTCCTTGATGTATAATAAGAATTCCTTCCTTGTCTATGTTATAATTATCAAGACTAATTAAAAATAAATTTCCTAATAATATTGGATGTTCATCAAAATTCATATTATTATCAATATAGCATTCTATGGTTAATAATAAATTTTCTAATTTAATTTGAACTTGTCCAATTATATCACAAGAGTTTATTTTTCCTTCAAAATCTCTATAACTATAAGGTTCAACTTTTTTCTTTTTAATTCATTCATCAATAAGAGAGCAAATATGATTCTGATTTGCTCCAGTATCAATAACTATTTTAATTTCATTTATCCATTTATTTCCATTAAAAAACTTTCCTTTAATTCCATAAACACTATTATTTTTATTTTATATTATTTTTGAAATACTATGTCTTACTGTAATATTTTCAATAATTATTTTATTTTCTTTATATGTTTTTTGTTTTGGTATTATAGGTTGATCAATACTTATAGCATCATCATGTCCTATCTCAAAATTTTCTATTTCTTCTATATCTTGTTCCCTAGGTAAGATTGCTTCTCATATATCCTTAAATTTTTCGTCAATTTCTATAAAAGGTTTTTCTTTATATATATTTCCATAATTACTATTTGTATAACAATATAATCCTTGATATAATATAGTAAAAACTTTATTATCATCTTTTAATATTTTATTAGTCATCTTAAAATGTAGACTAAGACAATCATCTAAATTTTTATCATTTATATGTACACAATATCTTGGATAACAAGTAAATTTTAATTTTTTATAGCCTAAGTTTCCTTTTACTATTCCTAAATTTCCATTTTCTGCGGTTATACATCTTTCATCTTGTAGATTAAGTATTATAGGACTATTAATTCCTTCTTTAAAACATGATTTTATTATTATTTATATTCCAGTAAGGTAAACATAAGATATTTTATCTTGTTTTTCTTGTTTTAATTTTCCTAGGAATTCATTAATATTTCTTTTTGTTATAAGATTTAATTTTATTTTTCCTTGTGTATGTTTAATATCTATGACTTTTTCTATTTCATGATATTCATTAATGACTAACTTCTTTCTTCTAAAGGCTGATTCTAAAATATTAAATAATTTATTTTCTCCTGGTGGTTTTAGACTTAATTCTGCTCTATTAATTTTTCTAAATTTTTCTCAATCAAATTTTCCTTTTAAGGCATATCCCTCTACTCCTTCGTATACTTCAGTTTCTATATTTTCTGAATTTTCAATTTCCATGATCTTTAGGTTTCTAATTCTTCAATTCTCCTAATTTCATTATTAAGAACACTTTGAATTCTTTTTAAAGTTTTTATTTCTATAAGAATAGGTATTTTAACAAGATATCCTATGTCGTCGTCTAAAACTTCATCAAAATCTATTAAAAGAAAAGTAATTTTCTTTTCAAATTTTTTCTTTATTTTAAGAATATCCGAGTCTTTTATTTTTTCAATCAAATTTCTTGATTTATTAACAAGATGTTGAATATAACTATCAGTATCTAAATATTCAGTAGAATTGTTAACGTACCATCCTACGCAAATTTCTTTATTATCTTCCATTCTCTAATATCTTTAATTCCTCAAGATATAGGGCTCTGATACCATTTAAAATTGGGTTTCCTAAAATGCAAAAATACAATTAATTCAAAAATAAAATTATTAATCAATATCAAATTTTTCGGCTCAAGATAGGTGGAAAGAGTTGATGGTGAAGAAAAGTTAATTTTTATTGTAAGGGGCAAACAATTTTGTCGAATCCAAAATTAGAATTAAAGTTTTAAGGACTAAAATGAATTATTTTGAAACTTTTTATATTAAGGGTATTTTAGGTAGTTATATGGTTGAATAGTAAAAATGGGTATTTTGGAAAGGGTATGGTTGAATTTGAGATATTTTCAATAATTTCCCGTTTAAAAAAGACAACAATAATTCACGTGTAACCATATATAATTCTTCTATTACACGTATAATTGGTTTAAAATTACTCATACATGCATGTCAAACATTTGAAATTAGAAGGCAACTTAATTAATTCTAATAAAAACAATTGACTCTTTTGGTGGCACAAATCATGACGTGTTGTGTTCTATACCAATAAAGTGTCCAATATAATAAATTACATCATTCAAACGTTCTAAAAAAAAAACTACTACTTTATCTTTCCATCAAAATCAAATCATAACCAACTAAAAAATATTTCTCTATTGCAACTAGTACACGTGGCCAGATTGGAAGGATTTTAAATCAATATTACTTTAATTAATAATAAACTAAGGCAATATCTTTCAACCTCAATAACGTGGGCATAACTTAGTCGAAATAATTATTTCTTGAGTTCAAGGTGCATTATTTAATACGAGCTACAAAGTGAACCCAAAAAATTGCATACTAATTCTATCTCTGTTAAAATTTAATTATTTGACCTAAAAAAATAAGAGTTTAAAACTTATTTCTGCAGTCTTTCAACTAAAAAAATATATATAAAATATAGCATTGAAAACAATAAATTCTATTTTATAAAATTATAGGCACATTACAGTATAAGTTAGTGAAATCGTTATATGGTCTAAAGCAAGCACTTAATAAATGACATGAAAATTTGATTTAGCTATTAATTCATTTGGTTTCATAAATAATATAGTAGATAAATGTGTATATTCTCTGCCACTTCATGCAAAACCCTCAAGAAGGCTTGTCTAATTCTACATTAAATTGAGGATTGCCTTGTGTTTATATAGGCACAAAAGAATAGAGAGTATAAAGGGTTATTTATCAGTGCAAATACGTGGCCTCCAAATTGTTGGAAGTCAAATTATAAAAATAAATAGACTAACTTATTTTACTAGTCGAATAGATCATCGTAGTATATCTGGAATCTCAAAATCAATTCCGAATGAATAAGAAATTGTGATTCGAATTTCTAAGAAGAATGACGAGGAAAAGAGGTAACACTACTGCTTGAGCGACATGCTAGCAGCAGACAGGTGTTGTACGAGAAGTTTATGTTGAAAATGTGTCACTGGCACTCAAGCGACGGGTCGGCAATAGACTAGCACAACAAAAGATGATTCCCCTCGTAAAGGTTGTTGAGTCTTAGGGCGTGTCTCTTCACTCACAATTCCTCATCTTCTATAAATAGGATTATTTGCATTTCAATTATGTATCCCATATTATTTGCATTGATTTTTGCATCTCATATATGGATAGAAAGAGCAATCATGGACCAAATAGTAGATTGATGGAGAATGTGTGGTTAAAAAAGAAGGAAAAGTTATTAATGTGATGGAAAATATTATTTTATTGAAAAATGTATGGTTGAAAATGAGTAGAAGAATGAGAATGAAAAAAATAATGTGTACCAAACAGGGACATATATATATATATATATATATATATATATATATATATATATATATATATATATATATATATATATATATAACAAATAACAAGCCAAATGAGCGGAGGAACGTGGTGAACCTGGGGTGCCCCTAAGCTCTAATTATATGGTATAGTCGTGTATGTGAAAATGCATGTTTCAAATGCCGATGAATAGAGAGAGATCTGTTGAGTATGCATGAGAAGAAGAGAGCAAATCGTAGCCGAGAACAACTTGCCGGAACTTTCAAACAATAGTTGCATTTTTTCGGCAAGTCATCCTTGGCTGCAATCCACTCTCTACCTCTTCATGCAAAACTCTCAAGAAGGCTTGTCTAATTCTACATTAAACTGAGGATTGCCTTTTGTTTATACAGGCACAAAAGAATAAAGGATGATTTATCAGTGCATGTGGCCCCCAAATATTTTGTCACACCAAAAATCTGCTCACTGATTTCGTCTAAAAGGCCAAGCTAATCAGCACTTTTAGACGAGATAGAGGCCGAAGGGCATGCATGAATGCATAGAGACATTAGCAGCCCCACAAAATCATTGAGATTCTCATGTCCTCGGAAACAAGCAAAACTTGCCAAAGAGTTGAGCAAAGAGGTGATCTAATGGTTGACAAGCAAAGAGGGGATCTAATGGTTGAATTCTAAAACATTAATGGGAATCGAATATATGAGAAAGGAATCCAAAAAACGTAGTAGATTGGTCAATACGTGAATTAATATTGTCGATATATCATGGGCTCGAGGCATGGAAAGAACATGGTTCCATGGTATTTATTTCATTCGTATGTATCTTCTCATTTACTCCTATTCATATATGCCTTATAAAATAGAATTCAAAGGTTCGATGGATCAAAGTTGAAAAAGTTCAGAGTAACAGTTCGTTCCATTTAAAATTTGAATAAGTAACTAGGCCGAATTCAAAGATTAATCCCTCTTCTATTAAAAGAGGCAATCCTTCGTGCACTGTTCATTTAGGATGTATTTTCCTTTCCTATGTTATCCCTCTCTTTCCTCTTTCTGGAGTAAAAAATGTAGGCAGTGAAATGTCCAAAATATTTGCCGACTTAACTTCTACAAACCGACTTCCTCTTTCTCTTCAAAAAAGTAGGCGGTGAAATGTCAAAAAAAAATTGCCGACCTAAGTTCTGCAAACCGACTTCCTCTTTCTGTTATTATATATTTTGATTTCAAACAACAAATAAATTATTTGGCTTCCTCTCGCTTGGTCTCAGTATCGGTGTGAAGTGGAAAAACAATTGTCAAGGTTAGTTTTCTTTTTCCTGCATCATTGTGTACATGAGATTCTACGTTTCAATTGTAAAATAAAGCCTTTTGTGATGTTCTGTTTGACATATCTCCAATTAAATGTATTTAACTATTGCATAATAATTTCTTGATCATGAGACTAACACCTTTCTGCTCATATTAATTTCCATGTGCTTATAGGAAGCCAACTAAGGTACTAAATACGTAAATCATCTAAAATAGAAATGAATTCATCTTTTGTCGTTAGTTTTCGCGTCAGTTAGCTCTGTAAATTTTCGAGAATAATTGGAATAAGAAAGTGTTATAATTGCATGAATATTTAGTTGGAACTATTCTGTTTTGCCCAGTTTTAAATATAAAAAAAAAAAAAAAAAATTCCGAACTCCCCGTGCGTGCACGGGGAGTTCAGCACAGGGAGAACTGAACTCCCCGTGTGCACACGGGGAGAAATGATCTCCCCGTGAACTCCCAGTAAGCGCACAGGGAGAAGTTCGGCGACATTTTTTTTCTTATTTTTTGACCAAAAAATCTACTCATTTATATTTTACAAAAAATATAAATATAATTTCATTCCATATGTACGTAGAATCAAAATTTCATTTATTAATAATTTAACTCAGAAAAATTAGAAAATATTCAATGCAATACATACATAAAAATCAAAATAGCTTTCGGGCGTTGCCCCCGAGCCCCCAAGAGGGGCAATGCTGCTTCATACACTTAACTCAATATTGCATGTTCAATACTAACATATTTTGTCTACGTTTCTTCATACACTTAACTATGTCTTTATTTTTTTTTATTATATCTAAGAATATAATAATAATAAATTCATGAAATATCTAAATTTATATTCTCATTTTTTCTACTCCAATACTCTACATTTCACTTCTCTCCCAAAAGAATCAAACTTTTATGAGTTGCCTCCAAAAATTGAAATGAACTCTTATTTTATACGATATGATATATGGTATGTTACATACTATGAATATATTAGGATTATATGTTCTACGTAGACAATTTTATTTTACTTCAAAGTATAAATATGTAACTAACATTCTTTAATTCTTTCAGTTCCTGTTTATTATCTTGGGCTCCAACTATTCGATATGGACACTTCGAGTGGTTTATCTTCACTTTGAAACAATATCTCATCGCCAACAACAAAATCAAAGGAATAGATATCGACGAAATCAACTTCGAAGTGGTTGCAATGATCGTCGTAGAAGGATAGGTAATCCTATATCATCTGGAAATAATAATTCGAATGATGTAGAAATGCAACAACCTATCATGCATCATGATTTTGAGGCTTCTACTTCAAACCCAGAGGTACCTCATATTTCCTATTCTACATTACCAAGTGGTTTTATTGTATTGAACATACCAACGACTGCATACGTATTACCAACATGCAATAGCTGTAAATATTGTGGTGCAAGAAAAATTTATAGAGAAAGCAACGGTTTCTGTTGTTCTGATGGAAAAGTTCATCTCTCTATACCTAATTCACCCATTGAATTGTACAACTTATTTACTTCTAAAGAATCTAAATGTATGAAATTTAAGAAAATTGCACGAGGATATAATAACCACTTTGCTTTTACTTCATTTGGTGTTAAATACGACAAAGAACTCTTTAAAGCATACCGAGGTATTTACACATTTAGAGTTCAAGGACAAGTATATCATTATGTAACGAACTTATCCCACAGAACAATAAGCCTTCTTATATGCAGTTATATTTTTATGATACATATAATGAAATTCAAAATCGTATGGACATTTCAGAGAACTTTGATAAATGTACTTTAGTTACTGTAATTGAAATCCTGAAGGTGAATCCATATAGTAAATTCTTTCGGTCTTTAAGTAATACGACTAATTTACGAGATCATCAAATACATATAAGATGTGATTCAAGACTTGATCAAAAAGTATTTAATACTACTAGCTCATCTGAAGTAGCTGCTATATGGGTCGAAAATGATGAAAATGTTAATATTCACTTTCGTGACATTTCTATATATGGTCATTCTGGTGATTCACATAGAGTTCATTATTACTACGGTTGTTATGATCCTTTGCAATATCCTTTACTTTTTCCATATAGAGAATCTGGTTGGCATGAAGGTATTGGCAGGTGCAGAAGGACTGAACATTTATCTGAATTTGGTCAATTCCCTAATACAGTTACCTCTGCAGCTGAATTTATTGAAAAAGAAAATCAAGGTTTGCAAATCTATGTTTGCAGTATTAATGTTGTAAGCTAATGATGAATTTCTTTTTGCAGTGCTTACTGGAATGAAGAAACGATCACAGGTTTCTTGTCGAGAATATTATTCATTTGAATTGCAAATTAGGCCTTCCGGTAAGTCTATTTTACTTCACAGCGGTAGATTACTCCAGTAATATGTTGTAGATATGTATGTTAAGATCGAAACTGCACGGTTAGACTATTTTCGTGACAACCAGAAATAAATTCGAGCTAAACTTTACCAAGGTATTGTAGATAGCGTTCAAAATGGAGAGACAAGATGGTACAAAATTGGAAAAAAATTTATTTTACCTCGGTCTTTTACATGTGGGTTAGAGATATGTTAAGGAGCTATATGGATGCAATGGCTATTGTACAACGTTATGGAAAATCAGATATCTTCTTGACTATAACATGCAATCCAAATTGGCCAGAGATTAAGCAAGAACTAAAACAAAATGATGAAATTCAAAATCGACCTGATCTAATTGTGCGTATATTTAAAACAAAATTAGAAGAGCTGAAAAATGATTTGTACAAAAAAAATATATTAGGCCCCGTTGTTGCGCACATATATGTTATTGAATTTCAAAAAGGGGGGACTTCCTCATGCACATCTATTGTTAATTTTCAACTCCGACCACAAAATATTTTCTGCTCTAGATGTTGATAAGATAGTTTGTTGTGAAATTCCTGATGAAGACAAATATCCTTATTTTCATTCTGTTATTGTTAAACACAATACGCATGACCCTTATGGATACCTTAATCCAAAAAATGTATATATGGAAGCAAACAAAAGCTGCAAAAATAAATATCCAAGGGATTATTGTACTACTACTATATTCGGTGATAACTCATATCCGTTATATAAACGTCGTGATACTGGTATTTCTATTAAAGTTAGAGGTCAAATGTTAGACAATCGATGGGTCGAACCGTATAATCCTTATTTAAGCGCAAAATTTGACTGTCACATTAATGTTGAAGTATGTTCTTCTATTAAAACTGTAAAATATTGGTACAAATATGTGTATAAAGTACATGATCACATTCATTTTTCAGTTTCCACAAATGAAACAGAAAAAGAAACCGACGAAATCTCAGCTTCTCAATCTGTTAGATGGATATCTCCACCTGAAGTTATGTGGAGGATTTTCTCATTTAATTTGGCAGAAATTTATCCAACTGTTTATTCTTTACAGCTTCATATCGAAAATCATCAACAGGTAAGATATGACGACGAAAGTGATTTATCTACTATGATTGACAATGAAAATACGAAAAGGACAATGTTAACAGAATTTTTTGAGATAAATAAAGCAAATGAATTTGCTCGTACATTGTTATATCGAGATTTTCCAGCACATTTTGTTTGGAACTCAACTAAGAAGATTTGGACTTCTAGAAAAAAACATGTTGTTATAGGACGAATTGTCACAGCCAATCCATCTGAAGGAGATTGATATTTCCTGCGCATTCTTCTTAATCATATTCGAGGTCTTACATCATTTCATGATTTACAAACTTTGAACGAGATAACTGTTAATACATATCGAGAAGGAGCACTTTTACATGGTTTGTTAGGAGGAGACAATCATTGCGAAAAATGTCTATCTGAAGCTATTATTCATAAAATGCCTCCTTCTTTAAGACATCTTTTTGCTACGCTTCTGATGCTTGCAATCCTGCTAATCCAAAATTATTGTGGGATAAATTTAAAATTTATATGATCGATGATTATGTATATGAAAATACACCTACAAGGGCTGCTGAACTACGAGCTTTAGAAGACATAAATTCTATTTTAGAATCATCAGGTAGAAATATAAATGACTATGAAATAGTATCATTCAGTGTAAATATAGACGAAGATAAAAGGTTGAGAAGAATGGTTGCAGAGGAGACAACAAATTTGGATATAGATGGAGGTTATGCTTATACAACAAGCTTAAATAACGAGCAGCAGTTTGCGTACAATACAATTATGGAAAAAGTAAATTCTAAATAGAGTGGGACTTATTTCATCGATGGTCCAGGGGGAACTGGCAAAACTTTCTTATATAAAGCTCTCCTAACAGGTGTAAGGTCCCAAAATTTAATTGCTTTAGCTACAGCATCTTCTGGAGTATCTGCATCTCTTTTACCTGGAGGTCGAACAGCTCATTCAAGATTTAAAATTCCTCTGGAAACAGTTGGTGAAGTTATCTGTTCTGTTAGTAAACAATCAGCTCTAGGGACTTTATTAAAAATGTCAAAATTAATACTTTGGGATGAAGCACCTATGGTGAATCGTTGTGCCGTTGAAGCTGTTGATAAAATGCTCAGAGATATTACTGATTGTAACTTACCTTTCGGTGGAAAAGTGGTCGTTCTAGGAGGAGATTTCAGACAAGTTTTACCAGTGGTACCGAGAGGAAAAAAAGAAGATATAATGAAAGCTAACTTAGTATTCTCTGACTTATGGCCTTTATATTTACATCTGCCGTTGATTGAGAACATGCGAGCAAAATTAGATCCTACATTTTGTGATTATTTGCTCAAAGTTGGAAATGGAACAGAAGAAGAACACAATTGTAACTGCATTCAGCTTCCAAGCAATATAATTGTACCATTTGAGGATGAAATTACATCTCTGAAAATTTTGATAAATCATGTTTTTCCAAATATCGAAGCATATGTTGATAATTTACATACGATGGGAAATCGAGTAATTCTTACGCCTAGAAATGAATGTGTTGATCATATTAACAGAATTTTGCTTGATCAGATTCCTGGTGAAATTTTCACATATTATAGCTTTGATGAAGCAATTGATAAATCAGAACAAAGCCTACAGGAAGATTTTTTGAATACTTTGACTTCAAATGGTATTCCACCGCATGAATTGAAGTTTAAGATGAATTGTCCTGTAATGTTATTACGGAACATCAATCCTTCTGAAGGGTTATGCAATGGAACACGCCTTACTTGTAAGAAATTTGATAAGAATGTAATTCTTGTTGAAATTACAACTGGTGAATATTGTGGAAAGCATGTTTTCTTACCAAGAATTCCTTTTATACCTCTGAAAAATGATCAAACTTCAATTCATTTTAAAAGAACTCAATTCCCGATTAGACCTTGTTTTGCAATGACGATAAATAAAGCACAAGGTCAGACACTTGATTACGTTGGTTTGTATCTTCCCGAACCAGTTTTTTGTCATGGTCAGTTTATATAGCATTGTCAAGAGCTAAAACAAGCAAATCTTTAAAGGTTTTACTAAAACCATCAAGCACTGACAATTTACACAGTACATGTACAAATAATGTTGTCTACGGAGAAATTCTTTCATTCATTCATTTGTAGAAACATAACTTCTTTGTAAGTATTTATCACATATTTTAGTCTCTCATTGTTATAATTATATTGCCAATTTCTGTTATTTATTTTTTCTATAACTAATTTAGCCTTGGAATATTTCAGGTTGATGATATTTGTGTATACTTTCACACTTGCTTGGATTTATGGCAACATGGTACTCTAAATTTACAAGCATGATGGAAATATTCACAACTAAAAGAACTTCAAAAAAATCTTGTGCATATACTCTTGATAACAGGTTAATTATAATTGCTTTTTTTTCCTAATCGTTATTAATGTATACTCTAAGTTTTTCTATTAACCATAAGTCATTTTTATTTCAGCTATCTTCATTTTGTCTATAAGTTTATAATAATACTTATGGACTCTATAATTTTTAACTTCATTGGTTTAAGAACTCTCTGTTTAATATCTTTTGTCAATGAAAAGGTCTAGAGAAGAGGAATTTGCTCTCGAGATATTCTGCGCACTTATATTTTCAGTAGCCATTTCGTCCCAGGTACATATTCATTTCTTCTTATTTGCTGAAGAGGTCATAAATATTGAAAAATATTTGCTTATTTACTCTCAAACAAATTAGTGGTTTGTTTCATTTTATTGTCTGCAAACACCAAAACCATACCAAGAAAAAAAATTTATTTAACACTTAAAAAGGAATATATAACTTAATTTTATTCAAACATCACTTGTGTTGTCACATAACATTCCTTCTTATTACAACATTGCTCATAGAATGTTGAAATTTTACTTGTCTTGTTACACTTATACTTCGCATTATATCTTGATGATGTTAACTTGTTATGATTGCTTACGGCGGCATCATAAATAGGGTGTCTGAACCAATGAATTCTGCAACAAGTGACATGCTTATTAATCAACATTGCTTTCTCAGTGAGGCTTCAATTATGTTAAATAGTTAATATTTTCGCAAAAAAAAAATATATATATATTCATTGTAGGTTGTTTCATTGCTGCGAGACATGTTTTACGTGTATGTTTTTTTATTCTATTTCTTTATATACTCCAATTTGATACTTCATCTTTCGCTTCAACTTTGGTTATTCTTTAAGTTAGACGAGAAGTTCTCAAGGAATTGAATAGAACAAATTTCCATTGATAAAGTAACTTGAGTACTGCATGCCTATGTGTACTGATTGAATCTCTCTATGAACTATTAGCTATGACATTGATAAGTTTGGGCTTACTCACATGTAGTGGCAATCCAAATGACAAGCGAGGTGCAATTATTTGTAGAGTTTCTCAATCAATTCTATGCTTTGGTTCGTATCAAATACATGCATTCAGAGAAGATATTGACCTTGTTTGTAATTGGCGGACTACACCATTCGACATCACTTACCCCATTTAAAGAAGCTGACAAAAAGTGATAGTGTTTCTTTCAGTACTGGTGGAGAAGATAATTTAGTTGTCCATTTAACTTCAAACAAATACGCTGATAATTGTAATTTTGAAGAATAAAATGACATAAGAAAAATATTCACATTTTGATCTGGAGAGTGAAAAATTTAGTGGATTCATGTGGTCATTTTTTCTTGTTAATTTATTTTTCACTGTTATTATTCATTCTCGCGTCAATTTGTGATTCCCAAACATTCTTTGAATTTATATACAAAATAAATACGTTTTCATTAAATTTATGTAAAACGCTAACATAACTTTAAAAATAACAAAAACCCGTGCATTTGCACGGGTTAAAACTAGTATTTTCAAATGAGTCTTACAAAAATGTCAAGGATATAGTTTCATATCGTATGACGCCAAATTAAATTTTTGATGGGGATTAAAATCAATTTTTTAGTAAATTTTGATAAAAGTTGATGAAATATACAGTTAAAAAAGTTGTGGGTCCTATAAAATGTATTATTAAAATTAGTTGTTAACTTTGATTTATATTAAAATTTGGATTTTAATTTGTACCAAACAGGGACTTGATATGTGCATAAGAAAATGTTATTTATGTTGATAATTATAAACTCTAATTTTATTCCACCGAAAACAATCAATTTGAAGAAAGAAAAGAACTCAAGAAAATGCAATACTTATAGAGATTCGTCTCAGTGTGGGACTATACCATCTTCTACAAAAGAAAATCGCATTCCTATCTTCTCTATCATCTCTTTCTCTTTTTGATGATAAATATAAGGCCTAATATTCACGGCTCCATATCTATAAGGTAAATTGAAGCAAAATCGAATTTTAAAAGGATTTCAAATTTTTAATAGAATTTTACAAGAAAGCAAATTTCTAAACAGTTGTCAGATTAAATTTTGATTTACGGGCTCCACAACTTAACAATATTTCACCGACAAATAATATATTGTACTCACAATGTGAAAATATTAACACAAGAACCATGAATATGACATTAATATGATACTGCCCGGTCAAGCCGAAATGCATGTTGATCATTCAAACGACTACTCAAATCAAATGAAAAAAGTGTTGAGCTCCAATCAACATTGTTAAGAGGATTAACTAAAAGCTTGTAAGTTGATTAATTTTTTTTTTTTTAATGTTTTTTTCCATTTACGAATGTATATGATTTACCCTTCTACTTCGAAAAGCTTGGATGCCCCTTGGGACCAAATCCAAATGCTCAAAGTCACTTCTTTTTCCTACTTGGGACGAAGCAATTTTTCGTTTCCATTCATACTAAATTTGTGAAAGTGTCGTGGTGGAGATGACGTCTCACCATGTGATAAGGGACCTGAATCTTTTAATCCATTTCACGCTCTTCATTTTTTACATCTTTTCTCTCTCCGAGTTTGGGTTTCCCAGTGATATGATTTTTCAAGTTCTTCGCAATAAATGTTCTTTTGAGGGAGTAAATGGTGTGCGTGTTTTGTTATTCTTGAAACAATTTATCCACGCTCTTGAAGATTCAAACATAATTTCAACTCCAAACCGACAACAATTTATGCAAAAATGCAATTCGACATATCTGCAGTGATTGAGGTTTAGGTTTGCCCACGTCCTACATACCAAACACCCTTCAAAATTCCTGCATATCTTGAATCCAACAGTAACGGCTTGGTTGGGAGTTTTGGGTACTGGTTAGAAGCATTGATTTTGAGTGATTATGAGGGGTCCGATTTCAAGTGTTTTTTAGTTGCGATTTTTAAAACAGTCCAATGTTGCAACTTTATAAAACTAGAAAATCTAAGAGGCGGTTCTCTTTGTGTTTGAGTTTTGAAGTCATTTTGTGTTTTGTGTTTTGAGTGTCTGTTTTGAAATTGCTCAAAATGCGTTCTTTTTGTCATTCTGAAAAATTGTTTTTCAAAACATAAAAATGGAAAACGCGTTTACTTTAAAATTTTGAGAATATTTTATTCAAAAAATCTAATTATTCAATAAATTTTAATAGTTTAATGTTAATATAGCATTAAATAACATATAAATTTTGAAATTGGTTAATGTAGAAATATTTTTCTACAAATATAAAAAACGCAACCTAAATTAAATTTGGCAAGTCCTTGTTTTTGTTATTGTACATAACTTGTGACAAAAATTTATTAGCATCAAATTACAACAAAACCTAATCAAGTTGCAAAAAATGGGAACACTGATCTCATGTTGACATGGTAATAAATATTTTGAAATCAGTCTTATCGACTTCGTGTTAGTTCTCACAATTATTGTCAAATACAATTTTGATCTTTTAAACACGATGACATCCATCAGTGATAATAGATAACATTACTCATTGATTATAGATAAACCACTTACAAGTAAAAATGCAACATAAGCACAGAGGCTTTAGAAAATGCAATGATGCATCAACATTGGTCTATTGCAACATATCTTTTCAAACCAGAGTTCAAGTTTCAATCTCTCACAAAAAACAAGGATAGATGTAGATCCAAATTTATGAATCTCTCAACTTAAATCATCTACAATGTCGATTGATTTGAGAAATGATTGACGCTACCTCCAAACGCTATATGCAGCGATTGAAGAAACTCTGTCCCACATAGCCACCAGCCATTGAGAGGGTCCTCATGATTTGGTTCCTGCACAAATACAAGTCCCCAGTTAGAGAGTAGGATTAAACTAAAATGAGCAAAACTAAAATCGGGTGAGGAAAAATTATAACAAAAAGAGGAAAAATCATCTCTTCCTCTTACATTTTCAAGAGTCAAGATAGTACCTATTGAATCATATATATTCTTCCCAATTACGGGTAAAGCATTAAATTCTTAATTCCTCCAAAATTCGTCACATTTCAAACAAAAGATACTTCTTTTTTTTTTCCAATCAAACACCACCAAAATTAGAACTTTTCATTACTAAATCAAACATAAATCACACATCACAATTGGAACCAATAGATGCAAAAATCTATATAGTATTGTGTCAATCTCATTCTCAAATCAAAGCGAAGACACACAAAAGTTGGTTTCTAAATATTCTTCTCATATTGTGGGAAGGAAGGAGTAGAACAAACTTAGCAACTCTCCATCTACACCCAGGGTGGAATATAAGATAAATTAGCAAGCTGCAAGCCAACATGGAAAGAATAACAAACTTCACCAAGCATGATAAAGAAAATGGGACAGAGAATAAAGATATTCTAAAATAGAGGTCACATCAATAACTTATGATGCAATTGTTAAAAGCCTGAACTTTAAAGATAAATTATTACAAGCAGAGGAATCCACTTCCAAGAATTGTATCCAAATATTGGGTACAAGCTGAAAAACTTGTCAAGAATATGCACCTTCAGGTATTGAATCAATTTCAGCTGCAACCCTTGAAGTCTCTCTTGAGGGATTGAGTCGTTGCCTGTCCTCAAACCAAGTTTGAATCTAAAAACAAGTAATATGAGTGATACAAGTATTCAAGCAAGATAGAGAATTCAAGTTATGATGGAATTAGTTAATCGAAAGCAGAAGACAAAAACCTCAGTCCACTTTACAACAAGTTTTCCAGCACGACCACTGGAACGACTGCAAACATAAAAAATGGAACGCTACAAAAATATTTACTAAAGCAAGAACTAATGCTCTAAACAAATACTTAATTCACACATGAGATGCTCACTTGAAAAGCCTTGCCAGATTCTTATAAAACTCCTCATTCAAAGATTGTTCGCTAGATTCTTTATGTAAATACTCCATTTTCTCAACCTGTTCGGTTGATGACAAAAGATAAGTTCCCCAATCGTCCAAATTTTGTACAATATTGCAAATAGCCCAATTTGACATAAAATTTCTCAATAACAAATTGTGGATGATATCAAGTAATGGAGCAATTCAAGTGTTTAAACTCGTTCAATTACAATTAACAATTTCAACTTTCACGACTGCCACGGAAGAATTCAGAAACACAGCTAATAAAGATATGAGAACTAACTGAAACAATCCTAATTAAGAACTTTTCTTTTCGATTGTTTAGAACAAAAAAAAAAAGAGGAATAAATCGTTGATGTGTGAAGAATTCACCAGCACACGATTCAAACGGCAAAAAATCTACATAATTAATTCTGATGGCTGAGGCTGATGAGCTAATCTTTTATTTTTATTATCAGAAAAATTGGTTACCAATCACAAGCAACTTACTGGATCATTAATATACTAATACCAAAACTCAACGCAAATATAACTAGAAAGACCCAAAAAATCTCAAAAATAAATAAATAAACTTACACCTTTAATCTTAATATCCCATAACTTAATAATACCAAACTTTTTCAACATGTGAAAATATACCGTTGTTAACGAATGATTAACCACAAAGCTTGCACAAAATACACGAGTATACATCACTTGAAACGTATGCACCCACCCGAACCGCACTGAAGAAAAATCATTTCAATTTATCGAAGAACCAGTAAAATAAATGCATAAAATGGCTATTAATTAGTTAAAATAGCTTATAAGTTGAACGATCAAGGAAATTGGATGTTAAAAACATGAATTAAAATTAAAAAAAAAGGGCAAGAAAGAAGAAGAAGAAACTATACCTCAGCTAGAGTGAAGCCAGAAAAGGATTGTCTCTGCCTTGGCCAAAGATCCATTTAATGCTCAATTATGTAGTCTAAAGCCTCAGTTTTGCGAACTGGTTTTATATAGAGAGAGATTCCTTTAAGCGCCTTTTCAACCTTCAAACTTGTACTTCATTCTCCAATTTGAATTGATGAAGAAAGCTACGCAGCTTACAAACCCTAAAAAGCACCAACAATTGGAACCAATAGATGCAAAACCAAAATCCATATCATCAACTAGATGCAAAACCAAATAAATTCCATAACAATTGGAACAAAGAACCAAACAAATTTCAAATTCCAAACTCTTCAGTTTCTCAAATTGCACCAATCAATGTACAATTAATACACCCAAAAAGACAGCAAGATAGAGGGAGATTGATGTGAGAAATTGTGAGTTTTATGATTTTGTTTTGTTCTGGGAAAATTGAGAAGAGAGAAGCCGGCGGGCCTCTGTTGCCTCACCTCAGGTCCGACCATGTCGCCGGCGTCGAGAATAGAGAAGAGAGAAGCCGACGGAGGCAAGAGAGAAGAAGAGATGTGACTTTGAGTTAAGGAGAGAAGCCAGGGACAAGCTCAAAAACGGTGTTTCGCGTGTTTTCCAATTTTACTGTGTAAAACACTGAAAACGTCCAAAACGAGATTTTTCTTGTTTTGGCTTTTTAGTACAAATTTTTTTTTTTCGAAAATGCGTTTTCGAAAATAGGAAAGAAAACGCATTTTCACTGTTTTGAAAAATTGAAAATAGAAAACGACCCGAAAACGGTAAAGAGAACATGGCCTAATTGATTAATTGTCAATATCCTCCATGTCAAATCATCGAGAAAATTAAAAATGCAGAACATACCTTAAGTCTTTGGGAATGATTCTTCATTCCGGATTTTGAATCTTGAAAATTGACTCTTTTGATTCTTGAGTTTTTTATTTTGATTTTGGCTAATTGCTCAATAATCTTGATTGTCTTGTTCTTCAATTTAATTACTCCAATAATTTTTCTGGATTCTTGACTATGAGTTTTTGGTTCTTCCTATTCAATATAATTTATCTTGTATTCTTGTGTTGATTGGAAGGCACAGAAAATGAGAATCACACATGAATTGAGGATCATAACCCTTTTTATAGTTTCTATATGTATTTAGCTTATCGTCAAATACAATCCTACTGGATCCGATTTCTACACATATAATCCGGCCCATACTTTATTTAGATGCCATATACTCAACAATTTAATTCTTTATTAGATCAATTTAATTTGGCTCAATTTTTTAAAAAAAGTCTTATGTTCAATTAATTACATATGTAAGTCAACATGACAAATTAATAAACCAACAATCTCCCACTTGGACAATATATGTTTACCTTATAAATGTGTATAACCTTATAACATCAAAACTTTTGCTATCATAACCAAAAGTATTTCCGAACAATCTTGCTCATTAATTACATCAATATAGGATCAAAGTATTTTCGTTACAAATATTATAATTAAACCATCAATGGTCACGTATATTAACATGATCAAATGATATAGATCAAGTATGGATGTGTAGTATGAAAATTACATGTAATGTGATCTAAACATGCCTAACAACTAGTCTTATCGTATTCTTTAATGAGATCAATCATAAACTTTAATCAGAGTGGAACTGAAATAAATACTTTATTTTTGAAATAAATCGAATATTCATGAATAAAAATGTGTCTAAAACAAACAACATCCAAATACAAACTCTCATTAAACTGGCATATCATCAAAAGATGCAATACCATGTGAGTATTATGCTCATAAAAGATCTTGGGTGGTATCCATTTAGTAAATTGATCCATGATTATGGAATTTATCCTAATATGCTTTATAGAAACATAACCACACTTAAATATGTTTTCTTAGGTTATAGTGAAAATGTTAAAAGCTATAGACTATGGGTTAAAAATAAAAAAGGCTATAGGGTGATTGTGAAAATAGATGTTATTTTCATTAAGTCTATTATGCCATGTTTGGAAGAGAAAGAAAATAATTTGACGGAAAAAGATGTTCAAATTGAGGTGGAGTCTTCTTTAAATGAAGAGGAAATATTTGTACTTGCTGCTGATGAATTTGATCTTGATGAAAATGATACTTCTATTGAAAATGATAATAATCCTGAAATTGAGGACCAACCAGATTTTGCTTCTCTACCTCTTGATAAATACCAACTCGCAAGAGATAGAGAAATGAGACAAATCAGACCTCCTACAAGGTTTAATTGTGATGATTTTGTTTCATTATTTACTTATCAATATCAATTTGAAAATGAACCTAACTTCTATGATAATGCCATTAACTATAAAGATTCTAAACATTGGAAAGTTGCTATGGAAGATTAAATGAGTTCTCTTCTTAAAAATAAGACCTGGAAACTGGTTAAGAGATCTTAAAATCAAAAGTTAATTGATTATAAGTGGATTTATAAGATAAAAGAAGGTGAAGGAGGAATAAAAATATTAGATATAAAGCTAAACTTATAGCTCAAGAGTTTACACAAAAAGAAAGTGTTGACTATACTGAATTTTTTTTCTCCTATAGTTAAATATACTACTATTAGGTGCATTCTTGCCCTTGTTATTCAATTCAGATAGGAACTTGATCAATTAGATATTAAGATTGCTGTTCTCTATTGTGATTTAGATGAAAGAATCTATATAAAGCTACCTGCTGGTTTTATTAAATGTGATTCTGAAAATATTATGTGTTTATTAAATAAATCATTTTACGGTCTGAAACAAGCCCGAGGCAATGGTATAAAAAGTTTGATACCTTTATTTTGAAACATAGTTTCCAAAGAAACAATTATGATGTTTGCCTCTACTATAAAGGTAAAGGAGGTAAAAATTCTTTATACTTAGTACTTAGCGTTGATGATATGTTACTTGCAAGTTGTAATAAATCTAAAATTGATGATATCAAACGGAAGTTGAAATTTGAATTTGATATGAATGATCTTGGTTCAGCCAAGAAGATCATTGGTATGCAGATTTTAAGAAATAAAGATAAGAACATGTTATTTTTGCATCAACATGATTATTTGCTTAAATTTCTGAAAAAGTTTAATATGTTTGACTGTAAACGTGTTACTTTGACTCTCTCAAATCATTTTAAACTTTCATCTGAGTTAATGTATGTCTAAAATTCCATATGCAAATGTAATTGGATATGTCATGTATCTAATGGTATGTACAAGACTTGACATAACTCATAGTATTAGTATACTTAGTACGTTTATGAGTAATCCAGGAGAAGAACATTGGAATACATTAAAATGGCTTTTAAGATACTTGAAAGTTAATTTAAATTTAGGTTTTGTGTTTAAAATGAATAAAAGGGGATTACTTTGAAGGGTTTACTGATTCTGATTTGCCGGAGATAGAGATAATAGAAAGTTTACCTCTGACTTATTATTTTACTCAATGTGATATTGCTATAAGCTGGAAATCTCAATTGCAAAAGGTAGTAAATATATCATCAACTAAAGCAGAATACATTGTTGCTTCTAATGCTATTAAAGAAGGCATTTGGTTAAGTAGATTGCTGAATGAACTTGGCTTTGTTGATGAAAACGTAGCTTTATATTCTGATAACCAAAGTGCCATACATTTAAACAAAAATCTCATATTTCATGATAGGACTAAGCATATAGACATTAAATATCACTTTATTAGAAACATTATATCTAAAGGAACTCTTAAGATTGGTAAAATTTATATCCAGTTTAACCCCTTGGATATGGGAACAAAGATAATACATTTAAACAAGTTTTTTAACTGTTTGAAGTTGTTATCTATTGACACATTGTAATGTTTTTCATAGGTATTTGGAGCAAATGAAAAATAACTGATGATGTATTATCTTGGCTGCACTGTTGCCAAAAATCGTTGGAAGCAAGGTAGAGATTGTTGTGTTTCGAACCCTGGACTTATTATAAAGAAAGTGTGCTTCCAAAATTTTAATGTGGTAATAACGTGTTTTCAAAATAACACTTTACTGAATGGAAGCTATTTGCTGGATTGTTGACACCTGGCATCTTGATTATCGTTAGATCACATTCTAGAGACTTCTGATTTATATCTTCCAAGTGATGCTTTGTTTGGTAATTGATTCATTTTCTGGGTTCATCTATTCTTTTGTCCTTTAGATAGAAAAAACCTCATTCTTCATTAGGGTTTCACATTCTTGAGTAATTAGAGTAAGTGAATATTAGAATCTCTTAGATATACTCCTGATTGTAGTGAAGTTGGTGACAGAACTGAGTGCTCTATCGTGTTTTTTAGCTAGAGGGTGTGTTCGATCCAAAGTCTTTTGTAAAGATAAGTCTTTGTGGCTTCATCTTGTATTTTTGAACTGATTGTAATTTTTTGCTGCCATATTTTCGGCTGCTAGCGCAACCGAGCAGATATCCATTATTTGGATGCTCAACGAGGGAGGTAGGCGTTAGATGTGGTTGCCAAACCTCCCGGACTTGGACTGAAATAATTCCTTTATTTTCTGATCGATTGATGATGGTGAAATCTTGTTTTAATATAGTGTGTTGTGGGCCTTTTCAACAGTAAATACTGAAAAGTAGTTTTGAGTACTTTGGTAAGATTCTTTATTACTACAACAAAAACAGCCTAAACGTTGTCGTAGACCTTTTGCAACGTTTGGACGTATGTTAAAAATCGAGGTGTTGCCTAAAGTCGAAAGATACGGCTACTTTTTTTAAACGTTGCCAAAGACCTTTTCGCAATGCTTAAAAAACGTTGACGTAGGTCATATTACATTTTTTTTTTTTTTTTTTTTTTGCAATTTGTGTAAATTGATCGGCAAAATTGAAAATACTCATTTCGAACAAATTTAAAAATTGCATAAAAATTGATAATTTTATTACAAATTTTTGAATCTATACACTTAGAACATTAAAATGTAATACATCACCACCCAACGTTTCTCTCTTTTGTTATACACTTACAACTCATCTGCAACTCCAACACCCTATCGACCTCATCAATCGACCTCTGCACATCATTGAGAAAGCTCTTAGAACTAGTTCCTTTTGACATTTCCTCAAAAATTATGCTCATATTTCTCCACCACTTGACCAACTTCCACTTCTTTATAATCTTGACCCATGATATCTAGAACACAACACAGGCAATATTTAAGCCTCCTGCATTCTCTACAAAAGAGCTTTCACCTCCATCAGTTTCAAAATACTTCTTACTCCAATCGACACCATCCAACGAACCAAGAATGTCCACTATAAGTTTAATTCCATTCTGAATCTTGATCCTTTACATTAGCCGCCTGCATAGATCAATTCACAATGTACAGTTTACTCACATACATGTTTTAGTATAGAGAAAGTGAAAATAATAATGTGGAGTGGAGCTTATTAATATTCGTCCACAAGGAAAAAAAGACTTCTCATATCAACGTTCTCAGAGCTTTATTCAATCAGAAATGAATGAAGGCATCCATGGCAAAGGGAAAATTAACAGAATGAAAGTATATTCAAAAGAAGCAAACCTTCAATTTTTGTGATCTGCAACCTCTCACTTTCTGTTTAGTCATTATATTCTTGAACCAAACTCCAAAGCCCATGACCGATGCTTAATATAGCTCACTGGAATACCTTGCAGATGATATCAAAGTCTTGCGTAAAAATGACATCACTATTGAGTTATGCATTCAGTCAATGCTTAATTTGCAATTATCTCGTGAAATTGTTACTATTACCTATTTTGAGAATTCTGGACAATATGGAGACCATTCCAGCTAGTTAACAAAAATGTTTCTGGTAACTAAATTACAGAAAGAAAAAATACTGATACTTCATCTCAGATTAAGAAAATTGGCTGAGTGTATTATAATCAATTCGAGGCTGTTTTGTGGCCTAGATTATCAGCCAAAGCATTGCCTTTGCATTCTCGTGAAGTCAAAATTTGGTGATTTAACAGCGCCAAAGACGCGCAATTCACATGATTCAACAAATTACACACAACAAATGACAGGTTTTAGCTCAAACAACTTTCGTTTGCTTATAAGTTACTTTTCTAGAAGATGAGTTTTGCTAGTGTCAAAACTAACTTCATAAAGATACTCCTAATTTCATACGGTCTTTCTTCTTCAATAGAACGAGAAAATTAACTGATCTTTCAATCCCAATTCAACAAACCAAATATAAAATAAAAGCCAAGATCCATTGAAGTCGGGCAATGCTAGATTCCTTTCAAGAATGATATAGAAATCCCTTACTTCATCCCAAATGACTTAGTGACTGAATTGGTACAATGTATGACTTAAAACAATCAAGAAACAATCCTAAAAGCGTAACAAAAAAAAAAATCCGAAAAACCCATCAAGATTGGGATCCAAAATTCATTTCTTACAGTTAATAAAACAATGTTGTAAAAGAATTAGAAGAAGAAAACAATATATGGGTAGTCAAAAGAAATCACTTGCCAGATAAAGAAACTCCAATTTCAAGACGCGTATCTCCAATGTGAAGAAAATATAAGCAAAAGTAAAAATGATGGTAATGTAGATGAGTGAAAGCGAAGTGTTATAAATGCTTGCACAGTGAAAAAAGAAATCGTGGTTCGCCACCTCATCCACGGAGAATGCTCTATCCATCGCTCTGGGTTTTCTTCTCTTGTAGAAGATGTTAAGGGCAATCCGTTGGGATCAATTTCCGGCGGTCTTGGTGGCCAGACGGTGGCGGAAAACGGAAAATATAAGTGGAAGCAAAAGGTAGAAGAAACCGTGCGGGGAGGGGAACGAGGGAGGCGTAAATGAGTTGAGGATTAGGGTTATTTTTGGTTCCCATATATAATTTAATTTGGAATGTGATGGATTCATTTAAATGGGTCAGAATATTATTTGCAACGTTTATCAAACATTGTTAAAGGTGACTCTCACCTTTAGCAACGTTTATCAAACGTTGCAAAAGGTAAGACCTTCCGCAACATTCAATAAACGTTGCTAAAGGTGTTTACCGCAACATTTTTCTAAAAAATGTTGTCAAAACTCATTTATAATACCAATGACAACATTCACTTACTAAAATGTTGCCAAAAGACCATTTTGGCAATATTTGTTGACAAATGTTATCTTTTTAATGTTGCAAATGACTATTTTTGTTGCAGTGTATGGAAACTCATTTCTTGACTCTTTGGTTATTGTAAAATGAGGCCAAAAGATTGATTTTTCGTTGAGTTACTGCTTAGCAGTTGACTTTATTTGCATGGGTAAGATTAGACTTTGCAGCATTAGTTCTGTTAAGATTGGATTAATAGATGAAGAGTTGATTGATATATCCATATTAAACTGAGGAATTCAATTCTCCAGCTGGATTCAGGAAAACCCTAGAATACAGAGTGGAAAGTACCCATTGGGTAGTTGTATTTGGCTAAGTTGGTGGAGGTAGTTTATGTTAGTCTCCATACAATTTGAGAAACCAGCAAAAAAAAATTGCCCTTTTTGTTTTTAGATCGAATTTTTTTAATCCGTTTAGTAAATTATTCGTTTGGAGAAGCAGTAAATATTTCGTGCGTTATCAGCATAAAAAGGAAAAACCAACTAATCTTTTTGTTTCCCCGTCTTTCCTTTATCCTCACTCAGTTTTAACTAATTCAAGGGTCAGAAGATGTGGTGTGTTAGCCTGTGCACCTGCTTAGCTTTTCGTGTGTATTGGGAGTGCTTTTAAGATGAGTATTTAGGAAGAGTCGGTATTTTATATGCTTTTAATGTAACTTCCTTTTACATGAGCACTTTGTGTATCTGTAGCCAGAAGAATTCATTAGTTCTGGTTCATTGCTACAGTGATAACGAACTATGCTGTATTATCAGTATGTTTGAGGCTGACTTCATGAATCATTTTTAGATACTTTGTTTAATCCAATGTATAATTGTCGAAAGATCTGATTATATCAAATCGTTTGCAACTGTTAGTTTTGGTTTACCTATTCTTGTAAACTGTTCAATTAGGACAAAGGTGTGCTTGTGAATGAGAGCTTCTATACACTCAATGAACGAATGACCAAAATTATTCCCTACATTTATCCTTAGTTGGTGCCACATTAACTTGTTAATGCATATTTTCATTTTTATTTTATCCATTATAGTATGGATAGAACCATTTTTATTTTTATTTTATCCTTGATGCCACATTTATTTTTATTTTATCCATTTTTATATAAAGAATCACTCTGTGCTCTTTGATCTTCACCTCTGTACAAACCCGCTATCTTTCTTTACATTGTTACTAAGTTGAACAAACAAACATGCAGCAGTTGACCGAGTCTAGGAGTGCTTTTATCCTCATCTCAGCCTAAACCCACTATAAGTTTCAGTATGTTAGGTGCCTGGAATTACAATGCATAAGAAAAATGCAGCGTCTTTTGCCTAGAAACTACTTAGAGTACTTGAATGCTCACTCGTGAATGATTTCAGCTTTCAAAACAATGTAAAATATAGATAACTTGATGTGTGCTAGGGCGGTAAGCAAAAATCGAAAAACAGGAAAATCGAACCAAAACCGTATTTTAGAAACCGTTGGTTTGGTGTTACGTGGACCCGTCAACAAAATGGTTTTGAACCAAACCAAACCGTTTTGGTTTAGGTTTGAGAATTTTAATTGCGATTTAAAACCAAATCGAACCGACAAAAAAATAAATAAAAATAAAAAAATGAAAATTTCTGAAAAATCCAAATATGTAAAACTCAATCGTTTTGTCATGTGTGGATATTTTTGTCAATTTTTAATTTTCTATTACATATATATTATTATTACCCAATAATCCTAACTTATATCTAATAATCTCAAGACTAACATAATATATCAAAAGTCATTTTCCTCTTCAGAATTGAGATGAACTTTAGCCGACACCCGACACAGCCTTGAGCCACTAGCACCACACGAAATCGGAGACAAATAGATCCTATCTTCGGTGATAATATTTGCTACAAATAAAGTTTCATATCAATATTTTTTTTGAGCAAACTGAGGTAAGAAATCTGAAATTATGTGGGTTTTGCATTTCTCTCAACTATTGGATTATTGTGAAATAAATTTATTCACTTTGATGGAAATGGTTTATCTACTATGTACATGATTATATTCTATTTGTGTAGACTTACTCCTGTTTTGTGACTGAATTATGTATGATAAAATGTCAATAGAAGCTAAAAAGTGTTTATGTACAAATTGATATGCGGATGAACTGTTTAATAAGCTAAAAGAAACCAACAATGACTCCAATGGCAACTATACTTGCATCAATTTAATTGTTGTGTTTTATTGTATGTTTAGATATTTTGTTAAACTGTTTCTTCAAATATTTTGAATTAATAAGGATGATATCTATTCAATTAGCCTATTAAAGTCTTGGATTTTGATCCAGTAGGCGTAAAGTTTATCATTTAAAGTGTTGCCTTATTGATGTCTCAGTAACTGTATTATGGAATTATATGCTTTCAAATAAATATTTAGTTTATAGGTTTTTTGGCCTTATATTTAGTTTATTAGACTTGTATGATAACGTTATCGTAACGTCTTAGCCTAAAAATGGTGAACAAAAAACTATTATTATGATTTCACTTGGATTTAATTAGTATTTAAATTTATATTAGATATATTTAATTGTTTTAGATTGATTGCTAGTAATATATAAATATATATTAAATTCAATGAATTAATGACATAAAAGTAGACAGGCAAAAAAATATAGACGAAACTGACCGTTTAAAACCAGACCAAACCGTTAGGCTTAGGTTTGAGTTTTTTTTTTGCAAACCGTTCAAAATGGTTTGATTTAAGTATGAGTTTTTCTCAAACCGATTTAAACGATTTGGTTTAAAAATATGTCAAAAACCGGTAAAACCAAACCACTTACACCCCTTATTATGTGCCCTAGAAGGTTTATTGGCACATGTTCATTGTTAAATTATGCCTCCGCAATGTACTAGTTTCCTTGTATATTACATAGTTCATAGTTGCATTCAAAATAAAGATTGATTATTTAATCTACAATTTCATTTATCAGAGAAGATTATACAATACAGTCGGTTATACACAATTGGATTTTCATTTTATTATTTTCTTGTTAATCAAATAATACGTAATAACTCCTGGGTAGAGATATTCATTGTAATCAAAAAATTAGCTCTGTGGATTGAATTCAAGAAGATTGTAATCACACCTTGAGATCTACAGAGCTAACATGGAAATCGCCAAGGCCATCTAGAAGGCTGATTTGGGAGGGGGGAGTGGACAAAGTATGGAGAGTCACCTCACATGATTGACCACAGCAAAGAATATTTCCCTAACCAGTCCTTCCTGAAGTCCCCAAAAGAAGTTCAGAAATAAAGGTACATCTCAGGATCCCAGATGCTTGGCATCAAAAAAAGATAGTGGGAGTTCGCAACTCTCCCACTGTAATAAGCTACAAACTCTACACCCATTTCATAAATACAATGCCATCACCATGCAAAAACTAATTCAGAATTCTATCAAAATTTGTCAAATTTCATCCTCCATAGTAGTAAACAACCAACTTAAGCATTGGAATGTCTTCACGCTCCATATTTTCAATAGCCCAGGTTTTGTAGATTCTAGTGAAGTTTGGGTTAAACCAATTGACACGAGGGGAAAAGCAATAGACAAGCTGAGCTTTGCAGACATCAAGGGCAGAGCTAAAAAGCAGTCTGTAAGGGAAATGCCAGATATAAGATAGGTTACCTTTACATTAACCCCCCTTATATCTTCTCAACTTCCCTGTCGATTGTACAGTTCCATGTATGTAATATGCAGTTTCTTAGCTGAATGATCAACATGAAACTGATGAAAGCACCTGTTACTAGCTAGTAATAAAGATTGAAATGATTCTTCACCACCCCCCAAGCGAAAACAAAATCGAAAAAGGAAGCTGAGGGCCTATACAAGGAAAACAGGAAAATGCACATCCATAGCCAGACAAATTTATACAGAGGTAAATTCTACTGGAAAATGCAGTTAAGCATAAACAATCTTTTACCATAGATATTTAATACCCATTAAAAGCAAGCAATGTCCATAAACCCATAACTCATATCATCAAAATTTCAGCTTAACCAAGTAGTAACATTTAGTAGGCAACAATGATAACAAATATACTAATCAAAGAGAGAGAATCCCATGTCATCGTCACTTTCTTCTTTCTCTTCCTTCTTCTCCTCAGCAGCAGGTGCCTCAGCTGCTGCACCAGCAGCAGGAGCAGCAGCAGCTGCAGCTCCACCTCCTCCAATGAATGCACCACCACCAACAGCACCACCAATAATCACCTGTGCCATTGCAACAGATTCAATCATATATTGCAACACAAGCATTCCTAGGAGGAACCTAACAAAAGAGATCTAGAAAATTCGACTATTACACGAGATTTTCACACTAGGAAATAACGAGTGTTCGGGGTTTAATGACAAAACTGAACACACGTTGAACACGGAAAAGAACACATAGTAAACAACTATAATTCCTGCAATAGAAAGGTACAACTTCCCAAGGCAAATGCACACACGTCAATGTTGCACGCTTCGCAACATAGCATTATACCTTGCCACACTTGACCAAAACACAACATAAAGGAAATGGCGCATATTAATTAGATCTACACTCATCGAATAATTAATTCACGAATAAAGAGAAGAAATATGTATATATGTGTATATATATATTTCCAAAAAAATGAAAAACGAAAAACTAAAAATTCAATATACAAAGAAACCTGGAAAACGGCGGAGGAAGGGGTAACGTAAGAGAAAGAGGACTGGACGGCACCGGAGGAGTCAGCGGAGAGGGCGGCTTGGACTAGCTTGCGCTGCAGCTCGTACGTGGAGCCAGCGGACGACTCCAGTTCGCCGTTCAGCTGCTTAGCCGTCCACTCGTCATCTGAACTCCTGCACACGAACGTGAACACTCCCATTTCTCTTTTTTGATCGGATTTGGCGGGCGTTAGGGCTTGTGAGTGAGGCGGATGTGTATTGACACACCAAGGCAAGGGTTTTTTGTTAGGGATCATATGAGTGATATGACTAACTTGTCCTCGAAATTTTTCCGTAATGACGACTTTATTTGTTACATTTTTTTCATTTTTCTATTTTTCCTACCCTTTGTCCAAGTAGCAATTATTTTTTCAACCTTTTTTTGGTTACAAAACCCATCCCCAACCTTAGTCAATTAGAAGGTTATGAATATTTTTACGATGAAAAAAGTTGTAAACATAATTTCCGCTCTATTCAAGAAACATTATAGATAGCCAAAGTAGATAACAATTATTTGTTCAAAAAACATTATAAACAGTGGGGCTCGATTCATTTAAATTCGTTGTTCTTCCTTTCTTCTTTTCTGATGGATTGGGTTGGGACCCTCTAGCTTTCTTCTCCACAATAAATGCGTAGGGTTTAGGGGGGGTGGGGGGCCAGAATTTGGGATTTTTGGGGTAGGATTTTGGAGAATCCTAGTTTGGGGATTTTGGAATTAATTCTAACGGTTTGTGACTTTGTTTCTCCCCATTTCTCACTTTCATTGGTAAAAAACGTGTTTTACAAAAGCACACTTTTTTTACGTGGCAAGCCTTTCTTTCGTGATTAAGCACATAATAGTGTTGGGACATCAGCTCTGCCAATCAACTATTCCGTTAGAGCTATGAAATAAAAATCATTCCTGTGAGTAACGTCAAATATTTCGATAAGTTTAACGATCAAATTCGAAGTTTGAAATTGTAGTGAACAATTGAAGACATCAACCTAAATTTAGTGACTATTGGAATAATAATAACACTATGTTATAACCACAAACAAAACTTACAATTACAAATTCCAAGGCATTCCATGGTCAGAAATGTGATCTTTCATATTATAAAACGCAAATTTAGTGTTGTACATAGAGTAATGATCATGTCCGAAATAGGAGAACCCAATTTTCTTTTTTATATAAATTTATTTATTTATTTATTGGTATTGATATACTGCTTTGGACACAATATTCTTTCCATTAACCTTATTCGCCTTTGATAAGTAATTGCACCACAAATAATATGTACACGAAAGCAGCAGTAATAGGCAACAAATAAGTACTTAAAAATTTTGTATGCATTCGAACAGTTATGCGACGGTTTATGTAAGCAAGTTTTTGTAAAATCTGAATTATGAAGCATAGATGTTAGCTCTAATAGCACACGTAAGAAATTAACCGCATACATCCTGTTGACATACAAAAAGTGTAACCCAAATTGAATAATTCAAGAAATGAAGCCCAGTTAGGAAATTCAGGATAAAGACCCAAATAGGACCATTAATGAATGCAATGGAGGTTCACGAACAAAGTACCATCATCGCTCAAGCTTGCAAGACGTCCAGGATCTGAGCGAGTAGAGTGTCTTACGGTCGCCCAAAGCGATGATCCCATTCTCGCCCAAACCTTCGAGTCGTCCAGGATCTGAGCGAATACAAGGTATTATGGTTATCCAGTACAGCAGTTATTGAAGCGGTTATTAAGCAACCTTATCACACCCCATGATCCAAGAATCCCGGTTGTAGGCAGTTAAACGACAAGAGTAATGGCAACAGTTAGAGTCGGCAGTTCCATGACAGGTCAGCCATCATGAAGAAAGTGGGTAATTATAGAGCACCAAGCAGTTCTAGGAAGTTTTTTCACAAAGAAACTATCAAATGAGTATAAAAAAGAAAAGAAGATATAGAAGAAAAGACCTCGAATCAAACACTCTCAACATAGAATATGTAATTTCAATTTCTTAGTTTAACTTTAAAACATCTCTTTTTAATACTCGTGTGCTTGCGCCACTTGGAGGCATTCTGTTTATTTTCAATTGTAATCTTCATCAATAAAGAATCCATTTTTGGGATTTTGTCTCAAGAGGTTTGTTCCTTACACAATCATCTGAACCTTTTTAATTGTTAGCGATAACCCGCGCGAAATACATCCACTCATTTTATTAAAGATGTAATTTAAAACTTGCACTTGAAAAGAGACCTCGCAATTTCAACATGTCTTCAAGCCAATGCCCACTTGATAGCCCTTTACACAATGAAACTAACACACAATTTTATTTTTTTTAGAGATAAAAATTATGTACTAACTTGGTTGGGACCCTTTTGTATCTTTACTCAATATACGCAAGAAAAATGCTTATTGTAAATAACTATTTTCATGATATTTTACGTAATGACAGGGTGTCAAAATGTAAGTGGGAAAGTTATTTAATTGATGAGATTTTGATCCAATTAAATCTCGTCACATCATTTATTGGTAAATCATTGAATTGTTATGTACATATAGCACAAACCTATACATAATTCCTTGCCAAAAAAGATTGAATTTTCGTTAATGCGAAGTCGAGAAGAAAGGAAAGTGAACGGACCTACTTTTATATATCATTACACCACTTTCACTTATCATAGAGTTGATGGTTTCCAAATTTGAGATCAACATGAAGCAATTTGGTTAGTTACTTTATCTAGATAATTCTCTAAGTCCATACAAAGCATCAAGGTAGCTATCTGCCTTTCTCGATCTTGGATTCCCACCCAAATCATATTTCTTACTAAGCCCCGTTTGATAGGAAGTAAAATTTTGATTTTAATTTTAATTTTAATTTTAATTAAAAATAATTAAATTTTAATCACATATTTCGTGAGATATCCACAACTTTTCAACCACATATTTCATCATTTTTTATCAAAATCTACTGAAAAATTGATCTCAGTTCCCACCAAAACAAACATGGGCTAAGTTAAATCTGCAATTTTTATTGGGAGTGCATGAAATAATAACTTCAGCTATTGACTTTTCGTTTATCTATTTTAACATTTTTCTTAATTACTAGTTTTAGGCCGTGCAATGCATGGGTGTGGTTATTTTTAAGATTATGTTAGCGTTGCATATTATTGTTTCGCGCGAGTTATCGCTAACAATTAAAAATGGATTCAGACGATTGTGTATGAGACAAATTTCTTGAGACAAATTCCCAAATATGGGTACTTTATTGATGAAAGTTACAATTGAAAATAAACAGAATGTCTCCAAGGGGCGCAAGCACACGAGTACTAAAAAGAGATGTTTTAAATTTAAACTAAGAAATTGAAATTACATATTCTCTGTTGAGTGTGTTTCGGGGTTTTTTTTCTCTATATCTTCCTTTCCTTTTTATACTCTCTTGATAATTTCTTTGTGAAAAACTGCTTGGAAACTACTTGGTGCTCTATAACTACCCACTTTCTTCATGATGGCTTACTTGTCATGGAACTGCCATCTCTAAATGTTGTCATTACTCTTGTCGTTTAACTGCCTCAACCGGGATTCTTGGATCGTGGGGTGTGATAAGATTGCTTAATAACCGCTTCAATAACTATTGTACTGGATAACCAGAATACCTTACATTCGCTCAGATCCTGGGCGACTCGAAGGTTTGGGCGAGAACGGGATCATCGTTCTGGGCGACCGTAAGGCACTCCATTCGCTCAGATCCTAGGCGTCTTGCAAGCTTGGGCAATGACATTACTTTATTCGTGGGCCTCCACTGCATTAATTAATGGTCCTATTTGGGCCTTCATCCTGGATTCCTAATTGGGTTTCATTTTTTGGGCTATTCAATTTGGGCTACACTTTTTGTATGTCAACAATTACACCCCAATATGGCAGAATTAATACCAATTATTAATATTTGTCATATTCTTCCTTTATATTTTCCGACAATATTTGAAATTCCTAAAAATTTCAATCATTATTTCTGTTTGGCAATAACCCTTCTATAGCCTGAAATGGTATAACGTTATAAACCCCTATAAACCCAAAAGACACGCCACTTCGTCACGCCATTACCTTCACGTCTTTACATCGTGCATTCTATAAAAGTCACTGTTCATTGTCTTACTTCCTCACTACGCTTTTCAAGAACCCTTCACGACGTCTGTACTTTGCATCAAATGGCGACTTCACAAACTCATTCCGATGATTCCTTCAGTTTTGAGGATTTCCAAAACCTTCTTACTAGACCGTATATAAATTCAAACTTCATTTCACAAGCCAATGCTGATCTTCATGAATTCTATCTAGGTCCATCATTCAATAATGCTGAAGCGGTCGAACGAGAGGTGGTGGGTTAACTATCCTCTTGCACTGAAGACCCTCCTTTTCTGAACTCCTTTCCATTGAAGTCATTCCGCGATAAAGGTATTCGTACTTGGCTAAAAACAGATCCTAGTTTTGGTAGATAGTATGCACGTATGGTAAATCATGGTCTCACCAAAACAATTTTTAATCGTGCTAAGATTTTGGACCTATTAGAAATTACCATTTTTCCCCAACTTATGACCCAGTGTTTTTTTCAGTCGTCCTGAGTTTCTGGTCTTCTGAGTATAACACTTTTATTTTCCCTCTTGGCCCAATGTCTATTACTCTAAGGGATGTTGGAGCCCTAGTGAATCTTCCGCCCTCGGGCGATACCATCTTTCCTGGTATTTTGATTTCCAGTGTTGCCCCAAAATTTGAAAAGAAAATTACTGAATCTTACTCAGGCATGCAAAGCCTTTATACTGCTTCCAATTCTGAGCCTACTCATGCTGAGCGTGCAGCTTTCCTTCAGGTCTGGCTTTGTAAATATGTTATTTGTGTCCCCAGCCCGAACCCTCTATGAGTTATCTGCCTCTATCGCATGAATTAGCACGTGACAGTTCTTTAAATTTGTGTTCATTCTTTTTAGCCGCCTTTTATAGAGGCATAGCTTCCCTCCAATTTCAATTAAAGAATGGTGCGTCTCCCACTGGTAGTGGGCCTCTTTGGCTTGCTCAATTGTGGTTGAGAACCTATTTTCCACAACTTGGTACTCCACCATCTCCTCCTCGAATAGTCAGCTGCTATGGGCTATTCATTCATAAATTGAGCCATGTAAATATGTCCAGCAAGGACCTTTTTACATTCTTTTATACTTTGAATTCAACGTCTTCCTTTTTCCCTTTTCTCCTCACCAAGTCCCTCTTTATGTGCGGCCTCCTTCTACCTTAGCTGAAATGAGCACTTTCTTTCCCATTTGGGTTCAATTTTTGGTTGGGAGAGAACTGTTCCATAACATTATCATAGGGACAAATGCCAAGGTAGAGGTTGAGATATATGCTCCCCAATTTTTTGCCAACTTGGTTTTGGCCAAATGTGGCATGTTCCTCCTTGTTATTCTAAGAACTTGAGAGATCATTTCTATACTATCAATAAAATCGAGGCACAAGCCATTGATGCTCGCAATAATCTTTTGGTCAAAGGTTTCTCTTTGGCTCCTTTCAATCCTACTGCTGTCACACACCCCCTTTTTGACCAACTCTGGCCATCTGTGAAACGCAGGTTATTCACAAATGATGCTAATCGTGCCTTCCACCTGCTGGATTGACCAGATACTTCTTCTACTTCTCCTATCCTAGCCACCCCTTTATCTGTTAGGAATCCCACTTCTTCTCCTCAATCACCACTTACTCACGCTAAATGTTATATTTTTCCACCTGGTTCTCCACCTATTCAGGCTACTACAGCCAAATGTGCCTCCAGCCTCAAATGGCCAGCTTCAGCTTCTCCAATTTTGCAGGATGATGATGATAATGATGCTCCTCTCATCCTTAGGAGAAAGGTAATTGAGTTTGTTTATTCATAAAAACCATCATTCATGTATTAATGCTTTATCTGGATTTTGCAGAAGAGTTCAGCTTCCTCCTCAAAAGCTCTAGTCTTAGCATCTCCTATTCCATCGACTCCTGCTGAAGCTGCTTCATCCAAATCATCTGATGAAGTGACTCTGCTTAAAGAAAAATCTTTAGTCCCAGAGTCTTCATCACAGCCAGTTGAAGAGCTGCCATCTTCCCAGGGCGTTGACCCCCCAAGTGTCGAACCAGAAGGTAATACATATTTTGATGTTTTTACCCTTGCTTGTGCTATTGATTTTCGATTCATTGCTTCTTGAATTCTGTAGAGGTTCCCATGGACCTGCCCGTTGTGGCAGAGTCTACTCGCTCAGATAAAGGGAAATCTCCACAGGTGGCAGAATCAACCGGTGATGTGCCTGAACTTCCCAAAGTTGCTGATGAGGTAGCATTTTGCTTCTTTCTATTTTCACTTCGCTTACTGCAGTGAAAATACTAAATGCTTGCATTTTTCCTTACAGGATGCTGATGTCATTGTGCGTTCTATCCGGGACTTGTTCACTTCTTGGGGACAAGTAAAGACATCTTGCCCTTCTTCAACCAGTCATCCTTCTGCTTCATCTTCTGCTTTTTCGGAGGAAAATTTGAAGACTCTCAAGCAATCAGTGTTTGAGTATGTTTCTTTCATGGACATGGACATGGATATTGGTAAGGCTAGTCCTGTCAGACAAAAGGATAAATTTGAGCTCTTGAGTACAAAATTGGCGCAAGCACTTGTACTTCTGTTGCTCAATGTTTCCTCTGACTTTAAGACGACGTTGAAGGCTATCCATTCTAAAATCCTCTCCTTGCTAGCCAAAAATGTCGAATTGAAGGCTAAGAGTACTCAGTATCTTCGTGCTGCATCTGAAAGAAAATCTTTGCTACAAGAGATTGATAAAGCCGAGGCTGAATTGAACGAAATCTCCTCCGAAGTTATGATTGAAGATTCTTTGATGATAAGCTTGGCTACAGAGATGAAGGAACTTCAAGCAAAGATGGATGACTGTAGGGCTAGAATGGCTACCAAAAGCGCAATGCTTCCTAAGGAATTGAACGAATCAAGTCTTTGGTTGAGCATTACACAAAGCTGCAGGTTGATGACGATGTTGTAACTGAATTAACTACCACTTCTTCTAGGCAGAGCAAGGATTGGGTAAGGCTTAGGGAACAAATGCGTTTGGCTTGGGGCGAATTGTAATCAAGACACTAGATGCCTTTACTTTCTTTTGTAATGTCGTACTAGCAGCTGTTACTAAATTTTGAATGTAATGGCAGCCAATGTAGTTAATGAACGACTATTTTATCTATTTGCATATTAATTGACGTCTTCCCTTCGTCAACCCCCATGCATTTAATTACCTTATGCTAAAACTCATGTACATTTCCCCTTGGTATTCTAATCTCCTTTTTCAAGACTTTGAGCCATTTAATTTCGGTTAATTATGCATGTATGTGGCCGTTCATATTCTGTCATTTTACCTTCACACCTCTATAAATGTGTATGTGTTCCGCACTTATCATCTTCATCTTCATTCTTTTCTTCCAAAAAACCAACTCGCTTGCCATCATTTGGCATCTCATATAGTTGATCAACCATTTCTCTCTTCGATAGAAATGGATCATTTGATCTATTGTCAATTTTGCTATCTGTCTTGATGTCATCTTTGGTATGGGAGGTATAGGAAATGTTCTTTGGCCAATTAAGGTCTTCTCAGCGTCTCCATTTCTATTCTCCATAAGGAGTTCAATGATAGAAGGTAATTTGCGAATGTCTTTCAAGCCACTAAGCTTGCTGAGAGTGCTTCTTAGCATCCTTTCCTGCTATTGCAGCAATGCAATTAGGAAGGAGGTTTGCGAGTGCTTTTCAGCCTTTTGCCTGTTGAGAGTGCTTCTCAACCTCTTCGCCTACCATTGCAGCAATGCGTTAGGAAGGCGATCAAGGACAGTTCATCCCTTTTCTTTGTGATTGATAGAAGAATAGTGACAATCTGCTCCCAATTGTAGCTTATAGAGCATATTGTATTTTGTATCTCATAATTTGTAATGAATATTTGATAACAAATGAATTTATTTGAACGTACTTCGTTCTTGTATTATTTACTTATGTTCGCTCAGCACTATTATTTATTCATGCCTCTATTTGTTCACTTTTCCATAAGGAATGAACATATTTTTTTAAGTATTTGCCATTAATGAATCTCATGTGCTTAGTGTCATCTAAATCTTCTAAATGATAGGCTCCATTAGGCAATATATTGTTCACTTTATATGACCCTTCTCAATTGGGTGACCATTTGCCATACTTTGGATCTTTGCTATCCAAATGGAGTATTATTTTTCAAACCAATTCGTCTAGGCTAAAAAATTTGGCTATAACTTTTTTGTTATAAAATTTAGTCATCCTTTGTTTTTGAATTTGTAATCTATTTAGGACGTCCAACTCCAATAGGTTTTGGATTAATGACTCAGCATACTCACCATCACTTAACTTATATTGCAAACACACTCTGATTGATTGCACATTAATTTTCATAGGCAAAACAGCCTTCTGCCCATAAGTAAGTTGAAAAGGAGTAACTTTGGTAATTGAACGAGACAACGTCCTATAAGCCCATAAGGCTTTGTTTAAACATTCGTGCCAATTTTTGGCAATTTAATTTATCATTTTTCTTATGATATTTTTTAGAATCTTATTAGAAGATTCTGCATGTGCATTAGATTGAACGTAATACGGCCTGTAGTTTACTAACTTAACTCCAAACTCGCTCAAGAACTCTTTCACTTGATCTCCATTCAGGGAAGTTCCGTGATCCACCATCAAAGTTTGTGAAATCTCAAATCTATAAATAATATGATCACGGATAAAATCTATGACACTCTTCTAGGTTATCTCCTTTAAAGGTATCGCTTCTACCCACTTAGTGAAGAAATATGTTGCAACTATTACAAATGTATGTTGCTTTGACGATGGGGGATAAATCTTCCCTATCAAGTCTATCGCCTAACCCTTGAACGGCCAGGGTTTGATAATGGGTGTCATTTCTCTTGCTGGCACTCTTTGTATCGGACCATGCTTTTGGCATGCTAAGTAACTTTTCACATACTGAACACATGATTCTCCCATTTTGGGTCAAAAATATCCACTCCTAATAATCAATTACCTCATCCTTTAGCCAGCTCGATGAGCTCCACATATCCCTTCATGCACTTCAGCCATGATCGTTCTGACTTCTTGCAAACTTACGCATTTTAGTAGTATACCATCTGAGCGTTTCTTAAATAACTCTTCATCTATCAATGCATAATTTAACGAACGCAACTTCATTTTCCTATAACTTTCCTTATTACGTTCTTTGAAGAACATTTTAATCTCTGCTCTCCAATCTATTGCATCTCCATCTTGTATGCAATGAACTCCGATCATTCTCGTCCTCGTGTGTACTACGGGCAATATTATTTCATATTCACAAGTAGATTCCCAATTTAAAGCTTTTGAATAACCTGAGATCATTTGGGCCAACTCATTTGCTATGTCATTATATATCCTATTAACACATTGAAGCTCTATTTGGTCAAATTCTTCCAACAATTTTTGGGCGATTTCATATTGACTTACAATGAAATCACTTTGGCACTTAAAATCACCAATCAATTGGTGAATTACCGATTGAGAATCGCCCATAATAATCACATTCTTTATTTCCATATCTATCATCAACTCTAACCCCACAATTAAGGCTTCGTATTCGGCTTGATTGTTGGTACACATCCTATCCAAAGTGAACCCGAATTTGTAACAAATCCCTAAAGGATTTATCAATGTTATTCATATCCCTACACCTTTGAAGGTTTTTGATCCATCGAAATATAAAATCCAAGGTTTTAATTCGAATGAATCGATTTCTAATTCAATCTCCTCAGGCATGTCAGACATGGATGATCGGCCAAAAAGTTAGCCAAGCCTGATTTTTTACTGTCTTTTGGGGTATATATTGTATTTCGAATTTTGATAATGATAAAGTTCAAAGGCCTACCCTTTGGTGTAAAATAAGGCGAGAAAACATATACTTAACCAAATTTACTTTAGAAATTAAATAAACGGTTACTGGCCGTAAATAAACCCTTAGTTTTGTACATGTGAAATATAAAGCAAGATATAACTTTTCAATAGCAGAATAATTACATTCATATTTTTTTAACCGTCTACTCAAATAGTAAATCGTAATTTCTTCACCAAATTGGTCTTCTTGTACGACCATCTCAGCCATCGATTCTTGTTCAGCCGATACATACACTTTCATTGACCGTCCTTGGATTGGTGACACCAACACTAGTTGACTCGATAAATATGTCTTTAGGCTTTCAAAAGCCTTTTGATGCTCTTCTTTCCAAATGAATTCGTCCTGATTTTTCAGTTTTAAAAGAGGCGAAAAAGCTTTAGTTCGCCCTGCACAATTAGAGATAAAGCGTCTTAAAAAGTTTACTTGACTAAAAACATTTGCAATTCTTTCTTGTTGTTAGGTGGCTTGGGCTCTAAAATAGTCTTCGCTTTATTTTTATCTAGTTCAATCCCTCTTTTGTGCACTAAAAAACCAAGAAAGTTTCCCACATTAACACCAAATGCACATTTCAAATGATTCAATTTTAGTTTATATCGCCTCATTCGCTCAAATGAACGTCTTAGTTGCTCAAAATGGTCTTCCTCTTTAATGGATTTGACCACTAAATCATCTACATATACTTCAACAAACTTGTCTATCATATCATGAAAACTCAAGTTCATTGCTCTTTGATAAGTTGCCCCCCATTCAAAACATCCTAAAACTTCAGGACATCTAAAGGCAGTTTTGTGTATGTCTTCCTCAGCTATGTAAATTTGATTGTATCCTGAATACTCATCCATAAAGGAATATATTACGTGTCCGACATCGAGTCTACTAAAGAATCTACCGTAGGTATTGGATATTCATCTTTCGGCGTGGCTAAGTTTAAGTTTCTAAAATCTATGCACACCTTAACTTACCATTCTTTTTTAATACTGGCACGATATTAGAAAACCACTCGACATATCTGGTCATTCTAATAAAACCTGCTTTTAACAATCGCTCTATTTCTTTCTTAATTTTAGGAAGTACATTAGGGGCAAAACGCCTAGGAGGTTACTTGTGTGGTTTAAATTTTGGCTTAATTGGTAATCTATGTTCTACCAAATTCCTATCTAAACCAGGCACATATTCAAATTCCCAAACAAAACAATCCTTATATTCTTTTAATAAAGCGATTAATTTATTACTAACCTCTTGATCGAGCATCTGGCTGATAAATGTTAGGGGATCTTCCCCTTCGTCGCCAATATTCACCTTAATCAGAAGATCTTATGCTTGAGCGTATCCAGGCTTTGTGATCCTCATTACTTCGTCGTTCATGTTCCTTATAGGCACTTCCTCTTCTAAACAATCCACATCGTTGACTTCTTGGCCAATACTCTGCTCTAACTCGAACACTGTCAATTTGTTTCCCAACGCTTTTAATGCTGCTTCTTCTTTCGTCTGGTCTTCACATTTTTTATTGAAAGCCATTAACTTGGCTTTGAAGGCCTGAATGTTGACCATTTGCCTTTGTTGCTGACAACTCATTTAAAGTTCTTTGATTATTTTTTTGCTAATCACTGGCTCTTTCAGGGCCACTATGTTTGGCCTCATTTGACCGAACATTTCAATAAGTGCATCCACTAAAAACGGTTCTTCACTCTGTGCAACAATTTGAGTTTCTTCTCCATCTTGGACTACCCGACGGTCTATAATTTCCTTCATACATGAATCTTTTCACTGAGTTTTCTTCTGCAACAAAGGGTCTATGATCCGTTTGCACAACTTCTGCTTCGTCCTTGTCATTCCAAAATACGAGGCACTGGTGGAGGGATGAAGGTATGCAACGACTCCCATGGATCCAATCCCTTCCTAGTAGCACGTTATAACTAGTAAGGCCATCTATTACAAAGAAAACAGTGGTCCTAGTAGTTGTCCCTACAGTTATGTCCAATAGCATAACTCTTTTAGCTAAAGTTGCTCCTCCATTGAACTTGTGAGAATGACTTCTGTTGGAATCATATCATATCACTTTTTGTCTTTATAAACTTCATCATCATTCTAGATGGGATGGTGTTTATGGCTAGGGGTGGGCAAAACCCGACAGAACCCGCTCAAACCGCCCAAACCGAACCAACTCGACCAGGTTGGGTCGATTTTTTTGTTGTTTTTACACGGGTTGGGTGGGTTGGCTACGTAGGCGGGTTATGTTGGGTTGGGTTATGGTTTAACTCAAAAAATTGAATAAACTCGCCCAACCCAACCCAACCCGCCACTTTAAAAAAAATGCCTAGAAAAGTAAAAGAAACCTAAAAAGTATGAGTTGATAGTGTAACTGTAATTATCTTGGTGTGTTTTAGAGGAGAAGCTTAATGTTCTTCCCACAAGAAATGTAGTATAAGTTTTTCATGTTATGGTTAATGCACTTTTTTTTTGTAGGCTCGGCTAATGAGAATTGAATAAGATAATAGATAATTGTATTTATTTATTTATTTATTTATTTACTTACTATTTAATCTTGTCTATTTGAATTTAGTATAATAGAAAATTGGATGACTTTAATTTTTGTTGGTAAGTCGTCACAAACCGACCAACCCGACCCGACCCGACCGATACTTGATTGGGTTGGGTTGGGTTGGGTTTCAACCTTTACACGGGTTGTGTTGGATTAAATTTTGATCAAAACGATCATATTGGGTTGAGGCAAAAACCGACCCAACCCAACCCATGCCCACCATATTTATGGCTACTCCATTATCAATGAGTACTTTCGCCACAAGTACACCATTGACTAAAGCTTTCACGTACAATGGCCTCAAGTGTTTTGTTAATTTCATGGCTGGTCTCTTGAAGATAACCTTCTCAGCAGCATCTATTTCAACTTCTTGTTTGTCCTCTATTGAATTAATTCCTTGTGATAACTCAACGTACAATATGTCGCACTGAGCGTCTGTTTCCTGAATTCCATTTCTACTGTTTTCTAGTGTCTCTTCTTCAGTTACCCATCCTGTAGGGAGAGGCAATATTCTTAGAAGCGACCTATATTTCTCAGAGCGAGGTATTCTCCTCTTCCTTTTGGGTGTCCCGTACAACACATAGTAATCAAAGGAACACCAGATGGTTCTCCCAACAAGTCTACCTCGCGAACACCTTCTCGATGTAGTTTTTTTAACAACGTATTACGCGATACTCCCCTCTTTCTTCTCTCTGCTTCCAGACCAATTTCCTTTTCGATGTCCATCATACCATCGTCTTCTTCTTCATCGTATACTCCTCTAGATGTTTGGCCTTCTTCACATTCTAGCACATATGCTTCTTCTTCGTTATCCTCCCTTTCTTCCTCTTCTTTCTCTTTGTTTTTAAACTCATTGGCTAGTAAATAGTTATTAGTCATAACAGGAGGTAACGTACCGAACTGAATAGTGAGGGGCTGATCTGGATCTTCTTCATCCTTTTTGCCTCGCTCAAACTTTGATCTCCCAGAAGAACTTTCTAGCAGTTCTTCCATTGATTCACCTATACCAATCTCTTTACTATCTTCGAGAACATTTTGATTAGCCACCTCGAGTAATTTAGGCGCTTTAGGACTCGGTAATCCATGTTGTTGCGTCATCATTCGTCCATAATTTCGTTGAAAATGTCTTTGTTGGGTTCAATCATCTCATTGAAGGGTATCAACATTCCTGCATTATACTGAAATGAATGTCATACATTTGGTTGGCGAGGTTGCGGCCTAAATGTCCTCCCATTATTCATTGGCCTAAATTGTCTCTCAAAAGATGGTCATCTATAGAATGACGTACCTCGTCCTCTAACAGGCTGAGCGTTTGGGACAAAATCAGAGCGATGGTGATGCTGCCATATTCCTGGTTTCTCTGTATTTGTACTCACTTCTCCTTTACACCTTGCACACATGATATTTCCGTCTTCTCTAGGCTCTTTCCCTTTGATACGTTCAAAAACACTGGGATGTAGCCCAAGATCTTCTTCACCGTCATCTATAACCAATTTGAATCTTGGCAACTTGTTTTTGAAATCAGTCGTCACCATGTTCACCCAAGTGGCTGTGGGAAAAGATTTTCATCCACTGCCATTTTCTTCTTATCTTCGAACGTGATTCGCCCTGATTCGATAGCATCCTGTAACACATGACGAAAGACAAAGCAATTATTAGTTAAATGTGATCATGCATTATGTCACTTACAATATTTTTTTACCCTTAATTTGTTCAGGGCTTAGCAATTTATGCTTATCGTTCAATTTTATTTGCTTATCCTTATACAGTTTGTCAAATATATGGTCAGCTTTGGTCACATCGAACGAGAACGTCCTAACCTGTTTGTTTTCATCTTTTATAGGCTCATTCTTACCCGACTCTCTAGGTTTGGCCATTATAAGACAGGCGTAAGCATCTCCTTTAATTAATTTGACCAAACATACTTCAGTTTGATCGTAATATTCATCGTTGATAGTATGAACGTTAAAATTTGGGTCTTTATAATAAGTCCATTTACTAGAGTTTTTCATTTATTTTTCTTCTCTTATCAATCGTTCATACCTAATCACGTTCGCACTGAGTTGGAACAGGTCAGGAAATTCTCTATCCTAGAATTTCCACATAATGAAGCTTCAGTTACGAGCGTCGTTGTGACATGTTCCTTCTATGGAATTAATTGACGATGCTGACATGAGATGGTCTTTGAACTTTTCTAACTTGAGCCACTGTGCATTATTTTGTGTGAAAAGATCATTGCAGCGGCATAAGAACAATCCATGCTTCCCCATGGAATTCGTCTTCCAACAAAGAAACACCCGAGGACGACGATATTAATTCTCTAGATCCCTGTCCAGTCCATTTGTGTCAGCTTGTGTCCATATGACTTCTTGAAGAGGTACACAAAGTAAAGTCGATGTCGAGAATGCAGACTCACCCACCATCGGAGACCCAATATGTTCATCTAACAGAGGTAAGATGTGTTGGGTTTTTTTTTACCCAAATTAGGTTGGATTTTTTAGAAAATATTTTTCCTTTTTTCCACGTGTTTTTATTGGAAAAATATTGTTTCGTTTATTCCACGTGATTTTTTTATCTTGCTTTCATCTTTGTAATATTTTTAGGGTTTGGCATGCACCCCTATATATACTAAACTCTTTTCACAAGTTTTGTATTATTGAAATATAGAATAATTGTGTAGGTATAGTTATTGTATTTGCTTTTTCCATACTAGTCAATTACATAAAATACTCAGTTCAGTTGCCAATTAATTCTTTGCCTTTTATTATGTTGTTTGTTTGCGATCATATACTTCATATCGTGTCATATATATTACATCAATCTATTTTATTTCCCAACAAATGGTTTCAGAGCTATTGGTTGTGATTTGTTTAAGATTTTTGTTATTTATGGCAATCGTAAAGTATGAAATTCCGATCTTAGATCGCAATACAAGATTCTCGTTGTGGCAAGTGAAGATGCGAGTTGTAGATTTGGATGATGCGTTGTTGGGAATCGAAAAAATCCCCACAACTTGGACGACGGTGGAAAAACAAAGGAAAGATCGGAAGACACTTTCACAGATCCATCTTCATCTCTCTAACAATATTCTTCATGGCGTTTTAAATGAGAAAACGGTAGCTGCGTTGTGGTTGAAGTTGAAACAATTGTGCATGACTAAAAATGTAACTAGCAAATTGCTTCTGAAGTAGATGTTGTATTCTCATCGCATGGCAGAAGGCGGATCTTTGGAAGATCAACCGCTGTATTCAAGAAAATTGTCGCTAATTTGGAGACTTTAGAGATAAAGTATGATGAAGAAGATTTGACATTAATCATTTTGTGCTCGCTACCTGCTTCATTTACTTCGTTTAGAGACACAATCTTGTATAGTCTTGATATTCTCACAATTGAAGATGCTTATGATTCTTTGTTTTGAAAAGAAAATATGAAGCATCTGGTTGGATCTGAGGTCAGAAGTTTAGAATGCCTTGTTGTTCATCGTGCTCGAAGAAGGGGTAAGTTGAGATCAAATTTCAATAATCAGGTTTGATATTATTGAAAGAAGAAAGGACATATTAAGGGGGATTGCGATAAATTGTAGAGCAAAGGTAATTTGACTGAAAAATCGTGAAAATCAATCAAATACTTCAGAGGAGACCAACATAGCCAAGAACTAATTCAGTCATGGAGATGTTTTGACGATTTCTGACATGGAATTCAAACCTGACGAATAGTGGATTTTTGATACAGCTTGTGCGTTCCATATGTGTCACATTCGAGTTACATCGAAATTTGTGTCGAGGTGGAGATTATAGGGATTTTTTACCCAAATTATGTTGAATTTTTGAGAAAATAGTTTTTCCTTCTTTCCATGTGTTTTTATTGGGAAAATGTTGTTTCCTGTATTTCACGTGATTTTTGATCTTGTTTCCATCTTTGTGGTATTTCTGGGGTTTGGCACGTACCCTTATAAATACTAGACTCTTTTCACAAAATTTATATTACTGAAATATAGAATAATTGTGTATGCACAGTTATTGTATTTGTTTTCTCCATATTAGTTAATTAAATAAAATGCTTTGTTCCTTTGCTAATTAATTATTTGCCTTTTATCTTGTTATTTATTTACGATCATATACTTCATATCGTGTTATATATATTACATCAATCCTTTTTATTTCCTAACAAGATAAAGGTGAAGACGCAGTGAATAACCCTAAGCTTGCAGTCGAGATTCCTTTCGTTGACTGGAGGAGCTCAAGTGCTAAGATGATAACACGACAATTCAAGGCGGGATCCCATTTCATGTCCCTATTCCTGCCTTTTCGAAGATTTTTCCATCCCATACTTGCTCATATTCCCTCTTAGAAGATCTTTTGGAATATCTCCAAAAGATCTTCTAAATACAAAATACTCTTTACTTTAGAAAGTGAATGCTTAAAATTGAGTTCCAAAAGACTCTCAACTTGAACTTTTTAAAATAGAAAGTGAGTTTAGCTCTCCAAATTTAGCGAGTCAAACTCACTCTCTATTCTTAATGTATAATGATTGTATTTAATAAATCACATATTTTAATATTTTATTTCTTAAACTATTTAAATCACATTTAAATTGAGTGTTCAATTGACATATAAAAATCATGTTAAATAAAATATGAAGAGAAATAAATAATTTTTTCTTGAGAAAAACAAAATTAAGAGTCAAAATAGAGCGCTTGTTGGAATATTTAAAATCTTAACTCTTTTAATTTAAAGATGTTCTCTATAATATATAAAATGCTCATATAAATAAAAGTCTAATGGAGATGCTCTTATGTAGGGGCAAAGCGGGCGAGGAAACCTAATCATCTTCCTATTTATTATTTTTATTTTTTTATTTACTTTTGAAAATATGATGCACTACTTTATGGAGAATGTGAAAATGACAAAAGTGATAAAAACCAGTGTGAATTACCCTGCTTCTAAGATCAGTTCATGCTTTCCAACTTTCTCTTTTTAAAGAAAAGAATATAGGTAACTTAATTGAATAACTGCTCTTGTTTTCCTCGACAGGTAATAAATTGCTATGATTATCACTACAAGTCTAAAGAATGGGCTTTTGCCCCCAAAAAAAAATAAATGTTGGGAGACGTTTAGGGTTTGCGAGCACTAGCCCCAACACTCATGTTCGTTAGAATAAATACATGGTTTTAACATGCATGTTTGGACCAATTTCGAAGAGAATCGAACTGAAAAGAGAATCCGTAGGAATCAAATAAATAGAACTATTGGCTCGATATTTAATTACTGCAACTGGTTCTCATTTGATCCAATATTTGTATCCAATCTATTCGTCTCTTTTTTCTAATAGTGAAAGCAAATTCCCTAGTTCTAGTTCTCACTCTGTTTTGGGGACCCCCAAGACCATCTTTCCCTTTGTTTCCTAGTCTATAAGTCCAATCTCATCTGCTAGCGGTTTTGCATTGCTTGGTTGGGACACATTCGCCAAATTCCTTCAACTGTTCTTGAGCTCGCAAGTTACTTATTGATGACTTTTTAGGTTTTTTTTGTAGTTCTACTATGCTCTCTAGTGTTTGTCTTTCACATTTTTGTACAAAACCTCAAGTTCCTCTTCTACTGCAAATTATTCATACCTTATGGATGTTGGAAAATAATAAGTTGCAGAACTCGGTAGAAGGGAAAAAAAAACGTATGGACTGATCTAGTCTCATTACAGCACGATATTCTAAAATGAAATTGCCATTACCTTTTTGGACAATCACTCTTAGAATACAACGATCGAACCATTGTGCAGCAATCATTTCCGAACTCTCAAATGTACTCCAAAATAATCTCTCTTTAAAACAGAATAATGTAATAAACAAATTTTTATATGTTTTGTAATGGTAGAATACTTTTAACTGCTGTAATCTCTTTGAACAATCACTCTCAAGATACAAGGATCGAACTATTTGTACAACAATCGCAAATGATTTCAAAACTCTCAAATTGTACTTCAAAATAATATCTCTTTAAAACAAAATAATGTAATAAACGAATTTTTCAGATGTTTTGTAGTGGTAGAATACTTTTCATTGTACTTTTTTTTTTTTCGAGAGAGTAAGGGATTTATATAGTTGCAAAAATGATAACTTCCACCAATAATAATTTTGTATTGAATGAAATATAATTGTGATTTTTATGATTGTGATAAAAATGTGTAACTCTGCAATTACTGGCTAGTTTTGACCAAGATAAAATAAATAAATAATCTGAAAATAATAAATTTTTATATTAATCAAAGAATCGTAGAGCCATCAAGACTTTATAATTATACGCATGGGACGTGAATTGATCCCTCGATCTCCCATATAAATTCCACACTTTTCACCAATTGAACACTTTATCCAATTTAATTAATTCTTTCAAACAATATATTTCTTTTATATATATCTAACTGTTAGGTCCAATGTTGTAATTGGCATATTTGTAAACAAAATGATTTTAATTGAACACTTGTAAAAAGTCAAGGACTTGGATGCAATTTTATATAGATGAGTTAAGTTAGGGTTAGAGGTTGCGGCGCCGAAATTTCGCTAGACTGTCGCCATGATTTGGCTCAAGCAGCAGAAACAGTAACATCGTCGCCCGCTTTTCGCCTCGCTATCGCTCGAGCGACATATTTACGCGGCTAGACCTAATTCGTGATTATGAAGAGTTTTACACGGCACATAACACCTAAACGTCCCCAACTATAAATACAAATGTCTGGGATGATTTTTCGGTGGTTGCTTCATTGTGCTTACATCACATAACACATTCACATCATCTTTTGAGAGATCCAAAAACACAACTCATTGGTGAATCATTCGTATCATTCTTGAGATCGGACAACCAAAATTTGGAAAAACATCAAGGTTCGTGAATGCAAAACACCTGACTTCCTTAACACTTTGAGGATGGTACTTTCTCAGTTGGACTTCAGAATTTTATGGAGGTTGGACTACAAGCGCAGGAAGAAGAACATGAATTGGTGATTTCTGGATATCCACTTGGAAGAGACAATTGGAAAAGATCGGGAGTCTGGAATTTACAGCGGATCTTGGAAGTTACAGGAGGTAGATCGGGAGATCTAGTAGGTTGGCTAGATAGTATCTATAGTAGCAGATCGTGAGTCTGGAGGAACAACAGATCTTAGAGATTACAGGAAATAGAACAGCGGGAACTAGTGGAATTTGCTAGGCTGGAAACCGACTGTAATCCATATTATCTATAGTGGAGGTAACTAGTTTGGTCCTAGAGTTTTTACCCAGTTGAGTTTCTCCGTCATCATTTTGGATAGAGGTGTCAAGATAGACGGGTCGGCCATGACCCATGAAAATCGGGACTGCGGGCCGACCCGTGACCCGTGCGAACGGTTCACGGACCAAAGAGTTGTGACCCGCGGGTTTCGCAAAAAAAAAAAACAAAAAATTTTGAAAAAAAGGGGGGAGAGAGCAACGGCTCTCTCTCCCAGCAGCCTGCTGCTGCGGCATAGCCTGCACGCAATTTTTAAATTTTTTTATTTTTTTTATTTTTTTGTAAATTACGAAGTTGTAACGGTAATAATATATTCAACATATATAAATTCAATTAATTGGTAGTATTAGTTCACTTCACTTTCTTCTTTCAACTACAAATATTATCATCATCTCTGATTCTCTATTATATTTCTTTCTTCTTACTACTAAACTGTTTAATACTACTATATTACTATATTATGGATTCTCACGATTTTTCGTCTCAAAATCCTATTTTCAATGATAGTTGCTCCCCAATAAATTTAGAAGATGATAATGTTGTAGAAGTTGGATTATCTCAATCATCAAGAAAAAAAACAAATATCAGAGGTGTGGCAAATTTTTACAGTAAATGAAAAGGATGGAAAAGCAGTATGCAATATCTGCAAAAAAAATTATATCTGGAGATATGGTCAAGGCACCGGCACACTATGGAGACACAAAGAGAAACATGTAAAAGAAACAGGACATTTGGATCATAGACAAACTCAAATTACTGGTTTTACTAATGCTAGTGGATCAGTCACTTTTACTAATTTTGTTTATTCGCAGGAACGAATGCGAGATGTCGGAATTTTTAGCAACTCGTGAGATGTCCTTCACATTTGCAGAAGATCGATATTTTGAAGAATTCCTGCAAAAGTACATTCAACCTTCTTACAAGAGTGTAAGTAGAAATACTGTTCGTTCTGATTCTATGAAATTATTTCATACAATGGTTAAGAATTTAAAAATGAACTTAAAAAAATTGATGGAATTATGTATTTCACGTCTAATTGTTGGTCTGGGCGAAATCATAATGGTTATGCTTGTATTACAGTACATTTCATTGATAATAATTGGTTATTGTATAAGAGAATTATTACTTTTCGTTTACTTGAATATCCACATAATTGTGAAAATTTGTGTGAAAATTTATTACAAGTTTTTAATGAATTTGGTGTGTTAAATAAACTATTTAGTGTTACCTTTGATAATGCAAGTGCTAATAATGCATGTATTGAGCTTTTAATTAGTGCGATTAGACCCCTATATGATTTTAAATTATTTCACGTGCGTTGTGTTTGTCATATATATAATTTAGTTGTGCAAGATGGTTTGAAATTAATAACACCACAAATAAGTATAATTAGATAATCTATTAATTATATTTCTTGTTCAGATTCTAGACAACAAGAATTTGTAAAAAATTTGGATTGAGAAGAAGAAAATTTGTTGATGATGTTCCTAATAGATGGAATTCAATATTTTTAATGTTAAAATCATGTGTTGGCTATACTAATGCTATTAATGCATTTGTTAATTCAAAGCAAAGTCAATTTTATATAACTGATTCGGACTGGGAAAAAGTATTTCAAGTTATGAAATTTTTGAAACCTTTTTATAAGGCAACAAAAGTTAGTTCTGGAGTTTATTATCCAACTAGTAATCTTGTACTTTTACAATTAGTAGAAATTGTTGAACAGTTTTTATTATTTAGAGACGATCCATTTTTCTTTCAAATTATTTACTCAATGGAGGAAAAGTTTAAAAAATATTATGAAAACATGCCACTAATTTTTCCACTAGCAGTTGTAATGGATACTCGCATTAAGTTGTTTGGTGTTCATTGTGCTTTAGAATCAATTTCTGATACACTAGCTTTTAACATAAATATTACAAATCGACAGTTGTATACTTTTATTAATGAAATGTATAACGACTATTTTATTAAATATGGTAACAATGAAAATATTTCTTCTTCTACAAACTCTAGTACAACTTCGAAAGGTAAATCTTCTTTTTTCTCCATAAAAGCTAAGAAACGTTGGTTCTTCATCTACAGCTTCAACTGCAAATCCAAATACCACACCTGCTGAATTAGAAAGATATTATCAATTTGATCATTATAGTGTAATACCTGAAGATGAAGTGGATAAATTAGATATTTAAGGATGGTGAAAATTAAATGAGTGGTTGTATCCTATATTATCTAAAATGGCACGAGATCTACTAACAGTTCCAGTCTCAACAGTTGCATCCGAGTCTGCTTTTAGTGCAGGTAACAGGGTATTGGACGAAAGAAGATCTAAACTTAAAGAAGATATTTTGGAAGCTCTCATATGCGTGAAAGATTGGATATTCGCGGATCGAAGGATACAAGATAAAATTATTGATGATATTGTTGAAGAATTCAAAAATCTTGCAATTCCTGAAGATTGATTGGTAAACAAAAATTATAGTTAAGTAGGTGCCAACCTAATTGGGTTGTACTTAAACTATAAATTATAGTAAAAGTAGGTGCCAACCTAGTTGGGATGTACTTATAGTATAAATATTTGATAATAATAATTAGACATACATTTTGATTTAGTTGTTATTTGTTTAAGTTAAATTTAATTTTGCAAAGTTTTAAATAATTCATGTAACATTAAATTTCAATTCTATGTAAAAATTTCCTGATATAATTATGAATTTATCATTTTATTCAATTCTTAATTTACATTTAACAAAAAAATATATTTTTTGCTATAAATATGAAAAATTCTATATTTTTATAATTTTATTTATACAATTATACGGGCCAAACCTGAACGAACCGCGACCCGCGTAACCCTTGACCTGCATGGGCTCGACCCGAATGGATCAGCGGGCGGGCCTGGGTTGTAGTCCAAAATTGTGGGCCGACCCGTAACAGGCCCGGAACCCGCAGCGGGTGAGCTTTTTTTCGCGCGGGCCGTTACCGGGCTTACATGTTGGCGGGCCGACCTGGCCCGGACCACCCGGATTTACACCTCTAATTTTGGAGTTCATTCTTTATTGTTTTCCATATTACAAACTGTGGGATTCAAACATAGGATAACTGAATTGTATGCTTAATCTTCTAGAAATTGTTAAAAAGTGACTTGTTGCTTTTAATAGAATAATTCCACACGTAAGGTCGAACTTAGTTAGTAAACTACGAACTTTCACTAACAATGGATTCCAACATCAGTGTGAAGCAAATGGCCAGTTGCTTTATCTAGAAATTCTCCATATCCAAATAAAGCTTAAATAAAAGTAAACGTAAGCTGTCTTTCTCAATGTTGGATTATCACCCAAATTATGTTTCTTATTAAGTGAAATAAATAACTTCAACTGAGCCAATAATGGTATTTACTTTGTCTGATATAATTCATTTGATCAAAGTGTAGAACCTTTGTTTTAACTTTTTCTAATTAGCAACCATTAAGAAAAGGGCAAAAAAGACAAACCCATATCGGACATTTTTATGTCAAAACTCAAAGTAGATTACTTGGTCAGACCTCAGAACATAACCACATTGACATGTCAAATTTCTTACACTTCAAAGGTTGCATGTCAACTTCAATATCCTGAATGGATTCCATTCCTAGAGTAATTTTGAAGGCATTCTAACCCATCACAACGCTCTTTAATCTAAAATGGATTCCATGTATAGCATTAAACTTGTAGATGCACTTTCAATGATTAATTCCCTAATTGGTATCATTAGGGAGTCACTAAACTTATAAAGTTTTCCCGTTAGTCATTGAACTTTATAAATTGTAATCACATCGGAATGATGGATGGAATTACATTTTGTAAAGTTCGGTAACTAACGAAAAAATTAATGGCCTTATGAAAACTTTACGCAAATTTCAGTGATCAATTAGGGAATTAACATTCAGTAATTAACAGGGAAATTTCGAAATTTAGTGATTAACGAGGAAACTTTTAAAGTTCAATGACCCATGGAGACATTGCGCAAAGTTTAATGACCAATCAAGTAATTAACCCCTATTTTTATTATTTTTTATGTTTTTTAGACGTTTTCTTACTTTTTTATTTTGTACTCATACCCCCACAATTTTATTCTTTCTAACATCGTAAAACTTAAGAAAGAGCAGCCTTTTATCCTAAAATAACCGACAAGGTTGTTTACTAATTTCTCTAAGATCAAAGAGACAACAAAGGTCCATACAGTCAACTATTTCGGAAGAGAACCCCATCAACATTAATCACTTGATAAAATTTAGCTTTGAGATTTATTAGATTCTTACCTAAATATGTTTATGAATTTCAAAGTTGAATAATATTAAGTGATCAATGATGAAGGAATTGTCTTTCGAAATAGTTGATTGCATGAACCTCTGTTGCTTCTTTGATCTTAGAGAGGTCGGCTAACAAACTTGTCGATTATCTCGAGATAGAATGCTATTCTTTTTTCTAAGTTTAGTGATGGTAGAGAGAATAAAAACGTAGGGTATGAGTACAAAAAAATAAAAATGAAAGAAAAAGAGTAAAAAACATAAAATTAATAAAAATGGGGGTTAATTACATGATTGGTCATTGAACTTTGCGTATTCCAAAGGGTCGCTGAATTTCAAAAGATTTTCCATTAGTCACTAAACTTCGCATAATGTTCTTAGAGGATTACTGAATTTCAAAGTTTCCTTATCGTTCACTATACTTTACAAAATGTAATCGCATCCATCACCTAGTAACTGATGTGATCACATTTTGTGAAGTTCAACAACTAATGAGGAAAATTCGTAAGTTTGGTGACTTCCTGAGAATTTTAAGCAAAGTTCAGTGATCAATCGGGGAATTAACCCCACTTTCAACACACGAAAAGTTTGAAATTTATACTTTCACGTGAACAAGTCATAGTGGATTTAAAGTTCAAGCGATGAGATCCCATTGGTGTGGGACGAAATTCCATTGGTTGGATTCGGGACTGAAAAGTATTCATCAATGGGATAAGTTTCGGTTCAACTTGATCAATTCATACATAAAAGTCAAACCAATTCAACTACATGATCAATTCATGCTTGAAAGTCAAACCGAATAATCAAAAGTTAAGTACAAAAATTTCTCCTTCTAGCGTATTGGAATGAGAATATATCTGCTCTCATTCACCACCCCCCCCCCCCCTCGGGGGCCCCCACCACCATAATCCCATAATAAAGCCTTTCATTTTTTCTTATTTATAGGAGTATGCTCCTCTGGGTTCTGTGTATCCACAAAACTAGGTTGAGGAAATGTTTTGTCCAAGTGCCTCTGCATGAAGAGGTAGGAGAGTGGAATGCAGCCACGAATGGTTTGCCGAAATCTATATATTGCTGCGAAATTTGCTCTTGCTATTGCTTTCTGCTTTCGGCAAATTATTCGTGGCTATGTTTGACTCTCTTCGTCTCATGCAAGGCTCTCTAGATAGGTAGATAGCACGACAGGAGTCAGAATAAGGGCACATTCAAACTTATAAGTAACTTTTTGCTTTATGCATTTTTGTTTAAGTTACAATTTATTACAAGAGTAGTCTTCAACATTCGCACATGAAAAAAGAAATAAATCAAAATTGTTCTTGAACATATCTTGTTTACTCTCGCCATAAAGAACCTTTTCAAGTTTGCAGATGTGTAGGATTCACTTTGTCAATAAAAACCTTCTGGTTTACTCATGCATGTACACAACCTCCTCGACTTTTCCATTTAAGAAGGCATTGTTTACATTAATTTGCCTAATTTTCCCATCTTTAATTAGTCACATCTAAAGTGAGTATTATTCTTAAGGTAGATGTCTTGAAAATAATATTTAATTCATAGATATGTAATACTGTCTAACAATATAATTTTTTAGATCAAGTAGATCAACGTATACGTAACTTTATTTTATTTACACTATCATTTTCACTCTATAGTACTCTTTTGTGTGATTTTTTCAACTCCTCACTATCTCTTGTTTTAGTTAAATCATTTTTCTAATTTTTATATTTTTAGTTGTTTAAATTTTTTACACAATATCATTGATTTGGAATGATATTGTGTGAAAATTTTTAACGAAAAATATCTTATATATATATTAAAAGTGGCTATGTAACGGAATTTCTTGTTTTTAACGGAAAAACTAACGGAATTTGTTGTTTTAAGAGATTATGTAACGGAATTTATTGTTTTAAACAGGCAGCTGCACCTTCTTTCAGTGTTTTTATCATAACTTTGTATTCCGATATTCGATTGAGGCAATTCAAAATGCGTTGGAAAGCTAACTCATCTGGCTACAACTTTGATTCAAATATCATTCTCAAATTCGATCACTTTCTATACCAAAAATAGGTCTCAATATGAGACTAAAACATCGGAGCATAACGTTTCGGTTGGAAATTGATTTGTGATCATCTTTTGACTAAATTTGATTCCATTGACGTCTTCCTTTATCCAATTGACTCCGAGCACTCTCAAATCCTCATCATGAGATTCAGCACAACTTTTAAATATATACATTTTAGTCCCCGAACTTTGGATCCCTTACAATTTAGCCATTTTCTCCAAATTTGTCAACTTTTGCTTATTTTCTTCGATCTCACCAACTTACATCACAACATTAAAATCACACATCTAATTATTTATCAATTACATAAACATTACATCATTAATTATTTAATTAACCAAAAAAAATACATCTTTATTAATAATAAATTAATTCTTAAACAAAACTATTAACGCCCCGTTTGGTACGGATTCTCCAATTTTACAGTAAATCAATTCTCATTTTCAACCACACATTCTTCAATAAACTAATATTTTTCATCATATCAATAATCTTATCTTCTTTTTCAATCACACATTTCCCATCATATCACTTTTCAAAATCAATTATTCCCCCAAAAAATCCCTACCAAACAAGCTCTTAAATATAAATTAGGCAAACGTGCATTACACGTTGCTTGCACCTAGTAAAAATTAGAAATATGAATAACTAAAACAAGAGATTGTGAGAAGTAGTTGAGTTGAAGAACTTACACAAAAGAGCCAGAATTTTTTGTTGAGTTTTGCTACCTTTTTTTTTTCACCACCTATTGACGGAATGACACTTGTGCATTATATCACTCAGGGTGTACACCTGAATGTCACTCAGGGTGTACACCTGAATGTACAAGTAGAAAAATCTTTTTTTTTTTTTGTTTGGGAGCCCTACAACAATCCACAATTCTGCAGCAATCAATGGTGCTAGAACAATTGGTGACGCAAAGATACGTCAAAGAGTAACAAGAAAAATATCTTTTTTCTTAGGAAAAAAAACCAACTACTAGAATTGCGTATACGAGTGGATGTTTTATCTCTAAACCACTCAATTGAACTAGAACCACAAGGTTCCAGTTGAAATTTATTCGATTCTAAATTTTATAATCGAGAATCGAATAGTTCTTTTTCGATTCTCGATACTAGCTACAAAACCAAATTTTGATTCAATTCCAATTTATATATATATATTAGTCTCCATGAAGTCATGATTTATACAAATTTATATGCATTTATATAATTAAGTGTCATATTGTTTATAATATAAGACGTACGTCAAGTGACATAACTATTGCAGCTCGCATTCTAGTATATATAATACTAAGATTTAATTCACCCTATTTATTTTTTACGATACTTTTTTGCTTTTTTGGTTGGTCAAATCATAAAATGGGTTCATTGTTAAGTTTGACAAAATTATAAAAATGTGAGTATATATAATACTTAGATTTAACTCAAGTCTTGACTTATTAAAGTTCAACCTGCCAATCATTTGATAACGATTAAATAAATCAAGCTTGCATATAAAAACACATTGAGAATAAAATATAAAGTAATTAATTTCTCCTGAAAACTTAAAAAACATTGTACATTTATATAAGTGGAAATTACATAGAAGTAGGTTTTTTAATTACCATTTCAAAAATTAGATTTATTTATACAAAAATCACATGATAATTCATCCCCCGTTTGGCCTTATTATTCATCATTAGATTATAATTCATTTTTTTCTCTCTTCTTATCAACCACACATTCTCCAGTACAATAATATTACACGTAAACTCAAAAATCCTTCCTTTTTTTTTTAACAACACATCCTTTAAAAAATTGCTATTTCTTTCATTATAATGTGAAATAATATGGGCTAAACGGTGCTCAATAATAATAATAATAATAATAATAATAATAATAATATAAAACTAGGTTATTATACCCACCTTCACCTGATTGAAATTCACTCCATTCTCACTCTCTCCACCCCATTATCCAACGATAGTCGCGGCAATGATGCAGTCAATGCGAATCGTCGTTGTAGCCACGACAATGATGTCGTCGTCGCTAGGCCTGGGCATGATTCGAGTTGGATTGGTTTTGAACTTATCTCGAAATCGAAACCAACTTGGTCGATTTGGGTAAATTCCAACCTAAACCCTAAACCGATCCTATTTAGTTGTTGAAACCAAATTGATTTGGTTTAGTTAGTCGATTTGAACATTTGTCTAAGTTAAAAAACTTTAACTGCCTATTTTGGGTTAGAAAATTTATTTGCCTATATATAAAGATTTTTTTGCTTGCGTAGTACATATTTATAATATATAATGATAGCTCAAGAATAACTAATCAAGATAGGGGTGAATTGGTTTTTAAAATTTTTCAAAGAATTAATCAAAATTCAAACAATTAAAGATTAAATAAATTAATAAATAGATTAATTCAAATAACAAGTACAAATATAAAAGCTATAAGTAAAAAAGAGAGATGATGCAAACAATATAATTGTGAAGGTTCGATCCAAAGCAATGATTTACGTCCTTTTATACCAAGCTCTCCAGCACGGGTAAGGCCTTTCACTATATTGATTGACTTATGGTGCAATCCAACCATTTACAACGCTTTCGATGACTTACAAACAAGGACTATCGATCCTTATATGATGTTGAGATTTACGGGACCTCAACAAGACCCACTGTTGAGCTTTCATAGGACCTCAATTTGACTCACACGATAACTTACAACAAAGAACATCGATTATTAAACAATGTTGATCTTTAAGGGATTTTAACACGACCCACACTTTATCAAAGTGATTTTACAATGGAATATATCTCTTGGTAAATAATACATACAAGTTAAGTACTAAGAGGGGCTAACACTTCAATGAATAGTATTAAATGATAGCTCAAGTGTTGGATGAAAAACTTGAATGAATATAATAATCAAAAATTAGATTCAATCAATCAAAGTGTTTCAATAAAAAGATGATGAAGAAATAAATGCAATGTAGGTTCAAAAATCTTCTCAAGATATATTTATCTTTAATGAATGATTGTAATAAATTAAATACTAAGAGAGAAATGAAAAACTTCAATGAATATGATGATTTTACAAGTTTAGTTCAATCAATCAAAATTTCAATATAAAGAAAAAAGAAAAGTTTATGTAAAATAAGTGTAAAGATTTTCTTCAAAAATATATCTTTTTTTTAAAATTGATATAAATAAATTAAGTACAAAAGAGGGATGAAAAACTTTGATAAGAGAAATTATTCAAGAAGTTTGATTCAAAATCAAAGTTTTTACTATGAAGAAATAAATGAAATGAATGTAAAAATGTAAGTTCAAAGAAGATTTTTCAAATATATTTCTCAATACAGCATTCTTCTAGTTGTTATGATGAATACAAAGTGAAGTAGTATTTATAACAATCAAAACGTAAAAAAAAAAAAAATTATGTCCAACCAGACGTCCGCCACTCATTCGGATGACCAACTAGCCTTGCGGTCGAACAGTCAAAAAACTGACCGTTGGGGATGAACCAAACGTCTGGTTCATCCATCCGGTAGAAGTTTTTCTGTCAAATCGAACTGTCTGATTCATCCGAATGTCCGAATGGTCAGTCGAATATTCGGTTGACCGTTGACTTTTTTTTTAAAAGAGATATGATCTAAATTCAAGTATCACTTTGAAAGATCAATCTTACTTTTGATCAAAAATATTTTATGCAAGTAATATGAAAATAACTGTGCACAAAATGATTTTTAAGTTATTGTCATTCATTACTAGAGATCAAAGTGTTATACATTTATATATGATCTCGAAAGTCTAGTCTTTGATCTTGGTTTGAAGTTTCTTTCATGTCTAGCTCTTAAACTCTTGGTCTTGATATTGATCTTTCTTGACGTTTGGCTTTAATGCTTGACTTCAATCTTGACCTTCTTTATGAGCTCGATTTGATAGTCTTGATTTTGATATTTTAAACTCTCGTCTCGAATAATTTGATTTGAATGCTTAACTTTCACGTTGATCTTCATTTTGAGTCCAATTTATGATGTGTTGATTTTCCGATTTATGATGTGTTGATTTTGATAATGCTTGATTGGTTTTAACATTGAACTATCATCTCTCAAAATCAATTGTTAGAAAAAATATTTATCTTAATTGTTATGATCAAAACATTAAGGATGAAATCAACCATAGATCAACATATAATGTATATGGTAAATGGTCATTTTTTTATAAAATCATCATATATAGCCGATAGTTACCAATAAGCTATTACATCAAAATGAAAAGCAATGTTACAATTTAAATTTGGAGTTTACAATAAAAAACTCTTCTCCTTACTTTTCTCTTCTTTTGAAATTTGAAGTTTTGGTAGAAAAAGTATAGATGGTAAATAAATTATTTGAAAAATAATTATATTTATGTTTGTATTATTTTATTTTTAAGTTTAAAAATATGAATTTTAAAATGAGCAAAAAAATAATTGAAAAAATGCATTAGCTGGTTTGATAGGTCAATTGACGGGTTGGTTGCTCAAACCACAACAAATCCAACCCGACTTTGTAATTGTTAAAATTAATAAAACCAACCCGATTTTTGGTTCAAATCGATCCATCGACCCGGTTCGATTTGGTTTAGTCAGTTTTTTCCATTTTTCGCCCACCCCTAGTCATCGATGTGCTCTCGCGATATCACTTGACGCTGTTGCTGTAGCAGCAATGATACGCGCAATGGTCATCGTTGACCGGATATGGTTTACGATCGATGGTTGTGCGATGATTTTGGAGCTATTTTGCAGTAGTTGTGCAATTATTTTGGATCTGATTTTGTGATGGTTGGCGAGTGATTGTGGAATGGGTTTTGTTGGTGGTGTTGGATGTGGTGATGAGGTGGCAGTGCTGTGAGGATGCGTTGGTGATGGTGGTGCCGATTTTGGGCTGCAATTCTAGCGGCATGACTCCTTACTGGTGGTGGAAAATGTGGGAAAAATCTGGAGTTTTGGGTGTCATAGTTTTTGGGGTAGGTCGTGGCTATTTGCAAATGGTGGTGATGTTTCTAGTTGGTGGTAAGGTGGTGGTGGTGGTGGTCATAGTGGTTGTGGGTGGGATGACGTGTGATTAAGGTGTTTGTGACCAATTATTTGATTGATTGTGATCAATAAATTAGTTAATTTATGATTAATAAATAATATGTGGCCAATTATTTGAGATTGTAATCTATAATATATAGGGTTAATTTCACAAACGGTCACTGAACTTACAGCAAAATCACAAAACGGTCACTGAAATTTCAAACTTGCACAAATGGCCACTGAACTTTACACACGCTTTCACAAACGGTCACTGAACTTTACATTTCTTTCAAAAACGGTAACTGAAGGACCGGCATGCCTTTAATTAAAACTGAAAGGACCAAAATATTTGAACGTAAATCCTTGAGGACCTCAAGTGCAAAAAATCATTTCCTTTCTTTCACTTGGACGATTTTGGAGATTTCCGGCAGCCACTTTTGGACCACCATTACTCCAAGCTCTGACCACATTGGCCACCGAACCAACATACCATCTCGAAGCCCACAATGCCTTCTTCACAACCCACCAAAGCACTGGCCGTAATCCCTTCGGAAGTGGCCGGAAAATCGCTCCAAAGCCGTCTGCCCACGCACAATGAAATGGCCGAATTTTGAAATTTCCGACGACACCCATGGCATACCCACCCTCCAGGTCGATCAAGCACCCTATTGCACCCATAAATATGTTTTCATAACATCAAAACTAGCTAAAAATCAAAATATAGTGCTGAATTTCTAAATGGCTCGAAACAGCGAACTCGCTGCCTTCAAGCCCATTTTTCGACGCCAGAGATACGAACCACGGTCTGGAACCACCACCATTAGCTTCTACTCATCAAGGCGAACAAGAAGAACATATGGGTCATCATCAATTTCCCTCGAATCAGCCAATTGGAGTTTATGCAGCCAGTTTCTGCGCCTAGAGAAAATTCGAGGGGTTTGAAGTGCAAATTTGGGTTTCGGGAGGGGTTTTAGATGAGATTTTCATTTGAGGTCCTAAAGATTATACGTTCATGTGTTGTGGTCCTTTAAATTTGAATTGAAATCATAACAGTCCTTCAGTGACAGTTTGTGAAAGACATGTAAAGTTCAGTGACCGTTTGTGCAAATTTGAAATTTCAGTGACCGTTTTGTTATTTTGCTGCAAGTTCAATGACCGTTTGTGAAATTAACCCATAATATATAACATATAACTTGTAATCAATAAATAATGTGACCTAAAAATTTGAATTGTAATTTATATTTTTTTTTTATTTGTGACCGATAAATAAATTGTGACCTATAATTTTTTTGTTTTATGGTCAATAAATAAATTCTGACCCATAAAAAATTTTATTTGTCACTATAAAATAATTTGACCAATAAAATTTTTGGTTTGTGACCAATTAATTTGATAATTTATGACCCAGTAGTATAAAATTGTGACAATAATATATGTAATTAATAAAATATATTTTTAATTAATTATTTCATAAATAAAATTTAATTAATTTGGAAGGAATTTTTCGCTTTTGCAAGGCATCAAATAGCCAAACTGCAAATATAGAAACACCTCGGCATCCACACCCGATGAAAAAACTAAGATACAAATAATCCAAGCACCATAGCATAAACAAACAATAATACTTCAGTTCTGCAGCACATACAGCAGCAGTAATCATCAGAACAAAGTAGAATGCAATACACTTACATTTATCAGGAAGAAGACGGCATCAAGGATGGATATAGCAAATAATATCCTGGCTATTTCCACTCCCTCATTAGCAACGAGGCGCCAAGTAACCTAGTAATTGGGTTGGAGCTGGATGTCACAACCCGCTCGTTTCATAACAAAGATGGTGGAATTATCTAGAACAAGGGTGTCTTGAGACTAATCCGGAAGGTTCTAGATAAGGATGGAACATGAAACCACCTAGAAGATCATGGATGATTCTAGATAATTAGCAAGTCTAACACTTGTAGATTATTCTAGAGACTCCTAGTTAATTCTTTGTAAATATCTTAGTATGGATAATTGTAGAGAATTCTAGAGAGGAAATATAGACCGTTGGATCAAATTGATCCTAGCCATCCATTATGAATGGCTTTACCTATAAATAGATAGGTAGGTTCATTCATTTGCTCCAAGAGGGAGTGAAGTTGTAAAGTGTTAAACATTGTAAAGTTTCTTTGTTCAATACAAAGCTTTCTTTATAAACACTTGTGTTCCTCTTTTGAATTCTTAAGTGGTCTACTTGGTGCCGTTCTAAGACCTCAACGCTAGAGTGGGAGGCTGACTTAGTGTAAAAACCGCAGGGGCGGAAGTTGGAGACACTAAGTGCCGCACGGTGCTTGGAGAAAACAACAAGTCCGTGACATGGAGCTGATATTATGTTTTCAATGGCACAATCCTATGTCTAATATGGCTACAGATTTCAAATTAATTAGCGACAGTATCAGAAAAACTACCTCCGGACGCCTCAGAAAGTTGCTTCCATACACCAAACAATCTTTGTATAAGCAAGCATACAATAAGCTAAATGTTGTCAATAGCCGTCCCCAAACAGTAAAATAGAAAGTTTTCTCAATCTATTTAAATGAATATCTATGGGGCTAATCAAAACTTATCTCCTTCATCTCAAATGAATAGTAGTAGATAGAAGGATATGCCAAGAGGATAGAAAGATGATAACAGAAAACCAAGACATTCTTCACAGTTTCCAGAAAATGATAAAAATAATTTCTTACCGAATAAATATTTAGGATTGTACATGGGATCAGTTCTCCCAGATCAAATCCAGCAAAACTGTGTAGTTTCTCTTCCCTATATGGTACAATTCTAGCCAGTAAGTTCAGAAAGAATCAAGTCAACAAAATGAGCACGCTGTTTGGCCAATAGGGCAATAAAACTATAATAATTCTTATCCGAATTTAATTATCAAATTTAACTTGAATGAAACAATTTCTGTTTCCTGTCGCTTTTCAAGAACCTACAAGCCAAACTACCCTAAAAAGGAAGTAAATCAGCAGCAGCAAATACAATAGATGCTAACTGCTAGTTCTGCAAAATTAACAACTAAAAGGAAAATAAAGATTCAACATGACCACTTTAAACTCATGCAATGGAACCCATTAAAGAATATGCCTCTGCAGTGTATACAAGTGGTTGCATGAACCTTCAAATATGGTTCAAAAAATGTCTCTGTCGTGATAGCTTCCGAGAAAATATTAATTTATATCAGAAAAATGTTGCTATATCAGCATGGGACGGGAGAGTCGGAGAGACAAATTGGTTTAGACCTCAATCCTTGCTACTCTTTTGCATTTTATATCCTAAAATCAATTTTCAAAGAGAAAAATGTTAAACAGAATAACGACAATCTCACTGGATATATATTGACATCAAATAGCTGGAGCATTCACATTAGGATCCTAAAATGAAATAAGCTATTCGTGCTCTTAGCAGTTCATTCTCAGATCCAATTGACACTAGTTGTTACCGTTTTGAGCAAACATTATTCTTTAGGACCCTAAAACCATAGCATTCCTGTTGTTAAGGCAACTCAAGCGATTTAAAAAGAGGAAATCATCATTTCGTCTTTTTGTGAACTAAACAGAACTATCTCCCTTATTATTTATCACAACATACTAAACCTCTTCTCTTTATTTAACATGAACAATCACCATCAGTTTCAAATTCAAAAAGGATTCTGAGGAAAAAAATAATGGTGTATCCACATTGTTTATATCGTGCTTTCAAATAAAAACTTCAAATGAGCAGACATTCAGCAAAAGAATAATCAGTGAACTCCCAAAACTCTGGCAAAAGTGACCAAATTACATCAACCTCAGCTACATTCTACAAGAATATTTTTGTGAGGATTATAACAAAAGACATGAAATCGCCATGATCAACAGATATTAGCTACACTACATCCAACAAGGCCTCAAAAGAAAAACGTAAACATGTCATAATAGTGTGTTTTAAGAGCCTTGGATTCATAATTGAATATTCATTGCAAAAGTGAGCAGCAAAAGCAGAGCCTGCAATCAATTAACCTCAAACCCCACTTTGCCAAAACGGGAGAGATAAAGTGATGTCTTGACTTCTGAGACCTAACACAAACTAAATCATGCTATACTCCTATGACCATTTTTTCTAAACCACCCTTGGTGGCACATTTAATTAATAGCAAATTAAATGAGAAGGGGGGGGGGGGGGGGGGGGACTTGGGATGACCTCTAATTAATAAAAAAACAAGGAGTGCAGGCAGGGATCATGTGTGAAATAGAAAACAGCAATCTATTCATATTCGTCATTATGCGCCAAGTTTTAAGATGCTAACCTTAGATTTCCATCCTCAGCAGTGAAGGGAACTGGTGCCTCACATCATATGAATGGGCATCAAGGGAACCCATCTAACCTCAGCATGAACCACTGCCATTATATTTTAAGGTGTCGACCAAACAGAGGTTTTCAAATACTCAAGATTCTTCAACGAACATTTTGGAAAGATAATTCAGTTATATTACTAAACATGAGATCACAGAATAACAGAAACAGATATAAAATGGTGGTCTGTTAAAAATCCAATTACTACACAGCTTAGTGACTTTGCTCAACTGACAAAATGCTTTGGTTCAGATTTATTAGAACAAAATCTACAAAAATAAGATGTAATTTGCCGCCCTTCAAAGGTCCATCACTCCTTTTGTTTTGTTAATCACGCTGTTGAACCAGTGTCCTACTCGACCAATAACAGTATCTAGCAGAAGTATGATGGAGCGGAAGCCATGTGATGCAGGCTTGGCAAATAATCGTAAAAAACAGCAAACTAACAAAATGACATACTGCCAGAAGGCACAGAAAAAGGAGGAACATTGAGTTTTCCCAAACACAAATAAGATAGATGAGAAAATCACCGAGGTAAGAAGCAAGAGCGTTTCACACAGTTTTCCTAAAAGAAATATCATCCAAAAGAAGTAAGAAGCTTCTAGTCCTTGCCCAAGAATTGTTCGGTTTTACTTCCCTTTCATTAAAAGCCATATGTGGATTTACTGTAGAATACCAATCATTTTCCTCAGTAATGGATTCTAATCCTCCATGCTAAAAACTGCTTCTCAGTTGAGGCTCCTAGTAGTTTCCTACTCCCACCTACGAAGACATTTTAGTTATTTTAAAGATTCTCAGACTAATTACAAGCTTCCTTTCCCTAGTTGCTGGTTTCCCTGGGCAGTACCTAAAAAAGGTAAAATCAGTGTTTTATAAATTCACCAACACGTTTAATGATATCACAGTTTTCCCAAGAAAACGGCAAGTCATACCAGTTATTCATTCTCCAATGTGGATGCAATATTTCCTTCATATTATTTTGCCACATAGAAGCTTCTTTGACCGACTGTCACATCCTGAAGAATCAATATGCCTTCTTATGTGCAACCCCCATTACCAGATGATAACAAGCCCATAACAATAGTCAAACTAGGATTTATATATGATCAATTTTCATTTTTAATGTTTCTTGGCTTCCAATACTGGGACAGAAAGAATGAAGACATAGGTGGTATCATTGTTGCATACCATTTGGAAAACATAAAAAGACAAAAGCAAACTTATTTATATACAGAGTGCCAAGTACTGTGCAAGGGTCCCTTTTGGCTAGTAAAAATCGACAAATTCTGAATAATACTGTTACAATGATAAGGAAACAGAAAAATAAAACAACAAACTAAACCTTGTTACATTAAATTTGTAGTCAACTACACGAGTTTCATTTTGTTCCTCCGTTCGCTATCTTGCTACATATGCCGTAAGATCCAATGAAACCTAAACATTTGCAGCCAAATCAAGCCATGTAACATGGCCTGTCGGATCAGCTTGTTCCACCATCTTGTCTTACTTGATTCTTCTCTCAAGTCTAAGTCTAGTGGCCTCACACTAACTCAATGGATGGAGATCAGTCACATAAACAGAATGGGACATTATGTAACGACCCGGCCCCATGCGCATGCCGTTAACTTATGTAATATCCGCACTGTGAGAGCTTGAATCCATCTTACCCCTCACGGATTTCTATCGCTTCTCCAAGATTCAAACCCTTGACCTTTCTCTTAAGAATGAAATTGGTACCAAGATTCAAATGTTTTATATTCGAATCTTAGGAAACGCGATAGAAAGCTGTGAAGGGGTAAGTGGACAAATATCCACCCAAAGCGGACAGTACATATAATATAATAGCCGGGCACTTAAGGTAGTTTGGTGTTAATGCACTTTTAAGAGAATCGATTTTAACTGTGCTAAAAAAGATCAGTTTTAGGAAGAATTGGTGAGATGTTCGGTAAATTTTTCTTTCATAATTGTTGCATATCTCAAAATCAATATTTAAGCATTTGCTAAACAAAAGTATTTTTTCCGTGTGTGTATACAATTACTAAGTTGGCCATTCATTATACTTTATAATAAGGTGTATTTTTATTTTTATTTTTTATTATTTTATTATTTATTTTTTTTGTATTACATGACTAAATTATATTCGAAACTTTCATCTTAGGAGTTAATTTTTCACTTATGCTTGCAAGAAGCTATTCGACTCTATAAGAATGGAACATGAAGGCTTCCCTCAATTTTGGAAAACAAAAATAGACTAGCATGCTTTCATTCTTGAAATGTGCACGATGAATTGAAACTTAGAATTTCGATTACAATTTGTTGTTAGGAATGGGGAATTAAACTATTAAAGTTAAAAAATTACATAAGAAGATAGGGGCAAAAGATTGCATAATAGGGAGAGATCGATGGGTATTACCTTGAAGATGAATCATGAAGGACTCTAGTCGAAAGAATGAAGAATCCTGCAATTAAGAGATAGAAATATTATGCACAAGCTTTAGGTAAGGATAATGCTTTGTGTAAACCTTGTGGTGTACACAATCTTTTACACCCCCTCACATGGAGGGGGGCCCACAAATATTTTATTGTGTGTGGGCCCCCCTCCATGTGAGGGGGTGTAAAATATTGTGTACACATAGCACAATCCTTCAGGTAATTAGGAGAGAGAAATTTACGCAAGTCCGAAACATGGACCTTTCATGTTCCAAGGGAGGTTAAATCGACATCTTTATTGAAAAAGTTCAAAAGCAGAATTCAAGAAGCTACTCCTTTGCTGCTTCTCAGATTGTGCTATCAGTTGCTACAGTTTCTTCAATATACAGTTATTTTTAAGTTTACCAATCAACTTTGTTTATTTGACAAGTAGAAGTAGGGGCTCTAAAAGAAAATCCCTAAAGGAGCCTTAGGCAATGTCAACCGGCACTTCAACCACTAAAATATCAACTATGCATATTTCTTTTTGTCCCTTCGTTTGATGTATTGTTACATCTGCTGTAAGATTCAATGAAACAAAACCCATCACAACCACATCAAGCCATGTTACATCACATGTCCGGTCAGCCTGTTCCACCATCTTCTCTTGCTTGATTCTTCCTTCAAGTCTAAGCTAGTGGCCTCAAACTGACCCAATGGAAGGAAAGAAGCCACATACTCAGAATGATACATTACTTAGGCAATGTCAACCAGCACTTTTACCACTAAAATATCAACTATTTATAGATTTCTCAATGGTGCAGAAATCTCTCGCTAAATTAGGCAGGTAAACCTCTCCCTCTTCTATAATATTGAGTTAAGATCATCTCTCTCTTGCAAATAAACGCCTCTTTAGGTCAACACAAGGCCTGTTTCAACCACAATCCATTTTTAGGTGAATATCCCATTTCTCATTTTCCAGTTCAACTACGACCATGTTCACATGATTCCATTTCCATTGCACTCACCTTATGGAACCTTTATCTTTCATGGTCCAATTCTCAGTACCACAAAGCATTATTGGTCTGTACAACTTAACTTTATAGATATCTCCCAGGAGGTTAAAGCTCCTGTGCATTACATCCTTTTCAAACAATCCATCTCTATTAATGATTAAATATAAATACCATTGAATTACTTTTGAAACATTATAATCTAGAGTGACTCCAAACTCTGTATTATGACTATGATTTCTCTCCACCGTCATCAACTCAACAATGTTATCAATGAGTTATATGTACCAAAAGCATGATCAACTTATACTATATCATCAAGGAATAGCATATGCAAGATACACCATCTTGGATGTCTTATATGCTCATTCATGATGAGAAAAAAATGCGAATCTTATAAGTAAAGAAATAAGGAAACGCCAAAACTCAGAAACTACTACTGAAAACAACTATGAATGCAGCTCAAGCACTTTTAGTTCTTTCAAAGTTAATATGCAGACAAAAAGAACTGTAGTGTTTCAGTATCACCTTGTCGAAACTTATCTAATCACAAATAATTAATGCTTTCTTAAAAAAAAAAAAAAAAAAAAAAAAAATATATATATATATATATATATATATATATATATATATATATATCACAAGCTGAGTAAAATTTAGCCAAATGAAAAATCGTGAGTTCAATTGCGAGAATATGGGAGAAAAATGGAAATTATACCAAAACCAATTCATTAATTCAAACACAAGGTCATTTCTGACATCATTTCACACCTAAAATAAATAGTATTGAATAATATCCAAAGACCACAAAAACAATCGGTCTGAGGAACTATCTTCATATCGTGAACTAGAAACTAGTTAACCAACTCGTTTACATCATGAGATTTTAAAAATTCCTCAACTCTAAAATTAAATGCCGACCAGACAACAAATTAGAGACGATAACCAACAAAAATAATAGAAGAAACATGAAATGCCCAAAAAATTGGCATCAAGAACATGTATTTATCGACTTCCCAAGAAAAAGAAGCTCTCGGTGTAAAGCCTTAGCCAAGTCCATTCTCCAGAAATCAGATGGTCCACTCTTTTGATGCACTTGTTATCCACGTCATAACAATCAAGACTCTCTTGCTTTGCATCCATCAATATTTTCCCATCCCGGAATTCTAATGGAATAATGAACTTGAGCATGTCATTGCTATATCCATTTAAATCGATACTATATTCCCAAACCCACTTCTGATTGTCATAATCTTTCATCACCCATATATCCATAGTAAATGGTCGAGTTGCATTGTCCACTAAGCACAGATCCCCCTCTAATTCCACCAAGGACCACATTCCATGCGGATCAAAACAATCCTCGGGTGGTAAAACAGTTCCAAACTCCTCCTTCTCAAGATCAAATGAAATTATAGCATCGTCACTCGGATGAGTGTAGTCATCCCAAAACATCCAATAGAACACATTGTTCACTAAAACACCCCACCCCCGAACCATAAAGGGACAATTGGCCTCCACCACCTTCCACTCGCAATCCTTCCCGTTGCTCAACCTCAACACCTCACACCCTATGTAATTATCGACTTGTATATCCAAGCTCTTATCAAACAAATGCACCAAAACATACTCATCCCTCTCCTTCACGTAACCCATCCCGGCATTCACCTCCCCAGAGGTACAACAACTAGCCTCCGGCAATTTCACCATTTCTTGGGTACTAGGATTGCAAACATAAAACCCATTTTCACTCACAAAGCAAATTATATCCCACTTGGAAGGCAACATCTCAATGTACTTCGCATCATCATTCAAATACAAAGAGAATTCAAGATTCTTAGAAGACCCATCAAAATTAAAAGAACAAACATCAATTCTTGTGCATTTCTTCATGTGGGCTTCTTGTAAAACCGGTGTCTTTTTGAGTAAAAGCAGATTAGGGTTGTTAAAAGAGAAGGCTCTGCGCGTGGAAACAAAGTATGGGTCTGTGATTGTTTCAAGCCATTGCTTTGAAACGCACTTGAACTTACCCAAAGATTTTACTGGGAGCCTGGAGAGGATGCTCGTGATCAGATCTGTGGGGAATGTGGGGTCCATCACAGTAAAAGCATCCTCAGAAACGGCATCGTTTTGGTAGGGTGATGGTGGTGACGATGAAAGTGGCAGTGATGGTGTCACGCTAGACGACTTTTTCTTCAACATTTTTTCTCAGTTTGTTGGTTTCAGATAGAGAGGGAGGTTAGAGCGAGAAAGAAACTTAAAGCATTGAGAAATTGGGGGAGTGACCAGTCTGCCGTTGCTGTTTTTGCTTTTCTTGATTCCTGACTCCGAACATTAGGTATACGTATAGGACCGTTCGAGTAAGGGAAACGCGTTTTCTTCTTTTTCGGGTGAATTGCAAATGTCATCCCTAACCTTTTACCAAAGTTGCTATATGTCCCTAAATATTTTTCATCTAGTTTTTGTCCTCGATCATTTATAAATTAATAAAATTGGTCCCTTTTGACAGTTTTCATCTAAAAATCTGTTAAATTTGTGCAAAATAACAATCTCGCCCTCTAACTTATATAAACCAAAGTAAAATACAACAACAAAGAGCAAAAACTAAATAAATAAGCAAAAGAGTGAAAACAAAAGAAAAGACGGATAAAAAATCACCCCACACCCCCACTTCTCTATCTCCGCATCTGGTAGGAATACCAAGGGGGTTTCCATACATGTTTGACTTTTTGCTGAATGAAAAAAGAATTGAGTGAAATGCATCACGGTGAAAAGAGGAATAAATAAGGGAACTTTCCCATGAACTTCGTGTCAATGGAAAGAAAACCCCCTACCCCGTATGTGGAAAGGGGGAGAACCAAAAAGTTTTACCCTAAGGTGGCGACAAAATCTAAAGGGGAAACCATGATTTTTATCAGCTACTACATGTATATCACGACTTACAAATTTTTATACCAATAAATGATGTGACGAGATTTGATTGAATCAAAATCTCACAAACCAAATAAAAAATTAAAATTTCCTTCACTTCCTTTTCGCGACCTTATCACTTTATAAAAAGAACTTCTAAATAGTGATGTACAACAAGTATTTTTCGTGTGAGGAAATGTTTTTTTTTTTTCTATATGTTGCTTATATTTATATTTTCTTTTTGTTTTGTCTTTTTATTGTTTTATGCCTTTTTTGTTATTTTATTTATTCTGATTTATTTAGGTTAGAGGGCACTATCATCATTTCTCACAAATTCAACATATTTTTGGTGGAAACTATCAAAATGGACCAAATATTGCTAATACATCAAAGGGTATGGACCAAAAATAGGTGAAAGAAAAAGATTTGGAACAGTATTACAACTTCGGGTAAATGTTAGAAACTAAGCCCTCTATTTAATTTAGATTTAAAAAAAAAACAATTTTTTAGTAAATTTTAATAAAAATTGTTAAGATATGTGATTGAAAAGGGATTGTACAAAATCTATAATTAAAATTAATTATTGACTTTTATTTAAATTTTAGTCCAATTTTAAATTGAACCTAAGAGAGATTAAATACATAATTTATTCTAAAACTATTTATTTTGGTGGTGTATTTATTCGGTGCCTGTTGATGTTGGGAGGTGTCTTGGGCCGGTTCTGATGCCTATGGTTTGCAGGCTGGCTTGGGCGGTGTGGTGGTTTGGACTGGTGGCCTGGGTGGTTGTTCTCGTGGTGCTTTGGATTGTGAGAGGGGCGTTCGTTTACTCGGTTTGCGGTCTCAAGCGGTCGGAGCTGGCGAAGGATTTCTACTGGGTTTCGCTGGTGGGCCTTTTTGGCTTGGCCGTGGGGTGGCGATCGGGGGTGTACTGTGTGCGTGTTGTTTTGGTGGTGTAGGTTTGTTGGTTGTTTTGAGGTTGTCTTTGTTGTTGTGTTGTTTGGTTTGTGTTGTGATGTTTGTTCTGTTTGTGTTGTTATGGTTCGCTGGTGTGAAGTCTAGACAATGCTCGTTCATTGTGCGCGGGGGTGCTTAAGTGCACTGCAGATTGCGTAGTTAGCTTTCAGTCGGGTTTCTCTTGTACTGTAAAGTCACAGATGTTTTTAGACTTTTATTGTCTGTGTATGTTGTCGGGTCGTGTTTGTTTTCGTGGTCTGTTCTATTTGTGGTTGTGTCTTGTATAGTAGTTGTTGTTTTGTTGCACTTGGGTTGCACTTAATCTCTCTTAGGAGGGCGATGTGTTGAAGGTTCTCCTCCTTGTATCCGCTTTGTGCGTTTTTAATGGATTGCTCTTTTCATTCAAAATATATATATATATATATACACACACTAATTTTCTACTAACATAACGTCACTCTCATTATTCACGATTCTCATTTGTTGACTTGCTTTGAATTGAGCTACTTTTGATAGAATTAAAAGTGCACAATTTCAGCTAACGAACAATACGATGTATGTATGGTGCCGAAGCTCTAATCTAATGCTATTAATAAAATGATACAACATTTTCTATTTATTTTAATGCTATTAATAAAATATTACGACATTTTCTATTTATTTTAGATTTTACATGCAGGTAAACATCTAAGGGTGCGTTTGATTATAATGGTGGAAAATGGGTGAAAAAAAATGAATTCCAGGGAAAATATTTGCCAATAAAAAATTTTACTGGGAATTGTCAATTAGTTGCGTTTGATTGGTATAATTTTCCATCTAGAAAATGTTGAGATTTCCAACTTTTGGTGTTTGATCGACTTTGTTTTTTATGGAAAATTATGATTATTTGTGCGAAACTATCCAACTAAACAAAAATTTTCCGACAACATCCGTTCATCCTCCAGCATCAACTCCGCCTGCGCCTCACAGCCTCCTCCTACTCCAACAACTTCTCCACCACCTGCAAGCCCAACTCCCCAAGCCAACTCTCCTCCACCAGCTTCATACCCACCACCGCCGCCCAGTCTCCTTCACGGATCTTCAATCCGTGATTTGAGTTTACAATAAACAGGAAAAGGGGCTTGAAACAAATCAATTCACAATATAATTAAACTAAATTCAAGTTAAACAGACAATTGATACATCCAAATCACTTCAATTGAATACAAAGCAAAAGAATAGACCTTCAGCTCCAGTTTCTCCACCAATTCCTCCCGCATCAACCCCACCTCCGACTAACTCCTCCACCGTCCCAACAGGTGGGAATTCGTGAACTAGAAATGGCTCCGAAATTCGGCACTGAAGAAGACGTCGCTTCATTTGAAGAATCGATTCCCAGCTAAGAAACGAGATTCCGGAAATTCTGGGTTTCACCGAAAATTCCCAGCTAAGAAGACGCCGAAAATTCCCAGCTAAGAAGACGCCGAAGACGTAGATCCCCAGCTAAGAAGACGCTGAAAATTCTGGGTTTCACCCTCCCCCCTTCTTGACCCATAGGAGGGTATTCTCCTCCGTCGCCGTCGTCTGGCGGTGGTGGAAGACCCAAACGCCCCCCAAGAAACGGGCGTCGCTTGCGGGAGAGAAAATCCACAGGTGGATTTCCTTCTTCCAGGGAAAATCGATTCCCAGCTGAAACGAGAGAAAATGTTTTGCTCAATTTGGTGGAAAATAGGTCACGTGAGGGTCAAATGAGAAAATGTTTTGATTGGAAAATTTAACCTGTCAAACATATCAAAAGTGGGAAATTGAACTTATTTTCTATCTTTCAACGAAAAAACTGCCTATCATACAGGGCCTAAGTTTCTTTACACTTCGACTTGCTTCACGTCTCTGACAAAAAGTTATATTTTTCTTGCGCTTAACCCCTATAATTGGGTCGTTAGCCCACAAGTCCGTTGAGCCCATCTTATGATGCTCTATCCCATTAGTCTAACGCGGCTCACTCAAAATCTGGATGCAAAGACTAACCCCATGCCCCGTCCATTCCACAACAGCCCATGGATCCAGTTGTGGACCTTTGAACTGTAAATAGGCATGGCAATGTGGTGGACCTCCCCCGCACCGCCAGGCATTTCCCCGCTCTGTTATCCGTTTAATTTTTTATTTTTTTTAATTTGTGATAATACATTTTATTGCACTCATTCATTAGATTGAAACAATAATATATTTTTAAATCTTTACTTATTTTTAAAGTTAAATTATTTAAATATATTTAGTAAACTAAGACTTTTATTATTTGTCATATTTTTTAGATAATTTTAGTTGTTATTTTCTATTAGAACTAATGAAATTTCGTAAAATTTTTCATTTAAAGTATTGAATTCTAAAAAAAATAAAAATAAAAATAAGCAGGACTAAGCACCCGTTACCCGTCCACGCTCCAAACCCACTCAGTTCCCGACCTGAATACCCGATTAAGCAGGTAATCCCCACCACATTCGGACGGGATCCCGCGATTATCGAGTTTGTCGAGTTTTTTTGTCATCTCTAACTATAACCTGTATGGAACTATAACTACTATCTGCTACACATTCGGGGACGAGACAAATACGAGCTACAAATCTGAATTAGCGCTTACAAAAGATCCTTATATAAAGGACAAATGAAAACATGCCCTTCACATGACTCCATTTTTCCAAAACACATTACCACATTATCCTGTAAAATAATATTACGTGTAATTCCAAATTTTTTCTTATTTTTTAACCACATTCTCCAAAAAAATCACATTTTCTCCAAAAATCTCGTTATATCGAGTATCATGCACCACCATAAACAGTCCCACTTTCTATTTTTATTATGTCCAGCATAGGTTATGACAACGTGGTGCATAGAACATGAGTTGAATTTGCTGCTAAGCATATAATCTTTTATTTTATTATTATTGAACTGCATTCTTTCGTAGAATCAGAAGAGCATTGATATAAGATGTAGCAAGAAATTTTCACGAAAACCAAACATACGCAGTCCCTCATCCCTTCCGACACTTGAGTTCTCATTAAACGTCCTGAGGGTGACAAAAGGAATAAATTTGATAAAAGTTGTACAACATAAGTTCTGGACATGGCAAAACACTTCATAATCTCTCTTTAAGAGGAATACAACATATTGCTTTGATCGGAAATTAGGATCATCTGCAAAGAACAGTTTCCATGCCCTAAAACATAAGAGTCCACGTTCTTATGTACTTTTACATTGTTAATATCTATTCCGTTCATCTCAAAATGAGAAGCACTCACATAATGAGAAATACCCATGGTGTAATTACAAGATCCAAACAGATTCAGCCAATCATCGGTACCAAACAATGGGAGTTGCCTTGTTCTGGGGACTGGGGAGGCTGTGGAATCATGCAGGGCTGCTGTTGCCAGTGATGCAAACCTTCACTTAAACTCATTCCACCAGACTCATGTTCAAAGCCAGTTCTTATGTACTTTTACATTGTTAATATCTATTCCGTTCATCTCAAAATGAGAAGCACTCACATAATGAGAAATACCCATGGTGTAATTACAAGATCCAAACAGATTCAGCCAATCATCGGTACCAAACAATGGGAGTTGCCTTGTTCTGGGGACTGGGGAGGCTGTGGAATCATGCAGGGCTGCTGTTGCCAGTGATGCAAACCTTCACTTAAACTCATTCCACCAGACTCATGTTCAAAGCCAGTCTATTGTCAGCTTCAATATCCATTGTTGACTCCCCTACTTCTTCAGGGTCCATCATATCTGTCTGAGGAACCTCAAAACCCGGCTCAGAATAATTATGTGATGGCAACCACGGAACAACAGCCAGACACTTGTTACTTGCACCAGAATTCTCACTCTCTGTCACAATCTCATTGCTCTCTAATCTCCAGTTGTTTAATTGGCTAGACCACAAAACCTTATCTACACAATATACACAAACTAGTTATTTGTTTTCGAAGCTTCTACTCAGAAATCAAACCATACAATGCCAAAAATATCATTTCCATTGGAAACATCAATGTTTTAACCGCACATTTACACAATAAAATATTTTGCACGTAAATCCAAAACTTTTCCCTTCTTTTTAAATACACATTCTTCAAAAAATCACCATTCAAAACTTCATTTTTTTTCCCAATAATAGCCATCAAACAGGAGCTTAAATCCTGAATTTGGACTTTGCATAGTGACCAGAATGGTACCTAAGGACCAACTAGAAGGAGATCACGACCTATTACTTAAAGCATTACTTCTACTACATTTAATGCCACACATTGTCCCATTATAATACCATAAAACCAACATTTTTCCCCTCATGTGCTGTCCACTTTTCTATCACCACAACCCGCCAAAGTTCACTATGCTTAGACAGAAAAGCAATTAACTATGTTTGCCTATAATTAAATCCTTCTGCATATATGGACGTGTATACGATCACTTGCCAACTATGAAACATCGACATGGACAAGTGTCCGACACGTCGACACATGATTTTTTGAAAAAATATTGACACGATACGTTGTCGACACGTTGATTAAATTCTTTAAAATTCTTCATTTATATAGTATAAATTTAGTTTTATACTTGTTATTATTTTTTTCTGTTGAAATTTTTTAATTATGAGTACCTATTTGTTATTTAATAATAACTTTGAATTAAAAATATATAATATTTTTGATTTAAAAAAATTTGACCATGAAAGAACGTCTGAGGAGTGTCGGTATCCATCGAAGCGGACACGTTACCCTAGTTGAAGAGCTTGCCAAAGCAAAACTAAAGAAAATAAAAGGTTGTCCTTTCCCAGTAATTCACGGAGTATTACGTTAACTCTGTATAGAATTATACATAAACATGACTTAGGTGGAAGCTGAAGACTGAAGCTGCATTTACCCTTAAATCATAATGTGCGAAAATTGAAAAAACACTATTTTGATATCAAACAGACCAGAACACGACTTAGGTGGAAGCTGAAGACTGAAGCTGCATTTACCCTTAAATCATAATGTGCGAAAATTGAAAAAACACTATTTTGATATCAAACAGACCAGAACAGACCAAACCATTATAACACCAATACGATCAGCTCAACATTCTTTCCCAACCATACTTTCTTCCAGATGAATACAGTGAATCTATATCAGATTTAAATCTTTTTAATCGCACTTCATTCATGTAATAATTTTCCACAAATTTTAAATCTAAAAGAGAGCAGATCCGTGTTTCACAAAATCCAAACAAGATACTTGATACTTGCCTGTGTAAGCAGTAAAAAATAAACTCAATAAACGAAGAAGAAACGCTTACATTTCAACCCCGAAATCAGGTCGGGATTTACAAAAATCGAGAAATTTGAAGGGGACGGCACGAGAGGCGCGTTCACAGGATTGAAAAGCACGAGGGACCTCTCTTGATTCTCCGGTAAGCTCGGCAATTCGCCAATAGTCAAACCCTCCGTATTCCCTACTAATCTCTGTTCCGGTACTGAATGTTCAAACGACATTGGAATTTCAGATTCCTCCTCCTCTATTACGGGCAATAAATCAACATCCTACTTACATACACACCAGTAAGTATATAAAATTACCCTCAGTTAATGACTTGATTACCCACGCAAAACAATAACATCGGAAAATAAGTAGTCAATAATTTAGCACCAATTCAGAAATTAAGATACAAATTTATTACCAGTCGACGAGTTTTTCTAGCGGGAGACGAAAGGGAGAAATCTGAGAATTCATTATTGACGTCCTCAAGTTCCTTCCTCTTCATATTCAACCGGAAATAACCGTCCATGACTAATATCCAATCAAATTGATTGAACCACAAACAATCCCCAAATTTAGATGGGAAATTATGATTGAGAAAAACACCCTAGAACAGTTTTTTGTTCTGCTGATTACGCACCAGAAGGCTAACGTACAGTTGATTGTTGGTGTAATAGAAGCAGGTGCGTGGTTCCTAGACTTCTCCAGAAGCTGGGACACAGAGCGAGAAGCAATTTTTAAGCTTTAAAGTGTTTTCATTTCTTTAATTATTTAAGTAACTTTTTTTAATCATGATCCGTTTGATTGCAATATTGAAATTTGGGTAAAAAAAATGAATTATAGGGAATTGAATTGTCTAAAATTATTTTCTTGAAAATTGTCAATTAATTATGTTTGATTTGTTACATTTGTATAATTTTCCACCTAAAAAATATTGAAATTTTGGATCTTTTGGTGTTCGTTTGACTTTGTTTTCCAAAAAAATTGTCCATTAAAAGAAAAAAATTTACAATTGTCCATAGAATTTGTTTTCATTACCAAAAAAAAATAAATAAATAAAACCCGAAACACCAAATCCTACCAAATTGGTGAGAATTCATTTTCATCAAAAACAAGGAATTGGATGCGTGTGAGCCAAACCTAAAAAATGAATTGCTAAGAAAAAAATGTGTATCAAACATGCCTAAAGTGGAAGATGGAATATGTAAAATTTAGGTGGATCGAACAGGGTCTTAATATTTGTTTGGTAAAGTTATTGTTTGTTAAACAGTCTATCAAATTCCATTTTTAATCACGCATTTACAACTTTGATTCACCTTTCGTCATTCATTTTATGAAGTCTATCAACATTTAGCAACGTCAATACGAATTAAAAAGGGAAAAGTTTATGCATCAGGCATTTACTTTACCAAAATTAAAAATCAGGTACTCAAGTTTAAATTTGTAAAAGTCAGGTTTTTGTTTTTAATTAATTAATTATATTTCATAATTATTATATTAAATTAAATATTTAACTGTAATATAATAAAATCAACCCACCCCACTCCACCTCACCCCACCTACCCCACCACCATTGCTCCGGTACTACTCCGGCGACCGGTGATCGCCCGATTCCGTCTGGCGGATCGTCTGATCCGATCAAAGCTCCGTCCGGCGACTTTTCGAGGTCACGTAACAAGAAATTTGTAGGTCACGGGTTATTTCGAGGTCACGAGATAAAAAAAATGTAGATCGCAAATTATTTCGAGGTCAGATTTAAAATTTTATAGGTCGCGATTATTTTCGAGGTCACGGATGAAAAAATTAAGGTCACGATTCTGTTTTAAGTTACAAATTATCAATTTCTGAGTCACAGTCACAATTTCGAGGTCACAGACACCCACCTAGGTCACAGGTTGAAAAAAATGGTAACTTTTACATGTCACGACTCTGTTTCAGAGTGAGTCACGGACGACCACCTAGGTCACAGACACAAAAAAAGACAACCACAGTTCAATATCTAGGTCACAGACACCAAAAAAAGCAAGGTCACGGACCCAAAAAAAAAACCACCACCAGCCCGACCACCGATAACACCGTCGACAAACAACAACACAGAGATCCGTCGACAACCAACCACACAGACAGATCCGTCACACCACAACTGAGAAACCACTACAAAATCACCACCACCAGCCCGACCACCACCTAAGCATTTTCATTTTTAAAAAAATTCACAATGTGCAAATCACCAACAATATTTGAGAATCAATAAAAACACAATATCACCATAAATCAAAAACTCAAGATCTGGTAGAAGGTAAAAAAAACAAAATCAAGATCCCAGATCTGGATCTCGACCGGCAGCGGCCAGCTGCGGCCAGCGGCTCGGCTCGGCGTCGCAGCACGCTTGACCGGCCGACAGCCGCCGCGGCACTGCGACGCCGTGGCGAGCGTCGCGGCTACGGTCGCAATGAGCTGCGGCGACGTGCGACGTTGTCTTGCTCACGGATCGCAGGGTGAAGAAGGGAGGGGGGAAGAAGGGGAGGGGGAAAGAAGGGGAGAGGAAGAGGCGGCGGCGGGCGGTGGCGCGGACTGGCGAACGGCGACAACGTCGCGGCGACGTTCTTCTTGCTCGTTCAAGCGATCGCAGGGGGAGGAAGGGAGGGGGAAGAAGGAGGAAGAGGCGGCGGCGGGCGGTGGCCGGTGCAGACGGCGGCGGTGGAGGCGGCGGTAGAAAAAGGAAGAAGATGAAATAAAATGAATTGGTTTGGTTAGGGTTTTATATTTAAATGAAGATGGTGGGGGTAGGTAGTAGGGTGGGTATATATTTAATTTAATTTTAAAATATTATTATTAATATTAATTGTAAAATTAAAACCTGATTTTTGATTAAATAAACTAAAAACCTGATTTTTTAAAAGTCAAAACTAAACACCTTGTTTATGGTAATTTTCCCAATTAAAAATAACTTCCATTCAAAAAAAAAAAATTTTAAAAATAACTTATCTTAATGCTTTACCTGAAAGCAAATTGAAGGCAACACAACAGTTTATAAAATAACCTCCAACCTATTAAGGGTTTAGGTTAAGGGAAATGCTACGTGTACATAATGCACTACATAATGCATTACACCCCTCTCACATCGAGGGGGGTCCACAAAGAATAAAATATTTGTGGACCCCTCTCCATGTGAGAGGGGTGTAATGCATTGTGTACACCATGAGGTGTACACATAGCATTTTCCGACATAGCATTTTCCGTAGGTTAAACATCAACAAAATGAGCACTAAATAAATTACATGAACCCCCATTATTTATATTATTGACAGAGAGACCCAAACAATATCTACGAACTGTAAAGAATCTGTTGTTCAAGAACCAAAAGGGATTCTGACATGACTTCTTCTAAGCCATAACTCATACATAACCATATGAAAAGCATCAAAATCAACTGGAAAATTATGCCATTGAAAATGCTTCTGCACTTTCATTACATTATTCTGCAACTTCAAGTACTCCTCCAACTCAATTCCTTCAAGTATTTTCTTCAACAATGGAATATCCATCTCTGAAAGGACAAGAGAGAAGCTGTTCCAGTTCAAAATGTCAGCATATGGGAGATCATAGTGATCTGCCAAAACCACAGGGACACAGCCGTAGTATAAAGCATCACCAATACGAGCTGTGTTTACTTCAAATCCTTTGGCGTGGATGCAATATTTGCTACCTAAAAGTGCTTCTGAATACGGCGTTTTCAGGCGAGTGCGATGGATGGACATGCCGGAATCGTTTTTCCAGGCGTTAACAAGAAACTGTCGAACACGAGAGTTCATTGCTCCGGCGTAGAAAGCTAGCTTTTTCCTACGATTTCGTCCAACAGTGACTCAAAACTTTGTGAAAAGTGGGCAATTTACATTATACCATTACATTTAGGTTGTATTTACAATCTGCATACTATATTTTTCTTATTTAATAAAAAAACATACAAATTTGTAAATATTTATATTTTTTTTTCCTTCAAAAAACTTGGTTTTTTTTACCAATAAACCCACATTTGGTTTAATTAAAAATATTAATAAAAATTTAAGTCAAAGTCAATAATTAATTTTAATTACACATTTTATGTGACTCAAAATTTTTATCAACTTTTTAATTATATATTTAATCTTTTTTTTTATTTATCAAAATCTACTAGAAGCAAAACCACACAGGTGTTACATAAAATTCAGTAATGCAAAATGTAATTTATATAATTTTTATAAGCAATATTTATATTTGTCTCTCTCTTTCGGAAGTTTATTAGTAAAATAAAAAAAGAACACCAAAACAGAAATTTTTAAATTATATAGCAATACTTGAAAATTTGTTATAGCCCCTGTTTGGGGCAAATTATTTGCCCAAAATAATGAGAATTATAGCCGTTAACCATCAAATCATCTGAAAATTGTTGACTTCTCAAGTCTTGTATGAGACCCAGCTTTGACTCCAAAGGCTGGAATTCTCATTCTTTTACTTAAAATAATGAGCCTCAAACAAAGGTTAAATTGCAAAATGGTATAAATTTACAACAAAACTTAAAATAAATAAGATATTCATTTTAAGTTGCAAAATAATAAATAATATAAAGTATTAAATTAGTATTAATTTATTTTATTTTTTATATTTTTATTCATTGAACACAAATTATTTATTACGTGATGACAACTAATAATTTCCATTTAATAAAGTAGAAAAAAAAAATCAAATGTAGTTTTTGCTATATTTATCAAAATTTATTTCTTAGATTTTTTTTCAAGCTGTAGTTTTAAGATAATGAAGATCGTAATTTTTTTTATATTATCTACCATCTCAGCTTTTAGTAATTAAATTTTAAAACAATGTAAATTTAAAAAATATGGTATGTAAATTGTAAATACACCCTAAATGCATGGTGGGTTCCGTAAATTTCTCTTAAAAAAAGTAATATTTAAAAGAGGAAATGGCTACCTTTGAGATGGTGCACGAATTGGGGGTTCCCCTTTCCTTGGCCAAATCTGTGGAATGGATGCATCTTTATGAGTAACATACCCCGAAAGGAAATAACTTGATGAACAAACAACTTGAATTGCATTCAGTTTCACTTCAACAGCTTCTTCCATGGCTGTTCTCCCCACAGAATGACACGTCACGTAGAAATGATCCGCGCCACCACTTCGGTTCCAATAAGGATACTTAACATTAATGTTGTCGACATAATTTTTGATGAATTTCTTAATCCCTCCAACACCAACTCTCTTGTCATGTCTCAATCCTGCTATTGAAAATGGCATGTAGAAAAGGTCTGCTTCTGAAGAGTTATTTGTTATGAAATGACTTTTGAATAGAGATTTCTTGAAATAACTTTCACTTGCATAGTTGCCACTAGGTTCATAGTCCACCGGGAGAAGAATATTTGCGAAGGGATCATTTTTCGTGTGGGGATATACGTAGATTTTTAAGCTTTTGTTCATTTCCTTGTAGTCTTCCTCGAAGAGAGTTATGTCATGAAATACTTCATTGTTACTCTCTTTGTTTCCTGAAACCAAAAAATGAGTCGTGTTTTACAAAACGTATCAAATGGGATGCTAATTTCCTCCATGACAAACACATTGACTAAACGCTAGGAGCATGTTTGAACCCGACTTTTTTGACAAAAATGCATTTTGAAATATTAATTTGATGGAGAATGTATGGTTAAAAAATAAGGAAAGATTTTGGACTTGAGTGTAATATTATTTTATTGAAGAATGTATTGTAGAAAATAAGGGAAATGCATAAATATATTTTGAAAATAATAATAATCAAAAAAGGGCTAGATATCTTTAGAGTTATCAGACTGACCACCTCACCATCAAGAAAGAGATGTGTGGACATGCGGCCATGCAATAAGCACATAGCGAACTACTCTTTCGTCTTTTACTAAAGAGATGTGGTGAGGCCAAAGGTATAATTAGTCATCCTTAAGCCACAACCACTAAATACCCATTTTCTAATGACTTAGGCCTTGTTTGGGAGGAATTAAATTTTTCTACAATAAATCAATTCTCATTTTCAACCACACATTCTTCAATAAAATAATATTTTCCATCACATCAATAATTTTTTCTTCTCTTTCAACCACACATTTCCCATCATATCACTATTCAAAATCAAATTTTCCTCCAAAAATCTCCCCCAAACAAGCTTTTAATTAGTAGCCTAATTTCGATGCTGGCATGGTGGATTGATGTTGAGGTGGATAGTTAAGGTCCAAATCGCCAAGCATATGGACAATGCAATTATTGATCCAAAATTAATACTTTGATATATTATTTTAAAAATGGTATTATTATTTCATTAAATAAGACAAATCATCTGATAATTAATATTTAGAATTAGCAAATAGCCAAATATTTACTGCAATAATCTTTATTTAATTAGTGACTGATTCAACATTGAAATATTATTAGCCACCTTGTTTGACGTACATCACGACTACATACATTGATGATTGACCTACCCCCTGGGATACGCCGAAGAAGGCCAATTTTGTCAATTCCATTACTATTGGCATGAAATTACTTGCTCTAGAAGTTCAAGCATTCCATAAGACTTGTGCATGAAGAACATTCAAAATTCCACATCTATAATTGATACATCCACACCCTTTTCAACATATGAACCTAAAGGATGCTGAACAAGAAAAGCCACCTCTATGTACCTTCCACCTATAGGACAACCAAAGAAACAAAAACTTTCTCCCTTTCTCGCTCGACTCTATAGTCTTAAAAACACTATTTTTTTGTAACAAAAGTCTCTAATATAGGAGTTGTTTACAATGTTTTTTATAAAAGTTTAACTGATACTGATGAAACGTGTGGTTGAGAAATTGATAAAAATTGTGGGTCTATGAAATATGTGATTAAAATTGAAGTTTCATCGGTTGAGAAGTTGATAAAATTTTAGAAAAGTTATTTCAAATAAGCACGTGATAACAGAAGAAACCATGATCATGAAAATGAAGTTTCTTACCACCTGACAACTGAAAATGATCAACATCACCCTTGCTAACATTTGATAAAGGAGGGATTTCACTGAATCCCACTGGTTCTTGAACTTTAGCATCATCTTCACTGTCATTTGTCGAACCCGGGATTTCATCAAGAACCGAACTGTTAGTCCGTTCCTCGAATGAAACTCTTTTAATCAAGAGAGGATGCACACGTTCTGGATTAAGTTTTGAGAACTCGAGAGGAAGATTCACATGAAGCCGGGTTTGCCCCGGAACAATATCATGTTTCAAGGTAGAAGATATGGACAAGAAAATGAAAAAGGAGGTCCCAAAAGCCAAGAAAATAGGTACGAAAAACAAGCCTCTTCTTGAATCTTTGAGCAGGCGAAGCAAAATTGTAACAGCCATGGAGTATGCCATGTCTCACCACACGGGGAGAGAGAGAGAGAGAGAGAGAAACTTAAAGGACTGAGTCTATGATCATGTTATAATGTTCTGTACGAAAATTTCACCCCTAGTGGTTTTAAGTTTTAACCAAAATTATGAACAAGTATTTTGACTATAAAATTGATTATTTATGGAATAATCAAGTCGGCTGCTTGAATATTTCTATTATCCAATATAAATAGTTTTTATACAAACCGTGCAAGTAAGCTTGAAAGCAACAGATTAAAATAGATAATACTAGTTGTCTATGTTAAATACATATCAATGTGCATGAGGTTGTTGAGGCATCAATTGAACAAGTTTTAAACTCTAAAATTTGAATATTCTATTGATTGGAATATTTTTTCTTCAAACATAGTTTAGAATACTGTTAGAAATTAATATATATTAGTATGTTGAATTTGATTATAATTTTATTGGTAACAAAAATTATAAAGTTTTCACATATATTCACAAAAAAAACTAACTAAAGTCTTGAAATCTGATGTTTTGAAGGTTAGTACCCTGAAATTTGACGGGTCAATTTCACAAACGGTCACTAAACTTATATAAAAATTACAAAACGGTCACTGAAGTTAAAACTTGCAGAAACGGTCACTGAAATTTCATGCACTTTCACAAACGATTAGGACTTTATGATGTTAATTCAAACTTAAAGGACCAAAACACATTGATATAGAAGCTTGAGGACCGCCACTGAAGAATAATGGTTGCACGACCGCCACCTATGGAGCCAAAATCAACCGCTTTCCGACCACCATGGCCACCGGAATCTACCACCAATAAACTCACCTCATTGCCCTCTACAACAACCACCCAACCGTCGCCTTCAAATCCACTGGAATCAGCAGCGAAATCGGTTAAAAAAACCAGATCTGCCGAACTCTTCTATTGTCAGAAATCACCATTCCGGCGACACCCATGGTCGTGCATCACATCCGGTAATTAGCCCTCATCCAGACGATCACAACCATGGTCATACATCAACCAATAATGGCCCCAATCGGCCGGAATTAAATCTGCAAATTCCGCCAATCGCGCAGCTTCAGGTTCGGGATTTGTCTTCCTCAATTCCTCATCCCCACAACATTGAATCCTCAAATTGGCCCCAATCGAGTCTTCAGTAGCCACATACGACCATGGGTAACATGTCAATTGCACCAATTGATTTAGAAATTGCACCAATTTTTGAACCCAAGTCCGACCCCTTCTTGCGAGAACGGAAAAGAGCCTCCCCATTTTTGAACCCAAGTCCGGTCCCTCAAGCTTCTACATCGACGTGTTTTGATCCTTTAAGTTTGAATTAACATCATAACAATTCTAAAAGTAAGTTCAGTGACCATTTGTGAAAGCATATGAAACTTCAGTAACCATTTGTGAAAGTGCATGAAATTTCAATGATCATTTCTGCAAGTTTAAAACTTCAGTGACCGTTTTATAATTTTTAGGTAAGTTCAGTGACCGTTTATGAAATTAACCAAATTTGACAGAAGGATGAATGTCCCCCTCCACAAGTTTATAGACCCCTTGTGTTTAGGATAGTGTTTTAACTAAAAAAATTACTTATAATTAACTTGGACTTACTTATAATCTACTCAAACGATCTTATATTTTTTTTTCTATTTTCCTTATTTATTCAAATATTATTTTTGTTCTTCAAAAAGATTTTTTTTTTTTTTTTGTTTCATTATTAAAATAGATTCCTCTACGATTGAGTCTATTTCTTTGATGTTGAATTTTGTTAATATATGGACGTATTGAGCAAAACGTTGACTGGACTTTGCTAATCCTACTTGACTAATCCTACTTGAAGAAGATATTGACACTTAACTCCCAATAGTTGGGGTTAATTTGTTAGAATCGAGCCTGTTTGGTACTGATTAAAATCCAATTAAAATTGAAAATATAGCCGTTATTGGGCCCCACTCGTCTAATAAAAGTCAACAATAACGGCTAATTTTTCAATTTTAATCCGATTTTAATCTCTACCAAACGGGCTCTGAATTTGGTTTCTAACGATTCACTTTGCTAGCTTTCACTTCGCTAGCTTTGAATTTGGTTTCTAACGGTTAACAACATATGATATGTTCTACGTTCGAAGGTGCGGAACCCTCTTCGGCCCCTTGCCATTGGACTTTGTATCTTGAGAGGTCAAGGAGCGAGAGTTTGTCCACTAAAAATTCACGTTGAGCACGAGTGTGAGACTTGGTGCACATGTAGGAGGGTGTCAAAAATGTAATATAAATCAATAGAAAGTTATATATTTCACAACTACTTATTTAGAGTGTGTTTGGTAGGGATTTTTGGGGGAAGAATTGATTTTTGAATAGTGATATGATGGGAAATGTGTGGTTGAAAAAGAAGAAAAAAGTATTGATATGATGGAAAATATTATTTTATTGAAGAATGTGTGGTTGAAAATGAGAATTGATTTACTGTAGAAAATGAAAATCTGTACCAAACAGACCCTTATTTAAAACTTTCTAAATGTGCTCTAAAATAAATAAAATTTTAAAGAGCAACATTGAAAATAAACATTTATTTGTTAGTATTTGAAAATTATTTTTTCTCAAACTCATTTCCAACTACTCATTATTCCAATTAAAAAAAAAAAAAAATTGCACTTGAACCCGTAAATTTTCTTACTTTTTAACCACACAATTTCCAACAAAAAATAATTTTTCATGTCAAATAATCTCTCGCAAACAAATACGAAGTTATTTATTCAATTTTTTGCTTATAAGTAAGAAAATGTAACTTATAAAGTTAGACATATATATATATACACACACACACACACACACACACACACACACACACACACACACACACTAGGTGCAAGCAACGTGCAATACACGTTTGCCTAGTTTATATTTAATAGTTTTGTTTAAGAATTAATTTGTTATTAATAAAGATGTAATTTTTTTGGTTAATTAAATAATTAATGATGTAATGTTTATGTAATTGATAAATAATTAGATATGTGATTTTGATGTTGTGATGTAAGTTGGTGAGATCGAAGAAAATAAGCAAAAGTTGACAAATTTGGAGAAATGGCTAAATTGTAAGGGATTCAAAGTTCGGGGACTAAAATGTAAATACTTAAAAGTTGTGCCGAACCTCACGATGAAGATTTGAGAGTGCTCGGAGTCAATTGGATAAAGGAAAAGTCAATGGAATCAAATTTAGTCAAAAAATGATCACAAATCAATTTCCAACCGAAAAGTTATGCTCCGATGTTTTAGTCTCATATTGAGACCTATTTTTGGCATAGAAAGTGATCGAATTGGAGAATGATGTCTGAATCAAAGTTGTAGCCAGATGAGTTAGCTTTCCAACGCATTTTGAATCGCCTCAATCGGATATCGGAATACAAAATTATGATAAAAACACTGAAAGAAGATGTAGCTGCCTGTTTAAAACAAGAAATTCCGTTACATAATCCGTTAAAACAACAAATTCCGTTAATTTTTCCGTTAAAAACAAGAAATTCCGTTACATAGCCACTTTTAATATATAGAAGATATATACTTACAACTAAAATTTACAAGCGAGTCTAATTCACTTATAAACTTACTGAAACAACCGATTCTACTTTTTCTTTTTCATAAATCAAATGTTCTTCTGTTTGATTATCAAAATAGGCGTTTTCCCTCTATAATTCAGTATTTTTTGAAAATGAATTTTGTTGATTTAAAATGTTGACAAATCCGCTAATCCTATACTATAGAATAAAAAGTAAATACAGAAAATTCCAAGACAAAAAAACCAGACATCATGAGAAGAAAATTAGGAGAAAGTATCATTGAAGCCAGAAAAAGAACATACAAATAAGAAAAGAGGGAGTGCCCATAGAAGAAAGTGGGAGGATATACGTACCTTGATGTAATATCCCAAGGTCTAGAGGTATCCCATTCATTGGTTGTTGAAATTAGGGGTGGGAAAAATCCGATCAAACCCACCAAAATTTTGTTGTTTTTACACGGTTGGGTGGGTTGGCTGTATATGCGGGTTGGATCGGGTTATGGATTAACTCATAAAAATCGAATAAACCAGCCCAACCCAACCTAGCCCGCTACTTCAAAAAAAATTAAATAAATAAAAGAAATAAAATACCTAAAAAAGTAAAAGAAACCTAAAAAGTATGAGTAGATAGTGTAACTGTAATTATCTTGGTGTATTTTAGAGGAGGAGCTTACTGTTCTTCCCACAATAAATGTAATATGAGTTTTTCATGTTGTGTTAAATTCATTTTGTTCTTTGTAGGCTCGACTAGTAAGGATTGAATGAGATAATAAATAATTTTATTTATTTATTTATTTACTTACTTACTATTTAATCTTGTCTATTTGAATTTAGTATAATAGAAAATTGGATGACTTTAATTTTTGTTGACAAGTCGTTCCAAATCGAAGAACTCAACCTGACCCGACCGCTACTTGATTGGGTTGGGTTTCAACCTTTACACGAGTTGGGTTGGGTTAAATTTTGATCGATCATGTTGGGTTGAGTTTGGGTTGAGGCAAAAATCGACCCAACCCAACTTATGTCCACCCCTAGTTGAAATCTAGAAGATTCTGTTTATTGAGAGATAACTCGATAGGAGTGTAGAGGTGGATTAGTTCGGTATGAAAAATGACTTGTCGGGTTTGATATACGTTCCCTGCCTCGCCCCTAGAGTATTGTGGAGGAAGTAAATCGTGGGATGTGTCTCAGCAGGTGAGAAACAAAGAGCTGTCATATTGGTGTCCACAAAGAGTCTAATTTCATACCTTGTAAGAGGCAGGATCGAACCACTGTGTCTGCCAGCTCAGTTGAAACTAGGGCTGTAAATGGATCGGATATGGATCGGATCTGTCTATATCCAATCCGATCCGATAAGAGTTTTTTTCGATCCGATCCGATCCGATAATCCGATGGATAGTTAATTGTTAAATCCATATCCGATTTGCTATGTTATCGGATATCCGATCCGATAATCCGATCCGAAATCAATAAAATTAGAAAAAAAAAAAATTTGAACTAACTTGAGGCCCATGTTTTTCCTAACAAGCCCAATAGTGGCTTCTATCATCATGTTCTTTTTTAAAGGAGAGATTCCCTTCTACTTTTCTATTGAAATCCGATGTGGGATAAGGTAAAATTGAATTTCAATTCCAAATATAAATATTTTATTTCATTATTTCCATTAACAAATCAAATTATTTGTTACATATTAATTATTAGTTTTAAAAATTGTAAAATAAATTACAATAATAAATTTAATTAAGAAAAATATAGATATTTATTTACTTTAAATTAGTAAACTAAAATTCCTTCTTCTTTTTTTTTTTCAAAATTTTCAATTCTTAAACATCTTTAATAATTATAATTTTTTTTTTAAACTTTTTTATGTTTTGAATTTGATTACCTTTTTATTCCAAATTTATTTATTTTCTCATTTATTTATTTTAGTGACATAATATGTCATAAAAATATTTTACCGACTCGACTATTTATCATAAATCGGATCGGATTGACCTATATCCATATTTGATCCATTTAGTTAACGGATTATCGGATTCGGATCTTGATCGGATTATCGGACTGAGACTCTAAATCCATCTCCAATTTATTTCGTCGGATTCGGATCAAAATCCGATCCATTGACAGCCCTAGTTGAAACTACATCACTCCTATCTTTTGAACCATTGAGCTATGACCGGGGGGGGCCCGTGCATTTTTTTTTTTTTAAAGTCTAGGTGGGGTTGACCAATCCAACATAAATTTAAATGCTTGCAGTGCCAGTCGAAGGGGTATTGTACACAAGCTACCTCAAAGATGGCTCAGTCCTCTAACATCTCTGTGGAACAAATCGTTTTTTGCTTTTTCAATAAAAAAATGTTGAAGTAGGATGGGATTGATTATAATCGTAATGTTACAATTTACCATAATATGCATGTATGAAACTTGTCCCACTAACGATCATCTACGTTATATATGATCGTAGTGCGTTAAAAAATAAAAACGAGAATAAATTTACTCTTTAATGAAGCGTGTGATTAGATTCTTCAGGGCTTCGGTCCAAATGATATGGGCATTCAATATCTTTAAAATCTTGATGGATATTGACCCGGTGGTTAACTAGAACTAAAAACGACAAGGTAATCAAGATCTAAGCTATATTTTATGTGCATTAAATTTATAGCAGTTGGGTATATTTGGTTAAGTTTAAATATAAATAAAACTTACTTTTAAAATTATTTTTAAATAGCTCCAACTAAATTCATTCCTGAGGTTCAGCCAAGGCAGCATCAACAGTAGCCACCAACCCATACAGAATAGAAAGAGCATGTCTTTTTATACTTAACCAAACATTTATTCAGTGAATTTTTCAATTGAAAGGTTCCGCGACCCAAATTATAATACTACATGAGAATGAATTGAGCGATCATACAATTAAGAAATGTGATGCTCCCAGTCCCACGGGAAGGTAAGCAATCCTTATTCACCTAGGCTCTATTTGATTGCAACGAATTCCAAGGAAAACGAATTACACTTTGACTATTTGATTGCAACTTGAAAATTGAAACCAAATTCTAAAGTACAACCACTTTAAACTGCATTTTCTTTGTTTTCATGAAAAACGAATTCCTATGAATTTGGTGGATTTTAAATATCTTTCTATATATAAAAAGTGTCTATTTAACAGAATTTGTTGGTTTAACGGAAAAACTAACTGAATTTGTTGTTTTAACAGATTATATAACGGAATTTCTTGTTTTAAACAGGCAGCTGCACCTTCCTTCAGTGTTTTTATCATAATTTTGTATTCCATTGTTCGATTGAAGCGATTCAAAATGCGTTGGAAAGCTAACACATCTGGCTACAACTTTGATTCAGACATCATTATCCAATTCGATCACTTTCTATGCCAAAAATATGTCTCAATATAACATATTATATAACAAAATTTTTTGTTTTAAACAGGCAGCTGCACCTTCTTTCAGTGTTTTTATCATAACTTTGTATTTCGATATCCGATTGAGGCGATTCAAAATGCGTTGGAAAGCTAACTCATCTGGCTACAACTTTGATTCAGACATCATTCTCCAATTGGATCACTTTCTATGCAAAAAAAAGTCTCAATATAACGGACTATGTAACGAAATTTCTTGTTTTAAACAAGCAGCTGCACCTTCTTTCAGTATTTTTATTATAACTTTGTATTCTGATATCCGATTGAGGCGATTAAAAATGAGTTGGAAAGCTAACTCATCTGGATACAACTTTGATTCAGACATCATTCTCCAATTCGATCACTTTCTATGCCAAAAATATGTCTCAATATAACGGACTATGTAACAGAATTTCTTATTTTAAACAGGCAGCTGCACCTTCTTTCAGTGTTTTTATCATAACTTTGTATTCTGATATCCGATTGAGGCAATTCAAAATGCGTTGAAAATCTAACTCATTTGGTTATAACTTTGGTTTAAACATCATTCTCCAATTCGACCACTTTATATGCCAAAAATAGGTCTCAATATAACGGATTATGTAACAGAATTTCTTGTTTTAAACAGGCAGTTGCACCTTCTTTCAGTGTTTTTATCATAACGTTGTATTTCGATGTCCTATTGAGGTGATGCAAAATGCGTTGGAAAGCTAACTCATTTGGCTACAACTTTAATTCAAACATCATTCTCCAATTCGATCACTTCCTATGCCAAAAATAGGTCTCAATATGAGACTAAAACACCGGAGCATAACTTTTCGTTGGAAATTGATTTGTGATCATCTTTTGACTAAATTTGATCCCCTTGACATCTTCCTTTATCCAATTGACTCCGAGCACTCTCAAATCTTCATCATGAGATTCGGCACAACTTTTAAGTATTTACATTTTAGCCCCCGAACTTTGGATCCCTTACAATTTAGCCATTTTCTCCAAATTTGTCTACTTTTGCTTATTTTCTTCAATCTCACCGACCTACATCACAATATCAAAATCACACATCTAATTATTTATCAATTACATAAACATTACATCATTAATTATTTATATGGTGTCTGTTTCTACTTTTCAGCAGAAATCAAGCCGTTGGCAACACAATTCAAGCCGTTGGGAGCCGCAATGTTGGACCAATTCTCTCACTGTAGGGCTGTAGGTTTGAAAAAAAAACGATAACATAATCAATTTTCTATCATCCTTGCAGCGCGCCCAGACACGTCCTTAATTAACCAAAAAAAATTACATCTTTATTAATAACAAATTAATTCTTTAAACAAAACTATTAAATATAAACTACGCAAACGTGCATTGCACGTTGCTTGCACCTAGTGTGTATATATATATATATATATATATATATATATATATATATATATATATATATATATATATATATATATATATATGAATAAAAAATACTTGATGTTTACAAGCATGAGCCAAACATACAGGTTTAATGATATAATATATCTAATTATTCAACTTCTATTAATGACCGTGAAAGATAAATTCAAATTTACAACCACAGTTTAAAAATCTTGAATGGACAAGATAACGGTCAGTAGTTGATTAATGTATGATGTCACTATTGCTTAGCTATTAACAATATTTAGTAGATTATTTTTGTCTCTGTACATAAAATGTGTGTGATTTGTTACTTTACAAACTCTCATTTTATCTATTGCGAACAATCTCAATTATTATTAATATTAGTATTACGACTCTTCTATTGACGTGTCACCATATGACTAGACATGCAAATAAGCATATATATCATATGTTGTTTAATCGACGAAGTTCGTCAGTACAACTTAATAACGTGAATAGCATAAATTCAAATACTGAATTTTTAATTTTATTATTACAAATAAATTTTTTTAGTGCTTGTTTGATAATGCTTATAAGTGAATTATACGAAATTTGTAAAAAAAAAATGTAGATTAATTCGGATTAACTTAAAATTTATTAGTTTTTTCAAACATATGGTTTATTTGAAACCCGGCACAAGCCGAAGTCATGCGAGTAATACCCATTTCCAAATTTTCAACCCAAACTGCCCGACCCGGATCGAAATTTATGAAAGAATAGCGTCACTATTGGAGTTCCTAAATCGAAGTTGGAGAGACTTTCAAAGCGAAAAATCTCGAAGATATCGCAGCAATATGAGATCAAACGTTGTTTCGGAGGTACCAAACTTTCTCCACTCCGCATTAAATGTATTATATTCAATTATTCAACAATGTCCACACCTTGGGAATTTCCTGGGTTTAAGCGAATTCAAACCCTAGGTGGATCCCTTATAATCAAACGATCTATTTGGGAACTTTCAGCTCGTTATAGGAAATGACGAGGCATTTATTTTTGAAAAAATTGCTGTTCAGCTAAAATTCGCGCGACATTGAAGACGACGTTTGCCTTTTTACAGGATAATTAGAACTTCGAGGATTTAGTATGATTTCAATCTGACACTTTTATTGCTAGACGTTTATCTCTTCTCGTACTTATGGATTCTGTTTCCGTCTTCAGAAAATAATGGATTCTGTTTCCGTCTTCAGAAAATAGAGTGCATTTTCTTAATTTCTTCCTTCCCCTTTAGATCATTGTTATGGCAGATTTTAGTTATGTAGGTGCCACTAAACCTAAGGTGTTCAATTATGTGTTCATTATGCCTTTCATACCAAACATGATGGGTTTGATTGTGAATTTGAACCGTTGAACTGCTTGTACAGGCAGGGCTGTCAACTAGGGTGAATCAATGGTGGGAGGGCATTCCTTTTCTCACATCTGCAATAGTGATTTTTTGTGGAGTTATTTACTTCGTTTGTCTTTTGGTTGGATATGACTCCTTTGCCGAAGTGTGCTTCTCGCCCTTTGATGTTATTTCACGCTTTCAAGGTAATCCAGTTTTTCCTATCGTACAAATGCAATACAATTAGCTGAGAAATTTCATTTCTTCACTTTCCTAATGTGATTACCACACACATTCAGCCACTAATATATTTTTCTCACCCACTTAAATAAATATTCAGTTTTATGTATTTTCCTGGCGTTAATGTAGCATGTTATTGCTTGTTTCCATATGTATATCTGTAAGTGCAGTCTGCAATATGTAAATGATGTTTAACTTTTCTAGCATGCAATCTTTAGGAAACAACTTGTACATCTAAAGATGGCCAATGCTGTATGTATGGGACCACTGGATCATGATATGTAGCTAGTGGTTGTCAGATAGGCTTATGCACTCTGTGGAGTTGTGGGAAACACAGTTCATTTCTAGCTATAATATAGGGGATACAGACGTTATTTTTCTTATATTTCAAAAGGCGCTAGTTCTGCATTATTGAAAAAACTAAAGATCCACCCCTGATCAAAATTCCCTTGCCATATAAACCAAATGTATTATACATAGCTAGTCAAGATAAATGATTGGGACATTTATTATGCAAAAATTGGATTTAAAGAGATCCCGGGTTAATTTCTTGTAATTACGGATATGATAAATCTAATAGTGGACAGTAAAGTCTTTCCAGTTCGTCCTATGACTTTTATTATTTCAATAAAGTTACAAAAGATGTTAACCACATGAAAATGATAGAAACAAATAGTGGACAGTAAATGCTTGGGCCGGGATTCTCTTGCCTGGTCAGCCTGCTCCAGGTTTACACCTGTATGCTAAAGTTAATGGTTTTCTAACAAAGAATTTAATTGCTTAATCAATTAGTTGACATACCAATGTTGGATTGAGATTATCCATTGTTAACAAACCATATGACCTGACTGCCTGCTGTAGGCCTACATTTATAGCGTTTTCTTTTTGAAATTTCATTTTGATATCTTTCGCATTTCTGCATTTTCAATTTTTTTAAAAATTCTTATTTTATGAAAATGAAAATTTTCGCAGCTACACTTTCTGCATTTTTTTTTCAATGTATAAATATTATTGGCTAATGACGTACATCGTATGAAATGTTTTATGCAAATGATTGAACTTGCATCAAGAATAAAAGATTCATGGCTATAACTTGTACTCCTAGTAGACAAAGGACAACCTCGCTATTTTCAGACTCAACCTTCGAGCATTTTGTCTTACTTGTGCACATATATCTCTTCTTTCTGAAAGGAGATTTATACTGATATCATCATCTGTAACATCAATTTTTTTTTATCTTCTTTTTTTTTCATGTTGTATGCAGTTTACAGGATTTACACGGCCATTCTGTTTCATGGTTCTCTACTACATGTTATGTTCAATATGTTGGCTTTGGTTCCTCTGGGCTCTGAGCTGGAGAGAGTTATGGGATCTATTCGCTTGCTGTACATAGTGATTCTACTGGCCACAAGCAACGCCATACTTCATCTTTTCATAGCATTGTTGGTAGCTTATAATCCGTTTCGCAATTCCGAGTATCTCATGAATGAGTGTGCAATTGGTTTCTCAGGGGTACTATTTTCAATGATTGTGATAGAGACAAGCCTCACTGGAGTCCAATCTCGTAGGTTTGTCTTGATTATTGCTACTCTTAATAATAATATCCTTCATAGGCTATAGTTTCATCTCTATTCTTCCCCCCATTCTACTATAAGCAACAACAAACAAGAAATTAGTCCTCATACCCAATTGATTTGGAGTTGTCTCCATAAATCCTTTTTGCAACTCTGTTGTCCATCACATCTTCCCTTCATTCTACTTAAATTTTATCACCCAAAATTATGTCACATTTCACAATCAATTATCTGTATCAGTTGATGGACTCCATATAATCTATTTTAAGTTATTGGTCAGCTAATCTGCATACTACTGTTGATTTCTTCTTTACCTGCAGTGTCTTCGGACTTTTTAATGTGCCCGCAAAATGGTGAGTGAAGTCATTTCTTAAAAGTTATACTTGAGCTTTCATAAAGTGCTTTCCAGAGATTTCTGCGTGACACCTTTTCCCATATTAACTTCAGGTATGCTTGGATCTTGTTAGTCGTGTTTCAACTTCTTATGCCAAACGTTTCGCTACTTGGACACCTATGCGGCATTTTGTCTGGATTTGCATGTATGTTATCGAATTCTTTTATAATCATATTATTACCTGTCTGTTGATGCCTTTTCCTCTCTACCATATTAATAGTGTTTTCCTTCTGGCACCAGATACTTGGGGGCTGTTTAACTTTGTAATTCCTGGAACATCCTTCTATTCCAGCATTGAATCCTCCTCTTGGATGGTGAGTGTCCTTCGAATATTAGCCATATGAAGTACTATTTAGTAATGTCTTCCTTTCAGTGAATAGTCGTATCAATATGCTAAAATGATGTGCTGGCTTGACATAGTGTTTTTGTTTTTGAACTATTTTATATAATTTCCTGTTCTTAAGCTATATGATGGATCAGCATTTGGAAGTCCGACCTCACAACTCTTATAATGATGATCTTACCATCAATTTTTTCTGAGGCAGTGAGGCATTTTTATTATTCCTCATGTTAAGCTCTTGTGAGATCGTGGGAAAGGTAGGATTACATGGTCAGTATTGTCAAACATTAATTGGCAGTAGTGTACGGTCAGAAGAAGTTACTTTAGTTATTTGAGCACTTGGAATGCTGGCAGAAAGATTTAGATAAAAATGAATTCTCGCAGCTTTACAAATGCTGCTACTCCCCAGACCCAGTTCTTAACGAAAATGAGAAAGAAGATACACTTTTGTGTTTGAGCACTTCAGATGCTAGCAGAAAGGTTCAATGAAAGATTTCATGCAATGCAGTCACTTTGTGAAATCCCACCATCACATCTTTGAGGCAAAATTTTATTAGAATTCAAGGAGCAAAGATGATTGCAATTGCTAACATTAGAATTGGGATAGTTTTATAGATTACAAGGGAATGTAGTAGTAAATTATAGAAGAAAATGCTATGATGCTTGGACTCAGGTACGAGTAGTGGCCAGTGGGTACGGGTATGTATCTAAGTGTCGAATTTTTTATTTTCTAAAATGTAGGATATAGGGAAATGTCTAGAAATAGTCCAAATTTCGAACACGGGTACGTCTTTCAAACTTCAATTTGTTTACTAATCAAATATGTCATTTTGAATAGACCAAATCAATTATTCACAAATAAGAAAATAGGTATTGAATAAGAGGTTAAAATGAATGAAATAAAATTTTGGGGTTTGGTTTTCAGCTATGAGAATTATCAAATGTTATATAAAATAGAAAATAAAGGACTTGATTGCAATTTGGACTTAGTGGAGCACTAAGTAGCACTTTATGGAACTCATTTTCATTTTATACAAATAAAATCCTAAACTACCAATGCAGAGAGAGAAATAAGGGGAAAAAAGAAAATGGAAAAAACGGGAAATAAGAAAAATAAGGGAAAACCTAGCGTCACCACCTTTCCCCACCCTCTCGGCAACGACGCTAGGTTATAGATAGCAGAAACGGGAAAGAAGAAGAAAGAAGAAACGAAAACGACGAAGTGTCCGGTTGAAACTTGGAGGACTCGTGTCATGTCGCGTCCGACACGGGTACTTCAACTATTTCGAAGAGTCCGAGCATCAAAGAGAAAATGTATCTTCTTTCTATATTCAATTCTCATTAAAACTGAAGGTGGATGAGGGAAATGTTGATAGTTACCAATCCCAGTAATGAACCCCATTATGGAATTTCTTCTTGTTGTGTCTTGAACTCACTATAAGCACCTTTCTGTCAGAGAGTTTGGTTTCACTTGCTGCTGCTTGCGCTTGTTGCATAATTATGTTTTTATCAAACTATTTTTAAACCTTAAAATATGTTTTTTGCAATAAGAGTCTTTCTACCTTTTAGAGTTGATGCGTGATGGGCTTTGTATTCTTCTCTCTTTTTCTTCTTATCAAGAAATGATAGATCAAAAATTTCTTCTTCAGCAGATTGTGTTGAAATTAATAAAAGGGAAGAAAGTGATATTAAAAAAAAATGCATAAAGCACTGGTTATTGGCCATTTCAGCTACACCAGTTTTTTCCTCAAATTTATATTTTGGTAAAGGTTATATGCATGACACATGACACATCTCAATTGTTTGTTACCTTTGCTTATTATTATCATTATTTTTTTGGGTTTTCCATGCAGTCGAGTTGTGTGAGGAGACCTAAATTTATAATATGCACTGGCGGTAATACTACAGGCTACATCCCCACACATTCGGGTCAAAATACAACATCAAGGTAGATCTTGCATGGTTTTACTTTTTCATTAATGTGAATCTATTGCCATTTGTTTGGAACTCTGACACTAATTTTAATATGATATTTATGAACTGTGAAAAGTGGATTACTTTCTGGAAATGTATGGAGGAATCTGTCTTCATGGATGCCACAAAGAGAAAGTAATTCTCAGGTATGACTTTGGACATCTCGTTTTATCGATCATGCAGTGTGTGTTTCTAGAAGCTTCTTTGTGTACATGTTTGTTTCTAGAAGCTTCTTTGTGTACATGTTTGTTTCAGTTTTTTATTATCTTTTTTATCTTTTTGTGGATTGGCAATGGAGCTGGGCTTCACACACTAGACACTCAAGTAACTGTGGCAATTGGGTCCCTCAAAACTGCTTCTCGTGGTCTAGTTGAGTTACCTAATCCAGACTGTAGCTTGGTTAGCAGTAACCATGAAAGTGTTATCATCTTAAGAACCCAAAGGTATCACAATGCAAGTGTAGAAATAAACAAGAAAGTTTATATGTAAAGAAAGATGAATGTTTGAAGCACGCTTTGTATTGCTCTTAATAGTGGTCTACAACTTGATGGGTGTAAAATGAGCTCGCTAGCCATATTTACAATGGGGATTTGTATGAGATATTGTTAAGAGTTATACTGCGTTCTCATTCTTTATCTATATGATATTCTATGCTTTCGACCTTAATCAAAGAGACTTAGAGAATAGTGAATACAATTGAATGGAGTATATAATTACAACAGAAACCATAATAAATTTGAATGCTTAGTGCCAATAAAATTTTGAGGGTTTTTCCAGGTTATATATGACTGTATTTTTATATTTTAGCTAATTCTGTAGGGTGATTAACTTGATAGAAGTTTTTGTATATGAATTCAATATTAGTACATGGGTGGCACTCTTGTCACATTAGTATTTCATATGATTCTCTAGATATGCAGTCATCCGCATCCGATAAGAATAGTGCAGTCACATGATGCTTTTAATGGTTGGTACTTTGAAGTGAATAAACTATTTACCATAAAGTGAGGTATATTTTATAGCTAATAGAATAATTGCAGGAAAATAATGTTTGCTAAGCAAATCTATGATTTACAAGATGCAGGCAACAGAAGACAGTGGCAGATTCCCAGGGAGAGGAAGGACACTTGCTTCTGGTCCAAGTCCAGTAGCTTCTACTCCAAATCCTGATTCTAGCTTACAAACTAGACTTCTGGATGATAGAAACAGCCTTGACCATCCATCACAACCAGCTAGACTGCAGATATCAGACAGAAGGTATTATGAGTTGATTATGCATGTTAATCAACTAAATGAGCTCTTGAAAACTCCTTTAAGTTACATGATTTCATATTTGGCTATTGGAAATCATTAAATTGATGAAGAATAAGGTAATGCAATTTTTCAATTCTAGAGCTTTGATGATTTTTTGTTGTTTGAATCTGTTTTAATTTTATGCAGAAAGTGCATATGCATATTGAGTAATAATTCTCATTTCGTTATATAACCTGCTACTATTGCAATATTATAAATGAACATAGTTGAAGGCTGCCAGTTTCTATTTAGATCTCAGTAGGGGTTGGCCATATCATCATTCCCTTTCTGAGGTTGCTGTTTTGCCAGATTTTTTTAACATCTTGGATGACAGATTAAGTTGTGACAAAAAATTATTGGATGACAGTGTTGGCTGTTTTTTAAACTGTCTAATGATAGAATGCCATGTGACATTTTGTCATCCAAGATGTCAAAAAATTCTGGCAGCCAAGCATGATTGTCTAAGGTTTTATGCAACTCTATTTCTGTTTTGTCAGGCCTCCAGCAGCAAATAGTACAGAGTCACCTACCAGATTGATAAGCAATCAGGTTCAGCTATCTGATAAAAATTGCGCCTTTGACCTATTATCCTTGTGATGTTTTTTGATCTCTAAACAACTTAGTTGTCGATAAATGTAGGGTTCTGTTGCATCTGAAGAAGAAATTCAGAAACTGGTTGCAATGGGTTTTGAAAGGGTAAAAATATGATCTGATTGAGATTAGCATATATTATGGAGTTGGATGAATATTAACAGAGAGTACCTTGATTGTTTTTCAGACACAGGTTGAAATAGCAATGGCAGCAGCTGATGGAGATACAAATGTTGCAGTCGAAATTCTTATGAGCCAACAGGTATTTGTCTGAGTTACCAGTATGTGTTGAAATGTCAGATCTCAATTACTTACAATATCTGATTATTAGCAGTGAGAGACTGATGGGCAGGAGTGCTTTCCACCATCACATACGGCATCCGCAAGTGAAAATTGTGTATAAACTACATAATGTTTGTCTTCGTGGGGTTGCATATATTGTGATAGTCACTCCATAAGAACATGATTTCTGTTGCTTGCTTTGCCCTTATTGTTGAGAATTGAATTGTAGCCATGAATCTCTTGGATAAGGAAAAGCAGAAAATATGTAATGTCTTAGTACACATCTGCAATGAGAATGAGAATCTAGCATGTCCTTCAATTTTGAAGGGAAACTGTATTTTTTTCGTGAATCCACATGGAGCAGTGGCAAAATAAGTAAACAAAAATGATTTTAGTGTAAGAAAATAAGAAAAGGAAAATATGGGAAAAGAAAAACAATCAACTTGGTACGTGTTAAACTCTTATCTTATGATTTTAATTATGATTCAAATTACTGGATTTTTTATGATTTTCAATTTGAATATTGGTATTTAAATCAATGATTGAAAAACGATATGGGCAGGCATCTCAACCCCATTAGTTGCTTTCACTAATCATTCGATGCTGGTTTTTTCCATCATTTTTATTGGTGGTAAAAGTTGTTTTTTTTCAATTAATATCCACTTATTCTAAGTGTTAACATGTAAGAAACTAACTGGTGTTGCAAATTTAAACAATGACCACAGAGAAAATTTTCATTACCAACTGCAAATTTTAAGATTTGCTGATTGGCTCCTTAAATTTGAGATACGGAGCCAACCATTAGATGAATTCTTGTTACCAAATAAGGAGAGCACATAGAAAACTACGTGTAACATCACTTTTGGAAATGATTTTTTTTTCGTATTGGTTTACAAGAGCAAGTGGTGTTAGAAATTGTTCAAATGCATTTAACAATTGAGTTTGTTTTAAAATGATTGTCCAAGTTGGGAAGGTCATGAAAGAATGGGAACGAGAGGATGTCCAAAACATGTTTGCCTTAGATGACATTGCTCAAGGCCTTGCGGTTTCGTAATTGGTCTAGAGCTACCTCCGTACGACATTAACAATGGAATCGAGCCATGTAACATCATCAGTTGTATGATTCATTTTGTTAGATTAGTCTTTATTTCTTTTTGGGCACATACTTATTATGTGGGATAAGAATTTATGTGATGTGTGTTTAGTTTACTGGGCTTACTACATCTTTGGTAAATGGGAAAAATTCATTTATCCTACTTTATCTTTACCTTATTTCAAAAATAACAAAACAACTTTCACATTTCAAAAATCAGATTTTTTGATTTATACATACACATATTTATAAATATTTATTTATATATTTAAATATATAAAAAGATATATATATATATATATATATATATATATATATATATATATATATATATATATACACACAATTAACCCACCCCACCTCCACCACCCCCACCGGTCCGGCGACTTTTCCGGCGACCGCTCCGGCGATCGTTTCGGCGACCGCTCCGATTCCGATGATCGTTCCGACGGCTCCGATTCCGACGACTCAAGTCACAAGTCACAGCCCAAGTCACAACTCAGGTCACAAGTCACAGTCCAGGTCACAACTCAAGTCACAAGTCACAGTCGCGGTCACAATTAATCCATTATGTGATCCCAGTTGGTCACGAAACATAACACAGGTTCAAACAACTGCTGCCTGCACCTCACCACACCACCACAACCACCAGACCATCGTCTGCATCATACCACCACCATTGCCACACCGACAGACCCATCACCACATTGACAGACCTATCACAACACCGACATCACACCGTCACCACTGCCACGACCACCACTGTCGACCGTCACCGCCGACCACCACACAGTACGAATCAAAAACCAAAAAACTCCCAAAATTCAACCACCAGATTGGCGGCGGCGGAAAACGCATTCATTGTTTTGGGAACTCCTGTATTTTCCTTTCAACTCCTCCAAGAAAGGCAAAACCTAATCATGCCACTTTCACGCTCACTTATACCTCTGTAAAAGTCTCTGAAGGATAATCAAGAAATCTAGGGGTGGGAAACTCTCAGGCTGCGGTGGCGTGGTAAAAATGAGGATCAGATCTACTCAATTATTGTGATTCTTCACTGCAGATCCTAAGCCTTCAAAACAAGAGGCGTGTAAAAAAATTTTGAAACCCAGCAACAGAGGTTGACCTCATGTATCACCATATTTCCAATGTCTGTAATGCTCTGTCGATGCTCCATTCGCCGGTGAGGCTCCATCAAGTCGCCGCTTTTCGGTGGGCGACGAGATTGTGGCTGCACCTCCGAAGTCTTCTCCGGCAGGCGACCAATTTCGGTGGCTCGGTGGCGGCGCAGTAGGAGAGAAACCCCTTCCACGCCGCCGATTGAGAAAGAGGAAGAGAGAGATACCGGGGGGGGGGGGGGGGGGTGAGGGCGTTACAGTGAGAAAAGGGATTTATGGTGGGGTGGGGTTTATATAAATTATTTTTTATGATATTATTATTAATATTTAATTAAATTTTAAAAACCTGTATCTATATATAAATTATCTGATTTTTGAACATTAAAACTTGAAATCTGATTTTTGAACTTGGATCTTGAAAAGTAGGGCTCCATGTAATTTCCACTTGGTAAATTTTGTGTATTTGGGGCTTTTTCTTGTACATTTAGCCCCTATTTGAACCTCATATTGGTTAACAAAGAGTTTTGTAATAGTGATTTCTTGAAAAATGTATAGTTAAAAAATATTAATATTATTAAAATTGGCCCTACGGCCCCTACCCAACCAGTTCGACTGTTAAAATTGGGAACCGTGCCAAAAATCGGGTCAATCATATGCTAATAACTGGACATAACAAAATCGTTCAAAAACAGCTAAACCGGCCGATTAAACACTTACCCATTAACCTATTACTATTATATTCCATGTGTGCACGTTAATTTTCATCAACAATCGATGTGGGATACCTTTCATTTACCCATATTACCATTATCCATGTTTGCATGATTAATCAATTTTACTTTGATCTTGAGCTCAACAAAAAGTAAATAGAAATTTTCAATCAAAATTCAATTCATTATTAACATAATAATGTTATACACCATTTTCTATAAGCTCAAACGATTTCATTTTTAATTATGCAAAATTGATTTGTATATACTTTGAATTTTTTTTAAAAAAAATCGTTGTTATGGCATTTTATTATTTGTGTATTCAGTTATTGACTTATTGCATCATGTTCGTTCGATTTCGGTTGAACTTTTTGGCCTTGACCTTTAAACTTTTCCAGGTCGATTTTCAAAACATTGAAAAATATCATCGAAAAATATAGAAAAGTTTTGAATTTAAGTGCAAAATTATTTTATTGGAAGAATATGTAGTTGAAAATGAGTTCGTGGAAAAATTATTTTATATGTACAAGACGACAAATAAAATATTCTCTACAACTATGTCGTGGAAGTGTATAACTTCTACATTTGAGGTTGTAATATGGTTAAATATCTTCAATTAAAGTACGCAAAGGAACGCCGATCACTCCATAATTAATATGTAGTAATATGGATATATTGCTAGAAGAATACGACGACTTTCTACTCTTCTAATATACAATTTTTCTTACATTAGTTTGTTCAGTCTAATTTATTTTTTGTATGTAATTCTCATTGAATATGTGATGTTTCTCCATAGTGCGACCCATATTACGTATTTATGATTCTCATATTTATCTCTAGTAAAATATCAACTCTTCTAATAAACGAATCTTTTCAATATTGTGTCGATTCTAATGTATTAAATATTATTTTTACGTAATTCTTATTGAATATTGAAAGTTTCTACATGGTGCGATGTATATGATGAACAAAATATATGTTGCTTGGTATTTGCGGGTAAAAGAAAAAACTTCAATCCTCGAGGACTTGGAATAATCAAGAGGTAAAATTTTAACTTTATATAATTTTCAAATTAATTAATGCCTTAGCCATCTTTCAAAAGCATTTTCCCACGCCACGTATTTTGAAATTGATGTGATATCAGTAAAATTTGTTAGATGAGAAAAGATATAGATTAATCGACACATCACCCATTGTCGTTTAAGAATCTTGTTATATTGGATATATGAGTAACTATATCAATAAATTGTATTGACATGACATTAAATTGTATCTGAATTCATGAAATGTCTACACGTCTGGTAGTCGACAGGTCAAATATGTTACGAAGTTACAATTGAATTAACTTACCTTTGGTCCCTTCATTCGTGTGACAGAATAGCAGGAAAGTGGAACATTACCTATTATATAACATGTATTGAATTTTATGCGTGGTAAATGCAAGTCCTCGAAGCGCGACACTATGGCTCGGTTCAGCTTAATTTGTCAAATTTTAAATTTTATCAAGTTGAGTATGACGAGGTTCATTGAGTTCGTCATTAGAGTTTAATAGTTATACCTACTTGTTTAACACTATTTTTTTATTCGACTGTTCAAAAATGAACATCGGCACTAACAATTACAACTCCATCTACCAAAATGACTGAAATGTTAGGATTCACAATTTCTAATTACAAAATAGCTTGGTATCTTTGAACAAGTTCAAGGCAAATTGAATTTTCATTTTTAATATGTGATGTGACTGGATCAATGAGTTATTACATTTGAATACTTCAAAACTTACCGTTAAGTTGTGAAATTTAATTATTGTAGCTGTGCGGAGCTAGTACGTGAATTGACCTCTACAGTAAGGTCTTCGTGGGGTTGGAAGGGAGGTAAGAAGCCCCCTCCCGAGGACCAAAATTTCATAAAACTACTTTAGGATTTTGTGCCTTTATAAATTTCAATTTTGCATTAATATATCTTATGAATGGAGAGACATTATTAGGCTTTTGTATTATTCTCATAAAAGAGAGAAAAGAGAGATTAGAGGATATAATGTGTACAATTTTCTCTTGTAAACTTCTTTTCATCGTAATGAATGACTTTATCGATGGAAGATGACGAAATCTCACTTTTACGAGTTCTACATTTTTTGAGTGTTTATTTTTTTTCCTGTAAATTGATTACTCTTAATGGAATAGAAGTGTGTTTAATTTTCAACACTTACTCCTTCATAGACACTTCTCAATCTCTTATCGAAAGTGCAACAAAAACGTGGAAGAGCCAACTCCCAAAGATCCAATTCTTCATGGAAACACATGAAAAATGGTGGGTTAAAAGAAGAGGCTCACGAGGGACTGGAAAGGGCTCTAGTCCTCCATAGACACAAGGAAATTAGGTAAAATATTTACATTAAATAGCTGAAAATTGAAAGAATTATAAGGAAACTAGATAATTTTCCCTTCTCAAATTAAAATTGCCAATCAATTCAAAAAATATTTTTAATATTCTTTTTTACTATTCCTAGTCCATTTTTTAGACAAGAAGGAGAGGAGACTGTTCAAAATTAAAATCTTTTACTAGTGCCACTCGAAAGAAATTTTCTAGAAGTCCAAGTTTGGAAAATTAGAATAAAAAAATAATATATATATATATATATATTTAAAAAAAAAAAAACCAAAATACAGGTTCTTCACCATTGGCTTCCTAAAGAATATAAAAGAAGTGGTTTTTTTCTGGACAGGTGTTGGATTCTCCTATTGTCAACCAAAGCTATATCGTTTGAGCATTTCTCTATTTCTTTTCATTTCATTTCTTCTCTTCACTCTCTCCCTCTGTAGAATAATGAAAACAACCAAAAAACCCTAGCTGCATTCCCCAGATTTCTCGTCGGGCGTAAGCATCCAATCTCCACAAAAAATCATGGCATCTCCTTCTCTCTATTTCACATGAAAACACGAGTGAGTTTAATTGGCTGATTTTGGCTCATTGTGTGGTTGTGTGCAGGCAGATGGAGAGAGCAATGTTGCAAATTGGTAACTGAAGAAGAGGACGTTCAAGAAGTTCACCTTTAGGGGCATGGACCTCGATGCCATCCGGAGAACAATGGGCAGGGAAAATGTTTGATAAATGGTAGGATTACGTTTTCTACTTTAATAATTAGTTTTGCTATGAGTTTATATAATAGTTTATTCAATTTGTTATTATATAGCACTCTTTAAAAAAAAAACATCCATGCAATATGTAGACACCGTGTCCCCGCGGTGCCTGGACACGATGCTGACACGGGCACACGGTGTCCGGACACGACGCGGACACGGTGTCCGTCTCCTCGCACCGTGTCTCCGCGCTGCACAGAGGAATTTTTTTCTTTTTTCTCTTCTATTTTATGATGAGATTACAATTTTTTTTCTCAATTTCGTTCTTGTGTTCATCTTTATATAATTTACCTTTGTAGACCGATTTGATGGAACTCGCTTTATATAATTTACCTTTGTGTGTCTTCTAAACATGAATTTGGTGTTTACAAATGGAGTTGAAACTAATTTAAGCATGTGTATTTTTCGCAATAATTATTTTTTTCCGGGATGCACGCTGTTTGAGTTTAATCTACATCCAAGTCTGTACATATGGTCTCCCAGATTCCCATAAATGTCAAAATATTTTTTTTCCATTCTTATTTACTTATTTATAATTAAATAGTTTCCTATTAATTTCAGTTTATAACGAGACCTAATTGATTTTCCGAAAGGTACTGAGAAACAATTATAACTTGGAGTTTTGAACAACAATTGTCAAAAAATAATGATGTAAGTTGAGGAGCAACAGAGTCCAGCAGTAGGTAATTTAAATTTCTTTTTTTGTCTTTTTTTGTGCAATATGATTTTTCCATATGTTTTAAACTTTAATTGTATTCGTGGTTAAAGAATTTACTAAGACACAAATGTTGTATGAAAACAAAATAGAGATATGGACCTCTTTTTTTGTATATACTGTGCAATGTGAACAAGTAACTTAAAGTCATGTTTTAAGGGGTTTTTAAGGTTGAGGGTGTTGTGTATATGTTTTTCGATACCTTCAACTAGGGTATATTTCTGAGATTTTTTGTTATTTTTTCCTTCTTTAACAAAATCGAACCAAAAATGTCTAAGGTTTGTTCTTTTGATGATACGCTTTATTTTCATTTTTTTTGTTCGATCTTTGTAGATGTCAAGTTCAAGATACGTAAAGGTTAGGGTTTAGGGTGTTATGTATATGTTTTTCAATTTTTTCATCTGTGGTGTTGAATATGAAATTTATTGTTGAATCTACGATCTATTTAAATTTTTTCAATTTTGGTGTTTAGTTTTACATCTTCCACTTTTTGTTCTGTATTTATGAGATTGAACAAAAAATACCTAAACTATGTTCATTTCATATTTTTGTTTTGTTTTTGTGTTTTAATTTATTACTTTTATCTTTGATTCGAGTTATGTGAAAGTCTTACAGCAAAATGGACTTTTTTTTTTGGTTTTCTTAGGAGATCGACCAAAAAATGTCTAAACTATGTTTATATTTCATATTATTGAGAGGCCATTGTAACTTGGAGTTTTGAAGAAAGGTTTGGCAAAAGGTAAAGAATGTAATGAGCACTGATGTTGTATAAATTGTGGAATATGACAAGTAATAGACATGGTTTAGTTGAATATTATAAAACTTGATTCATTTTTACTATTGGTCGGTTTTTTGCGTTACCCCTAGAGGATGAAGACTAAGGTGAGAAATGGTTTCGGAACTTGTAAATTAGGTTTAGTTGTGTTGTTTATGATGGAATCAATATGCCGTTGTGTTAATTATATGGGTTACATAAGTTTAGTCGAAGTATGTGCTTTTGTATTGAAGAGTGTGTTTTTACGTGTGGAACTTTTCGATTTCCAGCCTTAAGTTTACTCCACCATTTATTACTTTTATTTTATGTACCTAAAATATTTTCATTTCATGCTTTTGTTGTGTGTTTTGGGTTCTAATTTATTAGTTTTATTTTTTTTCCAAGTCGTGTGAAACTCTTGCAGCAGAACATAACGTTAGCAACGAAATTTAGGATTGCTGACCGTAGGTACGTCAATTTCATATTTGGTTTGTTCTTGATGATGTTTGCATATTTGTTTTTTAGTTTTAGATTCTAATGTTCTTGTATGTTTGAACTAAATTTTGTGTCTTCATTATTTTAATTTATGTATTGTTCAATTATATATATATATATATATATATATATATATATATATATATATATATATATATATATATATTTATATATATATAATTGAACATCGATTCATTTGAATGGGTTTATGTTCAATGTTTAACAAACATTGAACATCGATTCATTTGAATGGGTTTATGTATGAGCATGGTTGTCATTAATGTAATTTGTGGGTTTCTTTATGTATGACTCCGACATGTAAATACCGAAAAATAATATTGGGTCGTGTTTGTCCAAACATAAATAATAGGAGGTTTTTTTAATAGTGGAATCTAAATCTGTATGCATCATGATGTGGGATTTTGTAGCTAATACTCCTTCAAATTTTTTTTTTTTTTATCACGACTCTCTTTTTGAAATTGTCGATAAAAATTTCTTGTATCTTATACGTAGTGCTTATGAATGACACTCTTTCTTATCATATAACAGTTATTGTATCTATTGGTTCCAAGAAAATTGGTCAGGTTATTGCATAAATAAAATCTTATAGTATAGCACTCCATTATAGTTTTGCTGTAAACTTCTTCTGTGAGTTCTTGTAGATAGTGTTCAATTTCTACTTCGTCAATGAAATACATTTTTACCTAAGACAGTAAATTTGTTAGTATATCATTTATTTAATGCAAATGCTCGAGGCTTTGTAATTTTTAGTGAATGGTCTCTTTCTACAACTATTTTGCTACACGAATCATTGTGTTTTTTACAAAGACACTCAAATATGGAAGTAGATATATTGAACTTGGAAAGCATAAAATATGAACACCAACTATATTTTCATTGAACACTTTCACTCCATTATTTGTTTGTACCTATAATTTTGGATAATCAAATGTAGTTTTTCTCCTTGGTAACAATTTTATTATCCAACATTTCTTTCAAGAAAAATAGTTCTGATTATTATAAATGTTACTTCAAAATGTGTTCTAATTTACATTAAATAAATTACGAAACTCAACACTTATCTTTCACATTTCAAAATTATCAGTACTAAATAAGATTTAATTAATAATGTCTCAAAAATGACAAAAAATCACTCCACGCTATTACATAACCAACTACACGACGGCACGTGCTCACTAGTTTCTAAAAACCCGACTACAATCGCACACAGCAACCGTTTCCGGTAATATACCCTAATCTTTATACTAAATGCCTAACGTATCCCAATCGAGAACCAAATCACAGAAAACCCAGAAGCAATCTCTCTGTTTCAATATTTCTCTCCCCTCCTCTTTCTCTTCTCAAATTATATTAATTGTTCCGTGATTCATCGATCGGACGGCTGTAATTTATCCAATCATGACGATGATGGCTCCTCAACCTTTGGAAGTAACTCCCATCTCTTTCTCCAATTTCACTACTCACTTTCGTTATCTATTTATCTCTGTATATGCATGCACCCATATTTCCATTTTAATTTTGTTTCATGGTGTACAATTGGCCGTGCCTCTGTGTGTGTGTGTGTGTCTCTCTCTCTCTCTCTCTCTGTGTGCATGGGGACTGGGGGATTGTGATCGACTAGGGTTTTTCGGTGATGGAACGGGAGGTTTGAGTAGCGGAATTGAGAAGTTTGCACAATTATGTCAATTCACTTACTGAGGAAAGGATTGGGGTTTATTAGCGGCAAAAGGCTAGGGTTTACTGGATCTAACTTGAATATTGTTTTTGCTTTTTTTATTTTGGTATTTTAGCAACAGGGAGACGAAGAGATGCTGGTGCCACACTCAGATTTAGTTGAAGGTCCTCAGCCTTTAGTCGAAAGTCCTCAGCCCATGGAAGGTTTGCCTTTGCTCCATGATGCTTAAATTTGTCTCTATGGATATAACATGAGTGCATACCGGTGAAGTACTGATTCAATTGATTGGTTTCTGAGTTACTTTTGGCAATCAAATGTTCGATCTGCCAACTTCTTTCATTTATATTGATGCCACTGAATTGGGTTTTGAATTTGTGTATGATATACCAGTGGCACCAACGAACAATGCTGGGGCAACGGAGAACCAGGCAAGTGACGAGCCACAAGCATCACGGTTCACATGGGTGATTGAGAACTTTTCTCGCATGAATTTGAAGAAGCTCTATTCTGAGGTCTTTGTCGTTGGAGGTTATAAATGGTAAATCCATTTTGTACTATGTTAGGAAGGATATTTTAATTGGTGCATATTAAGAAGAGAATTTCTTGTTTATGTTATCCCTCATTATGAAGAAGGACGTCATTTCTTTTTGACTTCTATTGTCTTGGTCAGGCGGGTGCTTATTTTTCCAAAAGGAAACAATGTGGAGCACTTGTCAATGTATTTAGATGTGGCCGATTCAGCAACCTTGCCATATGGTTGGACTAGATATGCGCAGTTTAGCTTGGCTATTGTCAACCAAATCCATAGCAAGTATACAGTAAAAAAGGGTATCTCCTAGCACTTCTCCCTATTTTTAATTTTCCTCTTGTAGCTAAAATGCGATCTTGCATTCACTTTTATTTTCTGCTCCTTATTTACACCCATGTATCACTTTTACTCACTTCGTATTCTATGTTAGTTATTGTTTTTATTATTTTTGTGAAAATGTTTTTTATTATTTTTTTACCTATTTCAATAACCCTTGTGTTTTAATGCCACAATTGAATCCCCTAAGAAAAAAGAAAAGAAACATTCATTTGCAAACTACCTAGAAGGATAAAATATAAGTGGACCCATTGTATTCATTAACAGACTGGTTTATTTGTCATTAAGAATTTTTTCCATTGTCGTACCTTATTACTTTTCTCAAAACAGCTTGTTTGTTGGGAAGGGTTAGGTATTATGTGACTAACTAAAAATCAGTCTTCAAAAGGTATACACATGTGGTTTTTACATTATTTCCCTTTTCTTGAATTGCATGTTTAATATGCCCTTCTAGAAAATTAGTTCGTGCATATTGCTCAGTGATTACTATTTAGATCCTTGTCTACAAGTTTCCATGCTTTTGGTGGAGTTATTGAAGTGAAGATTGTAATAATCTTGCCGAGTTATCACTTTGTCCTTATAAGCATCACAAGTATAAAAATTTGATAAGTGGGTGAACTTCTCTTTTTGAATGAACCTGAAACTTGTCTGTCCCTCCACTCAAATGAAACAATGAAACATGCAAGTAGTGTTGTGATAACGAATGCTGTGATATATAACTCTATTTTGTGGATTCAACAGACACACAACACCAGTTCAGTCAAAGGGAGAGTGATTGGGGTTTCACTTCTTTCATGCCTCTTAGTGAGCTCTATGACCCCAGTAAGGGGTATCTCGTTAATGATACATGTGTTGTGGAAGCTGATGTTGCTGTCCGGAAGGTCATTGATTACTTGACATATGACTCGAAGAAGGAGACAGGTTATGTTGGACTTAAGAATCAGGGAGCAACTTGTTACATGAACTCTCTCCTTCAAACATTGTACCACATCCCTTATTTCAGAAAGGTTGGTCATGATTTGCAAAATAGTTTGTCTTGTGAGTTCATTTATTGGGTAAACATTGAAGAGGCCTTAATTTGTACTGCGTTGTATCAGGCTGTGTATCATATGCCCACGACAGAGAATGATATGCCCTCGGGGAGCATACCTTTGGCCTTACAGAGTTTATTCTATAAGCTTCAATATAATGACACCAGTGTGGCTACAAAAGAATTGACTAAATCTTTTGGATGGGACACATATGATTCCTTTATGCAGCATGATGTACAAGAACTTAATAGAGTTTTGTGTGAAAAGCTTGAAGACAAGATGAAGGTATGGTTCTGACAGCATTTCTCCTTTCTTTGAAATGTCCTTGATTCTCATATAATCTTATGATAAATTGATTGATGACCTATTTTCAATTGTCTTTATTGGCACAGGGAACTGTTGTAGAGGGGACAATACAAAAGTTGTTTGAAGGGAACAACATGAACTACATAGAATGTATCAATGTAGACTTCAAATCTACCAGAAAAGAATCATTTTATGGTTAGTTGCTTCCCAGAGTTGTTCTCTATTTGTTAATGTTAGACAGATGAACTTATTCTCGTAAATGTGGTGGCAGACCTTCAACTGGATGTCAAAGGCTGCAAGGATATTTATGCCTCCTTTGACAAGTACGTGGAAGTTGAACGTCTTGAAGGAGATAATAAATATCATGCCGAAGAACATGGTTTGCAGGTTTGATACTCCTCTGATAGAGGATGACATAATTTGTGCGTGTTCACTTGTTGTGCTTTCTCTTAGTGGTATCTTCAATAGAGATAAAAGGATCATCTTGAGTTGAGTGATACCAACCTATATTTTTCCTGATGCAGTCCAACACACCACCAAAGCCAAGTGTCGCTGTTCGACATGTCTCTGACACCGGACACACCCTATTTTTTATTAATCTGGACACATGTCTGTGGAAGAAATACATAGACTCCAGACAGCAAAGAAATGGTGTGCAGAAAGATGTTTGGTCGCTGTGAGGAGGGCAGAAGTGGAAGAGACGGGAGAAATAGACGCTTCTGGGAATTTGGGATAGAGAGGGGGAGGGGGGAATAAGTTTCTAGGAATTTGGAGGAAGTGAAATTGGGCTTCTGGATGTGGGGACACATTAGGATCAGATGGACATGTGAAATGAAAAATAATTTGAGTTAAATGGGAGGAGGCAAATGGATCTGAAATGAAGTTTTAATTGAATTAAATTTGTGCATATCGTGACCTACTGTGGAGGCTGCCTGACTCAACCTATATGTATTAAATTTGTGCATATCCTTTTTTTTCTGGGTTTTTAGAGTTAAATGTTACCCATCTATTGTGTGACCTTTATGTTTTCTTAGCTCAGAAGGTGGGTATATATTTACATAGTCAGTTGGATTTTGAAGCACTTTGAAGAGGCCAATTCGATATCAAAGGAGCAAGTTAAAAGATTCGATAGATTATCATTTGTTTAGTTAATTATTATGCATATTTATTTGGGGTGGGGGGGGGGGTGGGTGGGGGGGATTTTTGCAAGTTCATTCCCAAAGTATGTGGTTGTTGAAGTTGTAAAAAACCACAATCAAATAAACATTTAGCACCTGTTTGGTTCAATTAAAACAGTTGATAAAAATCCAAGTTTAAGTCAACAATTAATTTTAATCACACATTCGTGGCATCCACAACTTTTCAACCACACATTTTGTCAATTTTTATCAAAATCAACTAAGAATTTGATATTTAGCTAAACCAAACAGGGGCTTAGTAACTTGAAGACTGGCAAATGTGACACATCTACCCATCGTTACTGAAATATATACTTTGCAAAGCCCCTATGATCTAAAGTTCAACATGAAGACAATGAAGCTCTGTCTTCTTAATTGATATATTCCTTTCACACGTGTCACGATCTGCACCTCGCTGACTTCCACAATTCAGAGATGGAATGTAATTCAGGATTATGGTTCCCTTTATGTGGGGGATACATTTTGTAATATGTTGAGGCATTAAAAGACATGCAAATAGTTCTTTTCTTTTAAAATATTTTGAGTGCTCATGAAACATCAAGATGCTGATTAAAAGCAATAATGGGTCACAAACTTAGGGTGTAAAGTGGTGAAGGCCGACATTTAGGCTGCTTGGCCTAGCCGTGCGGCAGCCCACTTGCTGTGTGACCTTTGATTGCTAGGCCTGCCATACTTGGCTGGGCTGGTTCATACAAAGACTGCATGACCTGGCCTGCCTTACACCTGTAGGCAACTACAACTTGCTCCCTCTGGGATGTGCTATTTTTTGAACTGTATCTTATTTTGATGAGTATTATCTACGTGATTTCTAATTTTGCCCCTGTTTGAAACCCATTTTGGGAGAAATAGAAATTTTGGAATAGTGATTGATGTGAGAATGTGTGGTGGAAAAGTGATGAAAAGTTTTTGATTTGTGTGTAATATTATTTTATTAGGAGAATGTGTGGTTGAAATGAAGAATGAGAATGAGAATGAGAAATAGAAAGAGAAATTAATGGGTGTCAAACGGGGGCTTTGTAAGGTATTATCTATTTCAATGTAAGAAGGCGGACATGGGTAATTGAGGCGTTCTTTGTTTGTGAGTCGCTTCGAGGCGGATTGAGGCGTAAGCCTCACAACACACCAAAAAATCTATTAAAAAAATGATAAAAAAAATACAAAAAAGAAGAATCTGAGAAATAAAAAAAAACTAAAATGAGAGAGAGAGAGAGAGAGAGAGAGAGAGAGAGAATGCTGAAAAAAGAGGAAAAATAATATCTGTTGGAGTCTTAGAACTGCTTGTTGCCTTGCAATCTTGTGGAAGAAGCTTCTTGGGTCTTGGGGGATTGGCAAGGTGTGGGGTTGTTTGGGTATTTTTATTGTTTAGTCAAACAATTGATGGACCCATGATAGAATATTACAAGAGATATTATTTATATGTAGTTTCCAATTTTGATGCTTATTTTAGGAAACACAATTAAAGTATGATTTAATAGCTTTTATAGCATTTCCTTACATAGAACATGGTCTTTTGCATTGTAATAAAAACAATTTTGATTTATGAAATAAACGGATTTCCTCTCGCCATCACTTCTCTTTTTTGCTGCTCCCCTTTCTTTCTCTTCTTTTTGTCCTTTCCTTTTCCTATAATTGTTCCACAGCATCCTACGTCAGCCCATTTCTTTTGTTTTTTGTTATTTACTGAGAGCAATACGGGCCCAATTAAAAAGGCTCTTTCATCTGAAAGTCATGTTTGGACTTGAAAAAAGAAAAAGAAAATTCAAATTTCACATTAAACCTGAGGCACCGCCTCAATAAAATAGCATTGTAATTTGCTCCTTGTGGCATTGAAGGTGTGCCCCTCACTTTGAGGCATACCTCGTTTCCCCCTTTTACAAACAATGATCTATAGCAGTAATATGGTTTAGGCAAGCAAATTTTTGAACAAACCTGGTGATATCTAAGAAATTGATCTTGTCCTTTTGGTGCATTATGGATCGCTTGGTACAGTGTAGATTGTCCTGTACTGCATATACCTTTTTCCACGAGGCTGTGTTATGTGGCACTTTAAAACTTGTTTGGATATATAGCAGTCTGATGAAGTACATCCAATAGGAAAAATGAAAAGGAAAGGAAACCCCTTAACATGGATAAAACTGGAGCAGGGGGTCCTCGATAAATTTGTTGCCTGTTTTCAGGTCAAAAGTCACTGTCTTGTTTAGAATTAGTCCTGCCTGACCATAGAACCAATTTATAGGCACCCAAATTTCTACCGTTTAGATAACATTTATGTCAAGTTCTGCTTCCTTCACGTGTTTGTTTGTAAAAGTTGCTTACTTTGATCTTGAATTAGTAAATCACTAACGTCTATTAAGTACCTTAGTTAATTCTCAAAATTAAGCATTTTGATTTTCTAATGCCACCATTGGACAACTATTTCCCGATTATTTAGAATCTGAAAATGAACATTTTTTTAAGCAAAACATCACCACCACATCACTGAGTTTTCAATCTCCACCAAGGCAGGCTGATAGGGGTTAGGATTCCTCGACCATATATATAATCAAACTCACGAGAACAAGAGGAATGGGAGGCACAAACCTGGCCTCCCAAAAGCAAAACATTGCAACCTATAAAAGAATGAAATAAATGGGGAAATACTACTTCATATACTAAGAAAGAAAATGAGAAGCAAACTAACGTCCTCTAATATTAAGAATTCCATATCTGTCAGCCTGTACAAGAGCACAAAGTCGTCGTGATAGGTCAAGTGGTTCATACTCCAAAAAAAAAAAAAAAGGTGCTTGTTTGTTTATGTTTGTGCATTCCCTTCTGAACGCTACTCCTTGTATATAATAACTGGATTTCAATTGATCACAAAAATTATTTGCTTCCATGTCGATTTATATCTTCTAGTATTTGGTATGTCATGGACATTTTTTTGCATAATTATTTAATGCATGGAGATGACGTGGCATTGTAGTGTCATTTCATGTTCGTACTTTCAGTTTCCATCTTCCAACTTCAAGATGTTTGAGTTTCTCTGTCTGCTTTTGTCTAAGCTTATTGGATAGTGTTGTTTTGTATTTTTTGCCCTTTAGACATAAGTTTTACAGAATATCGCTAGTCTATCAAAATTCTGGAACACAACTTGCACCTCCAAAGGTGCACCTCCATCTGATGCAACAGAATTTTGTTTTGTTAAGCAAATAATGTTGACTGGCTGGATGCTTGCTGGTACCAATAATCTGAGGAGTTCATATCTTGTTTGTCCATTTTGTTAATTTTTGGCAGCATGGAAGGGTAGATGTTCACTATTTTGATCCATTACACAATCTTCTGATGTAAGGAAAAGGGCTTTTTTTTACGGTCATAATGCTTGATTAGTCTGAGAAGCAATTGGAACTGGTTAATTCCATTCTTCTGGTCACCCAATGAAAGGCTTTCCTATGCTGTTTGAACATACTTTTCTTAGTTGATGGTTCTTAGTTGTGACATTCTGTTCTAATGCATTTCCTCTGTCAAAGCCCAATTTTCAGGCTAGTGGAGAAAGTTGAGAATTGTAAATATTATGAACTTCAGTTACTTTGTTAATGCTCATATGTCTTTTTTGGTGTGTTCCTTGGTCTATGATGTAATGCATATATCAGTTCATTTGAATGATCTTCTCTTCATTGAATATTATTCTAAAGAGTTATTTTTGTAATCCTAGGATGCCAAGAAGGGGGTCTTGTTCATCGACTTTCCTCCAGTTCTTCAGCTTCAGCTAAAGCGCTTTGAATATGATTTTATGAGAGACATAATGGTTAAGGTCAGTGGCTAAATTTTTTAATGATTTTCTTTTATACCCAATTAAAGGTGGGTGATTCTATTGTCTCATTGGTAATTTTCTTATGTATTGAAGGTATAAGGCTTTCCCTGTTTGTTTCTATCCTCGCTTGCGTTATCGTCAGTCATGTACTTTTGAAACAACATAAATAATAAAGACACTTTCCGAACCACATAGCTGCTTAGTAATACATGTCACGAGTTGACATTTTTCACTATTTTCTTTATGACTAGGATGGTATCTGATGTTTCTTCTGCTTAATAGATTTTCCTCAATTAGAATTGAGTAAAAAGGGGAAAGAATCAGCTTCTGTTAAAATAACCTCACAAGTTTCTCGTATGTGGAAATGACAACCTTTTTAGGTGCCTTTATTTCTGATTGCCTTCTAGGTACACTTGATGCCAGATTTATCAACTATGCTTCCGCAGGGATGCATTTTGCTTCGACATTATTTTTCTTTTTCGAGATCTCCTTGCCATTGTCCAAATTTCTTCATAATCATCTGAGAACAATGTATATGTTGAGAGTGACTCTACTTTTTATGGACTGTTAATCACGTAACCTCCTAGACGTCAGTGGATGTTTAGTTTTAACTTGAATATTGCTCCGATTCATATTATTGAATTTGGTTTGTATTATTCACTTTGTTTTGTTATTGAAACAGGAGGTTGTTTCTGAAAGGATTCTTTCGTGTGGATTTCACTTTATAGAAAAATGTTTGAACATTTTGAAGTTGAGGCTCTGATGCATTACATTAATATCATCCTTTGATCTAGGCAAGACAAAAATGTTATGTTGGAGAAGAAAGTTTCATCTATGTCCTACCAATCGGCCTAAAACTTTGAGTATTCTTATAGTTCATATTTTATTGTTCTGAGTTATTCTGTGTAAGACAATTACATCAAAGATATACCAAAAATCATTTTTAATGTCAGAGATAAAGACTTAACACACTGATGTCTGAAGAAAATATGTTATAACCTTTTTTTTGCTAGCTCATCTCTCTAGCACCCTTTTTGTTAATGCAACGGGTACCTTTCATTTTGGAGCATTGTTAAGGGTTTGAGAGATTAGTGAGAAGCATTGAGTGGTTCGATTCTGTAGAAAATTAAAGTATCCTTGAAGAATTGGTTATTCTGTCCTAGGAATGTAATTTTTTTTTTCTTTTTTTGAATACATGATTATTAGCTCAGAATTGGAAATGCTGGTTTGTTCTCATATTTAATGTTTTCTCACATAACCACTTATGCTGCTTAGGCAGATGTTGAGTGAGCATTGATATAAACCTGCCATTATTCTTAGTTTAGATACTGTGTAAACTCCCTTCAGGGTAAACAGAAGCTGAGAAAACAAGGGAGAAGGATCATAACCAATTTCGAGTAATCAAAGTGTAATGTCTTTATATTATGAAAATCTAATGATTTGATCTAGGTATTCTAGTGAAAGTAATTCATTTCCATGAGCTAGCCAAAATGTCACGTCTTTTCCAATGGATGATTTTATTTCGTGCATAATGTTCCTTTTGAGATATACCCCTTTTTCAACTCCGCGTGCAATTTGGTTGTATCCCCAATTTGTGCTTGTGCTTCATGATATTAATGCTTTTTAATGTAAAAAAAGAATGAAAATATTGCATTCTAACTGGTTTTGCTTGTTCACTTGTTGACGATGAAGGTGAAATCTTACCTAGAATCTAGTTTCATCGTGTTCTGATTCATATGTAAAATGTTGGTCAAGCACTTGTCTTATCAGTCTAGTACATTTTCTTTGTAATGGATTTTTTTCCAAAATATTTACTGGAAGCATATAAGTTCTATCTAATCTTTTTCTTTTTAACATTTTAGAGTTTACGCCTTGTGATTGTCAAGGCCCCTGGCATTGATGTGATTTATTTATCCTTCCGTACTATGGTATATCTTTTGATTCAATGTCTAAATATTGCTTTCATGGTGCAGATAAATGATCGCTATGAATTTCCGCTGGAGCTTGACCTTGATAAAGACAACGGTAAATATTTGTCACCTGATGCAGATAGGAGCGTACGTAACCTTTACATGCTCCATAGGTAGTTTGTTCTCCCTCCTTCTCCTCTACTGTCCGATGTATCCATTATGTGCCCTCGTATGTGTGTCTGTGTCCGTTGAACTTGCAAGTGGGTAAGAAACTATCACTGAATTAGAAAGGGATCAGAAAGAAAACAAATGCTCGAGTAAGAAATCTCATTACAGATTTTCATGTAATAGGATGAGCTCCTCTATTACACCACCCCAATCGAATTGCCTTCCCCAACACGCATCTGGAGACCTGCATTGGTAGTTCTTGGTTTTTTAGCATTTGCTGATCCTTGTTTCCTGTTGAATCTTCTCGCTGCTTATAACATCCTGACTCACATTGTGTCTTGAGCTGCTTACCATCTTAATAGTTGAAAAATTGTTTACATATTTTCTTAAAATCATTTGATCGTGATTTCTTGGAGTTGGAGTATCCAACTGGAAATCTGGTTAAGAGGTGTGGATCAAATGTAGTAATTTTAAGATGAAATATTGCTATCTGTAATTGATTGATTTGAGTATACAGCTGGAAATCTGGTTATGAGGTATGTGGAGCAATCTAGAGTTGATTGATTTGAGTATCCGCAATTTATTCTCTTGTTTTATTCCTTTGCAACAGTGTTCTGGTACATAGCGGTGGGGTGCATGGTGGACATTATTATGCTTTCATCAGGCCAACCCTTTCTGACCAGTGGTACGTGTCATACTCTGAAGAATCTCTCCCTCCCCCCAACCTATGTGTATGCATGTTCTCTTCTCTTCTTGTGAAGGATTATACATTTTTACTCTTCGGGGAGGGGAGATATGTTCATCTGAAGTTTCATTCTTATAGGCTGACGTGCATTTTTAATCACTGACTCGTTCATTTAGTCTTAGTTGTTTTAGTACTTCATTCATACGCATCCCATCTGTGCATGTTTATTTTTTTATTGGTGTATGTGAGAATATGAGTTTTGATTATGTTTTAAAAGTACTTGAACATCATAGGAGGCTTGATTTGAGGTTTGTGGTTCCCTTTTAGGTACAAATTTGATGATGAGAGGGTCACTAAAGAAGATACAAAGAGAGCATTAGAGGAGCAGTATGGCGGTGAGGAAGAGGTTAGATCCCGACATTTATATCTTGTCGCACTTCCATTTTTATTCTGTTTCTAATATTCATTTTGTCCAACAGTTGCCGCAGACAAATCCTGGTTTCAATAATACTCCATTTAAATTTACAAAATACTCAAATGCCTACATGCTTGTGTATATACGTGTGAGTGATAAGGATAAGATAATCTGTGATGTGGATGAGAAGGACATTGCAGAACATCTTAGGGTAAATTTGTTAATTTCTAGATCTGGAATTCATTCATTCATCCTATTTGATGTATTGAGCTGTGTCATAAAACCTCACATCCTTTACTTATTCCAGATAAGACTGAAAAAAGAACAAGAAGAGAAGGAAGACAAGAGAAGATATAAAGCGCAGGCCCACCTTTATACCGTTATCAAGGTTGTCCTAGTGGACTATTTTTCTCATGTAAGCTTGATCTCTGCTGAATTGGTGCGCTGAAGCAATTTGCTGGCATATGCAGGTTGCTCGAGACGAGGATTTAAGGGAACAGATTGGGAAGGATATATTTTTTGATCTTGTTGATCATGATAAAGTCCGTAGTTTTCGAATTCAGAAACAGATGCCTTTTAATCTTTTCAAGGTGATCTTGCTTACTTGTCTATTAATGAAATGAAACTTGAGATTGGATTTATTTGTTTCTGCGTAATGAATGTAGAGCAATTTATTTTTATTATTATTTTTTTTTTTTTCTGAACATACGTTAGACAAACACATCCATGAGAAAGTTGCATAGCACTTGAGAACCCAAATGTGGTAAATATCTATGTTTTGAAAACCTGGCCTGGAAATTGACCTGGAAAAGTTAAAGGCTCAAGGGTCAAAGGGTTGTATCAGGGTCGAGCAGGTCAAAGTAAATTGAATGAATAAATGATATTTATTTAAATGCCTCGGTGCCTGATTATGCCTTCTTAAACATTGCATACCATTCTTTTAATCAATGTAAAAACTAAAACCAAACTTTAGGCTTTCTAGACCTCACTGATATTTCTAACAACATGATATGTGTCAGGGCTCAGCCTCTCCTTAACTAAAATTTTCCTTTTTTCAAATCTATCTCTCTCTCTTTCTTTCTTTTTTCCCCTGTTAATGTCTTATTCAAATCCAACATGATTTTCATCTCATCATTTATGGTTTCTATTTATAGTTCTTATAGCATTGGTGTTGGCCCACTGGCGGATGGGGGGAGAGGAGTAAGTTCGCTGTAGACCTTGTATAAATGATTTATCTTGCAAAGGAGATTCAGCCCCCCATTTAAGTCTTCCTCCGCCGCCCTTCCCCTAGAAAACACATCCCGGTCACTGTGTTTATTCTCCTAACTAATAACTGCTCTGGCTGGCTCTGCATTTCTCCATATTTCCATTTTAAGCTACTAAGCTTACATGGAATCGCAGTTTATGATTCCTGCCATGTCTAATGCTTTGATATGGCATGGGAAGCAGTATTTTTTCTGTTCCTTTGTCCTTTATGATCTTGCATACAAAATATTTCATTATTCTAAATTTCTAATTATTCGAACTTCCATTGTATTTTCCACTTATGATTGTCAATTGTCCGCAGCACGTCTGGGTTAAATAATTGTATCAATTCAATACATGTTAATGTAACTTAATGTATATTTCTTTCTGCTTGTTACAGGAGGAGGTTGCCAAAGAATTTGGCATTCCAGTTCAATTTCAGCGTTTTTGGATTTGGGCAAAGAGACAGAACCATACTTATCGTCCAAACCGTCCATTGAACCAACAGGAGGAAGCACAGACTGTAATTTACTGTTTCCTTCTCCTTATTGATATTTTTACATAATGATGATAATATCTGTGCTGATCACAACTTTAGTTTTTGCACTTAGTGCATTGAAGGATTCCTATTCTATTCCTTATGCCAACTTAACTTTGAGAGGATGATTGGTTTATGATTTAGGCAAGCTGAAGAGCACCAATTTACAAACTATTATAGCATAATTGGCAAAGAGATGGTCCTAAAGAAGGTTTAGCTGTTTAGAACATATTGTAACAAGGTGGTTTGACTAAATGTTTGATTTATAATCAGTTGCAAGAACGTTTTGTGTAGGGTAAACAGTCCGTGAACAAAGACTAAAATGATTGTGGAGAAGTTGGATACTGCAAGGTGGCTAAATTAGAATTGATTTCAGGTTTTAGGACAAGAATTACTGATAAATAAGAAAATAATTTCCTCAAACGAGTGGGAAATATGAAAAAAAGAAAAAAGAGAAGAAAGGCAAATGTGGAGATCATCCTGTTATGAGTGGGTTTTGTGAACCTCTTTAAGAGCAGCAGTAAACTGTGCTTAAATGAATTTGTAACCATAAATAAAGAAAATGGGAGACGCTTCTTATAACCAACCTAAATGGCAACAATAAGCTTGGCTGGGATTAATGATATATTTGCTAATGCTATTTTAAGGTTGTCTTCAATGTTTTGACATTTAGAGATTGAATTTTTTTGCAGTCGATAGTTTTCTTAGACCTTCGCTGAGAGCATAGTTGCTCATTGATGGCTTTAAAAATGGCACAGGACAGGGATCAAACACACTTCCATTTATTTTCTTTTGGAGAATTAAAATTTTGTTCACGTGATTTTTTCCCTTTCTCTATCTTGGTGTGGATTGGCATTGTACTCCTTAATTGAAGACATGGAGTACTTACCTGGAAAAAGGTAAATACATAGTAATCGATCAAAATCTGTCACTCCTAATCCACCAGGCAAAAGAAAAAAGAGAAAAGAATCACAACTAATAAGCCATATTCCACGGTAGGGGTGACGAAATTCTTCCATTGATTGGAAGCACAACACTGGAACTATATTTGATGGAGAATAAGGATGGGAATGGAAAACATTTAAAACAGATTAGGATTGAAGATATTGTTTTAAGTTAGATTAAATTTCAGTAGTTTTATTAATTAGAATCTTGTTTACTTGATTAGTTTTTGATACATTAAAAGTTCTTTACCTTGAAAAGGGAATCTAGGATTTCATTGTATTTAACTATTTTTGATTATTGATATCAAATTACAGGTTTCTTTCACCCTAAATTCGTCTTTCTTCTGACTATTCGCTCTTATCATCTTTGTGTGCGAGTTCTGCATCTATATTGCTGTATGGTCATTTCTCTCTTTTCCACCTTTGACTTATTTTTTTTATTTTTCTTCATTATAGTTCACAAAATACTCCATTAATTTATTTGCGAACATCTTCATTAGAAAGTTGTTGTGAGCAAACAGTCACCATCTTTCCGAATTTCCTTTTTTCCTGATCCAAATCGATTAACAACATATTTGATCATTACCATATGCATTTAAAAGGAAAATTTTATAGCATAAGAACATTGTCAAAACATATCAGCTTTAGGAAGTCGAAAATTACAGTCTAAAGTCAATTTTATGGTGTGGTTTTTGTGCATTTGTTGATTTTTCTTTCTGTATGCTGTCTGGTCGCCTATTCACTGCCTTATTTCATTGTGGCAGTCTAGGTTGATTTTGTCTTAATCACATTCACTTTTGTTCTAATATTTCATGAACTTCGTGGGACATATCCTTTATTTGCTATTTCATTTGATTTTTTTAGTTCTAAAATATTATTTCACCTTGTGATAGAATGATAATGATACTGTACAGGTCGGAGCATTGAGAGAAGTTTCTAATAAGGCCCACAATGCAGAGCTGAAGTTGTTTTTGGAAATAGAATGTGGACAGGTATCTTTTAACAGACTACTAGATAACCTTGACCACTGTCGTCAATATGATTCTATGATCTGTTCTGGCTGTAATTTATTGTTAAATGCTCTATATATAGGATCTACATCCCGTTCCTCCACCTGACAAAAGTAAAGAAGACATTCTTCTGTTCTTCAAGCTTTATGATCCAGATAAAGAAGAGCTTAGGTAATTTTGTGCTTTTAAGTGTGTATGTGTCTGTGTATTTGTGTTTTTGTGTGCATCCAAACCTTTTGACTACGTTATTCATTCTCTGTTTCCAGGTATGTTGGTAGGCTTTTTGTTAAAAGCTCTAGCAAGCCAATTGAGATCCTGACAAAACTAAATGAATTGGCTGGATTTGCTTCTGATGAAGAGATTGAACTTTTCGAGGTTTGTCTGATTAGTGCACTACAGCACACGCACACTGGCACCCAAATATATTATGCATCATCATCCATTGAACACGGCAATCCTCTTGTTTGTTAATGCTACAGGAAATAAAATTTGAGCCTTCTGTCATGTGTGAACGCCTTGACAAAAGAGCTTCATTTCGGTCAAGCCAGGTATTTTTGTTATATTGGGCTGTTCAGCATTTGAAGGTATTTTTCTATAATTTTTATTTGCTTCCCCGCACCCTTTCTTTTCCTCTTTTCCTGCAGATTGAAGATGGTGACATCATTTGCTTCCAGAAAAAGCCTCTCCCTGAAAGTGAAGAAAAATTTCGATTTTCTCATGTTCCTTATTTTTTGGAATATGTGAAAAACCGCCAGGTAAATTTTGTACTTTTTATGTGTTACAAGTTTTAGTCTTCATTTTTTCCTCTTTCCTCTCTTTGCTTTTGATATTCGAAGAAATGGTGCATGCTTTATAATTTTTGTGGCACAATCAAAGCCTTCTAATTGAACAAAATAGAATAGTCTAACCTAAACACAATGCATATTTTACTTATTTGCAATTATATGCCTGTGATTGGAATGTATAAAGGAGTTGTATACTCGTTAGAGGCATATTCTCAATTACCACCATATCTACAGTGGTTAGCGTCATAATTGATTGGCTTAATAGATCTGCACTGTAATCTGGGAACATGGACTGAATTCATACATACTACACGGTAATATATGTACATCGGGTTTCTTAATTCAGACCTGTTAAGTTGTCCAGAGACAGCCCATAGGGGAATCTCTCTCTTTCTCTCTCTCTCTCTTTTGGTGGCGGGGATATGATGCACTTCCTACACAATAAAATAAATCTCAAAAGTATAAATAGGTTTAACTTTGAGTTTTGAGTTTTGGACATTATTGCTTTTATGTCAATTGAAAAGATGCAAAGTATATGAATTTGCATTTGCATTACGCTATCAATTGAACTCAAGCCACAGACCATATGTGGAAAATGAGTGGAGCCATTTTTGTGAAGTCTGGTCACATCTTGCAATCTCTCAGTTATGACTTGCTTCTGTCCTCTCATTGCAGTCTTTTGACATTTTCAATGGGTTGTTAAAATGTCATTCCTTCGTTATTATACTTTTTATTTATTTATTTTGTTGTACCAAGAATGTGAATGCGGTTCTTCTGCATTTTCTTACCTCTTCTTCTGAACAGTTTTAATATGGATTTATCATTTGTAGATTGTCCATTTTCGAGCTTTGGAGAGACCCAAGGAAGATGAATTCTGCCTAGAGTTGTGAGTACTTTCCGATACCATTATTGCAGACAATGGAGGACTGTACTAGTAGTATGGTTATTCTTTTTTATGTAATTTTGAGCAACATTGAGCATTATGTGTTTTTAACCGTTTTGGCATAAATCTGTAGGGCAAAGAACCACACTTATGATGATGTTGTGGAAAGGCTTGCTCAACGTCTCGGCTTGGATGATCCATCTAAAATTCGGCTTACTCCTCATAATTGCTACTCTCAGCAACCAAAGCCTACTCCCATCAAATATAGATCGGTTGATCAGTTGGTAGACATGCTTGTGCACTACAATCAGGTTGCTCTACCATGAATTCTTCTGCCTTTTTTTCCTTTTTTGTTGATGGGTGGGGTGATTAATCCATGGATTCATAATCTCTGGTTTCCTTTTGATAGATCTCTGATATTCTTTATTATGAAGTACTGGACATTCCTCTGCCACAATTACAATGCCTCAAAACACTGAAAGTTGCTTTTCACTCTGCCACAAAGGATGAGGTGTATACCCATGACTTTGATACTCTGTTCCATCCCCTCTTGACTTGATTTTGTGTACGCCTTATAGCCATTGACACAATGTTTTTTTCAGGCTGTAATTCTCAATATTAGGTTGCCGAAACAGGGTACAGTGGGGGATGTGCTTAATGTGATAAAAGAAAAGGTTAGTTCATTGCTCTAAGCATGCTAATCTGCACATAATTATTTTCAAAAAAAGTGAATCTTCTATTTTCTTCATTATTCCTTTTAAATTTCCCGTAGCTGTTGGAGTTAATTTTGCTCTTCAGCTTTTGTCGTGGGAAAAAAGATGTATAATGGAAAATGAAGTTGACCTGTAATAATTGATTTTTCTGGTTGCAATTCAGCTCTGCATTGGATTGTTTAGGTGAGAACAAAACAGGGTAAGACTGACATTATTTTTTTGTCTTTCTGCAGGTAGAGTTGTCACATCCAAATGCCGAACTTAGGTTGCTTGAAGTTTTCTATCACAAAATTTATAAGGTAATGTCTCTTTTGCTGAGGCTGAATAGATTGAGACCTGATATTGTTGGCATAAATCTTTCTGAACTGTACTTTGCGGCGCAGCTTTCTTTGTAGGCTTGTCATATGCAGACTTGTAGAGTTGGATTTCTATATTTTGTTACTTTACTATAAGTGTGTGTTTGATTGCATTTATTTTCCATGGAAAATGTCAGTTTTCTACCCAAAATCCTACTTTGGAGTGTTTGATTGCTATTTTTTTCCATTGAAAATATTTTCCAACTTTTGAAAATATACCTAATTTTCATTTTTTTTAAGGAAAACATTCTCTTTGGGGGAAGTAGGTTTTTGTTTTCCTCAAAACAAGGAAAACCTTTTATTTTCTAGGATATATTTTCCATACCTATCAAACTCTAAGAGGTCTTTTCTTCGATTAAACTGCTAGCAACACTCTTCTGAGGTTGTTTCGCTCTGAAAAAAATTGTCTTTACATGGTTTGGAGATCCTTCCGGGGACATACTCTTTTACAGGAACATGCTAATTTGTTATCATGAGCCACATTTGTGATTATTGAATGGATTTGAATCTTTTATTGAAACAAAGTTTTTCATTACATGATGTAATTAATGTTTTGTTTCCCAACTTTTGCAGATCTTTCCTCTCAATGAAAAGATTGAGAATATAAATGACCAATACTGGACCTTGCGGGCTGAGGAGGTGAGCTCTTCTGCTTTCAAAATCTCCTTCTTGCTCTCTTTGCTTGCTCTATTTTCATGCACATGCAGTTTTATCTTTGGTTTGAAACTTTGCTATTTATTATCTTCTGAAGTTAGAGATAAGACTGATTGATATAATTGAGGAAGAGCCGAAGAGCTGCGTTAAAGTTTCATATTTGCTCTTATGTTTAGCTTAGCAACAAGTGTGTATTATTTGGAAATTGTTTCAGTTTGTCCTTTCTTATATGAATATTTTGCCACTTCTATAGGAGTTTTTACTTTGCTACTTGGATATTCATTCACAGTTTTTTTTTTTAATATAATTATGACAAGGAGTGTTCTTTCAAATTCTAATTCCAATGTCTTTTACTTAAATGTGGTATGTTCTTTATCTCAGATTCCAGAAGAAGAGAAGAACCTCGGTCCAAATGACCGCTTGATTCATGTTTACCATTTTACGAAAGAGTGTGCTCAGAATCAAGTGGTACCAGCACTGACATAGTTTCTATGTTGATTGCATTTAATGCCGTTTGATCGTATTTGGACCAAGTTACTGTCTCAATGATGATGCTCTTGATATGGATATGTGATCTAAGATGCTGGCAATTTTTTTTTTCTAAACAGCAAATCCAAAATTTCGGGGAACCCTTCTTCTTGGTTATTCATGAAGGTGAAATGCTGTCAGATGTTAAATTGCGGATTCAAAAGAAATTACAGGTTCCAGACGAGGAGTTTTCTAAGGTATTAACAGTATAAATGCTGTATTGAATAATTAATGCTTTGCTTACTACAAGTTGCTTCTGCTGAGTTGTTTGTGTAGTTTAATTGTTAAGTTAAACTTTTGCTCATTTGATTCTGTATTTAATGTTCAGTGGAAGTTTGCTGCATTGTCACTGGGTCGTCCAGAGTATCTTGAAGACTCTGACGTTGTGTCTAGTCGTTTCCAGGTCATATTTTTGTTCTAATTTTTTTGTCTTATTATTCTTTTATTTAGTTCTTTTTTTCTTGAACCTGTAATCCGTATTATCTTCTTCCAGAGGAGAGACGTTTACGGTGCTTGGGAGCAGTACCTTGGGTTAGAGCACTCTGATACTACTCCAAAGAGGGCGTATACTGCAAACCAGGTAGATTTTTTGATTGATATAGTACGTGTATGATTTATATTATTGTGCGGCACTGGATGGATAATAGGGGAGGCACCAATATTGAGAATTCTCATCTGATATTTCTGAAGTATATTCAAATTTGAAGTGCGTTTCAACTTTTTATTATATTTTTATAGGTTTTGAGGTTTTCTCCAGCAAGAATATATATTTCCTGGACCATGTTTTCAAATCCTTATGTTTTTCTGATAATTGCAGAACCGACATACATTTGAGAAGCCTGTCAAAATATACAATTAAGAAGAAATGCTTGCTCTGAGGCAATGGTGAAAATGTGAACAATCTGAAGACTGGGATACTGAAAAGGAGAATGAAAGGCAGGAAAGGGAATAGTGTGGTAGTTTTCTTTCTCCCCTAGTTTTTCCACGACGGTTTCTTTGGCTATAATTATTTGATTTAGCATGAGGAAAGGGGGGCCTTGACTCCCAAATGTATCTTGCTTCTTGTGGTTGGTACAGACCGCGCTACAAACTTCCTGCTTTTACCAGTATTTTCAAGGTGCTTCCCTGCTTTGAAAAATCCGGGAATTTTGTATGGTTGTGTAATTTATAATACATATCAACATTTTGGTTGTATAGTGGCTATAGTTAGGCCTTTAATAATCCAGCTTTTTCTCTTTTATTTCTTTTGTTCTTTCTTTGATTTATTTTTGCATCCCCTTTTTGTAGCATTTCATGTTTTATATAAATTGGGGACATGGCCCTTTAGTGAAGATTGAAAATTATGGCCCCTTTTACTGTTGGTAAAAGGTTTCCCAAAAATGTTTAACAACACTGTATGCAATGTCTGTCAATTGAAAAAATGGCCCCATAATTCAGAGCTGTGTCGTCATGTCTGGAAATGGGCAATTGGAGTTTTTTGTTTATTATAATTTACTGGTCTGTACAATAATATTCGATCATGAATCCTGGTGCGTGGATTTTTGGTGGATGCTTGATTATTTTCGGGCGTATGATACATATTTGCAGCTGATTTAGCCCTTTCTTTCAATCTCTCTTTCCTGAGATAAATTTAATACAAGTATATAAAAGAAGAAATGTTGATCCGTTTATATTTCAATTATATATTTTCTCACCTCATTTACTATTAAAATAATTTCTTGACTCAAAATACAATCTGTTTTTACCGAGTTGCATCGTCAACTTCACCAAGGAGTTAAATGTATGAAATTAGTGACTGAAGCGCATGTAGCTCAGTTTCCTAAGCAGAATGTCCTAGGTTCGACCCCTACCTTGCGCAACATTCTCATTGTCGCGGACACAAATATTTATCAATACACTTGTAAACTTAATAAATTAGTATACAAAGAGCCGCTCAAAGTGGTTTGAACTTAAATCGATCGATTGATTCCCTATTTTCAGCTAAAAATTAGTTGTTCAACAAATTTGAACTAAAAATAGTTTGGTTTCATGAGAAAATTGAAAGAAATTGAACCATCCACCCTAATTAGGTTCGAGATTATCAGTTCAATAACTTGATAGTATCGAGATTATTTGTTAAATAACCCAGTGAATGGGATAGAGCTGTTAATTGATTGGTTTTTGATCCGAATTCGATGAAATTAATGGAGGATGAATTTAGGGTTTAAGTCCGATAATTCGATCAATATCCGAATCTGATAATTTGTTAACTGAATGGATCAAATGTGAATATAGGTTAATCCGATCAGATAACAAACCGATCCGATTTGTTATCAATAGTTGAGTAGGTTAAATATTTTTATGACGTGTTATTTGTCACTAAAATAAAGAAATTTAGAATAAAAAAGTCATCGAATTCTATACATTAAAAAAAAGTCTATTCATGTGTACACAGTATTCTAAAAAGCGTAATGCGTGGAGGTTTTGGGCTATGCGAGTTTAGATGAAGCCTACACATTAAAAAAAAATCTTATTTTAAGTTTTTAATCAATCTAAGAATTATTTAATAATACATGCAAATTATAGTATCAAATCTGTTTTAAAAGCTTAAGAAAATAAATATATTCGATCAATAAGATATAATATAATAGTGTTAATTGAAATATTTGGAAAGTTTTAAATTTTTATTAATTAGTAAACGATGGGGAAAACGATTAATTTGATAAAATATCAATGACTTTATATAATATTACAATATGTTACAATCAAATCAAATGTACAATAAACTATAGTCAAACCAAAGGTACACTATACTACAGCCAAACCAAGTGTATTATTATCTCACATCAAAAGTTTATAACAAATGTTTGGAAATGTCATCTATAAATAAGTGAGTCAATAAATGAGTAAGCAACTTTTGTGTCTTCAATTCAATTAGCTAAAAGTTGAAAATTTTGAAAAATTTATAATTATTAAACTCGTTTAAGAATTGGAAAAAAAATAAAATGAAAAAGTTAATTTCAATGTTGATTTTATTTTCCTAGTTTCTTTAATTTCAAATTGGATATTTGATAACATATCCAATCAGATATGGATTCAATAATCAAATATCCATTAGATTATTGGATCAAATCGAATATGGATAAATTCGGTCCATTTACAGTCGGATCGGATCGGATCGAATTGAATAATTATTATATAAAAAAAATTCAATTCATAACCGATCTATTTACAGCTCTAGAATAGCCGAATAGGGCGTGCTTTAATTCGTAAACTTTGCTTTTCTAATGATTTTTTTATTGTGGAAATTACACCTATTCAAAGTTCTAAAATGCCCAATTCAAAAATCAAATTCAAAGAATTTTTGTTCATATATCAGATGATCTTTTAAATACTAATAAAAATATTATAAAAGTAAATTTAATCGAACCCTTTCATTTTCGGGAAATTATTGAAAATACCAAAATTCAACTATACCCTATTCCAAAATAGCCTTTGACTTTTCCAAACTTTGAAACTACCTAAAATACCCCTAAAAGATAGTAATTACATCCAAGCAACCCAAAATAAGAGAAATATACAACCAAGTCCTAGTGACTATTAAAAATTATAAAAAACCTAGAACTAAAAGAGGACCATACAAGATTAAGAAAATTGTAAAAGATGAAAAAGAAATTGAATCTGAAAATGAAAATGAATTTGATAAAATTGGATATCAAGAACAATTGAATGCATCTCAAAAAATATTAAAATGTTTTAAAGAAAATATGATAGAAAATTTTGCTATAGGAATAGTAAGATCTATAATAATAAATGACACACATAATATTATTGACAAATTGGAAAAAAGAAAAAAGAATATTTTTAAATATGATGTACTTTTTAACCCAAATATAGATATAATAACAGATCTAGATAATATAAATTTTCAAATATTATTAGATTTTGAAGATTTACGTAATACGTTATAAAATTAGAATGCCAATAGGAAATTATTTTAAGATTTTAAGATTATTAGATTATTAGATTTTTGTTCGCTCATAGTAGCCCTCTCATTTGGTATCAGAGTCGGTTATCTATAGGATCTATAAAAATCATAAAATAATATTACTAAAAGAAAAATCATTAAAATAAAAATAATGGAAGTTGAAGATTTAGGTAATAAATATAAAATAAAAAGAGAAAAAATTATTATAATTATTGTAAAACCAATATTATGTAATAAAAGTGTAACAATTACATTAAAAATACTTGAAAAATTACCTATAGAGATAAAACAATTTATAATTGAAAAAATAAGATTAGAAATTGTTAAAGATATGTACACTTATGAAATGATATTAGAAACCTATAAAAAACATATGTACAATTTAATTGTAAAAGAAAAAAGTAGATATGACTAAAAATAAAGAAAATATAGAAATTACAATTACTAAAACAGACTGGTATTATATGATAAAAGATAGTGAAAGAGAATATATAATAAAACTTTGTCCTAAAAAATTAAAACAAACAACATTAATGATAACTAAAAAATTACTTAGAGAAATAAGAGAACAAATATTAAATAAATTAATAATAGAATACTTAATAGATGAATATATGTACTATAAAATTAGAAAAGAAATTGAAAAAGAAGAAATAGTGCTCTATTGCAGAGAAAATTATGGATTTACATGAAAAAATAATGCTTAATATAGAAAAATTTAAAGAAAAACTTGATAAAGATTATAATACAATATATAAATTGAACCAACAAATAGAGAATGTATGGTTAATACCAGATCAACAAGAAGAAAATAGACCAAAAAAGTTGACAAATAGTAAAAAAAAAAACAAATATTAAAATTAAAATAAGAAAAATCTAGAATAAAAGCTAGATATTATAAGAATTTGACAAGACTTCCAACTACAGAATATGAAAAATTATTATTTAATAAGAAAGCAATAGAATCAAAAGATATTGAATGTCAATTATTCTATCTAACTCAATCAAAGAAAAGATAATGAATAATCAAATGGAAGATCTAAAAACATTAATAAAAATGTTAATAACTGATGTACAAAATTTAAGGAATGAAATAAAAGAAGAATTAGATATACTAAAAATTGAAATTAGAGAATTAAAAGAAAATAATAAAAGTAGAGACAATAAAATAGATAAAAAACCTTATAGAAAAAGAAATGTCAAGAATAAGAAAGAAACATATAGAACAAGAAAACCTAGTTATAGAAACAGGAAGTATGGACGATAATTTTAGAAAATATATTTTACCAAAAATATTAGAAGAGGAAGAAAATTCCAAAAATTTACTAGAAAAAGGAAAAATTACAGAAGAAATTCAAGAAAAAAGAAAAGATGAATGAAGAACTAGATCTACTAATAGAAAATTTTGATCAATTAAGTCTAGAAAATATAGATGAATACCAAATTCTAATGAATACTGGAGGAAGACATATCCCAGCAGGAACCTTTAATAAAAAATTTGATCCAAATGAAAATTATGCACCTATATATAATAAACCATACAAATAATTCTATGATAGAATAAGAGATAGACAACCACCTAGAGGAAATAAATATAAAGACAGATTTGAGTTAAATGATAATTATGATAAACCAATTACTCATGGAGGAACAAAATTGGACCTAAATTGTAAAATAGATACTAAAAAGCCTTAATAAGTTGGGCAGACTCAATGATACTGTTCTTTTTATATAACAAAGATGATACATGAAAAAACACAGAAAGAAGAATAGATTTCTTAACAGCATCATTTGAAGGAAATGTTAGAAATTGGTGGGAATGAATAAATAATAATACAAAATCAATGATGAGAGGAAATATACAAACAGAAATAATAAAATCAGATAAAGAAGGAATAGAAAGATTAGTAGCATATATTGCAAGTGAATTCTTAGGAGAAAAATGAATTAGAAACTTTGAAGAAGAAATAAGAAGAAGAAAAAAAAGATGATACGATGAAATTAATAAATTTAACAATTTGCGATATGTATAAGATAAAAGAATATACCTGTTAATTTAGAAATTATTATTACTTACAATTCTATAGTAATGAAAATCAAGAAGTATACTTAGATATGTATTATACTAAATTCCTAGGAACATGAAGAATATATTTTAAAATAGAATTTTATAAGGAATGTAAAGATATTAGTAAAATTATAGAACCAAATAAACAAGTAAATTTGATTCCAAAGAAATATGAATTTAGGATATCAACATATAAACCCGATATAATAGAGTTTAGGGAAGAAGAATGCCCCGATAAGAATATAATATTTAAAGATGAAAAATTAATCAGAATATCAACAATTTAGGGAAGAAGAATGCCTTGATAAGAATATAATATTTAAAGATGAAAAATTAATCAAAATATCAACAAGTCTCAGAATACCTAGATCATTAGGAGAAACTAGCCATACAAGAGAAATGAAACTACATAGGAATACATGAAACATGAAAATAAATGGAGAATATTTCAATGGAAAAAATAGAATATCAGGACCAAATATATTAATAGATACATGAGCTAGTGAATGTCATATAATTTCAATAAGAAATAAGGGTTTAGTATCTTACAAAACTGAACCATATAGATATGTAAACTTTGATGGACAAATACTTACTACAGAATTAGAAGTTAAAGTACCTATAAAAATAGGAGAAATTGATCTTATAGTGTCGTGTTATATAGACAAAAGTATGAATACAAACCCTCATATATTATTAGGAATGAGTTTCCTAAATGGATTCGAAGATTATAGTATAAAAAGAGAATGATTATATATATTTCATAATGGACAAAACATATTATGTAACAAAGATGAATAACTAAATAAGTTTTCCATTAGCAGTATATATACAAGTTACTATTATAGAACCAGATATAACAACTTGTGCTTTAATAGACACGGGAAGTGATATAACTATATTTAAAAACTTCTTAATTAGAACATGGGAAAATAAAAGTAAAATAAAAATAACACGAGTTACAGGAGAAGAAACCCAGATAATCAATAGTGATGATAAGATCAGTATAATTTTTGGAAGTAAGCAAATAATAATTAATAAGATATATAATTATGATAAGTTAGAATGTGATATATTATTAAGAAATGACTTTATACAACAATTCCAATATTATAAACAAAATAATTATATGATTATGTTACAAACCTCTTAAAAATACCTAGAGAATTTAGACCATACAAAATTCAACTAGCCCAACATGGTGATAGATGAGAGAAAAAACTAATTATACAAAATGAAATAAAAATAAAAGAATAATGTATAAAAAAGTCCTAAAAATAGGAGTATAAATAAGTATAAAAATAATTATAGAATAATTAGAAAAAGTTTATGGAGAAAACCCATTGAAATTTTGGAAACCATACCATACTAAAGTAAAAATAGAATTAGCAGAAAATGTGACTGTAAGAGTAAGACCAATGAGATATACTATACAAGATGCATAAGAATTCAATGATCAAATAAAAGAATTATTATAATAAAAACTAATTAGATCAAGTAATGGACCACATAGTAGTCCAGCCTTTATGGTAATGAAACATTCTGAACAAGTTAGAGGAAAAGTTAGAATGGTTATAAATTATAAATAATTAAATAAATATACTAGATTTGATGAATACTTTTTATCAAATAAAGAAGTCCTAATAAATCTTGCAAAAGGAAAACAGTACTACTCTAAATTTGATTATAAATCGGGATTTTGGCAGATAAAGTTGGAAGAAGATAGTATACAATATACAACTTTTAGTACACCTCAGGACAAATATGAATGGTTAGTCATGCATTTTGGACTAAAAAATATATCAAAGGAGAATAGATGATATATTTAGAAAATTTAATAAATTTTTTATAGTATATGTAGATGATATATTGATATGTTTCAATAATAAAGAAGAATATAAAAATCATTTAATACAATTCATAAATGAATGTAAAAAGGAAGGAATTGTTATTTCTAAAAAGAAGGCTATTATAGAAAAACAAGAAATTGATTTTCTTTGATTAACAATAGATAATAGAGGAATTAAGTTTCAGACTCACATATCTAAAAAGATAAGTAGTTTTCCAAATAAATTAGAATCCAAAGAACAAATACAAAAATTCTTAGGATATCTAAATTATGCAGAATGATTTATTGAAAATCTTTCAAAAAAGAGACAAAATACAAATCTTATTTAGGAAAACAAATACTAAGGGATGAAATGATGAACATACGGAAATAATTAAATCATTAAAAGAATAATATAAAAATTTACCAAAATTAAGATTATCAGATAAAAAGAAAATCTAATTGTTAATACAGATGTCTCAGATAAATATTGGGCAGCTATATTAAAAATAGATTTAAATGAAATTTGCAGATATTCAAGTGAAACCTTTAACCAAGTAGAAATAAATTATACTACACATAAAAAAGAATTATTAGCAATTATTAGAGGAATAAAAAAGTTTTCATTATTTTTATTATCTAAGAAATTTATTGTTGAAATTGATAATTCTCAAGTTGCAGTATTAGTCAGGGATAAGCTACCAATGGAACCTCAATATAGGAGATTACATAGATGACAACATATTTATCTTTTTATAACTTCGATATTATTCATATTAAAGGTATTAATAATTATCTTACAGATTTCCTTAGCAGGAACATAGAATTCGTTGATGTATAAAAATAAGATCATGGAATTATACCAATCCGTCCTTAATATACAAAAAAGGACTGATTTCCTCCAAAAAGAAGCCGAGGATATAAATGTTGGAGCTACAACAATGTCAAATGAATTCAATGTAATGATAAAAACATTGTTGGAAATAACTTCCGAACAACAGAAAAATTCCATAGAACATAAAAAAGAGGTTGATGCTATTGCAACACAACTGAAAAATATACTGTTTGGGACAGAAATACCAAGCAACCCAAAAATGGGTCTTCCAAATACATACCAAACAAATACCAATTCATGCTAAAGATGTACAGCAGGAAGCAGCAGTGGACCCAGAAGGGACACCATACCAACAAGAGATGCCTCCCCAGTCATGTCAAATAAAAAAGTAACAATAAGAGCAAATAATTCCAAAACAATCAGCATCATGGACCCAGAAGATAAAGTCCCTTTAGACAAAAATGAAGAAAAATATGCCATGATAGTCCAAACAGTTTATGAAATGAAAATATGTGATACATATTTCATCTCTCTAGGACAGAATGTTTATCCTAGAGTCACAACAATGGAAGGAGGAGATCCCAACTTCATAAAAGCAATGGCAGATTATGGATTCTTAGATTTAATTTATCCAGGAAGAAATTTAGCAAAATTAGCAAAATTTGATGAAATGCTACAACAAGAAGTATCAAGATATGCTAGAGGACGAAGATTATATTTAAAATTTTACTCAATTAGTCCAGAATTCGATGAAATTATGTATTATCCAGTTAACCATATAATTTCAATTGGATACGTTGCAGCAAACTTCAACATAGATATCATGGAAAGTGACAAAAGAATGCCAAAAATTACCAAGTCGTGGATCAGACATAGAAGAGCCGTTGGAATCAAAGCAATATATGGAATTGCAAAACATTTATTTGAAAAGAATTTCTCATGTTTATGCCAGTATGAAAACTGGATGCTGGTAACTAATGGATGATATGGAAAGTCCGAAATATTAAAGGACTACATTACCAAATTTGATATACATCAATTCACAGGATGTCCTACCACTATAGATGAATCTTACCAGCTGCGGGAGTGTCCAAGCTACACATCCAAGTTACACATAAAGATGTAGGATCAAGAGAAGGAAAAATAAAAGGGTGGAGCCCTGAATAAAGAAGATGTAACATAAAGTTATTTTGTTTTTTTGTAATAATAGAGCCATAATAGTCTTAGTGGTGGAAACCTTTGATAAAGCTCTATAATTGGAGTATGATGTAATGAATGATGTAAGAAGACAATAATATTGTCTCATTTGCTAGTATAAATAGAAGCATTTAGGCTACATGAAAGAGACAACGAATTGGGGAGAGAAATTTGAGCACTCAACTTGTGAGAAAACCAAATCCTCTGTTTAAATCTTGTACCAATCTTTCAATATTAATACTACTTTGATAATATCTTTCACATTCCAATCCTCTAAAATAGATATGAGTTTCTAAATTACCTTTCCCAGAGATTCTTGAAGAATTAAGGAAGAAATTTATTTCTTACTTTAACAAAAGAGAGTTTTCTTTATTTATGATCTTTAGTTTTGATTCTAAGAAATGATACAGTGAAGGCAAGAAGGTGAAATAGTAAAGAATCCTATTGAGGCAGAAGGCCATTTGAGGGAACAGTTTGCATATTCAGAGTCGGAAGATTACTCGATTGTAAGGAGAAAAACTTAAAAGATTAGAATCAAGGTAAAACTATTGTTTTTGTTAAAATTTGAAATAATTCTTCTAAAATCTTAAAGAATCGTAGGGATTAATCATTTCAGTGTTTATATTTGAATGTTTATTCATAATGTTTGAATTATTATCTCATTATATTATCAGATATGCCAGAATATACAGTTAAAAGATTAAATAATTTGTTAGATAAAATGTTAGATGAAATAAAATTTAATTCTCAAGAACTTGATAGGATAGAAGAAAAGTTAGAATATGTTGAAAATATAAATACATCGATTGAAGAACTTGATAAAAAGCTAGAGAGATATGTTGAAAATTGCTCTAACATATTACAACTTAGAATGAAATTATATAATAAAATTCAAGAAAGAAAAAATGCTAACCATGTTTAAACTACTATTGTTTTATATAGTTATAAAAAATGAGAAGACCTATTTCGAATAGATTACCACAAGAATATAAGAAATTAAAATTTAATCTAACTTTAAGATTTTATATATCTATAATAAATAATGGATTATATCTTTCTAAATTAAAGAATATATAGAATATACAAAAAATAATTAGAATTTGCAGAAATTGAAGAATATACTAATTTATTGGATCAAATAATAATTTTTTTTTATAGAAAAGACTAATCTCTAAAAACTATTCATAAAAGAATGATATGTTTTGTAAAAAAGAAATTCATTTCATTAAGGGTAAAATAGACTTTTCCATAAAAACTCAAAAGGATTCAATATACCCGGCCAATTTGAAATATACCCCTTCATTTTCAAACCCTAATCATTTTTCCTTATTTTTTTTCTCTCTCAACCCTCTTGCTTCTCTCTCTCTCTCTCTCTCTCTCTCTCTCTTTATTTTCTCCCTCATTTAACAATCCCACCAGAAGACGAGGAGGTGCCACCGGAAGACATCACGAAGCGGCACGACGATGTCGTTGCTCATGTCATTGACATCCTACAGTAGATATGCTGTGAGCATTGTCGTTCGCAACAGCGTTGAACAATAGTGTCGAAACTGCTACGAACTCATAATAGCGTTGTCTGGCGGTGCATTCGCCGCTGCAGCAAAAAAAATTTGGGGAGGGTTTGCTGTAATTTGGTCGTAGGTAGAAGAGAATTTGGGAATGGAGTTTGGAGTTTTTTTGGGTGATTTCACTCTCCTCCGATTTGATCCGCTTAGTCAGAGCCGCTGTGTAGAGGCGTCTTTTCCGCTGGAGTGGAGAAATCTGGTGGTAGTTTTGGTGTTGTGTTGGGTTGGTGATGGTTTTGAGGTTGTTTTGTTTTTGTTTCTGTTTCAAATTGTAAAGTGGTGGCGGCGGCGGCGTGGTGGTGATGTAGTGGTGTTGTGTGTGGTTGTGTTGTGGTTGATGCGCCGATGATGGTGGTGGTAGTGGTTATTGTTGATACATGCGGTGGTGGTAGTGCTATGTGGCAGGATTGAGGATTTTTTTTTATGGAGCTTGTGATTGTGAAATGGTAGGCTAGTGGTGGTGGTGTTTGAGACGATGATTTTGTTGTCAGGAGATGGTTGTGGACTTGTGGTTGTTCAGCGGAGATGGTTTCGACGGCGATGCGGCTGGTGGCAGTGGTGAAGTGGTGGTCACAAGTGTTGGTGGTTTGGTAAGTGATTTGATTGTTTGTGTCTGATTACGTCCAAAGTATAATTCGGTAGTTGTAGTGTAGTTTTGGGGTGTCGTATCCACAGGGAGATGGAAAAATGTTTAAGGGATAAAAAATGGTTGGTTTGTTCTCTCAAAAGTGTAGTTGAATTCAATTGTGAAAAAAATGAAGTTAAAAATCAATAATTTAAAATAGTGAAGTTTCGAAATTCCCTCGGTTGGATTGGATCGTTCACATCAATTATTCAGTTTTCTAATTCAATTTGAGGCTTTCATCCCGACACTCTAATCGGAAGATTTATCGTGAAAACCAATTTACTTTACAAATATAATGCTAGAATCTAGATTTATAACATGTTTACACAATTTTATTAGAAGAAGATTAAAGATCAATCATATATTAAAGCATAAAACAGTAATCAATCCACCAATAAAGTGAAATCAAGATTTAAATTCAACAATTAATTCAATTCGTCGATAGAAAAAGTATGACTGAATCTATGATTAATTTAATAAAAGTTAAACAAATCTCAATAATAAGTAATTGAAATTGAAACTCAATAAATAGTTTGATTCAACAATAGAAAAAACACGACTGAATTCATGAAAAATCTAGTAAATATTGAACCAATTTCAATATAAATTCAAGAGAATGAAAATCTAAATTCTAGTATTGTTTGACAATGAAAAGATCAAAAGAATTGAATAAAAGATATGAATTCACAAATTCCAAACGAGTTCCTTCGTTGCTTCACCAAGATATTTAGTTCCTCATGTATTTCTAGAGCCAAAATCCATCAAAGAATGGTGTATAATGAAGAATGATGATGAATGAAATATTTTTGGGGTCTTTTTCAAGGCTTTTCACGGCCCAAACATAAAACAAAACCCTACTTTGAACAGCGCGGCGCCTAGGCGCTATGGAAGCAGCGCCTAAGCGCTGAAAAACTGTTTTTCTTGGGCAAAACGGCGCCTGGGCGCTGTGTTGTAGCGCATGGGCGCTACGTTGCTGTTTTGAATTCTGCGTCCTCTTCAATATTTTCATCATAACTTTCTCTCCCGATATTCGATTGAGGCGATTTAAGATGAGTTGGAAAGTTAACTCAAAGGGCTACAACTTTGATTCAGACACCATCTTCAAATTCGATCATTTACCATGTCAAAAACTTATCTCAATATGAGGTTGAAAATCGGTGCAAAACTTTTCAGTTTGAAAGTTGATATGAAATAATGTCTTGGCTATATTTCACCAATTTGACTCATTTATTCATCCAATTGACCTCTAAAACTCTCGAATCTTTATCACAAGGTTAGAAACAAGTTTAGAGTATTTGCACATTGGTCCCTGAACTTCCATTTTCCTCCTTTTTGTCCCTTTTTCACTTGGTTCACCTTAATTTCGCTACATTCATCACTTTGTTCATACAAAACATGAATTACATAGAATTAAGTTATATTTCAACATTTTAATCAACAATTGCTCATATTTTGACAGTAAACTAAGTATGTAAAAACACACTTATCAGTGACTAATAAATTGGTTAATGTGTGACGAATAAATAGTGTTCATTTGGTAAAGATTAAAATCCAATTAAAATTAAAATATAGTTGTTATTGTGTTCCACTCGTCTAATGAAAGTCAACAATAACGGCTAGTTTTTCAATTTTAATCCGATTTTAATCTCTACCAAACACGCCCATAATATGTGACCAATGAAATAGATAAACTGTGACTAATAAATAATGTGTAACCTAAAAATTGTGATCGAAAATTAATTTGTGACTAATTAATTATATATTTTGTGACCATAAAATAAGTTGTGAAAATTTGTGATCAATAAATAATATGTGACCTATAAATTTGATAAATTTGTGATCGATGAATAAATTGTGATCCATAAATTTTTTGATTTCTGATCGTGAAATAATTTGTGATCTATAAAATTTTTTATTGTGATTGAGAAATAATTTGTGATCAAATTGTAAGCATTGTGACCTTAGCCTCTTTTGGTGCATATTTTGAAGGTAAGAATGCATTTTTACTATTGATGTGATGGAAAATATCTGGTTGAAAAAGAAGGAAAAATTATTGATGTGATGTGAAATATTATTTTATCGAAGAATGTGTGGTTGAAAATGAGTAGAAGAATAAGAATGAAAAAAATAATGTAGACCAAACATGGCTTAATATATGTAATTAATAGAATATATGTTTAATTAGTTAATTAATTTAAAAATTAAAATTTAAAAAAATTTAATTTTAAAGTTTTAAACTTTATTTCTTAATTTTAAAATGGGTCACAACCAATCTCTTGTATATGATTTTTTTTTTTTTTTAATCATCTCTATTTCCCGACAAATAGGCAAGCAATTGTCCCGCTTACTTGTTTGATAATATTATTTTATGAAATGTGTTTGAAGTCGGAACTAACAAATAAATATGTTAGTGAAAATGCGCTTTTACTGTTCAAGAACAAACAGTGCGCTTTTACTTAAAAGACTCCCATTCTCCAATGGTCCTCCGTACACGTGCAGTACATGCAAAACCACCTCCAAATACAAATCCGAGAAAAACGGATGTCCATTCACATTCTGTATCAATCTCTACTTCTTCCTTCAAATCTTTATTTAAAAAAAGCAAAAAAATCCTTCTTCTAGACGACCTAAATTGATTCCGGTTTTGAATATTTGTTTTCTTGTTATGTATGAGTGTATTTTTATTGGGTGGGAAAAAAGAGAGAGAAATAATTTCAAAGATGAAGTTTGGAGAGACGTTTACAGAATATTTACATGGGGATCGAGAGAGGTTTTTACAGAAGTGTAGTCATATTGAATACAAAAGGCTTAAAAAAGTGTTGAAAACTTGCAGGAGATGTAAGGTTTCTGGTAATGATGGGGAAGAAGAAGAAACTCAATTAGGGGAAGATGAATTCACTCAATCCACCCAGTCATATGAATCTTGCCCATGTAAGTGCTAATTTCTCTTTGTACTTTGTTTATGCTTTTTGTCGTTTTGGTATGAATAGAATATGTAATTGTTTGTAATATTTATTCAAAGTTTTGAGTGCAAAATCTTGGTGAATACGTTGGTTTTCTTTTGCATATAGAATTTTCTAACAGGTTGTATATGGAATTCGGTTAATTTCATGATGGATTTTTTTTAAATTATGGAAAGCAAGATGAAGAATAGCCATTTATTTTGTCAAAAATGCCTTCCTTTTTACCATTACTGTTAAAAATAGTCATAATTTAAAGTAGGGGGAGGGGATGGAGGTGTTCAACCAGAAGAGTTGTGCGCGAGCTGGGAGGTAAGTTTAAAGAATTGGTTGAGTTGAGCAGTCTACTAGTAGAGTAGGCCGAGTTGATAGAGTAGACGACAGTCGAGAAATTCTCATTAAAAAAAAAAAAAAATAAATTCTCTCTATACCAAACTCTTCAGTAACTCTCCTTTTTTTAATGCAATAACTCTTTGATCACAAGAATTAGTTGGAAAATTCTTTAAAGTAACTTTAGGATCCAGATAAAATAAGGAATAATAAGGAAAATTTTGGATTAGGAAAAATTGAAGGCTTTTGGTGTCCTATGTCTTGTACTGAACATATTAACAAAATTTACAAACAAATCTATACACTCTGACATTGCAAATATAGAATAGTTTGTTATTTCATGAATTTCAAATGTATCGATACCCAAATAACTCTCAGCTAAACAAAATAATGTAGTGTAGTTCTCCCTTTAAAATCACGTCTAAGAAAATTTCTATTTTTATTCTTTATTCTTGAAGCTTCTACTTGATTATATTTTAACTTCTTTCTTCTTTATACATTTATTGCAGCGGGTGAAGGAATTTGTAGTTTGTTCATATCTAGGTATCGTCCTTTTTCTTTAATCAATAAAAAGGTGTATGCTTGTAAAGAATGACACAGTCATCCGAAAATTGACTTGCTTAGCCATTCCATGTGCAAGTCTATTGTGATTTATCTGACATGGTGAAATGCGATGTTATCCAAATCGTGGGTCAATATCATGGTATCAGATACAGTTTATGTTAAAGGCAACGTTGTCACATTCTACCTTTAACTCTATGATTGTCGATAATATATGCTTATAAATGAAAATCATTTCTCTTTGCTGCCAATGTTCTAAAAGTGCAGTAGAAAATCTTTTTAAATTTTAACAATAGACCAATCTTTGTCTATAAGATTGTGATTTAGGTTCATCACATGTAAAGGAAAACAAGTTTATATGAACTAACTTTCGATGACAATATTGTTTTATGAGCAACACTGAAATAAAATGGTTTTGTTGAACATTTCAATTTCGTTATGCATTTCTTTTCCATATCAAAAACGAAAATGTTTCTGATGTTTCGATGGGAATGTATCAACACTTTGAACAGTGTATACGTGTATGCATTCTAAATTAAAAGCATATGAACAGATGGGACAAATGTATATAGTGTGATTTGGTGAGTTAATTTTTGTTGTCTTTTTCCTATAAATTTATTTCTTGATAAGATCTAACGTGATTATAACCCTTTTTAGAGTGAATATGTTTGACGATGTGAATTTTTATATTTTGCAGTGTGTGATCAGATATTCTTCTCTGAATTGAAGAAGGAGGCTTCTGATATAGCTGGATGCTTTAGTTCAAGAGTACGGCGCATTATCTATCTTCACGCTCCAAACCCAATGCAAAAATGTTTTGTAAGTTTGCGCCAATGTTTCACAAGCAATCAGCAAGCCACGGCACAAGAATGCCGGCTGTTAATTGAATATGTAGCAATGAATGCTGTTGCCCTACGAAAAATCCTCAAGAAGTACGATAAGGTAAACAGTATCCATTTGCAGAAGTTCTCTTGACTATCCATTGTTATAAACATATCCACTTTATTTTTACGTCTTCTTTATATTTTCCTCTCCTGGTACTTCATACAGATACATTGCTCTGTCAATGGAAGGATTTTCAAATCTAAAATGCGTGCTGAACACATAGAGCCTCTGCAATCTCCATGGTTGGTGGAATTCGGGGCTTTCTATATTAACTTTAACGAATCAATCAGTGGGACACGGGATATTGGTGGACCATTCTCCTGTGATCTTAGTGCTACAGAGCCCATAATGACCTTGATGCTACCAGATTCTGTGAAATTAGAATACAATCTGACATGTGCCATTTGCTTGGTAAGGTCACTCGTCTAATTAGAATTCTAAAGAGAACTCTGCATATATTTTGATTTTTAAATTTATTTGATTGATTTTTTTATTTTTTGCTATGATCATATATTAAGGATACAGTTTATAAACCATATGCTTTGGGATGTGGGCACATCTTCTGCAAACAATGTGCTTGCTCTGCGGCTTCGGTTATGATCTTCCAAGGTCTCAAGGCTGCAAGACTGGAATCAAAATGCCCAGTTTGCAGGGAGGTTGGTATCTAGATAAGATATATTGTAAAATCATATAAATGCATAATGCATCTTATAATTTCTGAATAATTTTAGGTGCTTTATTTCTTTGATATTTGATGAATAACCTCGTCTTTTTTTTAATCATTCAAACCCTTAACCATTATGAAAGATAGGGTTGTAAATCAATAACAATCCCTCAATGACTGCATCAAACAATCCTAAATGACTTAATTTACTCTCTATTCAGTTTACTATCTCATATAAATCCCAGAAACATAGCCATCCCTTCCCCCTTACATCAATCGCACGAGCCTCTATCCATTCTCATTGAATCTCAAGGCATACATTATGTGCTGCATCTGTTCTACAAATAACATAATTGATAACTGTTTTCCACTGCCGGCATACCAAAATTATGGCCGTAATTAGTGATTTCACATAATAATGCCATATGAACTTTATTTTAGATGTTGAAGAAGAAATCTTCTCTATGTAGAATAGTTTTGTCCATGATTAATGGAAACACGTTTTCTTAGTTTTGTTACACATGAAAGTTTCAATATTTAGTGCTCGTGTTTGGTTTGTTCACTAAATCGCAATTCTTTGCACGTTGAATGCTAATTCTTGCTCTTTAATGCAGGTGGGAGTGTATGCTAATGCACTGCACATGATGGAATTAGATTTGCTATTCAAGAAACAGTGAGCAAAATGTTTTAGAAACTCCTTTTTTTGGGTATTTTTTCGTAAATTAAAGTTGACGTATATTTGCTTGTATGGTTTGTAGTTGCAAGGAAAATTGGAAGGAGAGGCTCGCTGCTGAAAGGGAGGAGATAGCGAAGCAATCGAAGCTATACTGGGACATGCAAACCAAGATGATGATTGGATATTGATACGTTTCTCTCTAATTTGACGTTTATTCCTTTCAAGTTATTGACTAAATTCCACAATCTATTAAGATGAAAAGGAGGAAGCGACCCCTAACAAGATTACCATGCAGATATTTTTATTTATTTGTTTGTTTTGTCGCTTGATAATCATAAACGATGTAGAAACGAACGAGCAAGATCGTGATTTTTGTCGTACTTAGCATATTACTTTTGGGAAAATAGTTGGATATGAAGTTTCTACTGAATTATATTCCCCCTGTTTGGTGTGGTTAAACAGGTGCGTGTACTCCAGCGAAGAAATTCATCAATTTCATGGAAAAACAGGCGCGTGTACTCCAGCCAAGAAAATGTTTTACCAAGAAAATTTTGCCAAGAAAATGGGGACCATCAAACATGACAAAAAGTGGCAATTGGAATTTAATTTCCATTTTCCTGGTGCATCAAACAGGGCATAAATATTTTCTCCTGGTTGGGCCTGTACCCGTAGACTGTAGTGAGGGAAGAGGGAACACAATTTTGTTATCTACTGAAGATTTTATTCGCAAGTTCTGTTACCTTAAACGTGGTTCATATCAGTGTCAAGCATTGGTGTGGTCATGTCCCCGATAGAAGAATTACAAAAAATCAGGTGTTTAAAGAATGATTTTCAAAAATCAAGTTTAAAGTTTAATTATTTAAAAATCAAGTAATAATTTTATATTTTAATTAATATAATAAGGCACCGTTTGGTAACCATTATTCTAGAAAAAATGTATTCTTTGTGTCAAATCACACCTTTTTTGTGGTTGAAAATGAAGGAAAAGTTATTGATGTGATGGAAAATATTATTTTATTGATGAATGTGTGGTTGAAAATTAGTAGAAGAATGAGAATGAAAAAAAAAATGGTTACCAAACGGTGTCTAATAATGATTTTCAAAAATCAGGTTTAAAGTTTAATTATTCAAAAATCAGATAATAATTTTATATTTTAATTAATATAATAATATTATTAAAAATAATATTATTAACCCTAATTTTATCAATTCCTCCATTCCTCCTTCTCGTCTCCTCCCCTCTCCCCCTCCCTCGTCTCTCTCCCTGTGAACCTATAGCAACCGAACACTCATAAGCAATCGAGGGTTCGACGATCAAAGACTCCCATGACTTTTGGTTCCAAATCGATTCTTAAAAATAAATGCATGATCTTTGAGGATAAAGGAAATTACTGTGGAATCAATAATCATAAGGAAACCTAGTCGCATGAGGAAACAGACCTGTTCAAAGGAATTTACGTCGACCAAATTGGGACTTTATGAAGTGATGACAATATGACATGTGAAATTGGGGTTGTGACATCTAAATTTAATTCCACAAGGATTAGTCCTCTGGTAAAAAGAAAAGCAAGCATTCTTTAAACTCTAACCAAATATATGCTTATTTATCTCACTGACACTTGATTTCCCGTGTAACTTGTAAAAGAAGTTGATTTGACCGTCGAAATATCAACAGTTGCTAACCCCTTTTCTCAACAACGGATCAGAGACAAGATTACAAGTCGGGTTACTATGTAAAATTAAAATTTTTACACCAAAAAAATGGAGTTGGCTGGGGACGGACGGGGCTACATCCATCCCTGCATTTTCTTGTCTGTTGATCTTGGTAGTATTTGTCTGAATGTGCAAGAAATATACAGATAGATAGAGATGTGGCCATATATCTATTGACAACAAGGCCTTATAGGTAATCTAGAATCATATTTTCATTGTTATGTTTAAACTTAAATAGTATTAAAAATAGTACAAAAACTAAGTAAATTGGGAAATTATGGAGTTATTTTAATCCCCGACGAGGGTGGGAGACAAGAAAGATTGGTTCGACCATGGTCTCGGTCAGTGGCGGACCCAGCCTCGACGTTCAGCTCGGGCGGACGTTGACCGGTCAACGTCGACAGACAGCGATCGTAAGAGTGAGTTCGATTATTAAACGCACTAAAACAAGTCTTGTTCCCCGAATTTAGGTGGTTTTAACTAAATGAGTCCAATATTCACCACATGTTCGGTAATTGATTGCAAGACTTAATGCAATATTCAAAGAAGCATCTGAACTAAACCACATAAAACATGTTACCATCACTTCAAAAACTATATCTTGTCTGTTTGGGTTCCATTTTCTCTACTCAGCTCAGTTCATTCCTAGATTTACTGAAAGACTTAAACTTGACTATAGGCTTCGAGCATGGCGTATTTTAATGCATATAGTTGTCAGTATCCTTTTCAATATTTCCATTTATCAAATATTTCAAGCTTGAGGCTGGGTGCATTTGACATTCAACTATAGTATCTTAGAGAAACATCAAATATCAAGCCTTAAAAACTTCCAAATTTCTACAAGACTACAACCATAAAGCATGTGACAGAACATCAGACAAGCACACACTACATAGTCAAAGACAGAAATCAACCAAATATTATGACGGAAAATTGCATATTGCACCATATCAACACATGCACCACTTTACTTAAAATGAAAGGAGGCCTTATTGTGACAATGACGACCAGCACAGGCAACACTTTACTCCAATGCCTCCCTCAATTCAGCAATTTTGATGTTAATGGGGTCCAAATGTTCTGTAAAAAGACACCACCAAAATATAAACTAAACTAAATTTAAAGTGGAAAAGATAAGGAAAACAATTTGGAAGTCAAAGGTAGATCTATTAATCAATATAATTAGTTGGAAAAAAAATTATACAAGAAATCAAACAAACCATCATTGGCGTCGACTTCTTGGGGACTTAAACTCAAATTTGTCCCCAGATGTTCCTTTGAAAGTATGGACCGTATTCATAAATTATTCACACAAAAAAAAAAAGAGCTGAAACAAAATGCCGAGAAGAAGCCGCTTACGGGCTACAAGGGCAGCAAGCAGCAGTAGCATAGCAATCGACGGGCCTAGGTAATTGGCAAATCGCTGGCAACAAGGACAGCAAGCAGCTGCGCTGCCTGCGCAGCAGAAGCTTGAGAACTACTGAAGGAACTGTTTGATCTTTGAAGAATTGGAGTCCACCGGGTAATAGGTATTATATAAAGTGGTAATTACATAAAATAGTACTTTAAGTTTTTAAACTTCTAAAATCAGGTACAATGTTTCACATTTCCAAAATCAGATGTTCTATTTTAATTAAAAAATATTTTAATAAAATAACAAACTCTCTTTCATTTTTATAACCACTCTCTCTATCTATCTTCTCTTACTTTAACACACACTCTCTCTACCCACTGTCGTCGATCCTCCACCCCACCCTTCCAGCGTCGAACGGCGACGCAACGCTGCTGCGAGCCCGCCGCAGCTGCAAAAAATTGGTCGTCGTCGCTGCGAGCTCTGCTGCCGAACTAACACTCCTCTTCCCTTTGCACCCCTCTGCGAACTCTTCTTCAACGACATCCCTAAGAATCTGTACAACGTTTTCGTGCTCGCAGATCCAAGTTTCAACTACACTCCATCGTTCAGCGGCGTTTTTCGCTGTCGATTTATTCAATCGAAGCCCCACGCGGTGGAATATACAACGCCGCCTCATTTTTTGGGATTTTTTTTATTCGATCTATTGTGGCGGTGGTGCTGGTGTAGGTTCAAATCTGGTTTGGTGGTGGTGGTGATGATGGTGAGGTGGTGATGTTGGTGGCCGTGGTGATTGCGTGCGGTGGTGGGTGTTGTGGTTTGGTGATGTGCGTGCGGTTGTTGTGTTCCGTGGTGTGTGCCGTGCGTACGGTGGTGTTAAGGCGTAGTGGTTTTTTGGTATATCTGGTTGTCGTGGTGGTGGTGTGGTGATGTGTTGCGGGCGTCGTGGTGTGGTGGTGGGGGTTTTGGCGGTGGCGGGGGCGGTTTTGTGGTGGTGACGGTTGCTGGAGGTCATGGTAAGTGGTGTATTGTTTTGTGTGTGGTGGGTGTGGCCGAATCTGAGTTGGTGGTGGCAGCGACGGCGACGTGGCTGGTGGCAGTGATGACTCATAAGGTGGTAGTCACAAGGATGGTCACAGAAGCCGTGTGGTAGTCACGGGAGTAGTCACAGAAGTCGGTGGTGGTCACGAGGGTGGTTACAGAATTCGGTGGTGGTGACCTTAAAATTGTGACTAAAAATTAATCTGTGACGAGGGTGGTCATAGAAATTGGAGGTGGTCACAAAAAAAAAAAAAAAATCTAACTGTGACCTTAAAATTGTGACTAAAAATTAATTTGTGACCAATAAATTTGAAAATATGTGACTGATAGATAACTGTGACCTGTAATTTTTTGATCCATGACCAATAAAATAATATGTGACCTACAAAATTTTTGATCTTTGATCAATAAAAAAATTGTGACCTATAATCGTGACCTTGAAAAAATCGTGACCTATAATTTTTGTTAATTCTTATAATCCGTGACCTACAAAATTTCGCTGGAACAGTCCCCGGACAGTCACCGGAAAGTCGCCGGAAAGTTCGCCGGAGTAGAGCTGTGACCGGAACGGTCGCTGGAGCGGTAGGGGTGGTGAAGGTGGGATGGGTTAATTATATTATATTAGAATTAAATATTTAATAATAAATTAATTTAATAATTTATTATTTCATAAATAAAAATTTAAAATTTTTTAATAAAAATCTGATTTTGGAAATTTCAAACTTGTTTTCTTATTTTTGAAATAGGCTAAACTTACTCTCTTGAATAGGTAATCTTCCCTTATATAAATTATATTGGGCCTAATATTTAAAAAAAGCCCAACTCTCAAAGGGCCATAACTGGAAAAAAAAATAACAGCCCAAACACAAATTTGAAATCATCTTCTTCCTCCACATTCACTGCTTTCCTTCTCTGCAACAGGCCAACGCCACCAGTTACCCGGCGGTCCCGGCGACAACTGAAGCTCCCGGCGGATCCAGCATGGGTGGCCGCGGGGGCTCGCCAGGTGCTGGGTCCGCCCCTGGTCTCGGTTCCTGTTACGATTTCTAGTTGTCAACAACCGATTTCTAGTTATGATTTTTAGTATATTTGGATAACGGTTGATTAAATATGTGGTAGAAAAATTGTAGATCTTATAAAATATGTGGATAAAAATAATTATTCACTTTGATATAAATTTTTTTCATAGACTTTGAAATAGATTTTTATCAAGATTTGTAAACCACTAAATATTTTCTCCTGGTTGGGCCCGTACCCGTAGTGAGGGCAGAGGGAACACAATTTTGTTGTCTTTTGAAGATTTTATTCGCAAGTTCGGTTACTCTTTGACGCTAATGTACCTTAAATGTGATTGGTGTGGTCATATCTCAGATATTGGTAACGTTTTTAGCTGCACGGATACGAGAAACGGTAGTGATAAGTGGGAATTTTGGACAGTAATTAAATTACAATCATGTTACATGTACATCATTTTTTACTTTGTATCACAGATGTACATAGCAAAATACTATCGGACAATTTAAAAACAAAAGCAGTTTTTGCGCCCAAAATTTTCAAAAAACAAAGGCAATGTCAACAAGAATGTAAAGGAAAGAGTGTATATTTAGCATTATTGATAAGAATAATTCTTCTTGTACATTAGAGGTGCCATAATGGTATCCATAATGGACACATAGCACCCCACAATTGGAGAGTGTGTTGGTGTGTACTTGTAGCACTTCTAGATTGATAAAGCTAATGGAAAGGAACTATTAAATTATGCAAGTTTGGGGTTGTGATTGTTGAAAAGTAAAAATGGGAACCCCAAGTGCAATTGGCGTGAAATCTTAGGGACCCCAGGTGCACATTTCCCTTTCATTAAGAAAGAGGAATGCTGTGGGAACTGTTAAGAGAAAATAATTTCATCTTTATATTAATTCAATTGGGTGCACTGCATCACAATTTATAAATTTGTTTATCAATAAATGAAGTAGTGAGATTTGAATCATTTGATTGGGCCAAAGAAAATGATTGCTCCATCACTATTTACGAACATTTTTTACATCAATATTGATGAGGTGACAAGAAAGTGGGAGAATTTTAATTTTTTAGTTGATTGTTGAAATTTTGACTCGATCATTATTCGTCACAGTTGCTAAATAAATTTGTAAATTGTGATGTATATGTAGCACAACCTTAAGATCAAAATCTCATCAACCAAATAAAAAAAATTGTGATACATGTACATCATAACTTACAAAATGTGTTAAGATTTGTTTGGTCAAAATCTCATTAACCAAATAAAAAAAAATAAAAATTACTCCACTTTCTTTTGACATCCCATATATCTGTAAATGATTATGTAAGTGGTGAAATACCGATCGTTTGATTTCTCGCAAGCGCACGATATCATGAACAAGTAATAAAGTGATGAATAAAGAATCGTTCTCGCGAGGACTACATACTTAATCTAATGTCAATTAATGTTAACTTTAGTCAAATAGCAAAACTCGTTTGGAAAATTTATACTAATTAACTAATTAAATTAATAATTTTAGCGGTCAAATTATGAGCTTTTGTAAATTTAAATGATAAGGATAATAATACCTCAAATCTTCCTTATTAATCTGTTTCAATGGAATTATAACATGACAATATGTGCACATTCTTGTTGATAATTGTTCTTAAGTTAATTAAAAGCATATATCTATGTTTATTAAATTTACCCTCTTATATGACCTTATACCTATACAAATGATGAAAACGTGAAAGCATGCATTAAAAATGCTAAAATATCTGTATAAATTATGCAAAGTATAGCGGTATATCTCTGTCACCTATCGAATTTTACAGTGGCTATTGTAAATTGCTTTCTATCCTATTGTTTTTATGAAAATCAATAAAATTCACAATCAATCCAATTAGTTATCAAGCAAGTGAAAAGTCGTTAAATCCTCGCTCGGCCACCATTAAAATTATAATTTATTTTTCTCTCTTTTTTTATCAACCACACATTCTCCAATAAAATAATATTACACATAATCCCAAAATTTCTTTCTTCTTTTTAGACTACACATTTTTCAAAAAAATATTATTCCAACCATTAAAATTACAAATAATGGGGGCCAAACGGGGGTTAAATTTTATAACAATTATCTAAGATTAAACACATATTGACTGTCAAATTATCGAATTTATATTAAAATATCATAATAAAGATTTATCAATGTCTTATAAATTAAAACATTAGCCTAACATTACAAAATCACAAGAAATCATAATTAATTGCAAGAACATAACAAGGGTGTAGATTGTCAGATAGAAGTCAAAATGGAGGTAAGATCGTTATGAGTGAGGTGTCCATATAATGAGTTCAAAATGCCTTTTTTAGGGCTGGTTATGGTCAATGGATTGTGCTACATGTATACTTCATGGTTTACACAATTCTTTACACCACTCTCACATGGAGGGGGGCCCACAAATATTTTATTGTGTGTGGGCCCCCCTCCATGTGAGAGGGGTGTAAATGATTGTGTAAAAGATTATGTACATTTAGCATAATCCATGGTCAATTGTGTGAAAATCAATAAGGTAATGATAGATATAGCTGCAGTTCGAGTCAGATAGTACACATGTTACTATCACCTCTAACTAGTCTTTCACCCGTGCGATGCACGGTGCGATGCACAAATTTATATTAAGTGATAAACAATTCTAATATGAGCAACATATACTAATTGAGAGCTAGTTGCTGTTGCAGCATCCCAGTCATATCTAGCATGAGATTATTATGTTAATTAGGATAAGACCTATGAAATCCATTTATTTTTTTATTATATTTTTTTTTTGGGACAGGTTCTCTTTTACAACATGGACAATTGAAAAGCGCACTCATTCTGAAGGATGAATAAGAGATCAAAATACCTACAGCAACCTGTTCATCTCAAGCCTTGATCATTTATTGCTACTTGGCAGTCTTATCTAAAGACTGACTATTAGATTCCTGTGCAAAGGCAGATGTTTCTTTTATTCAACAGGTATATTACAATAAAGTACATTACTTCTTAGCAGTAAATACAGGGCATGTTTGGTACAGATTCTCATTTTCTACAGTAAATCAATTCTCATTTTCAACCACACATTTTTCAATAAAATAATATTTTCCATCACACCAATACTTTTTTCTTCTTTTTCAATCACACATTTCCCATCATATCACTATTCAAAAATCAATTCTTCCCCAAAAAATCTCTACCAAACACACTCACAATATCTCACTCTTTAAATACTACAACAATTTCAATAGCAATAGAAGTCATGCCATCAAGCTCTCTAAATAACTCAAAACTATTTTTCCTTCTATAGCCAAGAAACATTTTCAATAACTTTACAATATGGATCATCTCATGCTACTCAATCAACGGCCGCATACAAAATTAGATAAGAGGGCATACCTTTATCTCCACCAGCCATTGATTTGTTTATTTTCTCTCCTCTATTAGTCCCACTCTTCAAGATGAGCTCTGCCTTGCAATACCTGTTGGAATCACAAGAAATACTTGGCTTTAGCTTCCGTTAATCTTTCGTTTCTAGGACTAAGCAATTACCAATAATTAAACTAATAAAAAACAGTATCTGAACTTATATCGTTCAAAACACAAAACAGCACCAAAAAATATTTGTTGCCTCTAACTTGAGAAAAATAATTTAAGCAAATCGTTGACCATTTCTAGAAACAAATATGGGTTCGCCATACTAAACTAAATTATTCATCGTCTTCTACTATTGGAACCCTAGTACATTTAACTTTCGAATTTTTCCTCATTTTAAAGCAATTAGCGAGGAACGGATCGGGTTTGAATATTCCAAAATATAACCCATTTTCAGCTTTAAATATCCCAAAAATCTAATAGATACCAAAAACACTAAAATTCACGACAACAAACCTTACAAAGCTGTAAGTGCACCCATTTTTTTTTTATTTTTTATTTTTATCTTGGGCAGGATGGAGGCCAGAATTATGGGCAGGAACAACATTGCGATACGGCGGGAAACTATCCTTCTTTTATATAGTAAAAATAGAATAGATTTAAACTTTTTAAACTTCGATACCATATTGAAGTTTAGCCTTTGTTTTGTTCTCATTATTTCGAAAATACATTTTTATCTTTCTTATTTTCAACTGCACATTCTTAAATAAAATAATATTGTACGTAAATCTAAAATCTTTTCTTACCACACATTCTCATCAAATCATTATTCCAAAATGTATTTTTTAAAAATAAAAAAAATGGGACTCCAACGAGTTTACTACGAAAAAATGACATCAAATTTAATCAATTCATGTCACGAACATGCAACAATATCAATCAAATAACAAAATAAATCCATGAAAATCGACAATAATATAGTATTTATGTGATAAAAGGAATACAATAGACACAGCAAACATCCATTCAAAGAGAATAGCAATATATATAGAGATTAAAAGAATATATTCTAAATACTATAAGACGAAAGGAAAAGGGAAATATTCTCTCTAATCTTAATTACACAGATTAATTAGTTAGAAACTTTACTAATGATGAAGCCAAGGGAGGGCTGAGGAGGGTTATGGACCAAAGTGGGAACAGCCTTTGAAATAGGTGCAGCAACAGGGATGTTTGTGGCGGATTCAGCTGGACTTTGGACCATACTTGGCGGAGCTAAGGCGGTGGCGAAGTGGTTTTGTGAACTTGACTTGCTAGCCAAAATCATGATTTCGTTTGCCTTTTCTGCCGGAAAACCGTCGAAAACTATCACTTGACCGCCGTAGAATATGGTCATTTGTGCAGTTTTTGGCTCAAATTTTATCCCACTGCCACACATAAAATCAAATCAAAAAGTTAATAAGCTAAAAGCTTAACATAATCAAGCCATGAATTCAAGGCTGATAATAGACAACAAATTAAACCTGAGATCAGTTTTCTTCTGAGGGATAATGGGCATGTTGAGTTTTTCGTGGGTCGGAGTTTCAGATTTCTCCATTAGTGGGAAAAAATTCATGGTCTCAGTTGCTTCTGGAGCTCCTTTTTTCATCAAAAAAAAAAAAAAACAAGACGAAATTTTAGGAAATTCATTCATAAAAAAAACCCAGAAAAGGAAAGAAATAAAAACAGATCCGACCACATCTGTATGAGCTTTTAGTCAAACCTTTTGGTTCAAAATTCCCAGTGAGACCTAGAGTAATATCTCCAAAGCTACCCTTCTCTTTCAAGTACTGGCTCAACAAACTACGAATGTCTGCAGCGAGAAATTGGACCTCGGGAAACCTCTTTGGAATCCACAATTTCCGATGAACCCATCTGAAAAAATTAAGACTGCAACTTGCACTTTGAAAAATTCAATGGTTGTTGGACTCATATGTGTGAACAAATAGTTGAATTTAAATGAAACGAAAATGAAGGATTTAAACTCCGCGTGCAGAGGATCTAGCCTCCGTACGCAGAGGCTGGTGACCTCCGCACGAGGAGGCTCTGGCCTCCGCACGCGGAGGCTGGTGACCTCCGCACGAGGAGGCTCTGTCCTCCGCAAGCGGAGGATCTGGTGTCTTTCTCTGCAAAAAACCACGGGTGAAAATGAGATTGGAAAGAAATGGAAATAATTTAACAAAAATAAAAAAAATGAAGGAAATGGAACTAATCACTGTTCCAAGCACAGTAACTCCTCATTCATCTTTTTATTATAGGCAGGAAAAAATTGGAAGAAACGTTTGCGGAACTTCCTAATAATGTTTTTTTTATCACAAACTAAAATGGATGAAATATGTTTTCTTTTGGTGATTTTTTTTCTCCTTCTTGCAATAATAAATTCTAACACTCAGATGAAATCTTTGTTAGTTTACCATCAAAATTCAAAACTATAACTTCTATTTTGCAGAAATCAAGTTTACGACCACACACGCCGTTCATCAAGCTCGAATTCTGGAAGTATCCAATGAGGGATAGCATGCTGACTTGGGGAGTTTGGAGACAGAGAGGTTAGAGTCGTTGATGAGGAGGCTTTTCTTTTTTTTGAGAGACTGGGCATTTTTCTTACGCAGATGAAGCAAGGAGTAAGCCTTTCTGTTGGGCGGGATTAAATTCAAAATTCTGGGCAGTATTCAATTCAAAAAAGTTGCAAATTTTTTTTTTTTTTTTTTTTTAATCTTGGGCAGGATGGAGGCCAGAATTATGGGCGAGAACACTGTTGCAGTACAGCGGCGGGAAACTATCCTTCTTTAATATAGTAAATAGATGATGGGGATACTCAAATTCTACAACGTGAAATAGTGGTAGAAGAACACCAAATTCATCAAGATCCTTTAGGTCCGGTTTGATTGCCACATTTTTCACGAAAAATGTCATATTCGAGAAAAACGAATTCAATTTTGGCCGTTTGATTGTAACATGAAAATGGAAACCGAATTTTAAGGTATAATCACTTTAAGCTGCATTTTCTTTGTTTTTATGGAAAATGAATTCCTATGAGTTTGGTGAGTTTTTATTTTCCAACTAACATGAAATTAGAATTCTTTTGCACATTTAATTGTCAAACGGACCCTTAGTAAATTATTGGTAAGCTAGAGAGAGCGAGACGAGACAACATAGGTAACGCCAAAGGTTTAGGTATGAATTTGAGTTTGCCTTTGCCTTTGCCTTTGCCTATGCTAGTTACAAGAGTTAGTTGATAAAGAGCCAAATATATATGAGGATGTTGTAAAGAGTGAACAATCAGTGGAGTGCATGAAAGTAAAAATAAAGAGATAGGTTTCCTATTTAAGAATCAAATCTGGGAGTTAGTATTTAGACATAAAAATAAATCAATAGTTAATTGTAAGTGGGTTTTAAGGTCAAGATTGAACCTTTAAAACTTAAAGTTAGATTAATAGCTTAAGATTGAACATAAAAGAATGATAGATTATAATGCGCTCTTTTCTCTAATTGTTAAATACACTATCATTGGAGTTATATTTGCATTAGTTGCATATTTTGATTAGGAACTTGAACAACTTGACATAAAAATTATTTTTTTACACGGTGAACTTGACATTGGAGAATGGCATGGAAAACATAGAAACTAAACAAAAATGGAAAGGAGAATCTTTGCAACTGAAAACTCAAAATATTACCTAAGCAAAGAAGGTTCTGGAACTTGGTTATTACCCTTGTGAAAAAACTTGTACTAGAAATTGTCGAAGAAAGAAACAGTTTGAAGATTAACATTTAGCCAAAGTAAAATGAAGAGGCAAGGGATCGCCTTATAGAATAATGCTATATGTACATCTTGCATGACAATTTAGTTGACATTCCCTCCTATGTGAAGGAAATTTGTACGGTAACGTGATGGATGAGTTCAAAATCAAGAGTGTAAATGTTGTCACGTGGAAGAGTGTAAGAAAATGTGTAAGAAATAGTGTAAATGTAGCATGAATGAATTAGGCTTATGCTTAGGCTTATGACTATTATCAAACTTTGGCACATAGAGCCTCACAATGTTGAGGCCTTGATGCTAACAAATGTAAAGTATGAGAAGTTTGTCTTCACAGAATACAAAATGCATGTGAAGCATGTCCACTTCATGTAGAATTAAGGCTTTCTTCATCTCAAAGAAAATTTTAACCACTAAGAACATTTTCATGAGATTATTTATTTATAAAGAATATCTTATATATTGTTGACCCCAGAAAATGTTGCCAACAGATGTCTGGCCCACTCGTGCACACGCAAACTTGATCCAACACGCTAATGCCGATCAACGGTCAAGATGGCTCCAAGAGAGGGGCGTGGGAGTGGCTAAAAGGCACGAGACGTTTTCGTTCAGGCTACCGGCAAGAAAATGTAATACGATTGTATAAGAAACCAATCGATAAAGGACGATTTTGTAGTTGAAATATGTTGTAAAAATCACGGTTAAAGCGAGAGAAAATAGTTGCTCCAAAATATTCAGTTTTCTCTTTAATTTTGCATTAGTCCCTTTTTTGTTACATGGTGGGGGTATTTATAGTGTTACAACTCAAATGGTGACCTTTGGATCAATTTACACGTGGCCTCATCTTCTCGGCCAAGACATCAAATCCTAACAATCAAGTTGACTCTCCTAACTTTACAAAACATCAAATGCCCTTACATTGACAAGACAAGACACAAATAAACTTTACATAAGAGTCATGTCAATCATTCACAAAAGATCTCCATTATAAGCGGATCTTCGCATGTGGGCCTTCAATGGCTGCTAAAGAGCCTCGGACGATGTATACTTACCGAACCGTGGCTTATTGTTAGCAGCAGTGGCTTCAGAATAATAGTGAGGGCCTTGGAACCCACGTCTGAAGTTAGGAAAATATGTCATGATTTGATTAAGCTGGTCCCACCGCTAAAATACGGTGCCACGTGTCGCTTCCATCTACTGACCCGTAACATATATTATATAGAGTATTTTAAATTTAGAGAGTCAAAATTTTTATACACTATAAGAGCATCTTCAAGAGACTCTTTAAATATGAGATGATATCTATTTTAAAGAGTCAACCCTTAAAATCATATTCCAATTGAGTTTTTAAATTAACATTTTAATTTAGAGAGTGGATTTGAAGAGCCAAACTCACTCTTTATAATTAAATGCATTCAAAGTGTTCCAAATTTCAATGTAGAAAAAATAATAAAATAATTAGAGAAAAACTAGTTAAAATAAATGATAGAAAAAAATAATAAGCATTTTAAATATAAAGAGCTTGTTAGAGTATCTTAAAATTTTAATTCTCTAAATTTATAGATTCTCTCCAAATGACAGAATATGCTGTTTAAAAATAAATATTCTCTTGGAAATGCTCTAACAAGTTCTCTATTTTGGTTTTTCATTTTACTTTTCTCAAAAACCATTTATTGATTTCTTTTCATATTTTACTTACTTAATAATTTGTTATATATCAATTGACCAATCAATTTAAATGTGATTTGAATAGTTTAAGATGTAGATTATTGAAATATGTAACTTATTAAATGAAGTCATTGCATATTAAAAATAGAGTCTCTTAAAACTCATTTTTAAATATTGATTCTCTAAAAAAAGAGTATTTTGTATTTAGAAAGTCTTTTAGAGATGTTCAAAATCTTAAGTTTAATATGAATATTAGACTCAGACTTGAGGAACTATTATTACACCCTGAAAATCTACAAAATCACCTCGTGAAGGCCACATAAACATTCAAGGGTGGGACGCGTAGAATCTCCAAGATTTCCTCACTCAGGTAAATGTATGTGACCCACTAGGCTTCTATTTTGACAATATCATCATCCCTCATAGTCTTTAGCATAGGTTTTGCCCACCGATTGAACCTATAGCAACCGAACACTCATAAGCAATCGAGGGTTCGACGGTCAAAGACTCCCATGACATTTGGATCCAGATCGATTCTTAAAAGTCAATGCGTGATCTTTGAGGATAAAGGAAATTATTGTGGAATCAATATTCGTAAGGAAACCTAGTCGCATGAGGAAACAGACCTGTTAAAAGAAATTTACTTTGACCAAATTGGGACTTTATGAACCGATGACAATACAACATGTGAAATTGGGGTTGTGACATCTTAATTTAATTTCACAAGAAATAGTCCTCTAGTAAAAAGAAAAGCAAGTATTCTTTAAACTCTAACCAATTATATGCTTATTTATCCCACGACACTTGATTTCCCGTGTAACTTGTGCAGGAAGTTGATTTGATCGGCGGAATACCAACATTTGCTAACCCCTTTTCTCAAGAATGGATATGCGATAAGATTACAAGTCGAGCTACTATGCAAAGTTAAAATTTTTACACCAAAAAAATGGAGTGGGCTGGGGACGGACTGGGCTACAGCCTAGCCGAGTTCCCCTATGTTCGTCACTGTCTTTTCTTGTCTGTTGATCTTGGTAGTCTTTGTCCGAATGTGCAGGAAATATATAGATAGATAGAGATGTGGCCATATATCTATTGACAACGAGGCCTTACAACGAATTTTATAGGTAATCTAGAATCATATTTTCATTTTTATGTTTAAATTTAAATAGTATTAAAATGTTAAAAAATAATACAAAAACTAAGTAACACCCCGTCTGTTTCTCATTTTTTATCCATAAAAATGAAAAATATAACCGTTATCCATCACGTCAAACCATCAATTTTGAATTTCTCTCTCTTATGTAGGGCTCAATAACGATTATATTTTTCATTCTCATTCTACAATAATGAGAATCAAACGGGTCCTAAATTGGGCAATTATGGAGTTATTTTAATCCCCGACGAGGGTGGGAGACAAGAAAGACTTTTTCGACCATGGTCTCGGATTTCTAGTTGTCAACAACCGGTTAATTACATATTTGGAAGTTTGGGTATGAATGTGAAACGTATTTGGAAGTTTGGGTACGGATTAGGAAAATTGAAAGTTTAGATACTTGTATGAAACATATTTGAAAGTACAGATGTAGTCTAGAGAAAATTAAACGTTTGAGTACCTACAAAAAATAGAGTTCAAAGTTCAGGTACCATTGTGTTGTTTACCCCAAAAGATACACGAACTCGTATCAATGAGTTGGTAGGACTTCACTTTTATAATCTCCAAGTCGCTCTCAATTTTATATTTATAAATATCTTCAAATTCTCTAAGAGAAATTATTTTAAGAAAATAGTGCATTTAAGAACGTTTAAATTGAAATTGCTACTACTGTCTACCATTACAGTTCTGTATCAAGTACATATTATTGTCTTGGAGAAGAAAAATTGTAGAAAATGCGTTCCAACCGGTGTTTCGGTTTTGTTGAGATTATAATTAATACTCTGTTTTTTGTGTTTCAAGTTTGAAGACAAAGCTCTTTCTGCTATCCCTTTTGCTCCGCTAAAAATTGTCAAATTTGCATTTATGGAAGGAAGAAAAAGGATTGTCTCCATATCTGAGTTTCAAACAACAGATCACACACCATAAATTACAATAACATATAAGCTGTAGAAAACGAAGGGACGAACAAAAAGCAGGCCGCAGCTGCAATATAAGCCAACAGCCTTTACAAAATTATTCAAACATATAGACTGAACAGCGTAACTGGATAGAGAGACCATATAGATGGGAAACTATGAAACCTGCTACATGCATTTATCCTGGTCAAAAAACAGACGGGAACCAACTTTACAAACACGATCCAGTTTTCGAAAGAGACATGCAAAGATTTGGCGCTTGATCGATCCTCGGACTGGAATCACAAAAGGGTATATTTTGATTTTGTTGGGCTTGTCAGAAAAGGGCTTTATGTTCTTTTGCTGCTCCATTCTGGGTATGGAATATGGATTTCTTGAGGGAGAAGGAGAGGGGAAGAGATTGAGAATTTTACATGGGGGAAGTGGGCAGAGGTTATATAAAAAGGGATTTTGCACCCATCCCAGATATTTTTATTTTGATCCCCCGACTCTTGACAGTTAATTAAATCACTGTCTACTAAACTTTACACATGGTTACTATTTGCTCACTGAACTATTCAATAGTTTACCCATCAATCACTGAAGCTAATTCCGTCTCTACAGCTAGACAAAAGTGTTTGCGTGGCGGATGATACGGCAAACGAAATATACAAGTCATTTAAAAATAGCCAAATAAGAATTAATTTTTGTAAATAGCCAAAGAGGGTACGTGAAAACGGTAATGGTTTCTCCAATTTCACTCAAAATGAAAATCGAATCAGTCCGTCGAAACTGAAATCGTCGTCGACTGCCAAAATTGATAATCGCTGTCCACCGAAATCGATCCTCCCCAAATTGCACTCCTTCCCAATTCCAATCCTTGGTAGGTTCTATCTTCATTGTTAAGCCCAAAATCGCGAACCCTAGATTTTTATTTCACTTCAAACATAGCCAAAAAGATATGAAACATTTAGTCACAAAACTTAAATGATATTCTTGTCTTCATTGTAAGGAACATGAGGGACCCAATAGGAAAAAATGTAGTGGAAGAATCGCTTTTGCAGACGATGGATGAGGGACCACAAGGTAAATTATTTACAATAGTTTTGATGAATTCTTCAATTTTATATTACATATGTCGGAGACATGTCTTGAGTTTGTCTAGCCGAGTTCATTAGTTCTCATGGAACACGTAATTGAATGTGAGTTTCATGAAGTTTTTTTTTCCGATACAGTTCAAGAAGAGGAAGAGATACCAATTGAATGTGAGTTGATTGATTCCGATAATGAGGTTAACGATGATGATTTTCACTATGATAAGAATGCATCCAAGCATATTAAGAGTGGATTACATGTAGACCCTGTACTTGAACTTGATGTTGGAGGGAAAGAAGATAAAAGTTCTGATGAGTTAGATTGCCCAAGTGAGGAGGAACTTCATACTGATTATTCGTCTAGTGAAGAAAATATTTATCACTTCCCTGTGTATGATCCCGAAAAGGAGAAGTTCAACCCACAACTGGAGGTTGGAAATGAATTTAAAAACATTGAGGAGTTTAGACAAGCTGTGAGGAATTATGGGATTGCTACTAGATGTAATTTGAGGTTTAGATCGAATGATGAGTTTAGAGCACATACCATATGTAAATTAGGGTGCAAGTGAAAAATATGGGCTTCTTGGAATAAAAAGAATGGTTGTGTACAAATAAAATCAGCAAATTTAGAGCATACATGTGTAAGAGATAGAATAAATAGGCATTGCACTGTGAGGTATATAGCAGATAGGTATTTAAACACTTTCAAAGTTGACCCTGATTGGAAGTCTAAACTTATTATGAAAGCTGTAAAGGTGATTTGAAGTTGACAATTAATAAAGTTACATCTTGGAGGGCTAGAAGATATGCTAGGTTATTAATACAAGGATCTGATGAGCATCAGTTCGGTATGCTTAGGTCTTTTGTAGCAGAGATTTTGAGAACTAATCCTGGGTCTACATGCATAATTGCCATGCATGAACTAAAGTTTCAAGGTATAGAAGCTTGCAAAAGAGGCTTCTTGTCAGGTTGTAGGCAACTTTTGGGATTAGATGGGTGTTTCTTAAAAGAGATATTTGGAGGTCAGATGCTTGTAGTTGTGGCATTAGATGCCAATGATTGCATTTACCCAATAGCATATGCAATAGTGGAGAGTGAGAATGCTACTACTTGGAGGTGGTTTCTACAACACCTGGGTGAAGATTTGAAGATCCTGAATAGTAATGATTGGAGTCATTGGACCTCTATGACTGGTAGACAAAAGGGTCTACAGAATGTCATAGTCGATTTGTATCCCGAGGCTAAACATCATTTTTGTGTCAGGCATATGTATAGTAATTTCTTTAAGACCGACTTTAAGAGTTTGACTCTGAAAGACTATTTATGGATGACAGTGGCTGATTGGAATTTTTGGATGGGTGAGATTGAAAAAGAGAGCAAAGCAGCACATTCTTGGTTAAAGAAAAGGCACCCAAGTGAATGGAGTAAGGCTTACTTTATGACAAAGGTGAAGAGTGACATACTTTTGAACAACCTATGTGAAGTTTTCAATAATGTGGTATTGGAAGAAAGGGAAAAATCCATATTGACAATGTTAATTGTCTTGCACATAAGCTTCATGAATAGGATATAAGCAATGAGGGACAAGATGAGAAAGGTAACTGGACCTTTATGTCCTAAAGTCCAACAGAATCTTGTGAAGAGTTGTGAGTTAGCAAATGGATGTGAGGTGGATTGGTCTGGCTGGGCACAATCTTATGTGAAATGTCCAAGTGGAGAATTTGTTGTCGATCTACATAATGAGATGTGTGCTTGTAGGAGATGTGATTTTTCAGAGATTCCATGTGGTCATGTAGTTGCTGTAATTTTAGATAGAAGGTGGGAGCCTTGGAGGTACTTGCATGAGTGCTATAGAGTTAGCACGTATCTCAGTTGTTATGAGAATATCATCTATCCAATCAATGGAATAGTGTTATGGCCTTCGGTTGATGCCCTTCTAGCCAAACCACCAACTTGGGATGTGTCTAAACGGGGAAGAAAACAAAAGAAGAGAATGAGACAAGCAGAGGAAGATGTCATCACCTATGTCGGATCCAAGGGTAAGCTGTAAAGGCGGAATTAGCTTCAGTGATTGATGGATAAACTAATGAATAGTTCAGTGAGCATTGAATAACTTTTTATATTTCAGTGAGCAAGTAGTAACCATGTTTAAAGTTTAGTAGACAGTGATTTAATTAACTCACTTCCATCCCAGATATTTTTCTTTTAATCTCCCGACTCTTGATGCTTATTTACTTCATCCCAAATATTTTTCTTTTGATCCCCCGACTCTTGACGCTTATTTACTTCCATTCCAGATATTTTTCTTTTTAGTATCTAATTATTCAATCTTTAGTTTTTAGGACAGATCTGTTCTTTTTACTGAAACTTCCTAATCGTGTTATCTCTGAAAGATGGTTTTTTTCTTTAAATTCAAATGGAAAAATATATGCATAAATAAAAGTAATATTATTCATATTCAGTGACTGCATTAGTCATCCCATGTGGTAACAAGTTATTTGAGGCATTGATTTGTTATTTTAGGCAGCACAATTACGGAAACTAATGCCTCAAATAACTTGCTTTCACATAAGATAATTATAGTAGTAGCTGATTATGAATAACATTACTCTATAAATAAATAAGAAAAACCCTTCAACAACGCCATCCTACTTCTCCACATCGTTGTAGTACCTACGAATCAAGTGAAATGTAGTTAAGGTCGAACGGAAAGGGGACCTTATAGCATGAGAGAGGATTGTATAAGGGAAATTGAAATTGCATAGAGTTGATTGCCACGAGGAATTAGGGATGACAACATGATGGTCGAGATCGGGACAGTTATTTTCGCCTCCCATCCCATTAGGTATTTTTATCTCCTTACCTCACTATCATACCCGGTTAAGGCAGGACAAGACGGGTCCCTTACCCCTTTTATTGTCCTTTTTATTTTTATTTTTTTAATGTCTTTAATTGATGAAAATCATTATTTTTACAAGTTAAAAACAATTCATGTTTCATTTAGAAAGGATGATTCTTTTTTTCTTTTTGTGTGATAAAAAAATTATATTTTGAAATGAACTTTAAATGTGAAGGGTAACGAGGCAGATATCATGTTCGCCGTACCCGCCCAACTATTGGCTTGAGGCAGCGATTCCATGGGTATCTAATTTAACAAATTTTTTTGCACTCTATGAGGAATATGTGAAGTTTTGATGTGTATAACAAGTTTTTTTTTCTCTTGCTTATTTGGATTTGAAGGTAACACTCTCCGAAGCACGAATTTACTCCAACAATAACTCTCATGTCGCTCTTCTAGAGAGGATTTTATTGTTGAATCCACCTATCCCCAAACTCATCTAGATGATTTTGAACTTAATGCAAAATGGAAGGTAAAACATCAAATGGAAACTAGAAATAAATCAAGAGGTCATTAACTGACTAAGAGTATCTCCAAGAGAATATATATATTATATTCTTTCATTTTCTTTGTAAATATAATTCAATTGGGTCAATATATTGAATATTGAAAATTGAAACATTTTTATTTAATTATAGAGTGTGATTTTGGCTCTTTAAAATAGAGAGTGAAGAACTAACCCACTCACTATTTTCAAATATTATTTTGAACAGTCCTTTACAACATAATTTTAAATGTTGGCCCTTTAAAATAGAGAATATTTCACTTTTAAAGAGTCTCTTAGAGATGCTCTCTTATTCATGATTTTATCTATTTTGCTTTCCTTTTTTTGGGGCTTCAAGCCATTTTTCTTTTGTCATTTATAGTGGCTAATTGACAATTGGTCTCATGGTGTGTGTGTGTATGTGTTTTTTTAGGAGTTTACTTGCTAAAATCACTTTTGTGCCGCGTGGTGGTAGACTATATACACAACTAAGCAAAAATTAGGAAGGATCCTTGAAACTTCGCAGGTTAAGAAACTACTTTACATATATAAACACCCCCTACTATAAAAACTTTTTAAGGATACAAGTTTTCCCTTGTAATACTTGGCACTTAGCCTAGTTTGGCCATGTTAAATTTATAATACATTTGTGGATTAATAGCAAAAAATCCTCCTAAAAATGTTTCCATTTACGATATATCTTATACTTATTGAAAATCGCAGAAAACCCCCTATTCGAAACATTTTGTGCGAAAACCCCCATACCGTCAAATTTGCCGTTAAAAACATTAAAATGCCAAAATTAAATAGAAATAATTGTAATTTTAGTATCTAAACTTTTTATTCTTTTTAAAATTATACCCAAAAAATTTTTATGTACCACTCACAATCCTAAACCTTTAAAACTTTATTTTCCACCCTACCCCACCCCACCTCACCTCACCTCATCTTCTTCCCATAAACTTCATTATTTTATTAATCCATTCCAAAACCCTCCCCAAATTCCTCGTTTCTTCTTCTCATTTCCAAGATTACACTTTAAAACACTCTTCCCAATTTGAAAAAATAATTACACTAAAATCACTCCCGTTTGATAACCCATTTTGCATCATCACTCCCGTTCTTCACGGTCAGCAATTGTATTTCTTGCAAAATGAAGCTGATCATTTCATAGTTGATTACTTGGTTGGGGTTTTACCAAAAAGATATAAAGTACCTAGTGTGGAAGATCTAATGCAGGACAAATTTGCTAAAGATAATGTGGAATTTCTGGGCTTAGAGTTTCTAAGAGATGTAATAGCACTTTTGTAACTTGCTATTTTATCTGTTGCTACTAATATTATGGCATTGCTGAAGAGCTTCAAAATGTAGCTAAATATTTGTTTCTTATTTGTTTTATTCTGCCCTAATATATGAACAGACCGTGCAAAAAGAAAATTAACATTTATTTTAGGAATTTATCTACTTGTACATAATCTGGTGTACAACAAGGTATTCACTCTCTAAAATGAGGGTGAGACCCATTTGAATAAAAAATATTTTCTCCAAGTGGGCCCCACCCCCATGTGTGAGGGGATTGATACCTTGATGTACACCAAATTATGTACAAATAGCAATGTTCTTATTTTAGTACTGTGTGCTGCTGTTGGATCAATTCCCCATAAAATTTTAAGCCATTACAGTGTGGTTATCTTTAATTTTATATGCAACATTGGTCTTCATAAGTAGACTTGGTTTCTTTTTCCAAACCGGGCCACGCGTGAGGAATTGTCATAAAATTCTCTCTTCTATAAGTCTATGCTGCGGGGCAGGGGAGGGGTGATAATAGTGTAATCTTTTTTCAAATTGGGAAGAGGGTTTAGAGTGTAATCTTGAGAATGAGAAGAAGAAATGATAAATTTGGGGTGGGGGATTTAGGAGAGCTTTGGAAGTGATTAAATAAAATAATAAAGTTTTGGGGAAGAAGATGAAGTAAGGTGGAGTGAAAAATAAAGTTTTAAATGTTTGGAATTATAGGTGGTACATAAAAACAAATTGGGTATAATTTGTAAAAGAATAAAAAGTTTGGATATTAAAATTGAAATTATTACTTTTAGTTTAGTCATTTTTACTGTTTTTAACGACAAATTTGACAGTAGGGGATTTATCGCACAAAATGTTCAAATATGAGAGTTTTTTGCGATTTTCAATAAGTAGCGGTATATCGCAAATGGTAACGTTTCTGTGTGTTTTTCTGCTATTAATCCTACATTTTTTTTTTATCTTCTTTTTAATCACACATTATTCTACAAAATATTATTACATATAAACCATAAACTTTTCATTATTTTTCAACCACACATTCTCCAAAAAAACACTATTTCAAAAATTATAACATTTAACGAGGGCTTAATGTAAAAGTATTTTTCATTCCTTCTTAATTGCTGATTTTTAATTTAATTGTGATAAATTCATCTAAATTTCATTATTTTATTTCAGAATATTGTTAATTTTTTAAATTTTTTTTTGGAAATATTTCGCATATGAGGAAATAAATTCATAAATATCTCCACCCATATTGTTCAAGATCCTGTTAAAATATGAAATAGAAATCACATCATCGTCAAACTTTCTAGTCAATACGCCTAGGCCCTCTCTTAATTGACCAAAAAATTATTCTACAAAATTAATTAAAGCGCCGTTTAAATCTAAACCTTCATTTGAATCGTGAAGCACGTGGGTCATTGTATTGTTCCATTCTTGTGGCTGAAATGAGTAGAAAAATTCCTCTGTGTTTTGTTTTCTTCATTCGCCATTAGCGTGGAATAAAAGACGTTCCACTTGAAAACAAACCGAAATCTAAAGGAAGAGATTTTTTTTTATAAAAATCATATACTAAAAATAGATTGTGTTACATGTACATGATATATGATGAGATGTAATTGGGTCAGAATTTATTCAAAAAAAAAAAAACTTCCTGACACTTTTTTGACACCTCATTTGTATGCAAAACATTATGTAACTCTTTACGTACAAATAGCATTATTCACTAAAAATAGGCTTATTAGCATAAAACGTCCCTACGTTTGATAGTTAGTGTGCAAAACGTTCCAACGTTTCATTTTTTTGCATTTTTGCCCCTATTTCAACGTTTCAGTGTGGAAAACATCATTTTCACTATTTTTCAGTGTAAAATGACCATTATACCCTCAAATTTAAATAAAACAAATAAAATGAAAAGAAATATAAAAAAGAAATTGTAATTATACTCCCAAACTTTTTAAAAAGTGCAAGTGAGTCCAAAAGTCTTATTAAAAGGCTTAAACACAAAACGTCCATACGTTTGACACTTAATGCGGAAAATGTCCTTATGTTTCAAACATGTTTATATTTGCTCAATAACACAAAACATCCCTACGTTTGACACTTATTGCGTAAAACGTCCATACGTTTCTTTTTTTTTTTACATTTTCGTCCTTATTTCAACGTTTCATTGCGGAAAACGTCATTTTCACTATTTTTCAATGTAAAATGACAAATATACCATCATATTTAAATAAAACAAAAAAAGAAAATAAAAATAAAAATAAATTACAATTGTGCTCCCAAACTTTTCAAAAAGTGTAAATGAATTCAAAAATCTTATTAAAACATTCAAACCATCAGTCTTCTCCTCCTCCATCAACCTTATCCTCCCTCCACCACCTAAACCACCAAACCCCACCACCTTTCAAACCATCACACCTCCATCTACAATCCTGATTTAGGTGGTGGAGGGAGGATAAGGTTGAGAGAGGAGGAAAGGACTGGTAGTTTGAATGTTTTAATAAGATTTTTGAACTCATTTGCAATTTTTAAAAAGTTTGGGAGCACAATTGTAATTTATTTTTCTTTTTTGTTTTATTTAAATATGATGGTATATTGGTCATTTTACATTGAAAAATAGTGAAAATTACGTTTTTCACAATGAAACGTTGAAATAAGGACGAAAATGTAAAAAAAAAATGAAACTTAAGGACGTTTTACGCAATAAGTGTCAAACGTAGGGACGTTTTGTGTTATTGAGCAAATATAAACATGTTTGAAACATATGAACGTTTTCCGCATTAAATGTCAAACGTAGGGACGTTTTGTGCTTAAGCCTTTTAATAAGACTTTTGGACTCACTTGCACTTTTTAAAAAGTTTGGGAGTATAATTACAATTTATTTTTTATATTTCTTTTCATTTTATTTGTTTTATTTAAATTTGAGGGTATAATGGTCATTTTACACTGAAAAATAGTGAAAAGGATGTTTTCCACACTGAAACGTTGAAATAGGGGCAAAAATGCAAAAAAATGAAACGTTGGGACGTTTTGCACACTAACTATCAAACGTAGGGACGTTTTGTGCTAATAAGCCCTAAAAATATGTTAAGAATTTGAAATTTTAATTTTATACCAACAATAAAATCATATTAAGACAATAAAGATACAAAAGAACACGCAATACTACATCGTTGGTCGTCACTACTGTAATTTTTTATGATGAAAAGAAAATCACCAAAGAAACTACACACCCCACATTCTCAAACGTATCTCATTTTTGTGATGATACAAAATTCTAATTACGACTTCTTATTTATAAGACAAATTAGGTTGATTTGCGTACCAACTTTGCAAAGCCGCATAATGCTCCACGACTTAACAAAATACTTTTGTAGTATTCCACATTCATTCTAATCGCGGATTCATTGGATGAACATAGATCTTTTTTCTTTTTCCCCTAAACAACTCTGTTGTCGTTAATTCGAAGACAGTTTAGTCACAAGAAAGCAATACCAAATTTCAGCCAAGTAAATGAAATAATTTTTTTTTTTTTTTCCAAATTTCACCCATACGTCATAGGGAGACTAGAATCTAATTAAAGTGACTGATGTGGACCATTTGAACTGGGCTTTGATCTAAAACAAAAAGATTTACCCTTTTCTTCTTTTTTGTCAATACCTCTCCCTCTACCTCTAATCTTCACATGTAGTTATAGTATTCCACATTCATCCTGATCGCCAATTAATTTGATGAGTAAAAAAACCAAGCTTGTAAATGCAAAATTGGGAATGGGTGGTCCCACTACTTGACAACAACGGTCAGCAGCTACAGAGCCTCGTGGTTTTTGGACGAGGGATGGATCATGCATGACGAGCTTCATAATTTTGGGGCACCGAATTGGAGAAATTCAAAATTGAATTTAATCGACCTTAGATTCCAATTTTGTGCCTCCAAATACAACAACAAGATAAATGGTCAATCGGGAGTACGATTTCCACCGCTGATTTAAAATCTGGAAATGCGTTTTGATGAGATTTGGAGACGAAGGGGTTGATGCCCTGTTTCTACTCTGTTATATATCGACAAATTTGCTGTTTTGAATTAAAGAACAAGAAGAAGATTTTCAAACAAGAAAAGATTAAAATCAGAGTGTACACACACACACACACACACAAGCTGTAAAAACCAAAAACAGGGGGAGAGAGAGAGACGTACAACACCAGGCTGTGGCTGCACTTAAAAGCATAATTTGCAGCCAGCCTATCCACAGTTATTTGATAATACAAACAGACACAACGTATAACGGTATAGACAGATCATATCTAATCATGGGGCACAACTCTACAAGCGTCGGCGTCCTCGGTGGTGATTTTGGTGAAGAAACAGAGGTTACAAGCAACTAGCTTTAGTTTTTTCAAAAGCCAGGCGAAGATTTGTCGCTTTATGGCTCCTCGTACGGGAGTCACAAATGGGTACATTCTGCTTTTGTTGCGCTTGACTGAAAATGCAGAATCAGACTGGAAAGTCTTCATGCTCGTCTCCATGTATGGATTTCTACAGAGGCTGTGTGTGGGGGTGCGGTTTGAATTCCTTTAGGACGATGGGCGTGGGGATCCTTTATTTATAGGAGGGATCTTTGCATTAGTGATCCCCATATTTTCTAAATACCATCCTTTATTTAAAAATTGCTCGATTAATAAATGAACTTCGTAATTCATAATACCATCCATATTAGTTTTTAAATTGCTGCTGAGGTGGACGCCAAGTGGAAAATAGATTGCCACGTAAGCAATTTAGTCGGCCACATCAACAAATTCGTCATTTTTTTAACTGTTAATTGAGTGAGTGATGGATGAGATAATAAATTACAAAGTTCGGTGATTAACGGGGTAATTTTTAAGGATCCATGACCTAGTGAAGATTTTATGCAAAGTTCAATGATGATTCAAGTGATTAACCCTCCATAAAAACATTGATTGGAAAAGTTGAGAGAGCAATTTCTGGATGTAATAAAAGATTGTTTTATCTTCAATTTCAGATTTACAAAACATATATATAAAAGTAAGAAAAACTATTCTTTTAATAGCCTCATCTCGTCTATGTAATACGTGTATATCAAGTGAAATTTAATCAAAAATAGAAATCAATAGCCAAAAATAATGAAAAGGGATTTACAATGAGAAATGAGGTATGTAAAAGTCACAACGAACGAGAGATTGGAGGGGTGATACGAGTTTTCATGCAGGTTGGAAGGGGGTGGGAGCTAATGTGAGGTTGTTTTTATGTTTTTTCGTTATTTGAACTCGAAGGTTATATTGTCTTTCTTATAAACTCAAGGATTGTTTTGTAAATGCTTTGAAAATTGAAGGGTAAAGAATTGAATGTGAAAGCAATAAAAGTTGTAAACCAAGTTGGGGACAGCATTTGATCCCGGAAACATCCTGGAAACTGCACTCTGATTCCGACCCGTCTATGTTACCAAGTTGGAGCACAAAATATTTCATGTTGGCTGCAAGAAATTAAATATGTAATATGTTATAAGTTATAAATTCACGTATTTAATTGAACCTATAATTTAATAACACAAGTGATACCATCTAGACTGATATTAAACATTTTTTATATTAAATAGCATTACTCTTAAAAAAAGAAGTAAGAAATAGAAATATGTTAAAACATTAATAAAAATTATTGATTTACTTTTATAAATTCAGCATTTTACTTTAAAAACCCATTTATTATTGACTAAAACATAAAAATACCACAATCAAATTTATTTTAAGTAAAATTTTAACATATACATGTCATTTTAAAATATTATTCATAATGAATAAATACTCAGAAAACAAATTCATCAATAGCATTAGGGACGGCGGATTGTAAAATTGTTAGACTTAAGGTTAAAATTTAGCTTGTGTGAAGTTTTTTTTTTTTAAAGTCTAATTTAAGGGGAAAAAAATTCATAAATACAATATTTTAAGTACACAATTTTTAAAAAGTTCAAAAAACAGGTGATAAATCATATACACACACACACGGTTATGATCTACTAAACACCGTCCTTAGTTAACTATACAATTTGACCACGTTGGAATTTTGTAATACATGTATGAATTTTCGTCTTATTGGACTAGCGACGTTAAGTTGAGTGATGGATGGATGAATAACACGAAAAAAGTTGAGTGACAGATTAAATACATTTTAAAGTACAGTTATTAAGTAGTAACTGTGGCTAAACTTGAACATAGCCCTTGTTTGATTTTGATTAAAATTTCAAATCAAGATTAACAATTAATTTTAAGCACACATTTCATTGGATCCACAATTTTTCAATTACAATTTTCATCAAATTCTACTAAAAATCTTATTTAATCTCTACCAAATATGGGCATAATTAACCTGCAAATGAATGGTTAAAGACCTCAACCTAAAATGACATACCATAGCCAAACTCTTGGGGTGCGATTAGTTTGCCGTTTTCAAGTTATTTCTGAATAAAGGTTGCGCTAAGAATCTCATAGTAAATTAAGTTCTACAAATTTTTTAAAACTTATTTTTCCTTAAATTCATTTTTAATCGTATATATATTTTTAAATAATAATAATAATTTTCCTACTTTTTAAACACACATTTTTCACAAAATCTATTCTAAAAAAATTATATCAAACAGACACTAAGTATTTTGATTGTTATTCGAGGATATGTTTAATTGCAGTATTACAGTTTTTTTATTTTTATTTTTTTAATGCAATTATAGTATTAAATAAGTTTGGTACATAATAATAATTTAGATTATTTAATATCACGTTATCTACTTTAACTTAACAAACATGTCGTCATAATATAATTACTCATCTTATTTGAAACAATACCCAATATTATTGGTCAAATAAAACTCGTCTTATCTCTCACACGGCTTATAAGAGTGGCCCACGAAATTCAATTGTAAGTGGTTCTCTCTCTTCTCATGGGTAAAATAAATAGGTGAAAGAGCCGCCCCCGGGGCACATTCAAGTTGGCAAAGGATGGACACTGCTGGGCTTGCAACCTCAGGGTGGGGAGTTCGATTCCTGGATGGAGCAACTGAGTGTTGTAATACTCAATTTGAGAGGAGCAGTTTGGTGATGTAATATCCATGGAGGAAGGCTCCATTGGGGCCGGAGTATAAAGGGTGCACAGACCTTAGTCAAGTTGGGCATATCATGCGGTTAACCTTCACCCATCACTGAGAGGTCGGGAATGGGTGGTCCAGAACATAGTCTAGTGTAAATTAGGATACCTGGATATCAAAAAAAAAAAAAAAAAGGTGAAAGAGCCATCTAGTCAACTTTTACGAGTGGCTCACTCGTATGCAACCTAACTTGTGATAAGTGAGTAAAAATATTTGACGAGTTGTGAGCAGGATTTTTGAAAAGGAATCTAGCTCGCACTTGGCTCGTCCTTGGATGGGAGTCACAAATGGGTAATATATACATATATATATATATATATATATATATATATATATATATATATATATATATATATACAGAAATGATCTAATGAGCACTGGTACTCATCTTATCCTAAGCACCGATGAGTTGGCACATTAATTCATTGGTGGATAAAGATTTTGTGAGTTCCAATCCACCAATGAATTAATGTGTCAACTCATCGGTGCTTAGGATAAGATGAGCACCGGTGCTCATTAGATCATTTCTGTATATATATATATATATAGTTTTAATATCCTAAAAATCATGCTTAATTTAGTACTTTCATTCCAGATATTTTTCATTTAGTATCTAAACATTCAACCTTTAATTTTAAGGAAGATTTGTACGTCCAAAGTGCATGTTATCTCAAATAGACAATTTTTTTTGAGACAATTTTATCTTTAAATTCAAATGGACAGATACATATGATACCTTTCAACACCACCATCCTACATCCCCCCACCCTTGTTGTACCTACGAATCCAGTGAAATGCACTGATCAAGGTCGAGTGTTTGAATTTGAAGGTAACTATGTCCAAAGCATGAATCTGCTCCAACAATGACTCTCGTTGTCACTTTATTAAAAAAAAATTGTTGTTGGCTCAACTGATCGAGATGATTTTGAAATTATTGCAAAACGGAAGCCAAAACATCATATGGCAACTAGAATTAAATCAAGAGGTCGTTAAGGCACCCTTGTCTCAACTATTCTTTACCTTTATACGTCGTTCTTGTTATTTTTAATCAAATTTCCTAACCTTGTGGAGATTAAAACAAAAAAAGCATGAATATGCTCCAATAGTTAAACGTGGAAGAGTTGAATATGGAAAAATAAAAAAATTGTGCAAAACTACATAAATTTTGGGAGTTCACAGACTTTTGCCGTGGGGCGGTAGAGTATACGCGCAGAATTGCTCAAAAAGGGATAATATGAATTAGGAAGGATCCTTCCTTGAAACTTCGCAGACATGAATTTTTATGTACGAGTTCGACTAGGATCCTTGGTTTTTTACATAAATTCATCCATTACAAAATACAAAACTTTGCTCATGCAATAACTTTAACTCAAATAACAATATATTATTTGTTATATTGGGCTTTGATCTAAAAAAAATCTAATGGTATTGCTAGTGGTGGCAAAAAGCTCGTCGGTTCGGACGGCCTGCAAAAATCTAATGGTATTGCTAGTGGTGGGCCCAGGCTCGGGCCGAGCCCCATTTTGGGTTGTCTGCCCGGCCGGGCCGGCCGGCCCGGCCCGTGATTAATAAAAAAATTAAAAATAATAAAAAAAAAATTTTTAAAAGCTAAAATAGCTGAAAAAAATAAAAATTCGAGCCGCTCGGCCCGCTAAGGCTCGGGCTGAGCCTTATTTTTTTTGGTCGGGCTCGGCTCGAGCTTTTTTCCCCGACTCGGCTCGACTCGTTGACACCACTAGGTATTGCTTGCTTCGTTCTTACCATTTGAATTGGGCTTTGATCTAAAAAAAAGATTATCTTTTCTTCTCTTTTGTCATAATGAAAAATTCACAGTTCATAATTTTATTTTATTTTCCAAACGTCACCCATACGTCCAAGGGAGACTAAAATCTAATTAAAGTTACGACCATTTGAACTGGGCTTTGATCTAAAAAAAAAAGATTCTCTTTTCTTCTTTTTTGTCAATCCCACATTTTTCATAATGAAAAATTCAGAGAATAAAAATATTGTTTCATTTGAGCTGAGCTGTGGTTATAGAAAGATTATTGTTGTTCTCTCCCTCTCCCTCTCACTCTCACTCTCACTCTCACTCTCACTCTCCCTCTACCTCTAATCTTCACATGTAGTTATAGTATTCCACATTAATCCTGATCGCCAATCAATTTGATGAGTAAAATAACCAAGCTTGTAAGTGCAAATTTGGGAACAACGGTCAGCAGCCACAAAGCCTCGTGGTTTTTGGACGAGGGATGGATCGTGCATGACAAGCTTCATAATTCCGGGGAAAGGAATTGGAGAAATTCAAAATTGAATTTAATCGACCATAGATTCCAATTATGTGCCTCCAAATACAACAACAAGATAAATGGTCAATCGGGGAGTACGATTTCCACACCGCTGATTTAAAATCTGGATATGCGTTTTAATGAGATTTGGAGAGATGCCCTGTTTCTACTCTGTTATATATCGACAAATTTGCTGTTTTGAATTAAAGAACAAGAAGATTTTCAAACAAGAAAAGATTAAAATCAGAGCCTACACACACAAACATCACAAGCTGTAAAAACTAAAAACAGAGGGAGGGAGAGAGAGAGAGACGTACAACACCAGGCTGCAGCTGCACTTAAAAGCATAATTTGCAGCCTGCCTATCCACAATTATACAAACAGACACAACGTATAACGGTATAGAGAGATCATATCTAATCATGGGGATATTATGAAATCCACAACTCTACAAGCCTCGGCGTCCTCGGTGGTGATTTTGGTGAAGAAACAGAGGTTACAAGCAACTAGCTTTAGTGTTTTCAAAAGCCAGGCGAAGATTTGTCGCTTTATGGCTCCTCGGACGGGAGTTACAAATGGGTACATTCTGCTTTTGTCGCGCTTGCCCGAAAATGCAGAATCAGACTCGAAATTCTTCTTGCTCGTCTCCATGTATGGATTTCTACAGAGGCTGTGTGGGGTAGTGGGTTTGTGTTCCTTTGACACGATGGTTGCGCTTGTATTTATAGGAGGCTTGTGGGCCACTGGGCCCTCACACAACCCCCCCTCTTTAACCATAACATTTCTCTATTTGCATTAGGGAAACATCCTGGAAATTGGCAAATTGCAGTCATTGCTGGCCCCTCTATTTTACCAACTTGAGCACAAATATGTCATCCTCACGTACAGTTGACGGAAAACTGCAAAACGGAAATTAAGAGCTTGTTTGGGACGGATTAAAATCCAATTAAAATTGAAAATATAGTCATTATTGGGTCCCACTTGTCTAATAAAAGTCAACTCCAACGACTATATTTTCAATTTTAATCTGATTTTAATCCCTCCCAAACAATCTCTAAATTCAACTTTACAAGATCCATGAAAACCATATTTTTTCAAATAATAATGTTATCTAGTATCAGTGGTGTTAAAACGCTAAGTTAAATGTAAATATGTGATAGTTCTGTTTCGCGCGGTTACTCGCTAACAATTAAAAAGAGATCAGACGATTGTGTAAGGGACAAACCTGTTGAAATAAAGTCTCAAAAAGTGATGTTTATCGAATATGAAAATTACAGTTTGGACACGAACAAGATGCCTCTAAGGAGTGCTAGCACACAAGTATAAGGAAATTGAAGTAATTAAAGTTAATCTAAGGAAAAGTAAATTACATATTCTCTGTTTGAGAGCAAATTTTGTCGGGGTTTCTTCATTACTTTCCTCTTCCTTTTATACTTTTTGGGCAGTTCTCGACCGTTCGGACTTTGCTCATAACTACCCATTTCTTTCATAGTGGCTGACTGGCCAATAACCTCCATTTGTAACTCCTGCCACCACGTTTTCTTCATAACCGCTTGTCACTAATTTTCTCAAATCGTGGGATGTAATCGTGATGTGCTCAAACTGCCTCAAACCGTGACTTTTAGATAACCACAGAGTTTAGTCATCGTTAGGATTATGAGCGATCCAACAATTTGGGCAACGACTCCTTCGCTCTGGGCGTCTATAAGGCATTTTACTCGCTCAACATTTGGGCGTTCTGCAAGCTTGAACGACAATGTTCCTTTATTTGTGGGCTGCTTACCCTTTGTTTGAGCTTTCATCTCGGATTCTCAACTGGGTTTCGTTCTTTGGACCATTTAATTTGGACTGCACTTTTAGTGTGTCAATAAGTTCATTATAAATAAGTTATAAATTCATTTATTTAATTGAATCTATAATTTAATAACACAAATGATGATGCCATCTAGACGCATGTTAAAACACTTTTGGTGTTAAAAATATCTTTACTCCTAAAAAAAGAATTAAGAAATAGAAACGTGTTGAAACATTCAGGGTCGTTTGATTGCAAATGTGGAAAATGGGTGGAAAGAAAATATTTTACAGGGAATTGAATTGTCTAGAAAATATTTTACTGAGAATTGTAATTAATTGTATTTAATTGGAACAAATTTTTCACTTGAAAAATGTTGAAAATTTGGTATCTGTTTGACTTCGTTTTTTGTGAAAGTTGTCTATTAAAATGATAGTTTTTTCTACCATTGGGTCTAGAATTTATTCCAATTGCAAAAAAAAAAAAAAAAAAAAAATTAAAACAATTATCATACCGAATACCATTCGTTTAGCTTTGTTTCGCATGGAAATTGTTAATAAAAGTGATAAATTTTTTTATCATTATGTTTAGAAATTTTTTTAATTGCAAAAAAAATTATAATAAAAAAAAATAAAAACAGATTACCTGGAAAATCATTTTCCCACCTATTAGGTGGGAAAATGAATTCAAGGAAATCAAGGAAATTGTCATCGTGTAAACCAAAGTGGGAAAATGGATTCCCTAGAAAAAACCAATCATACACATGAAAAGTGGGAAAATGGATTTTTCATGGAGTTTGGTGGCTATCAAACACACCCTAATAAAAATTATTGATTTACTTTTACAAATTCAGTATTTTACTTTAAAACCCCATTTAATACTAACTCAAAACATAAAAATACCATAATCAAATTTATTTTAACTAAAATTTTAACGTATACATGTCGATAAATACTCAAAAAGCAAATTCATCAATAGTATTGGGGACGTCGGACTGTAAAATTGTTAGACTTAAGGTTAAAATTTAACGAATATATTTAAATGAACACAGATAAAAATATTCCAAGTCCATGCCATTAATTTTAATTTTTTCTATATTTCAAACTCAATTTATTATTTTAATTTTTTAATAAGGAAAAAATATTGTAAAATTCGCCAACTTTAAAATGTATATATTACATTTAATTCTATTTTTATTAAATAATTAATTTTCATAGAATAAAATGTTATAAACAATTTTTTAAAATTTTAAAAACATATTTTTTTCTTTTTCTGTTAATTTTTCAAAATAATAAACCAAACGCGTTTTCAACAATCTTAAAAATAGATCCCAAAACAAAACAAAAAAATCGAAAATGAACTCAAAATAAAATTGAAATACTTCGAAACCCCTGTTTGAGCCCCCATTTTGGTGAGATAATGTATTTTGAAATATTAATTTTTTAGATAATGCGTGGTTAGAAAAAAAGGAAAATTTTTCGATTTACGTGTAAAATTATTTTAGAAAATTATTGTAAAAATGGGGGTGAATCATTGAAGAGTCCCTACTCTTTCCCGCCGCTGACGTTTTTATTACCTTCGATAACTCATTCCCCCCTCTAGCAACCATCTTTGTCCAACTCCACTGACCCTCTATTTTTAGTCCATTTCAGGTAAAGTGCTATGTGTTATGTAAACGAAGCCGTTTTAACTTCTCTTTCACTGAGAAATTAGAAGCAACATGTAATGGTGTAGTGAAGTCTGGAATGATAACCAAGGATCTTTGCCTTATTATCCATGGATCCAAGTGAGTGACCATTGCCTCGTTTTTCAGTCTATAGTCCTAAAATCATCCTTCTTTTTCTTGAACAAGTAGAAGAAAGTATATCATTCTACTCATCATTATGCACTATTTCATAATATTACAAGCTCGATTGAGATAAGTATCTGAATATTGAAGAGTTTATTGATGTTGTGGCAAATGAGCTCAAAGCAAAGTTAATTACCTGAATCATCCCTAAACTTTTTCACTGAACTTTAAAAATTACCCCGTTAATCAATGAACTTTGTAATTCGTAATACCATCCATCTTAGTTTTTAAATTGCTGCTGACATGGATGCTAGTGAGAAATAGATTGCCACGTAAGCAATTTCGTCAGCCACATTTGCAAATCTGTCAATTTTTTAATTGTCCGTTGGGTGAGTGATGGATGGGAATTACAAAGTTTGGTGACTAGCGGGGTAATTTTTAAGGTTCAAAGACCTAGTGAAAACTTTACGCAAAGTTCAATGATAATTCAGGTGATTAAACCTCCATAACAACATTGATCTTCTTAGTGGAAAAGTCAAGAGAGCAATTTCTAGATGTGTTAAAAGATCATTTTATCTACAACTTTAGATATGTAAAACATATATATAAAAGTAAGAAAAAATATTCTTTCAATAGCTTTGTCTCGTTTATGTAATACGTGTACATCAAGTGAAATTTAATCAAAAATAGAAATCAGTAGCCAAAAATAATGCAAAGGGATTTACAAGGAGAAATGAGGTATGTAAAAATCACAACGAAAGAGAGACTGGAGGAATACGAATTGGCATGCAGGTTGGTAGGGGTTGGGAGCTAATGTGAGGTTGATTTTGTGTTTTTTTCATTATTAGAACTCGAAGTTTATATTGTCTTTTTGATAAACTTAAGGATTGTTTTGTAGATGCTTTGAAAATTGATGGTTAAAGAGTTGAATGTGAAAGAAGCAAAAGTTGTAAACAAAGGTGCAAAAACTCCTCAAAAGTTGCGGGACTGCATTTGCTAAATCTCGCAATGTGTCGATGTGTTTGTAGTAGACTAAACCATCATAGGGACAAAGCCCGCGGGAAACATCCTGGAAACTGTAGTCTAATATGTCCCCTCTGTTCCATCTTCACCCACTTTATGGAACACAATATTTCATCTTGGCATAGAATGGACCGAAATGAAAAGATAAACCAAAGCCCTTGTTTGAGCCCATTTTATCTATTAGATTTTTTGTATTGGCGATTTTGTGGACAAAAAGACTAATTTGTAACGTGTTGTAAAAGTCAAGGACCTAGGGTGTAATTCGTACAAATTGGGTTATGAGGTCTAGGGTTCGAGCATGAAATGAAGAGAAATACGGCCCTGCATTTTCGCTAGCTGCTCGCCTGTTGGCGCTCGAGCGACAAAAACAGAATGCATGTCGCCGAGCTCTCGCTCGAGCGACAGTGCGTCGCTCATTTATTGCCAGCTTCTCGCTCCAGCGATAAGTCGATCCGAAAAATCCTAATTTGCTGTTTTGAAGTATTTTCTCCGGCCCATTCAACCTAATTACCCTCTCCTATAAATTCCCAAACCTATGCACGAATTTTGGTGTGGTTGTTCATTGTGCATCTTCTCTATAACATATTCAAGAGCCCATTCATACATTGATTTCATCATTTCACTCTTGATTTTATACAACCACATATTTGGGAAAAAAATCAAACACATTGAATCTGAAACACCACCTACTTCCTATTGGTCATAGGAATATAATCTCTTAGTTGAACTTCAGAGGCTGTTGGAGGTTGAGAGAGGTTGGACTACAAACGCTGGAAGAGCACAAGGTCTAGGAGCAGGTTCTTGGAATTACACTTAGAAGAGAAAATTGTAGAAGATCTTGGAGCAGACCTTGGAGTTAGCAGAAAATAAATCAGGAAGTCTAGTGGGGAGGCTAGAGAGCATCTGAATGTAACTTACTCCGTATTGTCTATAGTGGAGGTAATTGGCTTAGTTCCGGAGTTTTTACCCAATCGGGTTTCTTCGTAATCAATATTGAGTTATTTACTATTTTCCTTATTGCTACGACAATTCAAAATAGGATAATTGGATTTGTATGCTTAATCATCTAAAAACAATTAAAAGTAACTTGTTGTTTTTGATTGATTAATTCCGCACATAGAGTCAAAACTAAAAATGATTTAGTAACAACCATTGGTAACTTAAAAACCTTTAAGTTGGTAATCAGTGAACTGTTAATTGGTATCTAGTGCGACACCCAATTCATTTTTCAATTGGTATTAGAGTCCAAATTCGTCAGTTAACCCATATTATCTAGATGAATAATTCATTATCCGTCCTACCATATTTTGATGGCAGTAATTATGCTTAATATAAGGTTAGGATAAGAGCCTTTTTAAAATTCATGGATGAGCGTATCTGGCTTAGTGTTGTGAATAGTTGGGTTGCACTTAGTTCTACGGTTAATAATGAAGTAATCCCCGCTCACATTGCTAATTAGACTAGAGCGAACTTAGATGAGTGTAATTGGAATAACAAAGCCTTACATGCTCTATTCATGGCAGTATCCCTAGAAGAGTTTAGGCAAGTGTCTATGTGTGAGGTAGCCAAAGAGGTTTGGGATACTCTACAAACCACACATGAGGGAACTCGGGCGGTTAAAAACTTTAAGTTGCAGATACTGACTAATAGGTTTGAAGAGATTAAAATGAAAGAGAATGAGACCTTTGATAAATTCTATACGGGCTTGAATGACGTAGTAAATTTTAGTTTCAACCTAGGTGAAAGAGTCCCAGAATCTAAGATAGTCAGAAAAATTCTTCGATCCCTGCTAGAAAGTTTTAGACCTAAAGTCACGACAATAGAAAAGAGTAATGACTTAGATTCCATTAGGATTGAATAATTGGTTGGATCTCTCCAGACTTATGAACTTACTAGATAAGCCTAAGATTGAGAAGTCAATTACCTTGAACACCATTAGAGATGAAGATTCTGACTCTAACCATTCAAATTCTCCTAACGAAGAGGAGTTAGCATTCTTTGATAAAAAATTTTGAAAAATGCTTACGAATAAAAAGAAACCTAAAGAGAGAATAGCGAAATGATTCCAGTGAGTCTAGAAGGCGATCTCAATCTATGAGATCTCATAACTATCGAGATTTTGGTCACGTTAGGAGTATGTGCCCTAGCAATAGGAGAAATTCAGATAAGACTATGAATGCTACTCTCACTGATGACGAGTCTAACTCGGACAATCATAGTGATCAATCAACTCGTGAGGAAAGTGGAAAATATATTGCCTTTACTACGAGAAGTAAGAATTAATCTGATAAGGGGAGTAAGAAGGTTGAGAGCATAAGTAGTAGTGAGAATTCAAAAGAAGAATTTGATAGTGAGGGAGATAGTCATGAGGTTTATGATAGAATATATGAGGAGAACATTAAATTATAACAAAAAATAAAGCCTTAAGTACGAGAGTTATGGAACTTGAGTCGGAAAATGAGAAACTCGTAGTGTACATTCAGGAATCTACCTCTACCATGAGTGAGTTAAATCCATGAATGAATTTTTAAATACTCATGTTAGAAATCTCACTAATGAGCTTGAGAAGACATCTAGGAGAACTAATGAGCTGACAGTTGAAAAGGAAACCTTAGAAATTCAAGTTAAAAATCTTTTGAGCGACCTAGAGCATTCTAAGTCTCAACTTCTTGCATTTTCTAGTGGTTCTATAAAGTTAGATAATATTTTAGGAATGGGTAAGCCCACTGATTATAAGGGAGGTCAATGATATAATAAAAATGATCATAATGTTGCTAGCATGTCCAATACCACATTTGTCCCTGACACTAATCAACTTAAACATGTGATTAACCCTAAACTTAAGAATAAGGGATATGTAGGACAGGGGCCTACTAGACATCATTTTCTGAACAGAAATAGAAACTGAAACTTAAATAGAAATAAGAATCGGAATTATATTGGTCAGATTGACTTTCTTACTAATCAGGTAAGTAAATTGACCAAGTTAATGACATAGATGATCAAAAATATTCCTGTCACTAGGCAAGTATGGGTAAAGAAAAGTGATCTGAAATTTTTGAAATAGATCACGGTGCTCTTAAAGGTAAGAGCATTTACATATCTAGGTATTTTTTATGCATGCTCGCGCTTTATCATTATGTGATATTGATTTATACATGCATCATATTTGTTTATTTGTTTTCTAAGTAGAAAACTCATGTATATTTTTTTTTTGTGTTTGACATTTTTTTGTGCTTGGTGCATTCATACTTTAAAATAAAAACAACAAAAAAATGTAAATCTGAAAAATAAAAAATGCAGGCAATTATTTTTACAGCATAATATATAATATATTTGAATTTGTTTGTTGTGCTCAAGCACATGTTTAATCAATGAGTTATAACATAATTTCCATTGTTGGCTTAGGTTAATATGGAGTACTTAGTACAGATGTCTTCATGTACCATCTGTACTGCACATACTATGATATTGTTAGTGAGACCCAACTGCGTGTGTGAGATTTGTGATGGCAATCATATGTTAGTAAGGTGACTTTGAACATCGGCCTAAAGCTCGCTACATAGGCCATTTTAGTCGTTTAATGGAGAAGAGCCCGCACTTAAGATGTGAAAAATAATTATAAGTTTAAAATATTGAAAGATATGAAAATAAAATATGCTCAAAGTTATAGGAAGAAAAGAAAATATCAATACAAAATGAGCTTTTACTTAAAGGTGCGTTTTAAAGGGTTTGACTTTCATAAGTATATGAATATATTTATTGACGGTGATGTTTATCATGTCATTTCTCACAAAATTAAGGTTTGAAATCCTACTTACAAAAAATTATTGTGTCACTCATACAATTTACTCCATGTTAACTTGAATTAAGTATGTGAGAAGGTTTACTGTACATTAATTATACTTGTGCATGCAAACAACTGCATTTTTGCGTTATTATTTGTTAATGTTAAAAGTTTTTAATTATCGATCCCTTCGTCATTTCTGACAAAAATGGGGAGAGTGAAGTAGTAAAAAGTAAAAGTTTTGAATTTTTGATTGGGAAATTTTTTGAATGTAGGAGAATTTTAAATTTTTAAATTTTTTTAAGGTGAAGTAGATTGAGAGGGGGAGATTTATTGATTGCATTGCATTCCATACTATATCTATATAGTTGTTTAAGTTTTTGATTTTTTGCGATGCTCATGTTTTTGTTATGCTAATATTTTTGTTGGTGTTTGGATAAACATTCTAACTAGTGTTGGTATTATGGGCCTGTTTGGTATCAATTTTCATTTTCTACAGTAAATCAATTCTCATTTTCAACCACACATTATTTAATAAAATAATATTTTTTATCACATCAATAATTTTTTCTTCTTTTTCAACCACACATTTTCCACCATATCACTATTCAAAATCCCCCTCAAAATCCCTACCAAACACACTCTATATGTTTAATGATTTTATTATTTCCCATATCACGTGCTTTTACTTCTTCTCTATAACATATTCAAGAGTCAATTTATACATTGATTTCATACAACCACACATTTGGGAAAAATATCGAACACATTGAATCCGAAACACTACCTACTTCCTATTGGTCATAAGAAAATACTTTCTCAGTTGAACTTCAGATGTTGTTGAAGGTTGAGAGATGTTGGACTACAAGCTTAGGAAGAACACAAGGCCTTAGAACAGGTTCTTGGAATTTCACTTGGAAGAGACAATTGTAGAAGATTTTGCAGAAGATCTTGTAGCAGACCTTGGAGTTAGCAGGAAATAGATCGAGAAGTCTAGTGGAGTTGGCCTGATAGCATCTGACTGTAACTCACTCCGTATTGTCTATAGTGGAAGTAAGTTGGCTTGGTCCCAGAGTTTTTACCCAGTTGGATTTTTTCCTCATCAATATTGTGTTATTTACTGCTTTCCTTATTACTGCGACAATTCAACATATGATAATTAGACTTGTATGCTTAATTATGTAAAAACAATTAAAAGTGACATATTGTTTTTGATTGATTAATTTCGCACATATGATCAAAACTAAAAACAGTTTAGTAACAATCATTTGGTAACTTAAAAATCGTTAAGTTGATAATTCGTGAACTGTTAAGTGTTATGCAATACGACGCCCGATTTATTTTCATTATCAAAAATTCATTTTTTCAAAACTCACTTTCAACCATACATTTTTCAATAAAATAATATTATACGTAAATCGAAAAAAAAAATCTTCATTTTTTTTTTACCACACATTCTCCAAAAATCACAATTCAAAAATGCATTTTTTCTATCAAAATGGGGCTCAAACAAAGGAAAATCAACTTGAAAGATCCATGAAAACCATATTTTTCAAAAAAAGTAAGAAATGGAAACTTGTTGAAGCATTAATAAAAATGATTGATTTACTTTTATAAATTCAATATTTTACTTTAAAAACCATTTAATATTGACTAAAACATAAAAATACCATAATCAAATCTATGTTAACTGAAATTTTAACGTATACATTATGTCATTTTAAAATATTACTCATAATAAATAAATACTCAAAAAAAAAAAAAAATCATCAATAACATCAGGGACGGCGGACTTAAAATTGTTAGACTTAAGGTTAAAATTTAGCTTTTGTGCGTGTGTGTGTTTTTTTTTAAAGTCTAATTTAAGGGAGAAAATTTATAAATATAATATTTTAAGTACGAAAATTTCCCTTTTAAAAAAAAAAGTTAAAAAAGCGGGTGATAAATCAGATATATAAATACACACATTGTTTTGAACTACTAAGCAGTCAGCACCATCCTTAAGTGAATATGAAAATATTAATTTATTACACTAATGAAATAAAAACCAGTCAAAACTACCCACCAGTAAATCAAAATAAAGACAAATATGAAAAAGTTTAAATCTCTTTCCGATTCACCACTCCCGTCTTCACGCCTTCTTACCATCTCTTCACATCGTCCTCTCCTCAATGTGACGGGTCGCAAGGTGATGTCCTAAAATCTAGCATGACACAGGGATGTCACCTAAAATGGTGGGGAAATGACTAACATCCATGGTGGCTGGTTCATGTCCAGGTCATGCCTAGAAAATTCGGGTGTGATCGCGATCAGCACGCCACGAAGCGATCATCGCAGCAGCGGATTGCGAGCGGCTCCCAGGGACATCGCAGGGCGGTGCGAGCGGCTCCGAGACGCGGCCGGGACATGGCGGACACGAGGCTGCGATCGCGTCGCAGACGACGACACGGCAACAGTTGCAGTGCGACTCAGCGATGACATGGGCGCGACATGGGCGATAAATCCCGACATACCGTGTGGTTTTACGTAGGAAAATACTATGGGCGATTCTTTGGAATATTTTGGGAAGACTTGTTCAAGTTGGTTACTTAACCCACTTGCAAGGAAATGGCCAAGGAAGGAAGAGAAACTCAACTTGATGACTATGAAAGGGACATAATTCCCATGGGATTTTTGAAGGAAGAATCCACTTGCAAAGAAGCAAAGTCCAAGTTTGCTTCCACTTGGTCTAAGGAGGTTTAAGGCAAGTTGTGGCCAATGGGGACCCTTGGATGGGGGATTGATGAGGATTGATCCTAGCCATTAAATCTAAGGAGGTTTACATGGGATTTGCCTATAAATAGGGATGAGGTCCCTTTGTAATTTATTAGATTGAATTAGATTGGAATCACTTAGAATTTCAAGTAGTATATGTGAGTTGAGAGAATTGTTGGAAGGCATGCAATTTATGGGATTCATGCTATTCATATAATTCTTAGATCACATTGTATATTACATTGGTGTGGAGTTTTATTGAAAGAGAGATTTTCTCCCCAAACTTACTTGTTCTCGATATTGTCTTTACTTCAAATTTCATACTCAAAGTTTGTCTTGATTTAGCCTACAAGGTTGAATCATTTTGGGGCGTCGAGAGGCTGACTTAGCGCTTTCTCGTAGGGACGGGAATTGTGTTGCGTTAAGGCCGCACGGTGTCTAGTTTTTCTAGTGTAAGAAATCTAGTCCCGTGACAAGTGGTATCAGAGCGAGTTCGTCAAGTGATAAGTTGTTATCATGACGGATCCACAACAAACTTTGGAGGTTGAGGAAAGGGGACGTGGTGTTGCCCCAAGTGAAGCAAAGAAGACTCGGAGCAAGAGTAAGGCGCGGGAGGCGATTGCCATGGAGGGCAAGCTTGATCCAATCATCGCAAATATCGGTGATAGGATCGAATCTCTTGAAAATTCCATGGAGGCGTTAGAGGAACACTCCATTGGGAAGTTGGAAACACTCCAATCTAATGTCCAAGAGGTATTGGACGTACAAGCATCATTGGAGAATGATGTCCAAACGGTGAAAGGCGATGTCCAAGCTGTGGTAGCTCGACAAGCCGCGATGACGGAAGATTTTGGTAGACTCCAAGCCAAACTCTTAGATGCCGTGTCCACCGTACAAGGTCAAGGAAACCAATCATCCTTGATGATGGAGCGTATGAGAAAGGAGCTTGAGCAATACAAAAATTCTACCGCTAGTTCAAGCGGAGGTGCCGCTACTAGCATTGTTGGGCCAAGGATCGAGTATCCAAAACCAAAGAATTATGACGGACGACGTGATGCCTCGGAAGTGGAAAATTTCCTATGGCAAATGGAGGTCTACTTTGAAGGCGTTAATCTTATGGAGGAGTCCATGAAGGTGCGGACCGCTTCAATGTACCTCTCGGATGTTGCGGCGTTATGGTGGCGTCGTAAGCATGGTGAAATTGCGCGGGGAGCTTGCAACATTGACACATGGGATGTGTTCAAAAGGGAGCTCAAAAGGCAATTTTACCCGGAGAATGTCGTCTATGAAGCTCGCAAGAGGGAGAGCATGTTGAAACATACGGGCACAATTCGTGACTATGTCAAAGAGTTCACGACCCTGGTGCTTCAAATCCCGACCATGCCCGAGGAGGACTCCTAGTCTATTTCCTAGATGGATGTGCTAGTTGGATGCAACGTGAGTTGCAACGGCGCGATATCAAGACCGTAGATGAAGCTATTACGGTAGCCGAGTCTTTGACGGAGTTTGAAGAAAGTGCCGAGTCGGAAGCTAGAACCATCAAGCCCGCTAAAGGGAATTTTGGGGGACATGATGGAAACTTTGGGAAGTCCGTGCAATGGGGCAAGCCGGAAGGGAGGCAAAATTCCCAAGTTGATTCTAGACCCGGTGGCAACACGCAACCTTCATGGAGGAAGGAGTATGCCGATAAGAAAGGGAACAATTTCACCCCTCGTGGTTGCTTTCTTTGTAAAGGACCACACCTCATGAGGGATTGTCCCAAGCGAGGATCATTGGCATCCATCTCAGTGAGCCAACCGGAAGTAGCACATAGCCAAGGTGGGGTTGAAGCTCGGATGAATTCACTCCAATTGCTTGATGCTACCAAAGATGTTCCCCTAGGAACTCAACGTCTTTCGGGGATGAGAGTGGTTAAAATCCACGAGGATGATGAGGACAACGCACGGCATGATGTACTTGGAGAAATGCCGAGCACGGTCCGCTACGAGGGCGTTAGCGGATTAGGTGGGGAGATTGTGACGGGTCGCAGAGTGATGTCCTAAAATCTAGCATGGCACAAGGATGTCACCTAAAATGGTGGGGAAATGACTAACATCCGTGGTGGCGGGTTCATGTCCAAGTCATGCCTAGAAAATTCGAGTGTGACTGCAGTCACTGCGCCCTGACGATCATCGCGAGCGGTTGCGGGCGGCTCCCGGGACATCGCAGTGCGGTTGCGAGCGGCTCCCGGGACGCAGACGGGACATGGCCGGACACGGTCATCGCGTCGCAGCGCGAGCGACACGGCAACACGGATTGCGGTGCTGACTCAAGCAGTGACATGGGCGCGACATGGGCGATAAATCCCGACATACTGTGGTTTTACGTAGGAAAATACTATGGGCGATTCTTTGGAATATTTTGGGAAGACTTGTTCAAGTTGGTTACTTAACCCACTTGCAAGGAAATGGCCAAGGAAGGAAGAGAAACTCAACTTGATGACTATGAAAGGGACATAATTCCCATGGGATTTTTGAAGGAAGAATCCACTTGCAAAGAAGCAAAGTCCAAGTTTGCTTCCACTTGGTCTAAGGAGGTTTAAGGCAAGTTGTGGCCAATGGGGACCCTTGGATGGGGGATTGATGAGGATTGATCCTAGCCATTAAATCTAAGGAGGTTTACATGGGATTTGCCTATAAATAGGGATGAGGTCCCTTTGTAATTTATTAGATTGAATTAGATTGGAATCACTTAGAATTTCAAGTAGTATATGTGAGTTGAGAGAATTGTTGGAAGGCATGCAATTTATGGGATTCATGCTATTCATATAATTCTTAGATCACATTGTATATTACATTGGTGTGGAGTTTTATTGAAAGAGAGATTTTCTCCCCAAACTTACTTGTTCTCGATATTGTCTTTACTTCAAATTTCATACTCAAAGTTTGTCTTGATTTAGCCTACAAGGTTGAATCATTTTGGGGCGTCGAAAGGCTGACTTAGCGCTTTCTCGTAGGGACGGGAATTGTGTTGCGTTAAGGCCGCACGGTGTCTAGTTTTTCTAGTGTAAGAAATCTAGTCCCGTGACATCAATATCTTGCCAAAATTACTGAATTGAGTAGCTTGTAGGTCACCCATGTCAGGGAAAGGGATGGCGGACTTAGGGTTTTGTGGGGGCAAGGCAACGTGTTTGTTTTCCATTTGGAGAAAATATTTTGGGCTTGATAGTTTAAAATCGCTTTTTGAAAAGTGCGATTCGCTGACTTGGCCTTTGTTAACTATAAAATTTTTGTCTGGTCTGAGCAGCGACGTTGAGCTGAGTGATGAATGGATAATACGGAGAAAAGTTGAGCGACCAATTAAATACATTTTAGAGTATAGTTATTAAATGGTAACCGAGGCTAAACTTGAGTGATCATTCATATAATTAACTCACAGATGAACTCTTAATGGCCTCTACCTAAAACGAAAGACCATAGCCAAACTCTTAGAGTGCGTTTAGTTTGTTGTTTTTAAGTTGTTTTTAGTTTTCAACTTTCAAAATACTGAAAATGTCTTTGATCTATTATTTTTGAAAGAGCAATGCTAGAGGTACATCGAGGTGTACATCACGGTGTACACCCTCCTCAAATGGGTAAGGGGCCCATTCGAATATTTTATTCAAGCGGGCCCCTCCATGTGAGGTGATATACACCTTGATGTACATCTAGCATTTTTCTTTCTGAAATGCATTTTTTGAAAACAATGTTAAATTTATAATATAAAATTCAAAACATATTTTTGTCATTTTGAGTGTTTTTAGTACAAAATCTGAAAACGCTCAAAAAATAGAAAACAAGCTTTTGAATTAAATTTTATTTAAATAAATTTATAACATATAAAATATTAAAATTTTGAAAAATAAAATTTTGAAAATAATAAAATCTAAAAAAAAAATTTTGAAAAAATAAATTTATAAAAAAAATTTAAAATATAAAAAATAAAAATAGTTCAAACTCTTAATGATTATTTAAATAAAAATTCTAAAAATATATTTAAACGAACACAAATAAAAATATTTGTAGCCCACATTATTAATTTTAATTTTTTCTTTATTTCAAACTCAATTTATCATTTATTATTTTAATTTTTCGTATCCAGGAAAAAATGTTATAAATTTCACCAACTTTAAATGTATATATTACTTGATCATTCTATTTTTATTAAATAATTAAATTTCATAGAATAAAATGTTATAAAATAATTTTATAAAATTTGAAAACAGACATATTTTCTAGTTTTTTGTTAATTTTTCAAAATAACAAACGAAACGCGTTTTTAACAATTTTAAAAACAGGCTCTCAAAACAAAAAAAATCGAAAATAAACTCAAACTAAAAACTGAAAATTGAAATATAAGCCAAACATGCCCTTAACCTTTCCGGAGATGAATCCATTTGTTTTCTCCTATTTCCTTCTAGAACTCTTGCTTGAGCCTGGAAGCTGGGACTAACCCTAAAACATTACGCCTATTTTTGGTACACATTCTATCAAAATACATTATTCTAAAACTCATTTTCAACCACATATTCTTCAAAAAATATTTTTTAATCACATCAATAACTTTCACTTAGTTTTTAACCACATACTTTCCATCATATTACTATTTAAAATCCGTTCTTCCTTAATAATATCAATCAAATACACTATATATATATATATATGACATTTCATCAAATGCGACACATCTCCATCTCTCTCTTGTTATGGTTAGACTTAGTGATGGCAACGGGGTGGGTTCGGGACAAGGGTGTCCCACTCCTCTTCACCTTAGACGGGGCGGTGCTGGGCACGGGCCTGCCCTTTTTTATTTCAGTTAAAAACAGATTCAAAATTTTAAAATTCAAAGCAAATAATGCTCAAACTAACTATATCAATATCCAAAGTAAGTATTCGAAACAAAACATTTTTTTTTTATTCTTCACGGGACGGGTTCGGGAAGGAGCGGGTTTTTTTGCCCCATTCGGAGCTGGGCCCCGTGAGGGGAGGGTAGCGGAGGGGAAAATTGCCATATCTATTGTTTTTTGACTTGTGCATTGCATATTCTTCTTTTTTTTTTTTCCCTTTATTTGGTCACCTAGTCTAGTTATGTTCTATTTGATGACGTGGCCATCTATTCCTAACGTCTATCCTTTCTTTCTTTCTTTTTTCTTTTTTTTCTTTTTTTTTTTTAGTGAAATGAGTGCTTTAAAAATATGAAAAAAATTCGAATTACGTTTAAAATTATCTTACGATAGAATGTAAGATTTAAAATGAATTTTAAAGATTAATGATATCTATTACCATAATGAATCAATGATTGAACATCGATCACGTGCCAATCAATTTTTTATTTTAGTGAAATATGTGCTTTAAAAATATGAAAAAATTCAAATTATGCGTAAAATTATTTTACGATAGAATGTAACATTTAAAATGATTTTTAAAGATTAATGATTCTATTACCATAATGATTGAACATCGATCACATGTAAATCAATTTTCCCTCGCTTTTTTTTTTTTTTTCTCTCTCTCACTCATAAAAATTAAACAACGCAACCTCATTATTTCATGTAAATTGTGGTATCATTGATATTCATCATAATAAAGTAATATTATTCTTATTTAAAAAACGAGTTTTTTTAAAACAACGATTTGTCATACGTGGGCCAAACACACCCACTCCGACGACGACCACCACGTTTTTATTACCTTCGATCACTCATCCTCCGGCGACTATCTTTGTCTAACTCCACTGACCCTCTCTTTTTAGTCCATTTCAGGTGAAGTGCTCTGCGTTCTGTAAACGACGCCATTTGAACTTCTCTTTCACCCGATAAATTAATGTGGGGGTACGGTGTCGTTTTGATAAACTTTTTTACTTTTTGGTTTGTGCTGGTGGTGGAAGGAGGCTAGAGAGTCTGTTTGCAGTGGTGGTGCTGGGGGAGTAAGTGGCGGCGACGTTTTGTATAATGGGACGGGACGATTGACTGGTGCTGGTGAGGATGAGAAAGAGGGTATGGCGGTGGGGCATAGGCATTCCTGAATTCTGTTGAGTATGAGGAGCGAGGAAGGGATATTAGTGAAGAAGAAAGTGCTTCAAGTGAGGGGATTTTGTGGGAGTGGATGTTCTTGACAGCTCTCAAATGGTGAACGCTAGTTATCATTCAAGTTTGTTGATTTCAAACTTTTTGTGCTTGTGTAGCTATGTAGCGAACTAGATTAGTTACTTCTAGTGCAATTATTTTGTGTTAGTTTAATAGTTGGAAAAAAGTGATAGATAAGTTATCAAGTTATAACCTTTACTTTTAACATTTTATTGTAGATAGTTAAACTTGTTGGTCATTGCAGCACCTGTAGCATCTTATCTTGTATGCAATTGATGGACTAGTTGAAACAACCCAATCCTGGTCAAGTGTCTACTGTCGAGCACATCTATTGAGCTCATGAAAATTAAAATGCTTGTAAGTTGTCAAGTTGTTTGTGGCTCTAACACCAAGAACCAAGTTTTGGCAATTCTTACCATGCCTGAACAACCAAAACTCCACTTAGTGGTGTCAAATGAGCCGAGCGGCTCGTCTGCTCGCCCGCTCGGCTCCTACTGTTCACGCCCACGAGCCGCTCGGGCTCGTCAAAAAACGAGCCCGAACACGAGCCGAGCGGGCTGGTGGGCTAGACGAGTCGAGCCCGCTCGGCTCGTCACTATTCACGAGCGGCTCGACGAACGGCTCGCCGAGCCGCTCGTGAGACGAGCCCGCAGGCTCGTCTAAGACGAGCCTGCCTGGGCTCGTCTTAGACGAGCCCATGAATAAAAATTAAAATTAAAATTAAAATTAAACACAAATTTGGTGACCAAACGGTCACTGATTTTCAGTGACCATTTGGTCACTTATTTTAAATTTTTTTTTTCTATTTTTCTCTAATTCTTCTCCTATAAATACCCAACTCATTACAACATTTTTTTCCCACCAAACTTTCATTCTGTACTCTCTACTCTACAATTTACAAATCATTATCAACAATATCATTCATTTATTCTATAATTCTCTTATACATTTTTTTACATTATTATCTTCATTTTACAACTCATTTTATACACTAGCCACTAGTACATAATCTTCATTCACTTCTCATTTCTACATTTCTACATTCTATTTCAACAATTCACAAATGGATCCACGAGCATTTGTTGAAAACTTGTTCGGTATGGAAGGCGAAACACCTGCCCAAAATCAATTTGGGAATGAATTTGCCGTCTCAACGAACTACCAATTCTAGAAGACATTGACGATTTCGACGTTCGTGAAGCCGATCCAATTGATTTGGATGACGTTGATGTTGATCCTAGTGTTCCTATTGATTTGGAACAAGATGAAGAACCTGCATTAAATATTCCCGATGCAAGAGGGAAGAGAAATGGGAAGAAACAGGCAAAATGTTGGGACCATTTCAAATTGGTTAACACTGGTCGTGTGATCGATGGACTTCCAGAAACGAAAGCAGTATGTAAATACTGTCAACAACGACTGGCATGGCAAAAAGGTATTGGAACCACTCACCTCAACCGTCATTACAAAGCATGTACGGCCAAACATGGGCTTCTTGAACGTGGACAAACGCAACTACAGTTTGGTACTAGTAGAGCCGGTGCTACTAGTGCGCCACTTTCTACGTGGATGTATTTGGAGGAGGAAGCACAAAAGGGAATGGTGAAATTCGTTGCCGCGGCGGAGCTGCCACTAGCAATAGTGGACAACGAACATTTCGTAAACTACGTCAAACAATATCTTCAACCAAGGTACGTTGGGGTAAGTCGAAATACTCTTCGTTCTAATACAATTGAATATTTTCTTAATACAAAGCAATTATTGATTGGGGATTTAGAAAAATACGGGGGTGTTATATCTTTAACTTCGGATTTATGGGAAGGGATTAATAAGAGAGGTTATATAGCTGCAACTGCACACTATATAGACCCACTTTGAGTTATGCATAAAAAAATTATTGCTTTTAAAATTGTTGAGTATCCTCATAATGCTAACACTATATTTAATGCAATTATGTTAATAATTAAAGAATATAAATGCGAGATTAAAATTCGTTCTTTTACTTTTGACAATGCTTCTGTAAATAAAGTAGTTATCGATAAATTGCATAGAGTACTTCAACCCGATTTTGGTGGTTATTTATTCCATATTCGATGTGTGTGCCATATTTTTAATTTAATTGTATAAGACGGTTTAAAACATGTGAATGACGAAATTAGTCGAATTAGGAATGCACTTACGTATATCACGATTACACCTAGTAGAAAATAAGTATTTGAAGAATTTTGTGAACAAGTTGGGAACTCTAATACAAAAACTTTTATTACTGACGTAGGTCATAGGTGGAATTCAACTTACTTATTATTAAAATCCTGTGAAGGTTTTGAACCGTTTATCACTGAATTTTATAACAGTAGGCATATTAGAGACGACGACGATGATATCTTAAATGAATCCGATTGGAATACAGTTTTTAAAATTAAGAAATTTTTGGAAAGTTTTCATACGTCTACGAATATATTGTCTGGTGTTTATTATCCAACTAGTTGCATGGTTCTTGAACGTTTTTATATAACTGCTAGGGCTTTTAATAGATATCAAAATGACCCTGATTTTCATGCTGTTATATATGCTATGTAATTAAAATTTAGAAAATATTGGGAAGAATTACCTATGTTATTTCCTTTAGCATGCGTCATGGACCCCCGATATAATTTATGGGGTACTAAATTTATAATTGACCAAATTTCAAATGCTTTAACTTTTAATATGTCTATTACTTATAGGAATTTGGAACAAACGTTAACTGAAATGTATGAATTATATGCTTCAAGAATAGGTACACAAGTTACTCGTGTACCTACTCCTCCTCCCACTAATATAAACGATGACGACGCTGAAGTAATTAATTTATTAGAAAACATAGACTCAATTAGATATGATTCAACTGCATATGCATATGGTTCCTCTAGTAGTAGTAGTATGTGTTCCACTGCATGTACTCAAACTTCGAGTAGTAGTCCAAATGCGTTGCCATCTGAATTAATTGATTACTTTCGTTATACTATGCCTAGTAACAAATCAGTTAAGAAAAGTTCAGAAGATGTAATCGAATTCTGGCGAAATAATGAACGTCGATGGCCAATTGTTTCTGCAATTGCAAAAGATCTACTAACACCTCCGGTTAGCACCGTAGTTTCGGAGTCTGCTTTTAGTGAAGGGAAGAGGGTTCTCTCTGATATTCGAAGTCGACTAAAAGAAAATATTTTGGAAGCGTTAATGTGCGTGAAGGATTGGGAAGACGCTAATTATCGAATTCAACATAAATATGCCGAAATTGCATGTAATCAAGTAAGTGATATTTAATTTCAACACATTCATTACAAATTTTATTTTCATACATTTATAATTTTTTAAAAAAATTGTACACGTAAAAAGTTTTTCGTGTACAATTTTAACTCCGCCTACACGAAATTGAAGTAACCGGTTCCAAGCCCGGATAAAGGAGGAGGGTTTATCTTTTTTTTTTTAAATAAATGTATATTTACTATTTTAAAAATTATAAATGTTTTGACTTTTGACGAGCTCCGATAAATGTTTTGAAAAATATATATTTAAAAAAAATATACTTGTAGTACTAGTAGCGTTATTTAAAAAATATATATATATATATATGGCGAGCCGGCGAGCCGAGCTTAAGCTCGGCTCGCCGAGCCGCTCGCCTCGGGCACGAGCCGAGCTCGCCCAAAAGGCAACGAGCCGGCGAGCCGCTCGCCTCGGGCACGAGCCGAGCTCGCCCAAAAGGCAACGAGCTCGGCTCGTTGCCAACGAGCCACGAGCTCGGCTCGTGCGACAATGGGCCGAGCCCCCATTCCACTTCACAACTTCATTAGAACTTATTTACAATCCTATTGCTATAGAAGTTGGGAATCTGAAAAAGAATTGTATTAGCAAGAAGTTATTAGGAAAGATATGTTTTTTTTTTTCCTAGTTCATCTTTACTAAGATATTTCTGGTAAACTGAATCTGTGGGAAATGAAATTCAAACTGAAAGTATTACTTTCATAGCTGTATTTTCATCAAAGTTAACTCTATTCCTGTATGTATTATTGCCTACACAGACTGGCTTCACCTGCCATTGTTCAACTACATTACACAAATCACTGAAAAGTGAGGATTGCTGCCTCAGTTCCATTCCACCTTTGGTTATGTTCCCTATACTGTTTTTCTAAATTATGAGCACATCCAATAAAGTCCCTGCCATTGAGTCAGTCATTAGAGAACTGAACAAGGTTCCTTTGCAATTGTGGATGCTGCATTTGTGGAACCCATGACCTGATATTTGATTTACTCTTCCTTGTAGGCATAATTGAATGATGGGTATGGAAAGCTTTTTTTACCTGAAGAAGATAGCATGCACGACTTGTTCTCTTTGCAAATCAGACTTTTGTGTGTGTTGGAAACAAATTCATTTGATATAAAGATTAGCCAGAAGGCTCGTTACGAATTGCTGCCCTTTTTGCCTTAATTATCCTAAACATTAGCTATGGTTTGAATCTTTTTGATTTATTGATCATGGATGCTGTTATTCAGAGTTGGTGAAACTTTTCTATAAAAGCGACTAATACTTGACTTGAATTCTGTGAGCATTATATTTTTGAAATGCTGGGTTTCAAACTACAATATTTGCAAAATTCAGAAGGTAGCCCAATAGGGAAGAGAAGTTACTAAATTTTGAATACATGCACGCATAATACAGTTAGATATCCAATGATTTCCATTCTTTTTATAGAAGTAGATATGGCTTGAAGAATAAACGTGTATGATTTCCATTCTTTTCATGGGCAGCACTATACTTTGTTATATATTATAAAGAGACTTTATTAGTGACAGTTGCTGAATTGCTGTTATGTATGTAACTTACAAAGATTACACTAAAATCACTCCCGTTTGATGACCCCACTGTTTTCACTGTTGACCCCAAAAAATGTTGCCAACAAATGCCGGGCCCACTCGTGCACACGTAAACTTTATCCAACACGCTAATGCCGATCGACGGTCATGAAGACTCCAGAGAATGAGCGTGGGAGTAGCAAAAAGGCACGAGACGTCTCCGTTCAGGTCACCGGCATAAAAGAAATACGATTGTATAAGAAACCAATCGGTAGATGACAGGATTATGTTGTAAAAATGATGTTGAAACGAGAGATATGGCTCCAAAAAATTCAGTTTATTCTCCAATTTTACATTAGTCCCTTTCTTGTTACATGGTTTGGGTATTTATAGTGTTACAACTCAAATCGTGACCTTTGGATCAACTTACACGTGGCCTCATCTCCTCGACCAAGGCCTCAAATCCTAGCAATCAAGTTGACTCTCCTAGCTGTACTAACATTAAATGCTCTGACATTGACGAGACAAGACACAAGTAAACTTTACACAAAGGTCACATCAATCATTTGTTAGAGATTTTCATCATAGCCGAATCCTCGCAAGTGGGCCTTTGATGGACCTCGGACGTTAGAAGGAGGGGCCTCGGAGTAATAGCGAGGGCCTCGGACTAATAGCCAGGGCCTCGGAACCCACAACTGAAGCTAGAGAATTATAACCTGATCGAATTAAGCTGGTCCCACCGTCGTGATGTGACGCCACGTGTCCGTTCTGTCCTTTAACCCGTAACAATAGTCCCCCAAGTCCATGTGTGGTCATTTATGCCAGGCGTGGACTTTCAAAGTCTGAATTTTCTGTGCTTTACGCCATTTCTAAGTAAGTCGCCTGTAAAACTGAAGTTCCTTTGGAGCTACGTCAAGATGAGGTGAGTTCGTATTCGAACTGGCTGAAGCTGATTTCCTTTCGATGAGGCGAGTTCACATTCGAACTGGCCGAGGCTGATTTCCTTTTGATGAGGCGAGTTCATATTCGAACTGGCCGAGGCTGATTTCCTTTTGATGAGGCGAGTTCATATTCGAACTGGCCGAGGCTGATTTCCTTTTTGAGGCGAGTTCATATTCGAATTGGCCGAGGCTAATTTCCTTTTGATGAGGCGAGTTCATATTCGAACTGGCCGAGGCTGATTTCCTTTTGATGAGGCGAGTTCATATTCGAACTGGCCGAGGCTGATTTCCTTTTGATGAGGCGAGGCGACGTTCATAGAAATTGATGCCTGTGATGTGGCGGTTTCTTATGTTTCCAAGGTCAATGAACTGCATCGAGACGAATTTCAATAGCCGTACAGCTATTTTTATTCAATACACAATGATGGCTAATTATTGGGATGTGTAGTTTCGAGGACAAGTTCACGCGCGAGCCAGTGTTGGTTCAGGCACGCACAAATCTGAGGCGTTGTTTTAGAGAAAACGTTTGATTTCGAGGGTCAAGATTTGTGCATTTTTGTACGCCTCAGATTAACTGAGATCTGATCCAACGGCTGGGGCTGAACCCTTCGCTAGTATAAAAGCCAGAACTTTGTCATTTTCATACTTTACTTTCACGAAACACTCTGAAATTTCTGAAACTGTCCTGCTGTCAATCATTTTCCGACGAACTTCCGGCGAACTTTCTGAGTCTTTCCTTCGCTTTAGGTACTTTCTCCTTACGTAGTTGTCTTCCTATTTTCCTTAGACACCCTTTTCTTGCACTATTCATATTCCTCCAACAACAATGTCTTCCGAGGCGTCTCTAGCCATGACAGTAGTTAGGAGTGGGGAGGAGTCAGTGTCTGGGGCCTCTGGTGAGTGGTATAGTATGACCGAAGAGCCTATAGATTATGAGGCGGGATGGGGGGCAGCCAAAATCCAATCCAATGTCACTTCTGCCAAACTAGATGAACTTAGGCAGACCTATAACATCCCCCATTATGTCAAACTCTTAGTCCCTGATGCTCACGAAAGGGCTTGTTTTCCGAGGCCCAACTGTGTGGCCTTCAGTGAACACCTGTTTAAGGCAGGTGTGCGTCTGCCTTTGCACCCCTTCTTTAGGGCAGTGCTGAGGACATTCATGCTATCCCCCACCCAAATCCTTCCTAACGGGTGGAGCCAAGTCGTGGGGACCTACTTCCTGTGGAAGGAAGTGTCTCTGGGCGAGGACCTCCCACTTCACGTCTTCGAGTCCCTCTTCCATGCTAGGGTCGTGGGAAAAGATGACTCAAAGGGGTGGTATTACATCACTCCACAGGGCTCCCACGCCCCTTTTGTGGTTGGGCTCCCTTCATCCATTAAGGGGTGGAAGGAGTCGTGGTTGAGTGACGGGTAGGTGGCGGATGGTGGAGGGAGATCTTTGTCCCAGTGTTACCGCGCCGACCCGGTACTACGAGGCTTGTGAGTGTCGTCTTAAGTTCTTATAGCTTCACCATGCACAGCACGATGCGATAATCGCCCGTTTTTTGCAGATTGTAGCACAAGGTACGAGCTTTCTGAGGCTGAGTGGGCTGTTGTAAAGAATATCTACCAATTGTCTCCGAGGCTCCGAGGCTTTTCTCACTTAATCGAAAGGAGCAGATACTTCATCGATTTCGGACTGATGGCCCCCAAGGGTAAGAGGCGCCTTCACTTTTAACTAACTCCCCCCTTTAATGATCTGAACTGACATCTCTTTGTAATCGCAGATAAATTCACCAAGAAGAATTATGCCCTGCCTGATATGGCCAGTATAATGAAGGCCACCTCCATTCTTAGGGCGAAAGCACTAAAACCTGGGTCCACTGGGGCAAAACAGGTAAAGTCCAAGCTGGACCGCCTCAGCAAGAGCAAAAATGAGAAAGAGGCTGAGGAGGAGGTACAAGAGGAGGCCCCAAAAGGTGGCAAACTAGCATTGGCGAAGGGCAAGAGGGTGGCTGATGAGCCACAAAAGAAGAGAAAACTTGGCCCAGGTGGAGGATCGTCAAGTTTTGGGACCACTGTGTCCTTCTCTGAGAAGGGGGGTTCGAAACAGCCGAAGCTCCTTCAATCTTCGATTGATGCTGCCATGGTGGCCCAGTCTAGGAAGATCGTCATGGATGACGTGGCGAAAGCAGAGGGGGCCGCCAAGAAGAAGGTTGTGGAGAGGACCCCGGGAAAGTCTGGAAATTTCCTGGGGGGCAGGGAGGACACAATAGCCCCTGCTGTAATAGAAATGCTGCCTCCGGAGGTGAGGGCGGCTACCGAGGGCTTCAACAAATTCTGGACGGAGAGGTGGCAGAATTATGTGGCCACCTGTGATGCGGTGGACCTCACCACTACTTTGGTGAGCCAAACTGCCAGGGCCTTCGGAGTTGCACTGGAATGCCAAACTGTTTTGGCAGATATTCAATCAAGGAATAGAGCCTCTCGCGACGAACTGGAAAAAGTGAAGGCAGAGCTGGCGGAGAAGAAGGAGGCCAACATTGAACTGAGAATTCAGAGAGATGTTGATGATTCGAAACGTGATGCTCTCCTGGCAGAGATTGAGGCCCTGAAGAAGGAGGTTCATGAGAGCCAATGTGAGGTGGCTGCCCTCACCAAAAAGGTGGAGATTTCTGACAACCACCAGAAGGTCACTGCCGAAGCACTGGAGAAGGCAAACCTTGAGTTAACTGGGGCTAGGGATGCCGGGCAGTTTATGGAGAAGGAGCTGAGGTGGCTGGAGGCCGAAGTTAAAAGATATGAAGCTGACGTGGTCGAGGCGGGCGATATTGCAGTGAGGAATTACATAGCCAACTTCCATCACACTGAAGAGTATCGACGCTTCGGCCTGTATTGGAGTAGAATGGCCTATCAGGAGGTCTTTGAGAGGTTGGGAGAGGCACATCCAGAGCTCGATGTTTCTGAACTGAGAGCTGAGTTCTTGGAGGAGGAGGTTCCGCAAACACCAGCTGAAGAAGGTGAAGTGGTGGAACTTGATCCTGAGGATGTGCCTACTGAAGGGCCTCAACCTGTTGAAGCACCCCAAACAGCAGATGCTCCAGCTCCCTTACCCCCTGCTCCTTGATACATTTTTGTAATTTTAACTTATTACTTTGTAATTCATTCAGCATATCAATATAACACAGATTTTGCTTCATCTTTGTGCTGCCATTTATCTTTTCTACAATGAACTTAACTTAATGCAACAGTATCAAGGCCTTGCCATACTTAAATAATTAACTAGAATGGGATAACTGAGCAAACTATTCAGCAAAGCAACCAAGCAAACTTAACAAATCTGAGGTAACTTAACTGAAGCTCCTTTATAAAACTTTTGACAACTGCTTTCCCAGGGTATCATTCTGAAACTACCTTAACTTAATCCTTGATCCCGCGTTCCCAAGTGATGAAACTGTTTTTAACCTCTTGCTTGGTGGATGATTCATCCAAGTAGAGGCTTCTCCCTTTAGCGTTCAGCTTCACCAAAGGGAGGCTTGTGATGTACGCTTTGGAGTTCGAACGAGGTGGCCTTCTTTTAAGGTTCCATCCTCTCCTCCGAAGCGCCCACGCTTCCCAGCTTGGTGGATGGTTCATCCAAGCAGAGGCTTCTCCCTTTAGCGGTCCGCTTCACCAAAGGGAGGCTTGTGATGTACGCTTTGGAGTTCGAACGAGGTGGCCTTCTTTTAAGGTTCCATCCTCTCCTCCGAAGCGCCCACGCTTCCCAGCTTGGTGGATGGTTCATCCAAGCAGAGGCTTCTCCCTTTAGCGTTCAGCTTCACCAAAGGGAGGCTTGTGATGTACGCTTTGGAGTTCGAACGAGGTGGCCTTCTTTTAAGGTTCCATCCTCTCCTCCGAAGCGCCCACGCTTCCCAGCTTGGTGGATGGTTCATCCAAGCGAGAGGCGTCTCCCTTTAGCGTTCAGCTTCACCAAAGGGAGGCTTGTGATGTACGCTTTGGAGTTCGAATGAGGTGGCCTTCTTTTAAGGTTCCATCCTCTCCTCCGAAGCGCCCACGCTTCCCAACTTGGTGGATGGTTCATCCAAGCAGAGGCTTCTCCCTTTAGCGTTCAGCTTCACCAAAGGGAGGCTTGTGATGTACGCTTTGGAGTTCGAACGAGGTGGCCTTCTTTTAAGGTTCCATCCTCTCCTCCGAAGCGCCCACGCTTCCCAGCTTGGTGGATGGTTCATCCAAGCAGAGGCTTCTCCCTTTAGCGTTCAGCTTCACCAAAGGGAGGCTTGTGATGTGCGCTTTGGAGTTCGAACGAGGTGACCTTCTTTTAAGGTTCCATCCTCTCCTCCGAAGCGCCCACGCTTATGATAGTTGACGAAGACTGGAGAAAACTTATTTATTTATAAAGGCTGGGGAACAACATCCAGCTACTGATTACATTCATTGATAATACATTCTCAGATACTCAACATTCCACGGGTGAGGTTGAATTCTGCCATCCATGTCTTTTATTCAGTAAGTGCCGGGCCGAATTTCCTTTTCAATTTGGTGGGGTCCTTCCCAGTTGGGTCCTAGGGTGCCCACCCCTGGCTCCTTTGAGGATAGGAAAACCCTGCGAAGGACTAAGTCGTTTATGCGGAAGGACCTCCTTTTCATCCTTGAGTTGTAGTATCGACTCATCTTCCTCTGGTATGTTGCAAGCCTCAGCTGGGAATCATCCCTCTTTTCTTCAAGGAAATCAAGCTCACACCTTCGAAGTTCCTCATTGGATATCTCATTGAAGCTTAATCTTCTGGGTGAGGGTAATCCTACCTCCACTGGGCTCATCGCTTCAGCGCCATAAGTCATGGAGAAAGGGGTTTCCCCTGTAGGTGTTCTGCTCGTCGTTCGTATCGCCCATAGCACCTAGGGTAATTCATCTACCCAAGCTCCCTTAGCTGTATCAAGCTTCTTTTTCAAGGTGTGCTTGATGGTCTTGTTGACGGCCTCCACTTGGCCATTGGCCTGGGGGTGATGAGGCGTAGAGAAGTGCTTTCTGATTCCAAGTTCTTCACAGAGGTCCCGGACCTTCCGGTTGTCAAATTGTTTGCCATTATCAGAGACAATCGAGTGAGGGATGCCGAAGCGACAAATGATATTCTTCCATAGAAATTTGGAAGTGTTGGCCTCAGTGATCTTTGCCAGAGGCTCAGCTTCTACCCATTTCGTGAAATAATCGATAGCTAAAGGGCCAATGAGGTCCACACCCCACTTGCTAAAGGGCCATGGGCTGGTTACTGTAGTAAGCTCCTGAGAGGGTTGCCTCTGCACGTTGGAAAAACGTTGGCACTTGTCACATTTGCGAACGAATTGGAGAGCATCTTTTTTCATTGTAGGCCAGTAATATCCCTGCCTCAATGCTTTATTGGCCAAGGCTAATCCTCCGGAGTGATTGCCACAAATGCCCTCATGAATTTCTCTAAGTACATAATCAGCTTCTTCTTCTCCTACGCACCGAAGGAGAGGTGCAGAGAATCCACGTTTATATAGAACATCGTCCACTAACAAGAAATGGGCAGACCTTCTACGTATTTTATACGCATCTTCCTTATTATCAGGTAAGGAATGATCTTTGAGGTAAGATATGAGAGGTTGCATCCAAGTTGGGGTACCTTCTACCCACATCACCACCTCTGCGGAGGTGGACGGCCTGGGGAGGTGTTCAATTGGGACCACTGCCAGCAATTCAGAATCTTTGCTGCTAGCAAGCTTAGATAAGGCATCAGCGTGCGCGTTTTCAAGGCGTGGTATCTGACTTAATTCAAATTTCTCAAAGGAAGGGAGTAGGCTCATTACCAATTTGAGATATGAGGCCATGGCTTTGTCCCTTGCCACGAAGTTGCCGTTTACCTGTCCCACTATAAGCTGGGAGTCGCTGCTGATGTGAAGCCTCTTTACTTGCATTTCCTTGGCTAGCCTGAGGCCAGCGAGGAGGGCCTCATATTCTGCAGCATTGTTGGTGGCTTTGAAGCCGAACCGTACTGCACTATTCAACATATGACCTTCAGGACTCACAAGAACTACGCCAGCGCCTGAGCCTGTCTCCCCTGCCGAACCGTCTATGAACAAATTCCATGTTGGGGGCACGGAAGGCTCCGCCTCCTGGCCAATTTCTGGCATGTTGGTAAATTCTGCCACAAAATCTGCTAAAGCTTGCCCTTTGACAGCAGTTCTGGCTTTGAAGAGGATTTCAAATTCGCTCAACTCCACTGCCCACTTCAGTAGTCTACCCGAGGCGTCTGGCTTTTGTAGAACTTGTCTGAGTGGAAAGTTTGTCAGTACATGAATGGTGTGAGCCTGAAAATAAGGCCTCAATTTACGAGAAGCGATGATCAATGCCAGGGCTAATTTTTCCATGTCTGGGTATCGCGTCTCAGGAGGTATCAAAGCCTTGCTGATATAATAAACAGGCAGCTGAGTTGAATTCTCCTCTCTCACCAGTACCGCACTTATAGCCTCGAGGGAAACTGCTAAGTAAAGTTGTAGCACCTCGCCAAGTTTGGGTTTTGATAGGAGGGGGGCCTGCCCTAGGTGCCTTTTGAGCCCCTGGAAAGCCTCTTCACACTCCTCAGTCCACTGAAACCTCTGTCCTCCCTTGAGTATTCTAAAGAATGGGAGGCACTTATCAGTGGATTTCGATATAAAGCGGCTCCAAGCAGCCACACGACCCGTCAAACTTTGCACTTCTTTTGGTTTCTGGGGGGATTTCATCTCAATTAACGCTTGGATCTTTTCTGGATTTGCTTCGATGCTACGTTGATTGACCATGTACCCCAAGAACTTGCCTGACGCTACCCCAAATGCACATTTTAGGGGATTCAATTTCATTCGGTACTTTCGTAGAACTTCAAAGGCTTCATGGAGGTGGGATATGTGATCATCCACTTTCAGACTCTTAACAAGCATATCATCTACATAGACCTCCATAGTTTTCCCAAGCAAATTAGCAAACATCTTGTTTACTAACCTCTGGTAAGTTGCTCCAGCATTCTTTAATCCAAAAGGCATCATTCTGTAGCAATAAAGGCCTCGGTCCGTTATGAACGAGGTGTGCTCCTCGTCGCCTGAGTACATGGGAATTTGATTGTAACCAGAGTAGGCATCCATGAAACTCAGGGACTCGTGTCCAGCAGTGGAGTCCACCGGTGATCAGTGCAGGAAGCGGGAAGCTGTCTTTTGGACATGCCTTATTGAGATCAGAAAAATCAATGCATACCCTCCACTTCCCATTGTGTTTTTTCACCAGTACCGGATTGGATATCCATTTTGGGTAGAGGGCCTCCCTTATAAAGCCATTGTTAACAAGCTTCTGCACTTCCTCTTTCAAGGCCTCATACCTCTCTGGGTTAAGGGCTCGCCTCTTCTGTCTGTGCGGGGCAACTTTGGGATCAATTTGTAGGTGATGGCAACTGACACCATGGTCAATGCCTACCATATCCTCATGCCTCCAAGCAAAGACACCGTGATTCTTGCACAAAAATTCTTTAAGCTCCCCTTTGAATCTTGGGGCTAAACTTCTTCCAACCTGCAGCAACTTGGTTGGTTCCTTTGAGTCGATAGGAAAGCTTTCTAACTCTTCCATGGGGGCTGCCTGGGAATCAGCCTCGGTTATTCGTGGATCGAGTTCATCAAGTGCTGGTAATCCGAGGCTACCGGTGCCCGCCACCATGTGCATATCCCTAGGCTCAGCCTTCCTCACAGAATTTAGGTAGCATTCCCTTGCCCCTCTTTGGTCTCCTTTGACCGTTTCCACCCCACCATCAGTTTGGAACTTCATGCATAGGTGATGAATGGAGGTGATTGCTCCCAAATCCTTCAATGCGGGCCTCCCCAATACCCCATGATAGGCTGACCTGCTGTCCACTATCAAAAATTCCATAAAACATGTGGTTGCTAGGGGTGGAGCTCCCATTTCTACGGCAAGGGTAATTTTGCCCTTGGGATGATACTGTCCCCCGTGAAACCATATAAGGGAGTGTTGGTGGGGGTTAACTCATGGTCCAGGATCATTTTGTCAAAAGTAGATCCGAATAGAATGTTCACAGAACTACCATTGTCTACCAACATTCGCCTCAGTCCGTTCCTGGCTACCACAGCTCTTACTACCAAAGCATCACAGTGAGGGTAGTGAATACCTTCGGAATCTTCATGTGTAAACATAATCGGAGGCGACTGGCTCCTTCGCGAACTGCTGCCCACAATGTAGCTAGTCAATGGAGGAGCCCTTGCCTCTCGCACATAGTTCCTTTGAGAGTTTCTGGTGCTTCCACCAACATAAGGACCCCCAAAGATAGTGTCGATCTCGTGAACAGGAACATCATCAGGTCTACCTCGATGATCCCTTCGTTGCTGTTCATTTGGGTTCCTATTCCTTTCTCTTTCTCTTCCGCGAGGAGATGCTTCCCTGTGATGGGAAGGGGCCTCGCCTCGCCTAGATCGTGAATCTTGCCTCGGCGGGGGCCTGCTCCTCGGTCTCGAGGTGTTCCGATTGTTACTCCTGGAATCCGAATTTCGGGGATGCAAGGCTATGTCTCTACAGTCAGCAGTGGCGTGGCTGTAGGAATGGTGATAAGTGCAATATCCTTGGGAGTTGCCTCTGCCTTGATTCGAATTCCTTCCCCGGCCTCGTCCTCTATGGGGGGCCTGTTGCGTTCGTGGGTTTTCAGGGGTACCCGTAATCGGTACGTCCTCGTAGGCTAAAGTTGGCACAGCATTCAATGTGGCTGCGGCAAGTGCCTGCCCTGAGCCTTGGGCAGCTTCCACATTGGGTTGACCCCACTGCTGATCCATCAGGTGGGAGGTTGGACCTCTACCACGTTGCCTTTGTTGGGGTTGTAGACCCCTACTTGCCCTGTTTCGATGTTCTATCAGTTCCTCGTTGATGATTTCACGTCGCATCATCTCCAACAAAGCATCATAAGTCGGGGGATCTTGATTCTGCACATCTCTCCAAAACAGGGTGTTCATGTTGAGGCCCCCCCTAAGGGCAGATAGAGCCTCGCGATCAGTGACTTGGACACAGCAAGTCATTTCGTCCGTGAAACGGGACAGAAAGCTTTTCAAAGTTTCTTCTGGCTGTTGTCTCATATCTTGGAGGCGTTGGATTGGGGCCTCGCCTTCTTTACTTACTGCGAATCTTTTCAAAAAAGTAGTTTTGAATTCTGGCCAACTTCGAATGCTCCCAGGAGGTAACCTACTATACCAAATCTCAGCAGCTCCGCTTAGAGTCAAATGGAAGGCTCTGCATTTAACAGCTGGAGTGGCGCCTCTCAGGCTCATGTGTGTTTTGTAGCTATTCAAGTGCTTCTCTGGGTCGCCTCTCCCATCATATTTGGGTATTTTGGGCATAGTATAATGATTTGGGACCTGGGCATTTCTTAACTCCCTTGAAAATGGCAGATTGTCATCGTCATCATCTAAGTCACAGGATCTCTGGGGACCATCCGAATCATAATTAGCCTCAGCTTCATATCTGGGCTGTTGCGTGGAGGGTCCTGCTTGGTTGCGAGCCTCCTCATCCCTCCTAAGGCGTTCATGACGAGGTGGCATAGCACGGGGGGCACGTTCTTGCCTTTCCTCCGGCTGCCGAACCTCAGGAGGTGGGGGCTGTGGCCTATTCCTAGAAGCGTGGGCTGCATTCCTTTGTCTTCGCCTCTGACCTATCGGGCTAAGCCTATCAAATACACTGGCAGACCTCTAGGGCCTCGGTGCTGGCTCATATTCGGGAGGAAAATTATCCTCCATGTTGAACGGGGCCTCGAAGGGTTGGCCGGAAGCATAATTGGATGAAATATCGACTCCAACTTCCCTTTCTACTGGGCTTCCTCCCCTATACTGCCTGGAGGAATAAGTTCTTTGACTCTGAACTTCGTCAGGTTGATATGGCCCTTGTGGAACAAAGGAGGGAGGTGGGGGACCTCCCTGGCCTTGCATTTGCCTCAACAGCTCTTGCATCGCCAAGTTTTGATTAGTAATGCTCCTCATATTGGCTGCCATGGTTGCCATTTCCCTAGTAAGCTGGGCCGCCAACCTCCTACCACCTCGCCTGTGATGGTGGTGGGGTCGGCGTCGGACCGCAGGGGCCTCATTGTCAGCTTCTCTAGTTCGTGCAGGGAGCCTCTTCTTCTGAACTCATGTCTCTTGAAACTTGAATAAACTTGAACTTCGGGGGCTTCCTCTTATTCTTCCTTGAAGAATAAATCCTTTTTCAAAGGGGGATGCCCAAAAATGCTTCAGAAAGCTTTTTCCACGGGGTTGCTCGTGGTTATAGTGTGGTTTCCCACAGACGGCGCCAATCTGTTGACCCCAAAAAATGTTGCCAACAGATGCCGGGCCCACTCGTGCACACGTAAACTTTATCCAACACGCTAATGCCGATCGACGGTCATGAAGACTCCAGAGAATGAGCGTGGGAGTAGCAAAAAGGCACGAGACGTCTCCGTTCAGGTCACCGGCATAAAAGAAATACGATTGTATAAGAAACCAATCGGTAGATGACAGGATTATGTTGTAATGAAAATGTTGTAAAAATGATGTTGAAACGAGAGATATGGCTCCAAAAGATTCAGTTTATTCTCTAATTTTACGTTAGTTCTTTTCTTGTTACATGGTTGGGGTATTTATAGTGTTACAACTCAAATCGTAACCTTTGGATCAACTTACACGTGGCCTCATCTCCTCGACCAAGGCCTCAAATCCTAGCAATCAAGTTGACTCTCCTAGCTGTACTAACATTAAATGCTCTGACATTGACGAGACAAGACACAAGTAAACTTTACACAAAGGTCACATCAATCATTTGTTAGAGATTTTCATCATAGCTGAATCCTCGCAAGTGGGCCTTTGATGGACCTCGGACGTTAGAAGGAGGGGCCTCGGAGTAATAGCGAGGGCCTCGGACTAATAGCCAGGGCCTCGGAACCCACAACTGAAGCTAGAGAATTATAACCTGATCGAATTAAGCTGGTCCCACCGTCGTGATGTGACGCCACGTGTCCGTTCTGTCCTTTAACCCGTAACATTCACCATTGCATTTTGCATCATCACTTCTGCTCTTCACGGTCAGCAATTGTATTTCTTGCAGCATGAAACTGATCATTTCATAGTTGATTACTTGCTTGGGGTTTTTACCAAAAAAGATATATAAAGTACCTAGTGTGGAAGATCTAATGGAGGACAAGTTCGCTAAAGGAAATGTGGAATTTCTGGGCTTCGAGCTTCTAAGAGATGTAATCGCACTCTAGTAACTTGCTATTTTATCTGCTGCTACTAATATTATGGCATTACCGAAGAGCTTCAAAATTTATATAAATAATTTCTTTTTTTTAGATTTCGCCTAACATATGAACAGACCATGCAAAATAAAACTAACATATATTTTAGTATTGTGCCCTGTTGCTGAATCAATTCCTCATGAAATTTTCAGCCATTACAATGCGGTTATCTTTAATTTTACATGCAACATGGTTCCACAAAAGCAGACTTGGTTTCTTTTTCCAAATCGGGCCACGTGTGTGGAATTGTCATAAAATTCTCTCTTCTATAAGTCTATGCTGCGGGGCAGGGTTGGGGTGAATTTAGTGTAATTTTTTTTCAAATTGGGAAGAGGGTTTAAAGTGTAATATTGAGAACAAGAAGAAGAAATGAGGAATTTGAGGTAAGGGATTTAGGAGGGCTTTGGAGGGGATTAAATAAAATAATAAATTTTGGAAGAAGAAGAAGATGAAGTGAGGTGGAGTGGAGTGGAAAATAAAGTTTTAAATGTTTGGAATTATATGTGGTACATAAAAAAATTGGGTATAATTTGCAAAAGAATAACAAGTTTGGATACTAAAATTGAAATTATTACTTTTTAATTTTGACATTTTTACTGTTTTTAACGACAAATTTGACAGTAGGAGATTTTTCGCACAAAATGTTCAAATATGGGGATTTTCTGCGATTTTTAATAAATATGGGGTATATCGCAAATGGTAACGTTTCTAGGACTATTAATCCTACATTTTTCTCTATTTTCTTTTTGATCACACGTTATTCAATAAAAAAAGACGTGCCACTTGAAAACAACCCGAAATCTAAAGGAAGTGTTTAAAAAAAAAATTTCAATCTTTCCCCTTCATAACTTCATCTTTTACCACTTGATTTCTGAAAAAAAAAAAAAAGAATTTTAATCAACAAGAAGCAAGTACGAGGTTCTATCAAAGACCAAGTTATGTGGTTGAGGCCATATTTGTTGATAAACCTACTAAACATATAGTCAGACTTTTCCATCAATCAGAAGTTTCCAATTCTGGCTTGCATTATTTATTACCCAACTGACCATAGAGTCAATCAAATCATTATTTATAATCTTTAACCTCCTAACTAGTAAATGGAAATCCTCTAAGAAGCCGCAAGGCTGAGATGAACAATAATACTTTACAGTTTTTTTATTTTTATTTTTTTAATGCAATTATAGTATTAAATAAATTTGGTACATAATAATAATTTAGATTATTTAATATCACGTTATCTTCTTTAACTTAACAAACATGTCATCATAATATAATTACTCATCTTATTTGAAACAATTCCCAATATTGTTGGTCAAATAAAATTCGTCTTATCTCTCACACGGCATATAAGAGTGGTCCACGAAATTCAATTGTAAGTGATTCTCTCTCTTCTCACGAGTAAAATAACAAGGTGAACGAGCCATCTAGTCAACTTTTACGAGTGGCTCACTCGTATGCAACCTAGAGCACGTTTGGGTCGGATTAAAATCTAATTTTAATCCAAGTTAAAGTCAAATAGTCAATATTAATCATATCTTTCAAGGGTCCCACATCTTTTCAACTACACATTTCAAAAATTTATGTCACGATCCACTAAAAATCTAATTTTAATCCCCACCAAACAGCCTCCTAACTTGTAATGAGTGAGTAAAAATATAATTTTTGATAAAAAAATTTGACGAGTTGTGAACGGGATTTTTGAAAAGGAATCTATCACACTTGGCTCGTCCTCGGATGGGAGTCACAAATGGGTAATATATATATGATACACATGAGACCTTTCAACACCACCATCCTACATCCCCCCATCCTTGTTGTACCTACGAATCCAGTGAAATGCACTGATCAAGGTCGAGTGTTTGAATTTGAAGGGAACTATGTCCAAAGCATGAATCTGCTTCAACAATGACTCTCGTTGTCACTTTATTAAAAAAAAAATTGTTGTTGGCTCAAACGATCGAGATGATTTTGAAATTATTGCAAAACGGAAGCCAAAACATCATATGGCAACTAGAATTAAATCAAGAGGTCGTTAAGGCACCCATGTCTCAACTATTCTTCACCTTTATACGTCGTTCTTGTTATTTTTAATCAAATTTCCTAACCTTGTGGAGATTAAAAAAAGAAAAAAAAGCATGAATATGCTCCAATAGTTAAACGTGGAAGAGTTGAATATGGAAAAATAAAAAAATTGTGCAAAACTACATAAATTTTGGGAGTTCACAGACTTTTGCCGTGGGGCGGTAGAGTATACGCGCAGAATTGCTCAAAAAGGGATAATATGAATTAGGAAGGATCCTTCCTTGAAACTTCGCAGACATGAATTTTTATGTACGAGTTCGACTAGGATCCTTGGTTTTTTACATAAATTAAACAATTCATGTTTCATCCATTACAAAATACAAAACTTTGCTCATGCAATAACTTTAAGGGTCCGTTTGATTGCAATGATGAAAAATGGGTGGAAAGAAAATGTTTTACAGGGAAAAGATTTTCATAGAAAATGTTTTCCTGGAAATTGTAATTAATTGTGTTTAATTTGTATAATTTTCTACCTGAAAAATGTTGAAAGTTTGGTGTCCGTTTGGCTTTGTTTTTTTATAAAAATTGTCCATTAAAGTGATAATTTTTCTACCAATACGTCTAGAATTTGTTCTAATTACCAAAAAGTAAAAAAAAAAAAAAAATTTAAACAATTAGAAAAAATTACCATATTCGTTTGACTTTATTTTACATAGAAATTGTCAACAAAAATGAAAATTCTTTTTACAATAATTGATAGAATTGGTTGCCTTTGCTAAAAAAAAGGTGGAAAATATTTTCCCAACTAATGGGTGGGAAAACAAAATCAAACTTTTGTGCATCAAATGATTGTACCTAAAAAAAAGGTGGAAAACGTTTTCCATGGAAAAATTTACCTATCAAACAGCTTTTTAAATGTGGAAAAGGAAAATGTTTTCTTTTTCTATGGAAAACTAAGGCTATCAAACGGAGCCTAACTCAAATAACAATATATTATTTGTTATATTGGGCTTTGATCTAAAAAAAATCTAATGGTATTGCTAGTGGTGGCAAAAAGCTCGTCGGCTCGGACGGCTCGGGCTTGGCCCGAAAAAAGTCCGAGCTGGGCCCGGTTCGGGCTCGGTGGAACCGAGCCTAGGCTCGGGCCGGCTCGTGATTAATAAAAAAATTTTAAAATAATAAAAAAAAAATTTTAAAGCTAAAATAGCTGAAAAAAATAAAAAATCGAGCCGCTCGGCCCGCTAAGGCTCGGACCGAGCCTTTTGTTTTTTGCTCGGGCTCGGCTCGAGCTTTTTTTCCCGGCTCGGCTCGTTGACACCACTAGATATTGCTTGCTTCGTTCTTACCATTTGAATTGGGCTTTGATCTAAAAAAAAAGATTATCTTTTCTTCTCTTTTGTCATAATGAAAAATTCACAGTTCATAATTTTATTTTATTTTCCAAACTTCACCCATACGTCCAAGGGAGACTAAAATCTAATTAAAGTTACGACCATTTGAACTGGGCTTTGATCTAAAAAAAAAGATTCTCTTTTCTTCTTTTTTGTCAATCCCACATTTTTCATAATGAAAAATTCAGAGAATAAAAATATTGTTTCATTTGAGCTGAGCTGTGGTTATAGAAAGATATTGTTCTCTCCCTCTCCCTCTCACTCTCCGTCTCCCTCTCCCTCTCCCTCTAATCTTCACATGTAGTTATAGTATTCCACATTCATCCTGATCGCCAATTAATTTGATGAGTAAAAAAACCAAGCTTGTAAGTGCAAAATTGGGAATGGGTCGTCCCACTACTTGACAACAACGGTCAGCAGCTACAGAGCCTCGTGGTTTTTGGACGAGGGATGGATCATGCATGACAAGCTTCATAATTTTGGGGCACCGAATTGGAGAAATTCAAAATTGAATTTAATCGACCTTAGATTCCAATTTTGTGCCTCCAAATACAACAACAAGATAAATGGTCGATCGGGAGTACGATTTCCACCGCTGATTTAAAATCTGGAAATGCGTTTTGATGAGATTTGGAGAGATGCCCTGTTTCTACTCTGTTATATATCGACAAATTTGCTGTTTTGAATTAAAGAACAAGAAGAAGATTTTCAAACAAGAAAAGATTAAAATCAGAGTGTACACACAAACACACACATATATATAAAACATCACAAGCTGTAAAAACTATAAACAGAGGGGGAGAGATAGACGTACAGCACACAGGCTGCAGCCAGCCTATCCACAATTACACACACAGACACAACGTATAACGGTACAGAGAGATCATATCTAATCTAATCATGGGGATTCCACAACTCTACAAGCCACGGCGTCCTCGGTCGCGATTTTGGATTTTGGTGAAGAAACAGAGGTTACAAGCAGCTAGCTTTAGTTTTTTCGAAAGGCAGGCGAAGATTTGTCTCTTTATGGCTCCTCGGACCGGAGTCACAAATGGGTACCTTCTGCTTTTTTTGCGCTTGCCTGAAAAAGCAGGATCGGACTCGAAATTCTTCATGCTCGTCTCCATGTATGGATTTCTACAGAGGCTGTGTGGGGTAGTGGGTTTGTGTTCCTTTGACACGATGGTTGCGCTTGTATTTATAGGAGGCTTGTGTGCACTATGGAAACATCCTGGAAACTGCAGTCATTGCTTGCCCTTGTATTTCACTGACTTGAGCACAAATATGTCATCTACACGGACAGTTGATGGAAAATTGTAAAAACGGAATAAATTCAACTTTACAAGATCCATGAAAACCATATTTTTTGAAATAATAATGTTATCTAGTATCAGTGGTGTTAAAACGCTAAGTTAGATGTAAATATGTGATAGTTCAAGAAGAAAATTAACAATAAAACCAACTTTTGCTGAAGAAAAAATATACTTCAAATTTCACTAAATTTTCACACAATTTACAGGTGTAAGAACCCAATTATATAGCAGCCAATCTATACATACAGAGGCCTGTATGTAATGCCTCCAACAATCTAAACAAAAATTAATCGTACAATCTAACGCCTCACTAACGATTATCATATGGCAAATCCCTGAATAAAAGGAGCTGCCAGACAGAATCCATTTGTGAGGTGGAGCTCATCGCGATGAACTGCAAGGAGAGAGAGAGTGAACAGCACAATGATAAAAGCGTGTTTTCCATTCCTTTACGTTTTGTCAACCTTTGTCTTCTTATTAACTTCATCCTCCAAGTTTCGATCAGACGAATATGGTCCTCCAGTCTCCAAGTTTGAATTAGATAGAATTGGTCCTTCAATTTCAATTTTATCTCCCCCCTTCAAGGTGGAGTTAGTAGACTTAACTCCTACCTTGTCTCGCATTGACAAAAATCTGGCAGTGGACAGTGGTTTGGTGAAAATATCAGCAAGTTGATCTGCAGATGGTATGTACTCGATTTCAAGTTCCTTAGTAGCCACCTTGTCTCTCACAAAATGTATATCAAGCTCAATGTGTTTGGTTCTGGCATGAAACACTGGATTTAGTGCCCATGATTCTGCTCCTAAATTATCACACCATACTACTGGAGTTACTTCAGAGATGCCTTTAAGTTCACTGAGCAGCGATTGGGTCCAGCAGATTTCAGATGTTACATGAGCCAAGGCTCTATATTCAGCTTCTGTACTCGACCGGGCAACAACATGTTGCTTCTTTGCACTCCATGCTATCAGATTTCCACCCAGATATACACAGTAGCCAGCTATGGATTGTCTATCGTCTGGACACGCAGCCCAGTCAGCATTACAGAATGCGGTGAGGTTGAGATCACCACCTTTCTGTATTCTAAGTCCATAGTCTGATGTTCCCTTAACATATCTGAATACCCTTTTCAGCAAATTCCAGTGTATGTCTGTTGGTTTCTGCAAAAATTGACTTAGTCTATTCACAGCAAATGATAAATCTGGCCTGGAGTGAGCTAAGTATTGAAGAGCACCAACTGAACTTCTGAAGAGAGTTGGATTACATAATTCTCTGCCTTCATTCTTTGAAATGAGTTTTCCAGATATCATAGGAGATGTTACTGGATTTAAATTGCTGAATCCGAACCTTTTTATAATATCCAGTGCATACTTGTTTTGTGAGAAGACTAAACCACCTTCATCTCTTTTTATCTCAATTCCCAGAAACTTCTTTAATTTTCCCATGTCCTTGAGTGAGAATTTCTCATTTAACTTGTCTATGAAATTCTGCAACTGCTGTTTGTTACTTCCTGTAACAATTATATCATCAACATAGACGAGAATAATAATGGTGGTGTTTCCTTCAAACTGATAATAGAGTGAATTATCAGCCTTGGATTGAATCATTCCCCACTCAGTCAATGTACCTTTCAGTTCATCATTCCATGTTCTTGGAGCTTGTTTCAATCCGTAAATTTCTCTCTTTAACTTACACACAAAATCAGGAAACTTGCTGTCGATAAAACCTTCAGGCTGAGACATATAGACCTCTTCATTGAGTTTTCCATTTAGAAATGCATTATTAACATCAATTTGTCTGATATCCCAGTCGTTTGTGACAGCCAGAGTTAAAATAATTTTTATTGTTGAAGCCTTGATCACTGGACTGAACGTCTCCTTGAAATCAACTCCATAGGTTTGTAAGAAGCCTTGAGCCACTAGCCTGGCTTTATACCTTTCTATGTTTCCCTCACAATCATATTTCAACTTGAAAATCCATTTACTGCCTATGATTTTGGTGGCTGTTTGTCGAGGAACCAATTCCCATGTCTGATTTCTTTGTAATGCCTCAAACTCTGCCTGCATTGCCCTTCTCCAGTTACTATTACACAAAGCTTCTTTGACATTAGTTGGTTCTGAAATTTCAGCAGAATAGACCTTGGGTTTAAAAATTCCAAGTTTTCCCCTAGTCATCATGTGATGACCTGTATTCACTTCAGTATTAGTTGTTGTTTCTGTTCTTCCTTCAGCTACTCTTTCAGTAGATCCAACATCATCCATTTCTTCCACTCCTTCGCACTGTATAGTGTCTCTCCCTGTATTTTGTATGTTATCAGAACTATCAACATGGGCCAAAGGTGACTGGGATGCTGAGTGATGAACATCAGCTGTAACCTGGAAGGGAGTGGTAGAACCTGTAGTATCTAACTGATGATTTGGTGATAATTGAGGAGTGCTAGATTGTGATGTGTGAGTGGAGATCAAGTTTTGAGAGTCTGATGTCAATGGCAGAGGATATGTGATTATCATAGAATTGACTGGCTGTGTGAGTTTATCTATAAATCCTAATTTGAATGGAAAATCAGTTTCATTAAACACGTGTCTGGAGATGAACACCCTTCCTGTGGAACTTAGACATTTATATCCTTTGTGAGAAGCACTAAAACCCAAGTTCACACATTTTTGAGAATGAAACGAAAATTTATGTTTATTATAGGGTCTTAGATAGGGAAAACAACTGCAACCAAACACTCTTAAGGTGTCATATTTCACTTCCTTTTTGTATAGAAGCTGATAGGGTGTTTTTAGATCAAGCACATGAGTTGGTAATCTATTTATAAGGTAAGCAGCCATTGAAAAAGCTTCCCACCAATAGTGAAGAGGTATTTCAGCTTGTGACAACAGGGTAAGAGCAGTTTCAGTCAAGTGTCGATGTTTTCTCTCAGCTCTACCATTTTGAGGTGAAGTATATGGGCAAGAAAACCTCATTTCTATTCCATTTTCTACAGCAAACTTTTCAAAGGCTCTAAACTCTCCTCCATAGTCAGTTTGAACCCCTTTTATCTTCCTATCAAATTGATTTTCTACCTGATTCTTAAATTGTATGAAGAGTTTTATGGCTTCTGATTTATGTTTCATAGGATAGACCCAGGTATATCTACTAAAGTCATCCACAAACACTATGTAATATCTAAATCCAACAGTTGATTTTACGGGTGATGGTCCCCAGACATCAGTGTGTATTAAATCTAACGGATGTGAGGCATGTGAGGCAGACAATTTAAAAGGTAGTTTATGAGATTTTCCAATTTGACATGAGTCACAGAAGAAGGAAATTTCATTACCAGAAAAATGTTTATTACATGACTTCATCACAGAACTCAATATTTGAAATGAAGGATGACCTAGTCTCCTATGCCAAATTTCGACTTGCTGAGATTGAGTCTGAGGTGTGGTACAGGTTGAAGAAGAAGCAAGTACTGGAAATTTTGAAATTGTTAAAGCTGATCCTTGAAACTGATCTTTAGGCAGGGTCAACTGATAAAGTCCATCCTTAAGCATCCCTTGAGCCACCTGTTTCCCTGTTAGCAATTCCTTGACAATACAAAAGTTAGGATGAAATTCAAAGAATACTCCATTATCTTTGGTAAACTGAGAGACACTAAGGAGATTTTTCTTAATTTTGGGAACATGTAAGAGTTTATCCAGCACTAAATTTCGGGTTCCATTGTCAGACAAAATTTTAAAACCTGTATGAGTGATTGATAGAGAATTACCATTACCAATTTTTATCCCTTCATTACCAGTGTATTGCTATGCATCTGTCAAGTTCTTTAGGTTATTGGTGACATGGCTTGATGCTCCAGAGTCAGCATACCAAGCTGGATCTTCCAATATAGTCGAAGATGCCAGATAGGCTGAGTGAGTATCAACACTGCTGCGAGTAGATCCAACTGACTCTCCAGTCTTCATAGCACCAAAATTTTCATTGTATCTTTTGAAGCACCAGCCAGCTTGATGATTAGTTAAACCACAAATTTGACATGGATTTTTGTATTCACTTTGTCTGATGTTTCTTCCTCTGCCTCTTGCTCTACCTCTATTGCCTGTGTTTATGCTAAATCCCCTTGTTCTACCACTGAAATTTCCTCCTCTGTTGTATCCTTGACTGAGATTGACAGATCCCATACCAATTCTAGCTTCATTTAAATAGTCAAGTCTAGCTTCAAAGGTAAGCAAAATCGATGTCATTTCATGCCAGTTTAGCTGATCTTTTCCATTTAGCTGAACCACAACTAGGGTGTAGTCTTCGTTGAGTCCAGTTAACACATGATTAATGAGATCTTCTTCATTAATCACCTTGCCTGCAACTTGGAGGTTATCAGCCAGTTTCTTCATTTTAGTACGATACTGGTCCATAGTCATTGCTCCTTTTCTGAGCCTTTGTAACTCTCCAGAAAGAAATATCATCCTTGATTTGTTTAACACTCCAAAGCTTTGCTGAATTGCTGACCAGAGTTGTGCAGTAGTAGTGATTCCCATGACTCTCATGGTTATATCAGGTGACATTGAGGCATAAAGACATCCCATAAGAAGGGAATCACTAGAAATCCATTTTATGTATTCTGGATTTTCTTTGGCTTGGTTGCAGTTCCTGATTCAGTTGTTTCTTGAATAGAAACGAATTCAGGAGGACAGGGCTTCGTTCCAAGCAGGTGTCCTTCAAGATTATGCCCTTTTACAATGGGCATAACCATATTTTTCCATAACAGGAAATTGTCTCTATCCAACTTAATAGAGAGGTTCTGTGTTAGATTTAGTGTAGTTGATTGATAACGAGCTGAGGGAGTTGCTGAAAGTGAAGAAGAATTGGTTTGAGACTGAGTTTCAGATGAATCAGCCATAGCTCTGATACCAAGAAGAAAATTAACAATAAAACCAACTTTTGCTGAAGAAAAAATATACTTCAAATTTCACTAAATTTTCACACAATTTACAGGTGTAAGAACCCAATTATATAGCAGCCAATCTATACATACAGAGGCCTGTATGTAATGCCTCCAACAATCTAAACAAAAATTAATCGTACAATCTAACGCCTCACTAACGATTATCATATGGCAAATCCCTGAATAAAAGGAGCTGCCAGACAGAATCCATTTGTGAGGTGGAGCTCATCGCGATGAACTGCAAGGAGAGAGAGAGAGTGAACAGCACAATGATAAAAGCGTGTTTTCCATTCCTTTACGTTTTGTCAACCTTTGTCTTCTTATTAACTTCATCCTCCAAGTTTCGATTACACGAATATGGTCCTCCAGTCTCCAAGTTTGAATTAGATAGAATTGGTCCTTCAATTTCAATTTTATCTGTTCATTATAAATAAGTTATAAGGCCGTGTTTGATAGGCCACATTTTTAGGGGAAGTAGGAAAATATTTTCCACTTTCCACTTTTTTGGCTGTTTGATAGACGTTCCCACGGAAAATATTTTCCGGATTTTCCCCACACATGTGCAATTTTTGAGTTTTTGATGAAAATGAAGGTGGGAAAATATTTTCCCGGCTGGCTGAAATTTTTTTTTTTTGGGCAATGGAAACAAATGTCATAACTAATGGTAAAAAAAAAATTCACTTTAATGGACAATTTTCATGTAAAACAAAGTCAAACGAACACTAAACTTTGATGAAAAAATGATTTTTTAGGAAATAATTTTTTTTCCTTTTTTTTTTTTTACTTTTTGGCAATGGAAACAAATTTTATAACCAATTGTGGAAAAAAATATCACTTTAATGGACAATTTTCATGTAAAACAAAGTTAAACGAATAGAAAATTTAAAAATTTTCCGGATGGAAAATTACACCAATCAAACACATTTGAAATCATTTTCCCTACAAAACATTTTCTAGACAAATCTTTTCCCTGTAAAACATTTTTTTCCACCAATTTTCTACCCTTGCAATCAAACATACCCTAAATTTATTTATTTAATTGAATCTATAATTTAATAACACAAATGATGATGTCATCTAGACTGATGTTAAACACTTTTGGTGTTAAATATCTTTACTACTAAAAATAGAATTAAGAAATAGAAACGTGTTGCCCCCCGGGCTCATCCAAGTTGGCAAAGGATGGACACTGCTGGGCTTGCAACCTCAGGGTGGGGAGTTCGATTCCTGGATGGAGTAGCTGAGTGTTGTAATACTCAATTTGGGTGAAGCAGCTTGGTGATGTAATATCCATGGAGGAAGGCTCCCTTGGGGTCAGGAGTATAAAGGGTGCACAGACCCTGGTCAACTTGGGCATATCCCGCGGTTAACCTCCACCCATCACTGAGGGGCCGGGGATGGGTGGTCCAGGACATAGTCTAGTGTAAGTTAGGATACCTGGATATCAAAAAAAAAAAAAAAAGAAATAGAAACGTGTTAAAACTTTAAGGGTTCATTTGATTGCAAAGGTGGAAAATGGGTGGAAAGAAAATATTTTACAGGGAATTGAATTGCCTAGAAAATGTTTTATTGGGAATTGTAATTAATTGTGTTTGATTGATATAATTTTTCATTAGAAAAATGTTGAAAGTTTGGTATCCGTTTGGCTTCGTTTTTTGTGAGAATTGTCCATTAAAGTGATAATTTTTTCAACAATTGGGTCTAGAATTTATTACAATTGCAAAAAAAATTAAAAATTTTAAAAAATTATCATATCGAATACCATTCGTTTAACTTTATTTTACATGGAAATTGTCAATAAAAGTGATAAATTTTTTTATCATTGTGACTAAAATTTTTTCTAATTGCAAAAAAAATAATAAACCTAGGGACATGTCAAGATATGGAAATAATGAAGAAAACGTGTAAAAGGAAGCCAAAACAAGATTTTATTACCATAAATCTCAGATATTGTTTGATATTTTCCAATCCCAATTGATCACGTTTCTTCCTCGTATGGTAACCCAATTTGGGTCACCAATCCCAACATTTTCATCAAAGTTAACTCTATTCCTGTATGTATTATTGCCTACACAGACTTGCTTCACCTGCCATTGTTCAACTACATTACACAAATCACTGAAAAGTGAGTCCATTCCACCTTTGGTTCTGTTTCCTATACTGTTTTTCTAAATTATGAGCACATCCAATAAAGTCCCTGCCGTTGAGTCAGTCATTAGAGAACTGAACAAGGTTCCTTTGCAATTGTGGAACCCATGACCTGATATTTGATTTACTCTTCCTCGTAGGCATAATTGAATGATGGGTGTGGAAAGGTTTTTTTACCTGAAGAAGATAGCACGCTTGACTTGTTCTCTTTGCGGATCAGACTTTCGTGTGTTGGAAACAAATTCATTTGATATAAAGATTAACCAGATGGCTCATTACGAATTGCTGCCCTTTTTGCCTAATTAATTATCCTAAACATTAGCTATGGTTTGAATCTTTTGATTTATTGATCATGGATGCTGTTATTCAGAGCTGGTAAAACTCTTCTATAAAGCGACTAATACTTGAATTCTGTGAGTATTAGATTTTTGAAATGCTGGGTTTCAAACTACAATATTTGCAAAATTCAGAAGGTAGCCCAATAGGGAAGAGAAGTTACTAAATTTTGAATACATGCACGCATAATACAGTTAGATATCCAATGATTTCCATTCTTTTTATAAAAGTAGATATGGCTTGAAGAATAAACGTGTATGATTTCCATTCTTTGCATGGGCATATAAAAGGTGAAAAGTTGGTAGGGCAGGCACTATACTTTGTTATATATTATAAAGAGACTTTATTAGTGACAGTTGCTGAATTGCTGTTATGTATGTAACTTACAAAGATTACACTAAAATCACTCCCGTTTGATAACCCCACTGTTTTCACCATTGCATTTTGCATCATCACTTCTGTTCTTCACGGTCAGCAATTGTATTTCTTGCAACATGAAGCTGATCATTTCATAGTTGATTACTTGCTTGGGGTTTTTACCAAAAAAGATATAAAGTACCTAGTGTGGAAGATCTAATGCAGGACAAGTTCGCCAAAGGAAATGTGGAATTTCTAGGCTTCGAGTTTCTAAGAGATGTAATCGCACTCTTGTAACTTGCTATTTTATCTGCTGCTACTAATATTAGGGCATTACCGAACAGCTTCAAAATTTATATAAATAATTTTTTTTTTTTTTAATTTCGTCCTAATATATGAACAGACCATGCAAAATAAAACCAACATATATTTTAGTATTGTGCCCTGTTGAATCAATTCCTCATAAAATTTTCAGCCATTACAATGCGGTTATCTTTAATTTCATATGCAACATGGTTCCTCAAAAGCAGACTTGGTTTCTTTTTCCAAATCGGGCCACGTGTGTGGAATTGTCATAAAATTCTCTCTTCTATAAGTCTATGCTGCGGGGTAGGGGTGGGATGATTTTAGTGTAATTTTTTTTCAAATTGGGAAGAGGATTTAAAGTGTAATATTGAGAACGAGAAGAAGAAATGAGGAATCTGAGGTAAGGAATTTAGGAGGGCTTTGGAAGGGATTAAATAAAATAATAAAGTTTTGAAGAAGAAGATGAAGTGAGGTGAAGTGGAGTGGAGTGGAAAATAAAGTTTTAAATGTTTGGAATTATATGTGGTACATAAAAAAAATTGAGTATAATTTGTAAAAGAATAACAAGTTTGGATACTAAAATTGAAATTTTTTAATTTTGACATTTTTACTGTTTTTAACGACAAATTTGACAGTAGGGGATTTTTCACACAAAATGTTCAAATATGGGGATTTTCTGCGATTTTTAATAAATATGTGGTATATCGCAAATATTAACGTTTCTAGGACTATTAATCCTACATTTTTCTCTATCTTCTTTTTAATCACATTATTCAATATAAAAAGACGTTCCACTTGAAAACAACCCGAAATCTAAAGGAAGAGGTTTTTTTTTTTTTTTTTTTTTTTAAAAAAATTCAATCTTTCCCCTTCATAACTTTATCTTTTACCACTTGATTTGGATCTTGATTTCTGATTAAAAAAAAAAAAAAAGAACGAATTTTAATCAACAAGAAGCAAGTACGAGGTTCAATAAAAGACCAAGTTATGTGGCTGAGGCCATATTTGTTGATGAATTAAACTACTTATACAATGAATTTGCACAATAAATTTGACAATGTGTGAGGTATACAGATCATTACCATTTAATTCAAAAACAATCTTTCAAATCAATGAACATAATATCTGCCACTTACACATTGTTAAACTTATTGTCAAACTCATTGTACAAGTAGCACACTCCATTTGTTGATAAACCTACTAAACATATAGTAAGACTTTTCCATCAATCAGAAGTTTCATTATTTATTGACCAACTGGCCACAGAGTCAATCAAATCATTATTTATAATCTTTAACCTCCTAACTAGTAAATGGAAATCCTCTAAACACGCATTTTTCACAAATATCTATTCTAAAAAAATTATATTAAACAGACACTAAGTATTTTGATTGTTCTTTGAGGATATGTTTAATTGCAGTATTACAGTTTTTTTTTAATGCAATTATAGTATTAAATAAGTTTGGTACATAATAATAATAATAATAATTTAGATTATTTAATATCACGTTATCTACTTCAACTTAACAAACATGTCGTCATAATATAATTCCTCATCTTATTTGAAACAATACCCACTATTGTTGGTCAAATAAAACCCATCTTATCTCACACGGTATAGCCCACGAAATTCAATTGTAATTCTTGACATAGTCCTCTGACAGGAGTCACAAATGGCTAATATATATGAATTAGGAGTATTGTGCATTTCTTTCTTGATGATTTTGAAGATTATAAGACTAAATTTAACAGTCGACGGCATTGCAATTCTTGACATAACCAATCTCAAAGCTAACACTTGAGAGAGAAATTTCAAGATGAATAACACAAAATTAGAGAGAGAATCTAAATATGTTTTGCTCATAGAATATACAAATATAATCGAAAAAACCGAATAAAATGTAACCTCAAAAATATCAAAGAAGCCCGAACAACACCAGGACTCCCAGGAATATGAGCCAAATCATGTGAACCAGCAACAGGGCCTGGCCCACCGGGCTCGACCCGCCATTGCCTACCTCACAAAACCCCAATTTCCCCACGCAATGCGCAGCCGCACCAGTAGGTCACCCCATCGGCGTCGCATACCGGATCTGGTCGTAAGCACTTTACGGGGCAGAAATCGGGTTTCAAATTTGCGGAGCAGAGACTTCCATCTTCTTCTTGGTCGGAGGGTAATTTGAGGAAATTGGGGCTTGATCTGACGGTGGGTGGGAAATGGGTGGTTAAAATGACGATTAGGATGAAAATATTCTATAAAAAGGAAAAAAAAAAAAAGGCCTCTACTATACAACACACACACAACCAGCCTTCATAAACCTCAGCAGCAAGCTCATAGACCATTGCCATAAAACATAAATAATAGATTCATAAATCATAAAGCATTCCCAATGAAAATGACATCAAAAAATGAACTAAAAAAAATAAGAGAGGCTCACACAGTGACGGCCGCAGTAGGCAGTGGCGGAGGGTAGAGGCACGGCATCGACAGGTTGTGGCCAAAGGCTCAGCGTTGACTACGCAATCGGAGGAAGATGGGGCTTTTTTGCTTTGTTTGATTTTTGCAAAATTTGTATGGATACAGAGTAGCAGCTTAATTGGAATCAAATCAAGAGCCTGGCCTGCATAATGGGCCTAATTTAAAAAGAAAAAGAGAGTCCGCAGAAAGCCCACAAGTTAAAAAAAAATGTGGCTTCGTCCCTTTCCTTCAACCTCCTGGGCAACTGCAAGTCTGCAACAATGGCGGGGCTGCATACAAGGATTCTAACCTGTAAATTCCGGTGGATCCAGCACGGGCGGCCGCGCCACCTCGCCGGGTGCTGGATTCGCCCCTTGATATACATGAATTTTTATGTACGAGTTCGACTAGGATCCTTAGTTTTTTATGTAGTAGGGATTCATACATTACAAAATACAAAACTTTTTTCATGCAATAACTTTTACTCAAATAAAAATATTGTTTTATTCAAGATTAGATGAACTGTGGTTATAGATAGATTATTATTGTTCTCTCCCTCCACCTCTAATCTTCACATGTTATTATAGTATTCCACATTCATCCTGATCGCCAATTAATTTGATGAGTAAAAAAACCAAGCTTGTAAGTGCTAAATTGGGAACAACGGTCAGCAGCTACAAAGCTTCGTGGTTTTTGGACGAGGGATGGATCATGCATGACAAGCTTCGTAATTTTGGGCAACGAATTGGAGAAATTCAAAATTGAATTTAATCGACCTTAGATTCCAATTTTGTGCCTCCAAATACAACAACAAGATAAAGATTAAAACCAGAGCGTACAGACACATATATATAAAACATCACAAGCTGTAAAAACTAAAAACAGAGATAGAGAGAGACGTACACAAACAGACACAACGTTTAACATTACAGAGAGATCATATCTAATCTAATCATGGGGATATTATGAAATCCACAACTCTACAAGCCTCGGCGTCCTCGGTGGTGATTTTGGTGAAGAAACAGAGGTTACAAGCAACTAGCTTTAGTTTTTTCAAAAGCCAGGCGAAGATTTGTCTCTTTATGGCTCCTCGGACCGGAGTCACAAATGGGTACATTCTGCTTTTGTTGCGCTCGCCTGAAAAGGCAGAATCAGACTCGAAATTCTTCATGATCGTCTCCAGGTATGGATTTCTGGAGAGGCTGTGTGTGGGGCTGCTGTTGGTGGGTTTGAATTGCTTTAGGACGATGGCGTGGAGATCCTTTATTTATGGACCGAGCTGCAGTGCTAGGGGGTGGTGACACCCCACCCTGACAGAATACTCACATTGGGGGGGAGGGGGGCTTTTTTTTTCATTTTTTATTTCGGTCGGGCCCCACGTCGGTTCCACCCTCATGTGAGTGTCGATCACCCAGGTGGGCAGCCTTTTTTTGGCATAGGAGCAAAATTCTTTATTTATAGGGATCTTTGCATTAGTGATCCCCAAATTTTCACCATTTTGTATTTTCATCCCATCCTTTTTGGCCTTTAATACTTTAACTTTTAAACATTTAATTTCCATAACAAGGGTTAATTACCTGAATTGTCACTGAATTTTGCGTAAAGTTTACAATAGATTACTGAACTTTGTAACTCGTTATCTGATGGTTAAAAAATTGACGAATTTACTGATGTGGCGACGAAATTGTGTACATGATAATCTATTTTCACTTGGCTTCACGTCAATATCAATTTAAAAACTGAGTGATGGATAGTATAACAAATTACTAAGATCAGTGATTAATAAGTTCACTAACCCAATGAAAACTTTATGCAAAGTTTAGTAATGATTCAGGTAATTAATCCTATTTTCCCATGTTCTTTTATCGTCTTTTTTTGTTACTCGTAGTTTTGCTTCTATTTTTATCAATCTTTATGTTTTTTAGTATTTTTTCTGTACTCCTACGCTGCAATTTTATTTTCTATAGCATCACTAAATTGCATTGATCACTTAATAGTATTCAATTTTGAAATTACACATATTTTTAGCTAAAGAATCTTATAGATTTCTGATTTTTATTGAAGTGTGTCCTAATGGAGTCGAAGCTGAAGCAACCCATATAAATGTCACACGCCACTACAGATCTAACCAAAAACAATATTGCTTCAATCTTTGCTTGGACTCGCGGTGCTCGCACACCGATAATTTGCTATAATGAAATGCTTTATTTTTAAATATCCTTTTACACTGCAAAGTTTAATGGTTTCCTTTAACCATGAATAAGAAAAAAATAATTAACAAGCAAACAAAATATTTTAGGTAAAATTGGACGACAATATGAAACTCCTAGATTTCACTGGGAAACTAGAAACAACTTGTATTGGTGTAATAGAGTCTAGAAAGATGATCATGGATCTTCGCCCTTATTATGTATGGATCCAAGTGAGTGACTACTACATCGTTTTTTCAGTCTATAGTCCTAAAGTCATCCTTCTTTTTTTTGAACAAATGCAAGAAAGTATATTGTTCTACTCATCATTATGTGCTCTTTCATAATATTACAGACCTGGCCGAGACAAGTATTTGAATACTACAGAGTTCATCGATGTTATGACAGATAAGCTCAAAGCAAACCTTTCTTGCTAAGTCAATTACCAGAATCATAACTAAACTTTGTGCAAAGTTTTCACCGAGTCATCGAACTTTAAAAATTACTCGAATAATTGATGAACTTGGTAATTCGTAATACCATCCATCTTAGTTTTTAAATTGCTGCTGAGGTGGACGCTAAGTGGGAAATAGATTGCCACGTAAGCAATTTCATCAGCCACATCAACAAATCCGTCAATTTTTCAACTGTCCGTTGAGTGAGTGATATATGGGATAATGAATTACAAAGTTGGGCGATTAACGGGGTAATTTTTAAGGTTCCATGACCTAGTGAAGACTTTACGCAAAGTTCAATGATGATTCAAGTGATTAACTGTCCATAACAACATTGATCTTCTTAGTGAAAAATTCGAGAGAGAGCAATTTCTAGATGTGTTAAAAGATTATTTTATCTTCAACTTCAGATCTACAAAACATATATATAAAAGTAAGAAAAACTGCTCTTTCAATAGCCTCGTCTCGTCTATATGATACGTGTATATAAATTGAAATTTAATCAAAAATAGAAATCAATAGCCAAAAATAATGCAAAGGGATTTACAACGAGAAATGAGGTATGTAAAAGTCATAACGAAAGAGAGACGGTAGGGGTGATACGAGTTGTCATGCGGTTGGTAGGGGGGGGGGAGCTAATGTCAGGTTGTTTTTTTGTTTTTTCGTTATTTGAACTTGAAGGTTATATTGTCTTTTTGATAAACTTAAGGATTGTTTTGTAGACGCTTTGAAAATTGAAGGTTAAACTTTAAAGAGTTGAATGTGAAAGAAATAAAAGTTGTAAACAAAGGTGCAAAAACTCCTTTTTAAGTTGGGGACTGTCATTTGTTAAATCCTGCAGGGCAACGATTTGTGCGCAAGAACCACAGCACAGCCCGCGGAAACATCCTGGAAACTGCAGTCTATTGCACACCCAGTGACCCTTCTATTTTCCAACTTGAGTATGTCATCTTCACACATAGTTGACGGAAAACTGCAAACCGGAAATTAAATTCAACTTTACAAGATCCATGAAAACCATATTTTTTAAAATAATAATGTTATTTAGCATCAGTGTGGTGTTAGAATACCAATTAAGGTGTAAATATATGATAGTTCATAGTAAATAAGTTATAAATTCATGTATTTAATCGAACCTATAATTTAATAACACAAGTGATGATGCCATCTAGACTGATGTTAAACACTTTTGATGCTAAATTTCATTACTCTTAAAAAAAGAAGAAATAGAAACGTGTTGAAACATTAATAAAAATTATTGATTTACTTTTACAAATTCAGTATTTTAATCTAAAACCCCATTTAATACTAACCCAAACATAAAAATACCACAATCAAATTTATTTTAACTAAAATTTTAACGTATACATGTCAATAAATACTCAAAAAACAAATTCATCAATAGCATTGGGGACAGGGAATGTAAAATTGTTAGACTTAAGGTTAAAATTTAACGAATATATTTAAATGAACACATATAAAAAATATTCTTAGTCCATGCCATTAATTTTAATTTTTTCTATATTTCAAACTCAATTTATTATTTATATTTTAATTTTTTAATAAGGAAAAAATATTGTAAAATTCACCGTCTTTAAAATGTATATATTACTTGGTATTCTATTTTTATTAAATAATTAAATTTCATAGAATAAAATGTTATAAAACAATTTTTTAAAATTTTAAACTAAACATATTTTTTATTTTTCTGCTAATTTTTCAAAATAATAAACCAACCGCGTTTTTAACAATCTTAAAAATAGATCCCAAAACAAAAAATGGAAAATGAACTCAAAATAAAATTGAAACACTTCGAGACCCCTGTTTGAGCCCCCATTTTGGTGAGATAATGAATTTTGACATATTGATTTTTAAGATAATGCGTGGTTAGAAAAAAATTTCGATTTATTTAGGAAATTATTGTAAAAATGGGGGCGAATCATTGAAGAGTCCCTACTCTTTCCCTCCTACCCCTCCGCCGCCGCCGCCGACGTTTTTATTACCTTCGATAACTCATTCCCTCCTCCAGCAACCATCTTTCTCCAACTCCACTAACCCTCTATTTTTAGTCCATTTCAGGTAAAGTGCTATGTGTTCTGTAAACGATGCCATTTTAACTTCTCTTTCACTGAGAAATTAGAAGCGATATGTAATGGTGTAGTGAAGTCTGGAATGATAACCAAGGATCTTTGCCTTATTATCCATGGATCCAAGTGAGTGACCATTGCCTCGTCTTTCAGTCTATAGTCCTAAAGTCATCATTCTTTTTCTTGAACAAGTAGAAAAAAGTATATCGTTCTACTCATCATTATGCGCTATTTCATAATATTACAAGCTTGATTGAGACAAGTATTTGAATATTGAAGAGTTTATCAATGTTGTGGCAAATGAGCTCAAAGCAAAGTTAATTACCTAAATCATCCGTAAACTTTGTGTAAGTTTCCATTGGGTCGCTGGACTTTAAAAATTACCCCGTTAATCAATGAACTTTGTAATTCGTAATACCATCCAACTTGGTTTTTAAATTGCTGCTGACGTAGACGCCAAGTGAGAAATAGATTGCCACGTAAGCAATTTCATCCGCCACATTTGCAAATCTGTCAATTTTTTAATTGTCCGTTGAGTGGGTGATGGATGGGAATTACAAAGTTTGGTGATTAGCAGGCTAATTTTTAAGGTTCAACGACCTAGTGAAAACTTTACACAAAGTTCAATAATAATTTAGTTGATTAAACCTCCATAACAACATTGATCTTCTTAGTTGAAAAGTCAAGAGAGGGCAATTTCTAGATGTGTTAAAAGATCATTTATCTTCAACTTTAGATATGCAAAACATATATATAAAAGTAAGAAAAACTATTCTTTCAATAGCCCTGTCTCGTCTATGCAATACGTGTAAATCAAGTGAAATTTAATCAAAAATAGAAATCAGTAGCCAAAAATAATGAAAAGGGAGGAGAAATGTGGTATGTAAAGGTCACAACGAAAAAGAGACTGAAGGGGTGATACAAATTGTCATGCAGGTTGGTATGGGTTGGGAGCTAATGTGAGGTTGATTTTGTGTTTTTTCATTATTAGAACTCGAAGGTTGTATTGTCTTTTTTTTTTAATAAACTTAAGGATTGTTTTGTAGATGCTTTGAAATTGAAGGTTAAAGAGTTGAATGTGAAAGAAACAAAAGTTGTAAACAAAGGTGAAAAAAGTCCTCAAAAGTTGGGAGACTGCATTTGGTAAATCCCACCATGTGTCAATGTGTTCGTAGTAGACTAAACCATCATAGGGACTGTTAACTAAATGGGCTGCCTCACTATACTATTTTGTTGGGACGTTTGTGCTGTTGGGCCGTTAAGTACAACGAGTTGTGGCCTCAATGAATTAATGTTATAAGTCGTACATGTGGCTAATACTCTGCCCTTGGATGCTAACTGTTCATATTACTTGGTTGGTTTGACTTTTAGCTGACGGCATTCCAGAGCCTTTTATTCTCTCTTCGTCTCTCTGAGTGAAGTTTAGGATTTCATGGCTTTTTGTAATTGTAGTCAATCTTAGTGATTTCTTCGATCCTATTCTTTGTGAAGTATGTATATGGTGTATAGATTAGGGGTTGATTTTTTGTGATTACGATTCTGTATTTGAGGTGAGATTAAACTGAAGAAACCTTCAAACATTTGTACTGATTCTTGTTTTATACTTAGTAGATTTAAATCTATATCCTTTGTGGATGCTCAATGGATGATTAGGTCTTTGTGACTGAACATCCTGACCTACATGGTGAAAAATAGTGTGTTCAGTGTTCTTTTATGATTCTGCATATTAGTTTGTGGTTTGTAAACTTCAGTCATGTAGTATTATTGGTTTAGGGCTTTACAAGTGGTATCAGGGCATCATCTCTGTGTTAGGGTGTGATAGGGTTTTTCTATTTTAATTTTCTTGGTATAGATATAAGGTTCTTGGGGGTAGACGAGTAGTTCTTTATGAAAGAAACTGTTTTTTCCTTCTCAGTCGTCTTAACTCACTGTAAATCCTGGTTAACATTGTGTTTGTACCGAGTCTTAGTTATTTTTGCTTTTGACTCGTACTGAGTCTGGTGAGTTGGAGCAACTCATTCCGATTCCTGGTTGAGTCTATGACTCACTGCTGAATTCCATTGAGTCTTGGTGACTCAATGCTTTCTTGCATTTGTTTTGGATCCTTTGATGTGATTCTGGTATTCTCCTCATCCTCTCTTCATTCTGAAACATTGAGGTTTGAAATTTTGGTATCGTTAGCATTGTTAAGTTCTTGAAACTGGTTATTAAGGTAAGCAATTCTCCATTGCTTTCCTCTGAGAATCTGAGTGAGTAGTGGGTTCAAGGGTTGCCACCTTTTAAACCACTTTCAAAACTGTAACTATATTATTCTGAATTGTGATTACTTGATCTGTAAATTACATTGATAAGAATATTATATGTTATAATCTCTACTGCACATAAGTGTGAACTGGAGATATGGAATTGTACTAGAGATTTCAGTCTCGGTGCCAGAAGATGAGAGCTCTTTTACTTTAACAAAGGTGTGCTACAGCTCTTGATGGTTGATAGGCTACAGAGACTAGTGCCTATAGGATGCAGGAATTAGATGACACTGCATGGAGTTCAATTTTCTTGCATCTGTTTGATATTGTGATTAGGAAAGTTGGTGAAACTAACTCTGCTACAACCTTATGGAATAAGTTAGAATCACTTTATCTGACTAAGCCCATGCCTAATCAATGTTATCTTATGAGGCTATTCTATAAATTTTGATTTGATCCCTCATCTGATTTGGAAGATAACATTGACAGATTCACAAAACTGATTCAGGATTTAGAAAATTAGGATGAAAAACTTTCTGATGATCAACAAGTTGTTGCACTTCTAAACTCATTTAGTGATAAATACAAAGATATCAGAACTGTTTTAGAATATAGGGGGCAGGATCTCACTGTTGATATAATAACTTCAGCCCTAAGAAATAAAAAACTTGAGCTGAAAGCTGAATCTGAAGATTCCAAGTATGGGGAAGGGTTGCACATAAATGAGAAATGGAATCCTAATAAGAAGCAACCTAAACACACTTTCACTCATAAGAAAGTTAAATCTCAAAACTTCAGATTCAAAGATAAGAATAAAAGTCATATGAAATCCAAGAATCAGATCAGAAAATGTTACTATTGTGAAAAATCAAGTCATTTAATCAAAGACTATGTCAAGAAAATATCTGATATGAAAGATGAGAATAACTTGAAATGTTCTGCAGCATTTGTCTGTAAGAATGAACCTAACATTCAAGGAGCAGTCCTTGTGAATACCACTGAAAAAGATAAAAAACAATGGGTCCTTTATTCTTGCTGTACTTTCCATATATGTCCCATCAAGGAATGTTTCTCAAAATTTGGTTGAACTTAGTGAAGGGCAGATTCAAATGGGAAATGACATGAGTTGTCAAATAATTGGAAAGATCAAGTTATTGAAGAATAACTACATCCTTGAACTTGAAAATTGCAGATATGTTCCTAAACTTAAAAGGAATTTGATTTTTTTGGGTCAATTAGATAACAAATATAATATCATGATTCATAAAGGTCTTTTAAGACTCAAACAAGGAAGTAAAACTATTATATCCTTTCTAAAATTAAATGGGATCTACACTGTCTTTGCTAATCTTGTGGATCATCACTGTACTACAGCTTTAAATTGGTCACATTTCCGAAAAATGACTTACCATTTTGAATAATGTTTGTTGTTTTGCTAAAGACAAACTCAAAAGGTTAGGCTTTTTTGAAAATTATATTTTTGGAAAACAGAAAAGATTGCCTTTCAAAACTGGGACACACAAATCCACTTCAATTTTGGATTATCTACATGCTGACCTTTGGGGTCCTGCATCTGTAAATACTCTAAGTGGATTTAGGTTCTATTTACTTATAGTTGATGATTTTTCAAGAAAAATATGGACTTTTCTGTTAAAACATAAATCATACACTTTTAAGACTTTTAAACAATGGAAATTTTTGATTGAAAACCAAACCAACAAGAAAATTAAAGCACTAAGGATTGATATATAGTCTTGAGTTTTGTAACTCAGAATTTGATTCATTTTGTAAAAAATCTGGAATCCTAAGACATAGAACTGTAACATACACACCTTAGTTGCTGACAGAATGAATAGATATATTTTAGAAAAAGTGGGATGTATGCTTTTCAGTTCTGGTCTTCCTAAGTTCTTTTGGGGAGAAGCTCTAAAAACTGCAACTTATCTTATAAATAGAAGTCCTTCTAGAGCCATTGATTTTCAAGTTCCTGAAAAATTATGGTCTGGAAAAATGCCTAACTATAGTAGGCTAAAAGTTTTTTGTTGTACTTCTTGTTCACATCAAAGTAAACGTAAGCTTGAACCTAAGTTCCCTAAAATGTGTTTTTCTGGGATATGGAGAGGATGTTAAAGGGTATAGATTGTGGGTCAAATGCCAAAATGGTTACAAGGTGATTGTTAATAGAAATGTCATTTTTAATGAAGATAACATGCCTTGTAATAAATCATCTAATCTCAAAGCTCCTGAAACTACATATGTCAAGGAAACTGTCCTAGAAAATCAATCTGAAAATGCTGTTAATCAAGACGATTTTATTGAGGCGGAGTCTACTCAAACTTATCTTCATCCCGATCCAACTGAATCTAAAAATGAGATTGAATCTTCTGAAAATGCTCTTATCAGCTAACCGAAAATAGAGAAATGAGAGTTATAAGACCTTCAACCGGATTCAATAATGATGAATTGGTTACCTTACTTTCTTTTCTTGACTCTATGAATTCAGAACAACCTTTTAATGATGCTATAAACTGTTCTGATTCTAAATTCTAGAAAGAGGCTATGAATGAAGAAATGGATTCCCTTATTAAAAATGGAACATGGATTTAGGTTGATAGACCTAAAAATAAAAGGTAGTTGATTGTAAGTAGATTTATATGATAAAACAAGGAGATTCTAATTCTAAAAATAAGAGGTACAAAGCCAGATTAGTTGCTAAGGGGTTTACTCAAAAAGAAGAAGTTGACTATAATGATATTTTTTCACATGTGGCTAAGTATACTTCTATCAAAATTTTGTTAGCTCTTACTACTCATTTTAATTGGGGATTGGATCAACTTGATGTTAAGAAAGTTTTTCTAAATGGATACTTGAATGAGATTATATGAATCAACCTTTAGGATTTGAAGTAAAATCCAAATCTGAAAAGGTGTGTTTGCTGAAAAATCTTTGTATGGGATGAAACAAGCCCCCTAATACCTTTGTTCAGAAATTGGGCTTTGTAAGAAACAATTTTGATTCATGTTTTTTCTTCAAAGGGTCAGGTGGACCTGGATCCATTTATTTGCTCCTATATGTGGATGATGTGTTATTTGCTTGTCATGATAGATCTGAAATTGATTTTATTATGTCTAAATTGAAATCTAAATTTGAAATGAAAGATTTGGGACAAGTTAAAAGAATACTTGGAATGTAAATAGAAAGGATAGAGATAATTGCATCTTGTTGTTGAAACAAAGTTCTTATGTTGAAACAAAACATTCTTTCTTTGTCTATCCATTTTCTTTTTTTCTCTCTGAGTGAGGTTTAGGGTTTCATGGTTCCTTGTAATCATAATCGATCTTAGTGATTTCTTCAATCTTATTCTTTGTGAAGTCTGTATATGGTGTATAGATTAGGGGTTGATTTTCTGTGATTATGGTTCTGTATTTGAAGCGAGATCAAACTGAAGAAACCTTTGGTTTCTTCAAATATTTGTACTGATTCTTGTTCTAGGTTTCTTCAAATATTTGTACTGATTCTTGTTCTATACTTAGTGGATCTAAAGCTATATCCTTTGTAGATGCTTAAGGGCTAATTAGGTCTTTGTTACTGAACATCCGGACCTCACGGGGTGAAAAATCATGTGTTCAATGTTCTTTTATGATTCTGCATATTATTCAGTGGTTTGTGAACTTCGATCCTTTAGTGTTGTTGGTTTAAGGCCTTACAGGGTCAAAGCTCGCGGGAAACATCCTGGAAACTGCAGTCTAACACATCCCCTCTGTTCCATCTTCGCTCATTTATGGTACACAAAATATTTCATCTTGGCATAGAATGTGGAAAGAGAAACTAAAGCCCTTGTTTGAGCCCATTTTATCTATTAGATTTTTAGTGTGGCGATTCTGTAGACAAAATGACTAATTTGTAACGTGTTGTAAAATTCAAGGACCTAGGGTACAATTTGTACAAATTGGGTTATGAGATCTAGGGTTCGAGCATGAAAGGAAGAGAGATATCCTGCCTTTCCGCTAGCTTCTTGCCTAGTTGGCACTCGAGAGACAAAAACAGAATGTCGTCGCCTGTCTGTCACCGAGCTCTCGCTCAAGCGACAATACGTCGCTCGTCTGTCGCCCGCTCCTTGCTCGAGCGACAAGTCTATTCGGAAAACTCTAATTTGTTGTTTTGAAGTATTTTTTCCAGCTCATTCACCCTAATTACCCTCTCCTATAAATACCCAAGCCTATGCATGAATTTTGGTGTGGTTCTTCATTGTGCATCTTCTCTATAACATATTCAAGAGCCTATTCATACATTGATTTCATCCTTTCACTCTTGATTTTATACAACCACATATTTGAAAAAAATATCGAACATATTGAATCTGAAACACCACATATTTCCTATTGGTCATAGGAATGTACTCTCTTAGTTGAACTTCAAAGGCTATTGGAGGTTGAGAGAGGTTGAACTACAAGTGTAGGAAAAGTACAAAGCCTTAGAATATGTTCTTGGAATTCCACTTAGAAGAGACAATTGCAGAAGATCTTGGAGCAGAACTTGGAGTTAGCAAGAAATAGATCGAGAAGTCTAGTGGGGAGGCTAGATAGCATTTGAATGTAACTCACTCCGTATTGTCTATAGTGTAAGTAACTGACTTGGTCCCAGAGTTTTTACCCAGTTGGATTTTTCGTCATCAATATTGTGTTATTTACTATTTTCCTTATTGCTGCGGCAATTCAACATAAAATAATTGGACTTTTATGCTTTATCATCTAGAAACAATTAAAGTGACTTGTTGCTTTTGATTGATTAATTCCGTACATAGGGTCTAAACTAAAAATGATTTAGTAACAACCATTGGTAACTTAAAAATCGTTAAGTTGGTAATCTGTGAACTGTTAAGTGGTATCCAGTGTGACACCCAATTTATTTTTCAATTGGTATCAGAGCCGAAATTCATTCCGTGACCCATATTATCTAGATGAGTAATTCATTATCCGTCCTGTCATATTTTGATGACAGTAATTATGCCTACTGGAATGTTAGGATGAAAGCTTTTTTAAAATCTATGGACGAGCGTATCTAGCTTAGTGTTGTGAATGGTTGGGCTGCACCTAGTTCTACGATTAATAATGACGTAATCCTCATTCGTATTGCTAATTAGACTAGAGTGAAATTAGATGAGTGTAACTGGAATAACAAAGCCTTATATGCCCTATTTATGGCAGTATCCCCAGAAGAGTTTAGGCGAGTGTCTATGTGTGAGGTAAACGAAGAGGTTTGGGATACTCTACAGACCGCACACAAGGGAACTCAGGCTTTTAAGAACTTTAAGTTGTAGATGCTGACCATTAGGTTTGAAGAGATTAAAATGAAAGAGAATGAATGAGACCTTTGATGAATTCTATGCGAGCTTAAATAACATAGTAAATTCTAGTTTTAACCTAAGTAAGAGAGTCCCAGAGCTTAAGATAGTTAGAAAAATTCTTAGATCCCTATCAGGAAGGTTTAGACCTAAAGTCATGGCAATAGAGAAGAGTAATGACTTAGATTTCATTAAGATTGAGTAGTTGGTTGGATCTCTCCAGACTTACGAACTTACATTAGGTAAACCTAAGATTGAGAAGTTAATTGTCTTCACACCATTAGAGATGAAGATTCTGACTCTACCCATTCAGATTCTCCTAACGAAGAGGAGTTAGCATACTTTGCTAAAAAAATTTCAAAAAATGCTTACGAATAAAAAGAAACCTAAAGAGAGACAACTAGACGATTCTAGTAAGTCTAGAAAGCAATCTCAATCTGTTAGATGTCATAACTGTAGAGCTTTCGGCCACGTTAGGAGTGGGTGCCCTAGCAGTAGGAGAAATTTGGATAAGACTATGAATGCTACTCTTACTGATTACGAGTCAAACTCAGAATGCTACTCTTACTGATTACGAGTCTAACTCAAACAATCAATTCGTGAGAAAAGTGGAAAATATATTATCTTTACTACGAAAATTAAGAATGGACCTGATAAGGGGAGTAAGAAGGCTGAGAGCATAAGTAGTAGTAAGAATTCAGAAGAAGTTGATAGTGGGGGAGATATTCATGAGGCTTATGATAGAATTTATGAGGAGAGCATTAAGATTATAACAAGAATAAAGCATTAAGTACGAGAGTTAAGGAACTTGAGTCGGAAAACGAGAAACTCATAGCGTACATTCAAGAATCTACCTCTACCCTGAGTGAGGTGAAACCATGAATGCATCATGAAATACGCAGGTTAGAAATCTCACTAGTGAGCTTGAAAAGACCTCTAGGAGAGTTAATGAGCTGATAGTTGGAAAAGAAACCTCATTAGCTGATAGTTGAAAAAGAAACCTTAGAAATTCAGGTTAAAAATCTTTTGAGCGACCTAGAGCATTCCAAATCTCAACTTCTTGCATTTTCTAGTAGTTCTACAAAGCTAGATAACATTCTAGGAATTGGTCAGTCTATTTGTAATAAGGGAGGTCTATGATATAATAAAGATGATCATAATGTTGTTAGTATGTCCAAGACCTCATTTGTCCCTAGTACAGATCGGTTTAAACATGTGCCTAACCCTGAACCTAAGAATAAGGGATATGTAGGACAGAGGCCTATTAGACAACGTAGGACTCGCCAATCTAGGAATAGATATCAAGATCTCATACCTTTGGTCCTAGGTTTATCCTTACTTATTTTTATTGCGGTGAGTCAGGACACATAAAGCCTATGTGTTGTCATTTCCTGAATAGAAATAGAAATCGAAACTTAAATAGAAATGAGAATCAGGATTACGTTAGTCAGACTGATTTCCTTACTAATCAGGTAAGTAAATTGACCAAGTTAATGACACAAATGACCGGAAATATTCCTGTCACTAGGCAAGTATGGGTGAAGAAAAGTGATCCGAAAATTTTTGCAATAGATTACAGTGATCTTAAAGGTAAGAGTATTTGCATACCTAACTAATTATGTATTTTTTTATGTATGCTCGCGTTTTATCATTATGTGACATTGATTTATGCATGCATAATATTTTTTTATTTATTTTCTAGGAAGAAAACGTATGCATATTTTTATTTTTATTTTTTGTGTGTTTGATATTTTTGTGTGTGCTTGATGCATTCATACCTTAAAATAAAAATAACAAAAAAATGTAAATCTGAAAAATTAAAAATGCGGGAAATTGTTTTTACAACATAATATATAATATAGTTGAATTTGTTTGTTGTGATCAAGCATAGTTTAATCAATGAGCTGTAACATAATTTTTATTGTTGGATTTGGTTATTATAGAGTACTTAGTATATGTATCTTCATGTTCCATCTGTACTGCACATACTATGATATTGTTAGTGGACTCAACCGCGTGTATGAGATTTGTGGTAAGGTGACTTTGAACATGAACTGTTCTTATTTATTAGACATAAACTCAAATTTATTCCAGCAATAAAAAGCTCAATATCTTATATTCTTTTTCGGAGTTTATTTGAGTTGAGCAATTAAGCCTGTGGAGGTTTCTCATAACCTGGTGCTTATGATCAACTGACTTAAGTTAATCGTCATAAAGCTCCCTACATGTGTCATTTAAGTCGCTTAATAGAGAAGAGCCTGCACTTAAGATGTAAAAAATAATTATGAGTTTAAAATATTGAAAGATGTGAAAATAAAATATACTCAAAGTAAGGGGAGAAAAGAAAATATCAATACAAAATGATCTTTTACTTAAGTGTCCTAATACGCTTTATAGGGTTTGACTTTCATAAATAGATGAATATACTTATTGGCGGTGATATTTAGCATGTCCTTTTTCACAAAATAAAGGGTTGGAGTCCTACTTACAAAAATATTACTGACACTTCACACACATGGATCACTTATATAATTTACTACATGTTAACTTGAATTAAGTATGTGGGAAGGTTTATTGTACATTGATTATATTTGTGCGTGCTAACAACTGCATTTTTGAGTTATTATTTGTTAATGTTAAAAGTTTTTAATTATCAATCTCTTCGTTATTCGTCACAAAAAAGGGGAGAGTGAAGTAGTAAAAGGTAAAAGTTTTGAATTTTTGATTGGGAAATTTTTTGAGGGTGGGAGAATTTTAAATTTTTTTAAGGTGAAGTAGATGGATAAGGTAGATTTATTTATTGCATTGCATTCTATATCTATCTAGTTGTTTGAGTTTTTGATTTTTTGTTATGCTAATATTTTTGTTGGTGTTTGGATAAACATTCTAGTTAGTGTTGGTATAATATGTTCAATAATTTTATTATTTCTTGTATCACGTGCTTTTACATTGGATATTTGAGTTGTGAATTTCAAGAAACAAGTTTAATAAGAAATGCAAGAGCCATCAATTTGATGAAATTTGTGTAGTTTAGATTTTGTATTTAGTTTTCCTTGACTTATTATATAGTTTTGTCACAGAATGTCAAATGATGAGTTTGTTAGTTTTTTAGTGTTTGCGATTCTGTGTACAAAAGAACTAATTTTTAATGTGTTGTAAAAGTCAAGGACCTAAGGTGCAATTTGTACAAATTGGATTACAAGGTCTAGGGTTCGAGCATAAAAATTAGAGAAACACGGCCCCGCATTTTCGCTACCTTCTCGCCCAGATGATGTTCGAGCGACAAAAACAGAATGCTTGTCACCTGCTCATCGTCGAGCTCTCGCTCGAGCGATAGTACGTCGCTCGCTTGTCGCCAACTTGTAGCTCGAGCAACAAGTCGATTCAAAAAAATCATAATTTGCTATTTTGAAGTATTTTTCTGGGCCATTCAATCTAATTACCCTCTCCTATAAATACCAAATCCTATGTACGAATTTTGGTGTGGTTGATCATTGCGCCTCTTCTCTATAACATATTCAAGAGCCTATTCATACATTGATTTTATCATTTTACTATTAATTTTATACAACCACACATTTGGGAAAAATATCGAACCCATTGAATTCGAAACACCACCTACTTCCTATTGGTCATAGGAAGGTACTCTCTCAGTTGAACTTCAGAGGCTGTTGAAGGTTGAGTAACGTTGGACTACAAGCATAGGAAGAGCATAAGGCCTTAGAGCAGGTTCTTGGAATTCCACTTGAAATAGACTATTGCAGAAGATTTTGTAGCAAGTCTTGGAGCAGACCTTGGAGTTAGCAGGAAATAGATTAGGAAATCTAGTGGAGTTGGTTAAATATCATCTAATTGTAACTCATTTCGTATTGTCTATAGTGGAAGTAACTGGCTTGGTCACAAAGTTTTTACCCATTTGGTTTTCTTTGTCATCAATATTGTGTTATTTACTGCTTTCCTTATTACTGCTACAATTCAACATAGGATAATTGGACTTATATGCTTAATTATCTAGAAACAATTAGAAGTAACTTGTTGCTTTTGATTAATTAATTTTGCACATAGGGTCAAAACTAAAAATGGTTTAGTAACAACCATTTGGTAACTTAAAAACTGTTAAGTTAGTAATCCGTGAACTGTTAAGTGGTATCCAGTATGACACCCGATTTATTTTTCATTATCAAAAATTCATTTTTTTTTAAAAACTCATTTTCAACCACACATTTTTCAATAAAATAATATTATATGTAAATCGAAATTTTTTTCTTCATTTTTAACCACACATTCTCCAAAAATCACAATTCTAAAATATATTTTTTCTATCAAAATGGAGCTCAAACAAAGGAAATTCAACTTGAAAGATCAATTAAAACCATATTTTTGAAAAAGAACTAGGAAATAGAAACTTGTTGAAGCATTAATAAAAATTATTGATTTTCTTTTATAAATTCAATATTTTACTTTAAAAACCATTTAATATTGACTAAAACAAAAAAATACCATAATCAAATCTATTTTAACTGAAATTTTAATGTATACGTTATGTCATTTAAAAAAATTATTCATAATGAATAAATACTCAAAAAAAAAAAAAATCATCGATAGCATCAGGGACGGCGGACTGTAAAATTGTCAGGCTTAAGGTTAAAATTTAGCTTGTGTTTTTTTTTTTTTTTTAAGTCTAATTTAAGGGAGAAAATTTATAAATATAATATTTTAAGTACGAAATTTCACTTTTTAAAAACTTTAAAAAAAAGTTCAAAAAGCGGGTGATAAATCAGATATATAAGAGTGGTGCTACGTGTACACACAATTTTTTACACAATGTTTTACACCCCCCTCACATGGAGGGGGGCCCACGATTATTTTATTATGTGTGGGCCCCCCTCCATGTGAGGGGGGTGTAAAACATTGTGTAAAAAATTGTGTACACATAGCTTTATTCGATATATAAATACACACACCATTTTGAACTACTGAGCACCATCCTTTATTGGCAGTTAAGTGAATATGAAAATATTAATATATTACACTAATGAAATAAAAACCAGTCAAAATTACCCACCGATAAATCAAAATATGAAAAAGTTTAAATCTCTTTCCGATTCACCACTCCCCTCTTCACGTCTTCTTACCATCTCTTCGCATCGTCCTCTCCTCACTATCCAGCCAAAATTACTGAATTGAGTAGCTTGTAGGTCACCCATAACAGGGAAAGGGATGGCAGAGTTAGGGTTTTGTGGGGGCAACGTGTTTGTTTTCCATTTAGAGAAAATATTTTGGGCTTGATAGTTTAAAATCGCTTTTGAAAAGTGTGATTTGCTGACTTGGCCATAGTTAACTATAAAATTTGACCATCTTGCAATTTCATAAGCAAGGTGTGAATTTTCGTCTGGTAGGAGTAGCGACATTGGGCTGAGTGATTAATACGGAGAAAAGTTGAGTGGCCAATTGAATACATTTTAAAGTATAGTTATTAAATGGTAATCGGGGCTAAACTTGAGTGACCATTCATATAATTAACCCACGGATGAACTCTTAAGGGCCTCGACCTGAATCAATAGACCATAGCCAAACTTTTAGGGTGCGTTTGGTTTACTATTTTCAAGTTGTTTTTAGTTTTCTGTTTTTCAAAATACTGAAAATTGTTTGATCTATTATTTGCGTTTCTTGAAAACAATGTTAAGTTTATAACATAAAACTCAAAATGCATTTTTGTCATTTTGAATGTTTTAGTAAAAATTCGGAAAACACTCAAGTAAGAAATTTTTTTCTTGCAATAGCGTTGTCTTGTCTATGTTATACGTGTATGTCAAGTGAATTTAATCAAAAATAGAAATCAGTAGCCAAAAATAATGCAAAGGGATTTACAAGGAGAATTGAGGTATGTAAAAGTCACAATGAACGAGAGACTGCTTAGATTGGATGGGTGATACGATTCGTCATGCCAGTTGGTAGGGGTTGAGAGCTAATGTGTGGTTAAATTTGTGTTTTTTCATTATTTGAACTCGAATTTTATATTGTCTTTTTGATAAACTTAAGGATTGTTTTATAGATACTTTGAAAATTGAAGGTTAAATAGTTGAATATGAAAGAAACAAAAGTCGTGAACAAAGTTGCAAAAACTTCTCAAAAAGTTGGGCACAACCATCTTAGGGACACGGCCCGCGGGAAACATCCTAGAAACTGCAGTGTAACACTGACCCCTCTATTTTCACCAACTTTATGGAACACGAGATATTTCATCTAGGCTTAGAATGGACGGAAACGGAAACTGTTAACTCTAAATTCAACTTGACAAGATCCATAAAAACCACATTTTTGAAAAGAATAATGTTACTTAGCACTGGTGGTGATAGAACATCAATTTATGTGTAAGTACGTGATATGTCATGATAAATAAATTATAAATTTGTATATTTAATTGAATCTATAATTTAATGATATAAGTGATGTCATATAAATTGGTGTTAAATACCATCAGTGTTAAATAACATTATTTTTTTAAAAAAAGTATGAAATAGAAACGTGTCGAAACATTAATAAAAATTATTGATTTACTTTATAAATTCATTATTTTACTTTAAAAACCCATTTAATATTAACTAAAACATAAAAATACCACAATCAAATCTATTTTAACATGTACATTAAGTCATTTTAAAATATTTTTCATAATGAGTAAATACTCAAAAAAAAACAAATTCATTAATAGCATCAGGGAAGGTGGACTGTAAAATTGTTAGACTTGAGGTTAAAATTTAGCTTGTTTAATTTTATTTTATTTTGAAAGTCTAATTTAAGGGAGAAAATTCACAAATACAACATTTTAAGAACACAATTTCACTTTTAAAAAACATAAAAACTTCAGAAAGCACGTGATAAATCTCTCTCTCTCTCTCTCACACACACACACACAATTATGATCTACTGAGCACCATTCTTAGTTAACTATAAAATTTGACCGTGTTGGAATTTCGTAAGCCACGTATGAATTTTTGTCTGATTGAATTAGCAACTTTGAGCTGAGTGGTGGATGAATAACACGGATAAAAGTTGAGTGACCAATGACACGCCACTCCCCTGCTGCGCCCCGCCCCGTCTTAGATGAGGGCGGAGTGGGACGCGGGCCTGTCCCCTTTTTTTCAAGTTAAAATAACTACATCAATATCCAAAATAAGCACTCGAAACAAAAAAATGTCCAAAACATTTTTTTTAATTCTTCACGAAACGGGGCACCAACCTGTTCGGGGCGAATTTTTTTGCCCCATTCATGGTGGGGCCCCTCAGGAGAGCGGGAAAAATTGTCATCTCTTTTTTATGACTTGTTCATTGCATATTCTTATGTTTTTGAGTTTTTCTTCCTTTTTTGGTCACATAGTCTAGTTATGTCCCATTTGATGACGTGGCCCTCTATTCCTAATGTCTATCCCCCTTCTTTCCTTTTTTTTTCTTTTCTTCTTTTTAAATGTGTGCTTTAAAAATATGAAAAAAATTCGAATTACGTGTAAAATTATCTTACGATAGAATGTAAGGTTTAAAATGAATTTTAAAGATTAAGGTCATATTTGATCCACATTATTTTTTCATTCTCATTCTTTTATTTATTTTCAATGACTAATTTTTCAATAAAATAATATTTTTTATCACATCAATAACTTTTTCTTTTTTTACTACATATTCCTCATCATATCAACAGTAAAAATACATCTTACATTCTTACCTTTAAAATGTGCACCAAACAAGAGCTAATGATATTTATTACCATAATGATTGAACATCGATAAGGTGTCAACCAATTTTCCCGCACTTTTTTTTCTCTCCTCTTCCCCTCTCTCTTGTAAAAATTAAACAACACAACCTCATTATTTTATGTAAATTATCGTATCAAGGATATTCTATGGTCATAATAAATAGTATTATTCTTATTAAAAAATGAGTTTTTTAAAACAACGATTTGTCATACGTGGGCCAAACACACACACTCCGACGACGACGACGTTTTTATTACCTTCGATCACTCATCCTCCAGCAACCATCTTTGTCCAACTCCGCTGACCCTCTCTTTTTAGTCCATTTCAGGTAAAGTGCTCCGTCTTCTGTAAACGACGCCATTTTAACTTCTCTTTCACCCGAGAAATTAATGTGGGGTACGGTGTCGTTTTGATATAGTTTTTGATTTTTTTTTGTTTTGTGTAGGTGGTGGAAGGAGGCTAGAGTTTGATTGCAGCGGTGGTGCTGGGGGAGTAAGTGGCTGCGTTGTTTTGTATAATGGGACCGCACGATTGACTGGTGCTGGCGAGGATGAGAAAGAGGGTATGGCGGTGGGGCATAGGCATTCCTGAATTCTGGTGAATATGAGGAGAGAGGAAGGGATATTAGTGAAGAAGAAAGTGCTTCAAGTGAGGGGGATTTTGCACTGGTGTCGGAGTGGATGTTCTTGACAGCTCTCAAATGGTGAGCGCTAGTTATCATTCAAGTTTGTCGATTTCAAACTTTTTGCGCTTGTGTAGTTATGTAGCGAACTAGATTAGTTACTTCTTGTGCAATTATTTTTTGTTAGTTTAATAGTTGGAAAAAGTGATAGATTAGTTATCAAGTTATAAACTTTACTTTTTAACATTTTATTGTAGATAGTTAACCTTGTTGGTCATTGCAGCACCTGTAGCATCTTCTCTTTTATGCAATTGATGGAATAGTTGAAACAACCCAATCTTGGTCACATTATGGTTAAATGTTAAAGTCTGAAAATGTCTACTGTCGAGCACATCTATTGAGCTCATGAAAATTTAAATGCTTGTAAGTTGTCAAGTTGTTTGTGGCTCTAACACCAAGAACCAAGTTTTGGCAATTCTTACCATGCCTGAACAACCAAAACTCCACTTCACAACTTGATTAGAACTTATTTACAATCCTATTGCTATAGAAGTTAAACTACTGAAAAAAAATTGTATTAGCAAGAAGTTATTGGGAAAGAATGTTTTTTTTTCTTTCTTTTTTTTCCCTAGTTCTTCTTTAATAAGATACTTCTGGTAGACTGAATCTGTGGGAAATGAAATTCAAACTGAAAATATTACTTTCATAGCTGTATTTTCGTCAAAGTTAACTCTTTTCCTGTATGTATTATTGCTTACACAGACTTGCTTCACCTGCCATTGTTCAACTACATTACACAAATCACTGAAAAATGAAGATTGCTGCCTTAGTTCCATTCCACCTTTGGTTATGTTCCCTATACTGTTTTCTAAATTATGAGCACATCCAATAAAGACCCTGCCATTTCCTGAGTCAGTCATTAGAGAACTGAACAAGGTTCCTTGCAATTGTGGATGCTGCATTTGTGGAACCCATGACCTGATATTTGATTTACTCTTCATTGTAGGCATAATTAAATGATGGATGTGGAAAGTTTTTTTTTTACCTGAAGAAGATAGCATGCACGACTTGTTCTCTTTGCAGATCAGACTTTCGTGTGTGTGGGAAACAAATTCATTTGATATAAAGATTAGCCATAAGGCTCATTACGAATTGCTGCCCTTTTTGCCTTTATTATCCTAAACATTAGCTATGGTTTGAATCTTTTGATTTATTGATCATGGATGCTGTTATTCAGAGTTGGTAAAAGTAACTCTTCTATAAAGCAACTAATACTTGACTTAAATTCTGTGTGCATTTGATTTTTGAAATGCTGGGTTTCAAACTACAATATATGCAAAATTCAGAAGGTAGCCTAATAGGGAAGAGAAGTTACTAAATTTTGAATACATGCACACATAATAAAGTTAGATATCCAATGATTTCCATTCTTTTTGTAGAAGATATGGCTTGAAGAGTAAAACGTGTATGTTTATCTTTGGTTGTGCAGGGGCATATAAAAGGTGAAGAGTTGGTAGGACGGGCCCTATACTTTGTTATATATATTATAAAGAGACTTTATTAGTGACAGTTACTGACTTTATTACTTTGTTATATATATTATAAAAGAGACTTTATTAGTGACAGTTACTGACTTGCTGTTATGTATGTAACTTATAAAGATTGCATGCGGGTATCTCCTTTACTGGAAAAAAGCTGTTTACTTCAATTGTTTATATACTCATTAAAAATGTTATATTTGCAATTTCTGCCTTGCATTGGATGGCATCTATGTAATAGTTTTATTTATCTTAGTTATCAAGTCAGGATACAACAGCTCGTTTTTGGTAGAATTCACAACTGACTGAAAAGGTAAATGCAAAATTCAGTGCTCTAGAAGTTGGCACTGACGTAGTGTAAAATAAAACAATGGAAAAAAAAATCATTCAGCCTAATCTTCAGCTTTTACTTTCATCTTGTTCATTTGAGCATAGCTGGATAAGACTTCTGTTACACAAACAAACTCATAAAACCTTTATGGAAAAAGAAAAGCTGGAGTATTGACCGGTTATGATGGAAAGAAAAAAGATGGTTTTACAATTTTATTCAGCAGAATGCCACTTGTTCATATAACAGCTAGGTATAAGCTACTTGATAGAGTGTCTATGAGGTTAAATAGTTGGTATGAGATGATTGTTGGCTTTTTAAGAGTTTCTTTTATCGATGATCTGACACGCTCTGTATGCATTCCGAAGGATAGTTTGGAGCTTTCAACACAACCTACAATATATTTTGTACCGAGCCTCTCTTGGTGAGCTAGTGATTCATTACTAGTGTTTTATCATTGATTCTTTTCCTTGAAGATTGACTGATCAGTCTTGATATTTGACAGCTAATCTGGGACTTCACAGAGCAGACAAAAACAGTTATTCACGAACAAGAGAAAGTTATTTTGGGATTCAGATATGTGTGGAAGTTTGAAAACCTGTGATAAACATAAAGCTTACCTAATCTTTATGGAAAGACAGATGTTACATAAATTTTATCTTATTTGGTTAAAATAAATGTTTCGTTTGAGTCAAGGTCAAATAAGGATTTGTAAAAAAAGAACAGAATAGGAAAAATAATTTGTTTTAGAACTATGAATTATGTGTATTACTGTTGTACATTTGCAATAGAGCAGAAATAATGTCTGGGATGTATGTATTAAAAGCACATGTTATACTGGGGTCTGGTAAGCATCTGTTTGCACCATAAAACACGATGCTTGCGAAGTACTAGCTATTTTCTGTTTTTCTTAGTTACGGCTTTTGTAGATGGTTGTATAAGTTTCTGGAAATTGATATGTTTTATTGCTTCATTTCTTCTCTAATTTCATGCACGAGTACACCACAGTCTGTTTCTGTCTATGCAATTGACCTGTGCTTTTCTCTATGCGATGATGTATTATAATCAGCCTTTGGACTTATGTGCTTTTAACCCAAAACGTTCGTGTTTATGGCCTAGGAAATCTGACTATGCACTTTTGGTTTCTGTCTTTTTGAAAATGAATTATTTATTGATGTTCTGGTTTAGTCTTGCTAACACCTCTGCAATTACTCAGTTTTCTAATTTTGGTTGGAATACTTTTAGGATGGATTTCTATAATCGATATTCTCATTTTGATTAACTTATGGGACATTTTAAGCAGATTGTTTTGGAGTTGCAAGTCTATGGTTTCTCTTATTCTATTAAGGCTAGAGAAAAGGGGAAAGAGGATATGATGGTGGAACAGTCCATGATTGATGTTCCCTTTCAGTTTCAGCGGTTCAGTTAAGATGATGAATGGGAGTGTGGATGAAGTTAGTTTATAGAAATGAGCTATCTTCACCACTTTGTAGAGGCTTTGGCAGCACTTCGACTTTGGGTTTGACTGGATTGTATAATCTTGGAAACGCTTGTTTTATGAACAGTGCTATCCAATGCTTGGTGCATACTCCCGAGCTTGTTGATTATTTCCTGGGAGACTTCAGAAAGATCTAAGGGTTCGTTTGATTGCAAAGGTGGAAAGTGAGTGGAAATAAAATGAATTTTAGGAAAAGTAATTGCCTAAAAATTGTTTTCTAGAGAATTGTTAAGTAAGTGTGTTTGATTGGTATAATTTTTCACCCGAAAATTTTTTAAATGTTGTGTACGTTTGGCCTTCGTTTGCATCAAAATTGTCCATTAAAGTGATAATTTTTTCTACACATGGTTATGAAATTTGTTTTCATTGCAAAATAAAAAAGAAAAAAGAAAAAAAAGAAAAAGACAGACAGAACTTAGAATTCATATTCCCACCTAAAAGGTGGGAAAATCATTTCCTGGCACGCAAGGCTTCTGGTGCGTAGAGGGAAAATTAAAGTGACATTTTTCATGCCAAATTATGGTCATCAAACACTACTAAAGATGGAAAATCTATGGAATTTGTATGCTATCAATCAGGCCATAAGCTTTGAAAATTTAGAAATATATATTTGTTTTACATTTAGACCATGATTAACCCTATTGAAAATGGAGTCATGATGTACACACAGTAACTTGAGACTTGGTAATTGAAACAGTAAATTTGGAGACAGGTTCTCTACTGAGCTCCTCAGATGTAGGGTCTTTTACCCTTAGGACAGCTATTAACGAGTGATATGCTTATCTTAATATGAAATTTAGACCTAAACTGTCTTCGGAGCCAATGAAGTATATAACAAGACGCACGATAACGTGAAGTATGAAGTGGGCACGTAAGATATATCATTGTCTATCTTCATTCTTTAGCTTCTAGTTACGAAGCTTGTTAAGTTTTTACATTTAGAGCCTGTTTGGTACAGATATTCATTTTCTACAGTAAATCAATTTTCATTTTCAACCTCACATTCTTTGATAAAATAATATTTTCCATTACATTAATACTTTTTTCTTCTTTTTCAACCAAACATTTCCCATCTTATCACTATTTAAAAATCAATTTTTCTCCCAAAAATCCCTACCAAACACACTCTTAGACTTTCATTAATCAGGTATCAGGTCCCACATCCGCCTCTATAGTTTGTATTTTGTTTTCCTTTTTAGTATCAATAAAATACTCTACCTTTGTGTGGATACATAATTGAACGTACGATGAAGCGAAGCATGAAGTAGCTCCCCTCCCCTTTCTTATACGTCAAGAAGTCACATTTTATTATATTGTCAAATTCTGAGCGTCCAATGTATTTATAAAGTTTAATTACGAGAACTTGCTAATGAAATGCTATTATTGGTCACATAATTGTAAGGAATTTTCTGTACTTATCCTCATAAATAAATGTCAAATACTCGTGCGGTGTGGTTGAATAGATACTAAGTAGGGTTTTGTGGAGATAAAAACAAACAAATAATCAGTTCAATAATGCATATAAATTATAATCATTGTGTGGGAGGGGTGGGGGGGGGGGGGGTGAAGTATTTTTAGACTTGAATTTGGCCCTTCTCTTGTGCAATCAATAATTTGTCAAACGACAAAGATGGGTCCATTCCCATTAATTAAGGTATGTTTAAAATTAGGAAATATATAATATAATTGCATTCAGAAAAAGAGTTCACTATAAGTCCTCAACGTATTTCCTCCATTACAAGTTAGTCTTCAACCTCCCAAAATTAAAAAAAAAAAAAAGAGCAACCCTATCATTTTAGTAGCACATTCGACAGTTTCTAATGGTTAAAATAACCTAAATATTTGTTAAATTGTCACTTGACTGTCACGTGTCTAACTTTATAATGTTGAGTTTTACTTCTCAACGAGGACCTATGACTAGAGATTTAAAGCAATACATGTTTTCATGAGAATCGCGTGATGATTTAACGAATATTAGATTGTTATTTTTGTCATTTGAGAATGACTATTAAACTATATGAAATGTTAAGAATTAACTTATTACTAAGAGCGTAATGTTAAGTGTTCGTACAAAATTCGCAAGCGTACGAGATCGTTGACAAATAATAGATTTAATGAGTTAAAAGTTATCGTCCCACGAAAAATAAATTCAATTGAAATTTACTAATTTTTTATGGAATTCGAATTATTTAAACAAAAGAGGTTTGATTTTTATGATTATTCTAAATTAATTTAAGAAAGCTATAAAAGTTTGGTTTTTATCGAATTATGGATAATTGTATTGGATTTCGAATCCGCCTATTTCTGTCTATTTCAATTTTTTATTTGTATCTAGTTTTGTTTATACATTTTTGACAATTGATACAACTAATATATTTAACTTTTTTTAAAAGATAAATTAAGTCTATCCTAATCACAACTCGAATCTATTCATAATTCAAATTCAAATGAATAGAATGCATTAAATTTTAGATTATTTATATGATTGCAGAGGTGATAAATATTATTCCCAACATATCTTGCACATATGTTAATTTTGCAGCGTTCTAAATTTATTGTGGTTCTTCCAACACTACGACTAGCAACTAATTATCTAATTAGTAGCCAATTAATTAAATAATGCAATGGGTACGCAAAATTAATGAAGAAACATAAAAAAATAAAGTAAATTACTAGTCTCGAATTAGAAAAAAAAATGTGGCTCATCTTCATCCGATACAAAAACGGATCTAGCCTACCATATTAATATATAAATTATAAGAAAAATAATAGAAAAACATCATCAGGATCATGAAATAATTCAAATGATGTTGATCTTCAAGTACAAGGTTGAATTCTTCAAAATTTTGATATAATTGACATTTAATTCCTTGATAGGGTTTGTTCTCATCTCTCAAAATATAGCAATTTGTCCTTGTTCTTGATGAATTTGATAATAGTTATGTGTATGAAGAGGCAAGTGCTGGTTTTTGAATGTGTAGCCCATGTTTCGCATTTATAAGAGTCTAGAAATAGGCAAAAATCGTGTCGAATTTGGGTTGCAAAAGAGTTTGAATAGCAAAAGGAAACTACTAATTCATCTGAGGAAATATCCCGTGTGCACGGGCATAATCACTCGCGCACGCCTTGAGCAGTTTTGTTCTCGGTAAATAATATTAAGTTTGTGCGTGCACGTGCATGTTTGTGTCGTTTCGTCTCTACACAGCTTTCAGTATTTTGGTCATAACTTTCTTTTCCGATATCCGATTGAAATTATTCAAAGTGCATTGAAAAGATAATTCAAAGTGTTACAATTCTTATATAATACAATTTTTCCACTTCTAACGTTTTCTATCCAAAAAATGGGTCTCAAATTGAGATTAAAAATTAAGAGCATACCTTTTTCGGTGGAAATTGATTTGTGAAAATATTTAATTATATTTCACTCATTTGACCTCCTATTACATCCAATTGATCATATGTGATCTTCAATCATCATTTTAATTTCCGAAACTATAGAATGTTTAACACTTTGGTCCCAAAACTTTGAATTTCTTTCGTTTTTGTCCCTTTTTCATTTATTTCTTCCAATTCCACCAATTTGCATAGAGATCAACTTAACAAACATAATTACGCTATAACTCATCTAAATTGCTAACAATTACTCCAATGGCCTAGAAAAAATTGCAAATCACGCTTATATTAATGAATCATTGGTTGATCATTAAATTCTATAGGATAGGATCGTCAAATGACTCAGTTGCATCGCTTGAAGTTCTGTCGCCAATTAGGCCAAATTTTATTGTGTTATTGTCTTATTGACATGTGCGCTGTTGAATGATGATGAATTAAGTCATATAATTACTCAAATGCGCAGCCTGCATTTTGCTAAAAATGGCGTTGCCAATTATTTTCTTTCTCCACCATATTGTTTAATGCCTTCTCTAGCAATTTTGGTGACTACTATTATTATTTGTAGTCATATAAACCCAATTATGACTAGGTACATTGCCACATTCATTCTCATTGATCGGAAAAAGTTGACGTGACAACACGTGATTGTATCTAGGATGATGAGTTATAGAACCAACAAAAATATAATTGAAGCCTATGTGAAAATACATTTGCTCGGTGCAAATTTGGACCTATATATGAGTGTTCGAGTACATGTCCTTGTTGAGTCGGCCGCTTTGTATTACTGAGCTACAAGGTCTCAATTTGAGCACAAAAGTCCACAACGTATAGCAAGCAATACATCAAAGTACCAAACATCTTAAAATTCATATTTTAATCTAAATCAAAATCAATTATCAATTTTAGCCATATATTTCTTGGATCCCACAACTTTTCAATCAAACATTTCATCAACTTTTATCAAAATCTACTAAAAATCTAATTTTAATCCATATCCATATCAAACAGGGGCATAGTAAGAATGCGCAATGGAACAAATACATATCATGGTTAATCTACTACTGAACATGTTTCAAACTTATGTTAGGGTAGCGACAGGGCGTATAAGGGACGAGTTGATCATTCCATTCCCCGTCCCCTCATGTATTTTGTCACCTTACCCAACCCCTATACATGGTTAAAGTGGGACAGGGTATAATTGGGGTAGGGCGGGTCACCTGTCCCTTTTTTTTTTTGTGTCTTTAGTTAATAAATATTATTATTATTTAATTTATTAAAATAACTCGTGTTGTTTTTAAAAATGATGATAAATATTTTATTTTTGTTTAATAAAAAACTTAAATTTGAAATTAATTTTAAAATGGGTGGAGACTATGTTTTCCGTACCTTTCCTGGGGGCAATTCCCACCCTATCAAGTTTACCCGGTTAGGAGGGACGGAATCCGCAGGTATCTGGTTGAAAAAGTGTTTTTTGTCATCCTTACTTCTAGTAAAGTCAAATTAATAAGAGTAAAGATCTGTTTGACATTATTTTTGAGAAGTTAAAAGGTGTTTTTGAGATCCAAAATTACTTTTGAATCTGTTTGATAAATTTTATAAAAGCACTTCTACTAATTATAAAAGTTTTTAAAAAAAGTTGGTCCAATATGTTTTTTTCTAAATCACTTTTTAAATAGAAAGTTCTTTTAGAAATTAATTTCCAAACGAAAATTAAGATACCTTTCTTAAAAAACTCTTTTACATAAAATAAAAATAGAAGCAAAAGTCATATCAAACGAGTTCTAAGTCAATGGTTTAACTTTCTCACTTCATCTTAGTTTGCTTTTTGATTAATCTAAGTTCGCACTCTTTGCCAAAATTATGGAACAACATGAAATGTGTTTGGTTTGGGTGAACATGTTTTCTTGCAACACAAAATCCAGTTATCAACTGAAATGAAATTTGCATGCATAGCATAGGATTCTCTTACTATGAAGAAGAAGACAAGAATGCATAGCATGTGCTTCTGCTTATATATGTCCAGTGAAAGAATTAATTAATTAATTAATGCTCGACAAAAAAAATAATTTAGTAACCAAATTTGGTCTTCTTTTTTTCTCGATTCATATTTGAAAAATATATTTGATACGTAGTACTTGATAAAATCAATCAAATTAAAATAAAAGATTTTAACTTTTTTTTTCTTTATTAATATTGGAGGGTCCACCTTATCAAATAAATAGATAAATGCATTCAAACCCAAATTTTTAGTTATTCAATACTGAAATAATTATGTTTCATCAGTAATTATATCTTATTATTAAATCGAGGTAGTTAAGTTGAGCCAATTTATCCAATGATCATTTCTATTAAACCTAATTCGAACATATAACTTAAAAAGAAACCTTTTCAAGCAAAACACTTATGAGAGCCATCATTTTTCACCTTCGCCAATTATCTAGAGAATTTAAACACACACACACACATATATGTTGACCCCAAAAAATGTTGTCAACAGATGTCGAGCCCACTCGTGTTCACGTAAGCTAAATCCAACACGTTAATACTGATCAACGGTCAGAATATCTTCAAAATCTGAACGTGAGAGGAGCTCAACGACACGAGACGTCATCGTTCAGGCTTCCGGCAAGATAAATGTAACACGATTGTATAAGAAACCAACCGATAAAAAACAAGATTTATAGTTATAATACGCTGATAAAACGAGAAAGTAATATAGCTCCAAGTAGTTAGAATTTCATTCATAATTTTCATTAGCCCTTTTGTCTTACATGGTGATGGTATTTATAGTGTTACAAATCAAATGGTGGCCTTTGGATCAAGTTACACGTGGCCTCATCTCCTCGGCCAAGACATCAAGTTCTAACTATCAAGTTGATTCTCCTAACTTTACAAAGCATTAATTGCTTTTACATTGACAGACAAGACACAAATGCACTTTACACAAGTCACATTAATCATTTGAAATAAAGATCTTCATTATTGCTATATCTTTCCACGTGGATCTCCACTAGCTGCAACAAAGGGGCCTCAGATAGTGCATGTTCGTCGAACCGTGGCTTTAGTTAACAATAATGGCCTCGAAACAAGTCAAAGCCTCGGAATCCACGCCGAAGGCTAGGAAAATATATCCCGATTTAATTAGGCTGGTCCCACTGCTAAAATATAGTGCCACGTGTCGCTTTCGGTTTATGACTCGTAACAATATATATTGTTGTCTAAAATTCTTTGTAATGAATTTACGAGTGACAATTGAACGAGCCGACCATTCAGGCTCGATCCTGGCCATGAATAATAATAATAATAATAATAATAATAATAATAAGCTCCTGTTTGGTTTCACTAAAAATAAATTTTTTGCTAAATTTTGATAAAAATTGATGAAATGTATTTAAAAAAATTATTAAATTTGTGGGTCTCAAAAAAATGTAGTAAAAATTAATTGTTGATTTTGATTTAAATTTTTATTAAATCAAACAAGGTCAGATAGGAATAAATAATCGGTAAATTTCATGCAATTAACTAAGAAATTACAAATTGATCCACGTGTCGTCTCAACTCATAGATATTGGTAGAACGAGTCGAGCTAGCTCGCCAAGCTTACGAGTCGATTGCCATCCCTACCCTAAATTTAGTTAAAATAAATAAATAAGCGCACGCCTTTGGTGAAGCCAGCCTAGAATACAACGTATCACCTACAAAATCCCCCACTCTCGAAGAGGAAAATGATTGAAACGTCCAGATTTCTCCTGCCCATAAATCATAGCCGTAGATCAGCTTGTGTACCAGCACGTTCTGACAACTCACGATAACGGTTGGTGATTACACATCTAAAGTGGGACCAGTCACGTTGCTCCGTCATGCCACATCGTCTTACGCACGACAGCCCCGAACCGTTATCCACGTTCTCCTACAGTTACACTCCCTCTTGGTTTTTTTGCAATCAATCATTGATTTCTTGTTTTGACCAATTAGCCCTTGCTAAATTCATCAACATCGTGCACTCCAACCCAAAATTTCCAATGTAGGCCATGGACAAGGGGATAATTACAACTTTTTTGTTAATTCTATCATATTTTGGTTACAATAATTATTGTCAAAAACATTCTTTTTATCACATTTTTATTTATTTATTGTTTTTTTTTAAATGATGGGCAAATTAATCATTTTATAACATTCGACAGAGTTTTTAGACAGAAATAATAAAGACGATATGTGATAATTAATATAATGTCGATGATAAGAATGTAGTGAAAAAAGTTGGTAACATAATTATACGATTAAAATGATTGAGAACTTTTAAGTAAAATTAAAATATAATGCAACAAATAAAAAATGTGGTCTCATTTCAAAGCACGCTAATAAAATATTTGCATAGACATCATCGTCAGAGACAATATATGCTAATTAATTTAATGTTAAAGATAAGAATGAGAAGGAAAAAAACTATGGAGTTTATATTTTGAGGTATGTTTTAAGATACTATGAAAAAATATTTCTCAAAATGGAAGACTGAAAAATATGTTTGGTTTGAAATTTTTAAAAATTTACATAAGTACCAAAACTGAGGAATTTTATTGTAATTAAAATGTTGTGTAATTAATCAATTACGCGATGTGAATATAATTAGTTTTTTTTTTTTTTTTTCAAATGGATAGTAAATATTTGCTTTAAAAATATCAACAATATATTATTGAAATTAAATAATTAATTGAAACAATACAAGACACAAAAGCAAAAAGATCAAAGAGAGCATGAATTGATGGGTGAAAGATCATTCGACTAAGACTTGGAAAACCTTTGTGGTCCAAAATTGTTATTTATTGTATTTGTTTTAATGGAAAATAATTCATTGTAAATGACACGATTTTGCTACTTGTACATCAAGATTGTACATAAGAGATTACATAATATGACGTGGATGAAAATTTTGACTGCGTTTTAAACTAATAAATGATAAAGTGGCATGTGACATTATGTAATTCATTATGTAACTCGTGATATAAATTTAGCAGAATTTCAAATGACAATTGAACTTTTTTTTTTCTCTCTCTCATTTTTAGTTGTCAAACGCAAAAGGTCCATTCATTTCACATCCCAATTTTAAATAGGTCCAACCACTATACAAGAAAAATTGATAAAAATGGACAAACCATCTAACTCGATAACTTTCTAAATTTGGTTTAATTATTTTTTTTAAATACATGAACAACAAAAGTTTTCGTAGAAAATATAACATATCCGACGACTCAGGATTAATCTAATCTCTACTCTTTCATCCTCCGCCATAGATCCAAATTTACAAACTTTAGGAAAGTTGAATTTATCTAATCAAATCAATTGTCTATTTTATAAAATAAATCCACGACGGCATATTTTTATTCACACCAAGGAGTGGCAGTTTGGTCATTTTATAATTCTTTCCATTTCTTTTTAAAAATTCATCGACATTCTCCTCGAAAGAGAAATCTCTCTCTCCTCCTCTGTCGAACCACACAACTAGAGACAGTACACACCAACTATTGAAGAAGCAGCAAGCACATAGTTTTCGTTTTACTCCAAAAATTCACAAACATCATATAAGGTACTGGTTACTTAGGCTGCCCGAGTTTTAGCAGTTTTTATAAATTTTTCATGATCACTGTTGTGCTTGGTTTTGACTTAATTTTACTTACTGAATTTGTTGGATCTTTGTTTTATTTCGATCTTTTTTGGTTGGATTATATGTTTGAAATTAGTGTATGTTTATTAATTGTGCATTCTTGTGCTCTGTTTGGTTGTTGAGAAAATATGATGTTGAAGAACAGTGTCGACTGCTGATCTTGAACTATTCTCTATTTCTCTTCATTTGGAATTCAGAACTGGAAAATGTCTTGTGGGATTTGTTCATTTTCCCAGTAATTGAGATACATTTATCTGAAATTACCGTGTCAACTAAAATTCTTTGGGTGATTTTTGGATTGTTTAAGGTGCATTCTGAAATGGAGTCTGAAAATGGGGTTAAAGATGAAAAACGAGATGTCATTGAGAAAACTAATGGGGAAGATTCAACTCTGGATGGGATCAAAGAAAGAGAGGAAATCAGTAAAAGCGAAGAATTTTCTGTTGGAAACGAAGTGTGTCAAAATGTATCAAAGGAAAAAGATGTTGATTCATCTCGGGCAGAGGTTGAATTGTCCCAACCTGTTTCAAAGAGTAAAGACTCTAATGATGGTGGACTAAAGAACAATAAATTGGCCAATAATCAATCCAATTCACGAGTCTCGAATGTGCTTGCCCGTAAGGCAAAGTCGAGCTTGACTCAAAGTGTTTCATTCCCAGTCCGAGGCCGTCACTCCGATGTTATGAGAAAGAGCATTGACGTGTACCCAGTTAAGACAGATTCTCATAAAAATGCTGCAAAAGTTGAGTCCCAAGTTTCTAATGGTACAGTCACTTCAGGTTCACGCTCCAATGTAGCCATTAAGGGTGTGGCAAACGGAGGCAAGGCAGCCAACCGACGAACGACCATAGCATCTGCACCAAGCCGTCAGTCTGTGAAATATCATTCTTCAAATGGAACTGCAACGAATACTGTATCTGATGCGTAAGTATTATTACTGTTACTTGATCTATGTATGTTCTGACTACTTGTTCCACTATGTAATGACAAGTCAAATTGCTAATTTGACAATCTAAGTGTTGGAATTACAGATTGGTTGAAAGGAATTCAAAATCCGCCAACTCTAAATTGCTTGTTAAGGATGAAGATGATGCTCGTTCTGCTACTTCATTGTAATTTCACTTTTTAGACTCCGGATTTGTGATTTTTTCTCTCTTTGCATTTTCATGCATCTTCTTTTGGTTTTCTATTGAATTTACTTGCTTATGACAAGTTTGCCCTTCAATCAGAAATGCAACTTCTCAGACCCAGCGTGCGTTCTCCTTCAGGTTGGAGCAACGTGCTGAAAAGCGGAAAGAGGTAGAAATTGCACATGAACCATTATTATAGCATTTGATCATATTCAATCGTCCCTACCAAACATGCTCCTAATTTCTACTCTACTTCTCTGATTATATGTGCATCGTGTAACTTAATATCCACTTTTATCATCAGTTCTTTTCAAAGATAGAGGAGAAAATACATGCAAAGGAAGTGGAAAAGACTAACTTGCAAGAAAAATCGAAGGTTTTGGGAATCTCTCTCACACAAAGAAGAATATGATATCTGGTTGTTCATCGACTTAGAAGACTTTTGGACCTAGTTCTTCTTATTCACTCTGTTTTTGTCTTGTTGGATTTGTTGTAGGAAAACCAAGAGGCAGAAATAAAGCAGCTTAGGAAGAGCTTGAAATTTAAAGCTACTCCTATGCCAAGTTTCTATAAAGCACCCCCTCCAAAAGTTGAACTGAAGAAGGTAAAATCCATGTATCTGTCTTAATTGCTCTATGTATGCTTTGCCGCTTTACGACGCCTAATCTCAGTTATTTGTTTCCACATCACCAGAAGCATATGATTGTTTGTGGTATCTATAAGCTCATATCTTCTTTTATCTTGTAGTTCTAATTGATACAGTGAGATCTTGTATTTATTTGCATATCTTATCACTGAAGCGATCATATTTTATATTGAACTTAAAAGAGAGCATTTAATTCTCTTTTTCCATGTAGCAAAGCCATTTTCTCTGTAGAAGCTTGTTGAAATGTTATCGTGTTTGGCAGTGTGGAATTTAGTAAAAATTAATAAATTGAACTCAATATTTTCATAATTCCCAACTCCATGGATTTGTATTGCATTTGCAATAACTGCAACACAAAACAACGAGTAAAATCCCTGATTTTTTTGGGTAACTGAAATTCTATTTGAGTTTTCCACTCAATGCTTAGAAAGCAAGTGCCCAAATTTGAACCCTAAATCAAAACTTAAAAGTTCTGAATTTTAACATTTTGAATCATTGGTCTATTAGACAAAGTTTTATGATGCATATTAGATGTCATGATCGAACTAACGTGACCTTAGAAATTCAATTTTCTCTGAGTAGGTAGATTATGTTTACAGAATATTGTAATCCACCTGGAGTGTGAAGAAGCTTGAGCATATTAGGTTTTCTTGCACAATAAATCAATAATATACTTATTTTATTAATCACATCCTCAGTCAAGGACCCTCTATGGTATAAAAAATCAGTTGAAATGTCATAAGTTAAAGATTAGTGGCATTTCGGTAGTGAGGATGGATGGCATTCGACAAATTAAGAACAAAAAATCTTGTCTTTTATTGCGTCTGGTGTTACAAACCAAAACATGATGTAGCTGTTCAAGCACTTTTTACTCTTTTTAACCTCTAGTTTTGCACATTAATATGATATGTTGTTGTCATTACTTTTATAGATACCGACTACACGTCCAAAATCTCCCAAGCTTGGAAGGAACAAAGGCACTGCCTCCACAGTTAGCAACTCCCTCGAAAATGAAGGATCATGTCCTGTTCCACGAGTCACTACTGGCAACTCAACAAAGTCGACTCCCAAGGCAAATGGTGTCAAGGGTAATGCTGCTCTCAAGAAGTCCATCAAAAATTCCCAACCCAAGTCACATTCCCAGGAATCTATTATTGACAAAACTCAAGAAAAGCCAAGCAAAGTGAAAGCGAAAAATGCAGTAACCGAGGCTCGAGACGAGAAAACTTGTTCTCAGAACTCCGAAGGAATCCCCCCAAGTCAACCTGTTTGTCACCCTGAAATTGAAGATGGGATGGAAAAGAGTCCTGAAAAAAATTCTTCTAACAATAGATCATCTCTGGCTTCAATGCCAGAGACATTGGCTGCTGAAGTCACCGTTGAAGGTTAAAGGAAGCATATCGTCTGTAATTTATGTTCCTCGCAGGATTCAAAAAGCTCTATTATTGTGAATAATGTGGTTGTATGTTCATGTCCAGTTATATATAGGTTGTCTACAGTCTTATACAGTCGTTTGTTTTATTTATTAAACTTCAAGGAGTATTCATATATACTCTATGGCTTTTGGTGTATTGCATTGGCTGCATATATTGTATTAAACAATTCCTATCTTTTTATTTTTGGTAATATTTGTATAATTCAGAAATTGTCTACTGCGTTTATTTGCATAATGGATTCATAAGCTTACTTTCCAAGTTCATTACTTACTGTTTCTACTGTACTAAACTAATCTTCTTATTATAAAGTATCAACAAAACATCTCCATTCATCCAACTTATGCCTACATTCTATTCAATTCCTCGTTCATTATGAATAATCGAACTTGCGTCACTATCGGAACTTAAGAGACTTATATTCACAAGAGTGATGTCAAGAGAATAAATGAATAGAAGGGTAGACCAAAATTTAAAATCATTTTATGATTGCTAAAGACCGAATAACTTCAGCGTTGTAAATCTAGCATGAAAAAAGTGGTGGTCGAAAGGAATAATGCTACTACAATAGTAATCATATATGACAGCTTGTTATTTGAAACATTAATTTCTTATAATTCTTATTCCGTTACCTTAAATAGCAAGTTAATGCCTTGAATAACCAATTGCCACATAGAATGAATATTGTGGCCGCTGACTATAAACATCATTACTTTGTCGAATGTCCTCGTCAAAACAATGAGATACGGCAGTTTATTTGGAAAAGAACTTTTGCAGTGTAGCAGTGTTTTATTTGTTGATTTGGTATAAGTTTTCCATGTATAGAACTTGAATACTAATGGATTGGGCCCGAGCCAGACCCATGAAGACCTTTCATGGTACAACTGAAACACAGACTCGTAGATGGGTCAAGTTTTGGGAGGTCATACTTTTGAAAAAAAAAACAAAGAGAGAATTTTGAATAGTGATTTTTAAAAGTATGTGTGATTAAAAAGTAGAGAAAAAATTTAGATTTACGTGCATAGTATTTTATTATGTGAATGTGTAGTTGAAAATGATGATATAGAAAAAAGAATTTGAAAAGTATTTATTCAAACAAGGCTTAAATTGGTTCGTCTTAAAAATTGGATTATATGGGCATGTAAGGTTCTATTATGTTTAAGAGACAATATCGAAGACATCCTTTAATTTTTATGTCGGTAATAAAGAATTTTCTCACGTTTAAAAATCACACATGTGAGGGTCTATTATAATTAAAAGACAATATCGAAGACATCCTTTAATTTTTATCTCAATAATAAAGAATTTTCTCACTTTTAAAAATCACATTACCTACATATGTATCGATGACGTGTCATATAAATCCATTAGTGAATTTTCAACTTAATTTAAATGTTGAAACCCACAATAAATTTATCCATCAATAGACTTATATGATGTGTGTGTATCAAATTTATAATTAATTGAAAATTAAATAGTTCCTTTAATAATAAATTAATACTTTGTGCAATACATAATATGGATGCTAGCTTAAATTTAAACGATATCGAACGAGCTCTCTATATAATTTGTCGAGTTATATTTTTATAGTTACTTTTCAAGAAAAAAATCATCTTTTTCTTCAAAATGGCATTTTAGATTATATATAGTTCATAAAGTGATTAGAGACGTGTGATACTCAAACCTATAAATATGGGAGGTTAGTATGATTTTTTAAACGTGAGTGAGTATTTATGATATTGTCAGGTATCTCTAGCGATGACAAAAAAGTTCGGAGGCTCGGACGGCTCAGGCTTGGCTCGAAAAAGCCAGAGCCGGGCTCAGGCTCGGGCCACTTTGGGGAGTCGGCTCGAGCCCGGGCCGGCCCTTGGCCCGTGCGAGACACCTATTCAAAAAAAAAAAAAAAAAAAAAAAAAAAAATATATATATATATATATATATATATATATATATATATATATATATATATATATATTTATTTATTTATTTATTATTTTTTTTTTTTTGAAGGCAGCTATTTTTAGCTGTCTGCAAAGGCAACTAAGAAAAAATAAAAAAAAAACAACCAAAAAATCCGAGCCGGCTCGGGCCAAGCCTCATTTTTTTTTTGGTCGGGCTCGGCTCAACTCGTTGATATCGTTAGGTATCTCAGATATTATCTCTAAAATTAATATATTTACCACCCGATATTTTTTATTTATAAAAAGGTAAATGAAAAGGGAATTGGGTCGAACTTATTTTTAGTCAAAAAAAAGGCAAATCATATACACGCCGCATATTTTGTTAAATTGCACCACATTTTAATTGTGATGAAGGTTCCAAACTTTTGCTCCTTTTGATATTTGTCTCGTCAACTTTTTTTCATTCCTTTCTTATATTTAACCTTCAATTAATTAGCATGTCTTGTCTATATAACAATTTCTGTCCAAATATTCTATTAGCATGAGAAAATTATTTTGTCAAATTTTTGTATTTGTTGTTTGTCTTACTTATTTAAAAATACGAGAGGTAAATAAGTCTTTTTTACACCTCCTAACGAATTTTTTGACCGTCATTAATGATAAAATGTGCAAATTAGTAGAGGTCGACGATAAAAATACGACACGAAAAATTGAAGACATGATTATGAAATTAAACAAAAAAATTAGATACTTTCATTGCAATTAAAATATGATTAACAAAATACGTAGTGTGAATTTACCTTAAAAAACTTAATTTTTGTTTGGACTTTTCTTTTAAACTTGATGGAACTTGCAGGTTTGGTTGGGATTGATCTATAAGATATGATTACAAGTCTTAATATACGATGATTAACAATATATTTAGACATTTTTTGGTACAAATTCTTTAAAATTTATTTTTAACTACATGTCCGTTTAGTATAAAAGTCAATGACTACCATTTTTTTTTTTTTAATTTCCACCTAATAATTCCATTCCGTTGGAGACAGAGACAGTTTAGCCGATTGATTAAATCATTCGTAAGCTAATATTGATTATATATAAATAAATCACGCCTATATATTTTTATATATTTCAAAGTCAAAGAGGATCAATTTCTTTAGACATGTGCATCAATAATTGACACACACACACACACGTGTGTGTGTATTTTTCCTGTTTATTTTATTTTATTATTTTTTTTTTTTTGTGATAAGAGGGAGACTGGGCACCTTCTATGAGAAACCATATTCTAACTACTACCACTAATGTAGTGTGTTTGATAGCATGGGTTTTCCATGAAAATTTTCCTTGTCAAAAATTTGGTAGTGTTTGATGTCAAAAATTTTTCATGCCAATTGTGGAAAAAAATTTCACCTCACGTGCCATTTTCTAGGCGTGAAGTGAATTGAAATCGAATTCTCACATATATATTTTTTTTTAATGGAAACAAATTTCATAACCAATTGTAAAAAAAAAAAAAAATTCACTTTAACGGACAATTTTCATGTAAAATAAAGCCATACAAATACTAAACTTTGATTGAAAAAATAATTTTTTAGGAAATTTTTTTTTTTTTTTAACTTTTTGGGAATAGAAACAAATTTCATACCCAATTGTGAAAAAAATCATCACTTTAATGGATAATTTCCATGTAAAACAAAATCAAACGAACACAAAAGATCCAAAATTTTAAGATTTTCCAAGTGAAAAATTATACAAATCCAACACGCTTAATTAATAATTCCCTAGAAAACAAGTTCTATGCAAATACTTTCTCTGGAATTCATTTTCTTTCAACCCATTTTCCACTTTTGTAATCAAACGGACCCTAAATATAATACTACCTTCATCTCAAAAATATAGAACTTGGTTTGTTTTTTGGTCTTTCCCAAATTATAAGCTGCTTTCCTTATTGAAATTATAATTTCTTTTTAATATTCTAATATGCCATATTTAACGTAACTTATTATCAACAAATATAAACTAATCATATTTAAACAATTATTTAATATATGACCATATTAGGAAAATGGTAAGAAAAGCTTAACGGGAAGGTAGTTCTGCAGAGGATTGTATATATATGTGCACAAACTGTCGGTAGAACCAACTTAAATACAAATTTCCAAAAATTGATATACAGTTGAAGTATTAATTATTATGACAAAAATAAACAAGAAAACTCTCCTCCTGAGGAGTTACTTCAATTCTTCGTTATCGTGCAAATGGCCGGCTTCAAATTTCGAAAGAAATCACCCTGTCAGTATAATTCCACAATATTTTTTTAAACAAAAATTGTGAATGAAATGAGTCTTCTGATGTGCACTCACCCTTTCTGCATCGTCGTACCATTTTTTATTGTTTTCTTGAGAAAGGAAAAAAAAGATTTATTGACAGTGCTGTCCAAAAGCTCCGAGCATCGTACATGCCATTTCCAGTAACTTCCCTGCTTAATATTTGAAAAGTTGGCGAAGTAAGTCAGTCAGCCAGCTTATGCAAAATCGTAAAATGGTATAAAGTCTTGGAGTTTCATATTAAAACGTCACCCTTTCTAAGAGGAGTAGTTCAAGCTCGTATAAATTAGTTTATATTTTTTTTTATCTTTATTCGATGTGAGATTTTATCTTTTAACAATAATAATCGAAGCTATACTAGACCATTCTCACCCACAAATACCATATTAATTTGTTCTTAAATCAGATGTATAATGGGAGCACAGCCCGGCTAGGTTGGAATAGAATGAAGACTACCTAACTCAATCTGTTGGTTAGGTAACTCTTCTTTCTCGTTCACCGACAAACATTATTCAGCTAAACTATGTCTCAAGTAAACAACTTTACCTCCAATCAATCAAACCATTATTAGAAACAAAAGTTGTCTTCGCCACTTCATTTAGTTCATAGTTAGATCTACTAAAAGTCTCAAGAAGAAACTATTCCATTTCAACACGTTAGGGATTTATACCTTGAATTATTCCATTTCACCAGAAATCTCACATGGAGGTGGATCCCACTATGAATAAAATATTGCAAAAAAATGTCGAGCCCCACCTCCTAGTGAGTGCTCTAGCCGGCTTCTGTGTGTACAGTATTCTGTACACACAGCAGTATTCACTTATACCTTAACCATTAGAACACTGCTATGAGTACATGATTTTTTCACAGATAACATTCAGAAATTTGAAATGAAGGGAAATGATTGAAATATTGGATGAGGAAAAATACAAACACACGGAAACCATTAAGCAAATATTTATTGGTAAATTCAGCAAAAAAGAGGCAAAAATGGCAGCTGTAAAAGCATGATGTAAGGATGACCACTACCAAATTCCCAATCAAAGAATAATACAGCTAAATTACATCCACCAGAATTGACATGCATTCAAGACATACTTTTTAAAGTCTTCTTTAAATAGATGGATTATTATATGCTTAAAACTTTTAAGTGAGACGGTTCATATATTTGTCAAATGTTTTTACGAGAAAAATAGTTTCAAGTTGCAGACAACAGATCGAACAAATAAATAAATTATTTCTTTGCTAATAATTTAAGGTTTTAGACAACGTGGTGTGGTGCAGCAATTCTAAACAAATCCAGCAGGCTAGTCGACAAAAAATATGAACTCAAAACACCAGGAACAGTTTTCTAGTATAGTTTTCAACAAAACTCGGAATCCAATCACATACGAATAACAAAAGCAAGAACAATTGAAATGAATAAGCAAGCAAACTCCTTCGACAAATGGATCAAAAAAACTAGAAAAAATGGCTAAAAAACACACCTCTTCTTGGCTTTGAGACAACCTTAGCAACAGGAACAGGCTTGTTTTCCTCTGGAGGAAACAAAACCCCATCAATTCCCTGAACAGAAATTCTCCCATCTGTGTAAATATCCGGGTCGAACAAATATGCAGATCCTTCTCCTTGCCCGAATTTCACTGACCCGTCAGTCTCCTCCGCCACCACCTTATGCGGCAATCTCAGAGTATCATACTTCACCTTCCCAAATCTCCTCACTGTACTGTACATACTTTCCTCTGTTTGATATTCAGGAATCAAATGATAATACATTATTTGCTCCGGCGCCCCCGGTTCGCTTAATTGATCGGCGGTGAGTTTCGCCATGGCCTCATCATTTGGTGCAAGAACTGTAAGAACGTACCCCTCAGAGACTAATCTTCCCATTTCAGAAGCCAGTGATGTGAGATTGACTAAAATATCGGCCATCTCATTGTAGCCACCGTAATGCAAGAGGGTTTGGATGAAATCCTTCACCTGACTTTCACCATCGAAATGGTGGTGATGTCCTCCGGGCCCAGGTGCCGGCGCCGGAGCCAGGGATGGACCGGGTGCCATGGCGTCGAAAATGGGTAACACAGGCGGTGCACCAACTTGGACCGGTGGTGCCGGTTTCTTTAGTCGGTGGGTTCTTGGGTCTACTTCCGGTGCTCCCTCTGGTAATACAGCAGAAATAGACCTCAAACTTCGCCTAGTGTTGAAATTCATTTGAACGGATTTCGGAATCAACACTCGTTCAATTCCGTGAATAATCCCATCGGGGCGAATAATATCGTCTGCTTTGATAACCTTCGCCATGCCGACAAATTTCTCTCCATTTTTCCCAATCACAGGAATTTTTTCATCATTACACAGGCTGGTGTGATGGGTAGGATTGTTTTCCTCTACAGGCCAATGCTCGGACTCAAATCGAGCCGGAATCATATGGAAAAGCAACAGATTCTGCAGAGATTTCAGATTTCCAGGCTCGAGCAAGAACCTCTTAAACTCAGGATCCAAATCCCGTTCCAGGGCCTCATTTTTAGGAGCAAAAATGGTTATATTATGCTTGGACACCGCTTCTTCAAGGGTTTGTAGCAAAAGTGCCTTTTCCACTAGTTCTGAGAGCTCAGTGTAGTGAGAATCCAAAAGCGCTACGAGAACTGAATTGGAATTGATCTGAACTATTGAATTCGAGTTCCCAGAATGCTTCCCCCTTGAATTTTCTTTCAATGCACTGCTTGCAACAGCAAGAACAGCTAAGAATGTGAAGAGAAATGGTACAAAAACGCCACGGATCTGAAAATCCATGGCGCTTGAAGACTTTCAGTTTCTCAGTCTAAAAGAAAATTATTTGCTCCATCTCTATAGATAGAATACTGTTTGTTGCTTTGCTTTGGGTAGTGGTTGTGTTGTCGGTGGAATATTAATGTCCTTCGAAGTAAATTATTAACACATTGGCCGAACAAAGAATTATTAGAAAAAAAAAATGATTATTGTGTGTTTAGCACGAGAAAAATAAAAAAAAAAATTATTAGAAATTTGGTTTGACATTCTGGTAAAAAAAAATTAGTCAATGTAAAAGACGTGTAGCGTTAGAACCCTACCAAATTGATGTGAGTACGGTTGAATGATTCGTGCAATCAATGTATTGAAGTTTAGGTACCTTAGTTCAATTAGGAGGTCGATCATTAAAGAAGATTTTAAGAATATAAAAGAAACGAAATTATCAAGAAGATGTGACCAAATTATAAAATGTTCAGCACAAGACGACATTGTTATTTAGTCTATCACACGTCACAACTAAAAATGTATCTGGGTAAATTGTTGTTATCGGATCTTGTTGCCCAACACAATTTGGCAATGGCCTATGGAATTGTCTTTATTGTGTTAAGCTCGTCAATCAAAAGTTTATATTTTTAACATTTTCCAAAATAGTAGATACAACAAATCACCTAAATCATTTACTCTAGTATTTGAAATGGTGACACTGTGAATAAAAAATATAGGACAATCTTAGTATTATGATGTTAAAGTTTGGCAATACTTGTGAAACTTGACGATGGTGTTGCATTATAACCAGGGACGGATGTAGGGGGGATGAGGGGCTATAAACCCCCCTCCCCCAACTAAATTTTTTTTAGTTAGAAAAAAAAATTTATGTAAAAAAAAAAATCATGTGTAATTTTTTTTTTTTTTTTTCACTTAATTGTCCGGCATGTAATCTTATCCTGAATCCGTTCTTGATTATAACTACATACACATAAAGAAAGTTAACATCAACATTAAATATTACAATATTTATAATTATTACATACTTGAGAGAGAGAGAGAGAGAGAGAGAGAGAGATTAACTCCATAGGAAATCAGTTAATTTATAATTTAATGATTGAAAACTAAATTTCATGGTTTGAACCCAATTTCTTTCTATATATAAAAAGTGTCTATTTAACGGAATTTGTTATTTTAACGGATTATATAACGAAATTTCTTATTTTAAACAAACAGCTGCACCTTCTTTCAGTATTTTTATCATAACTTTGTACTCCGATATTCGATTGAGGCGATTCAAAATGCGTTGGAAAGCTAACCCATTTGACTACAACTTTGATTCAGACATCATTCTCCAATTCGATCACTTTCTATGCCAAAAATATGTCTCAATATAACGGACTATGTAACAAAATTTTTTGTTTTAAACAGGCAGCTGCACCTTCTTTCAGTGTTTTTATCATAACTTTGTATTTCGATATTCGATTGAGGCAATTCAAAATGCGTTGGAAAGCTAACTCATCTGGCTACAACTTTGATTCAGACATCATTCTCCAATTGGATCATTTTCTACGCCAAAAATAGGTCTCAATATAATGGACTATGTAACGAAATTTCTTGTTTTAAACAAACAGGTGTACATTCTTTCAATATTTTTATTATAACTTTGTATTCTGATATCCGATTGAGGCGATTCAAAATAAGTTGGAAAGTTAACTCATCTGGCATACAATTTTGATTCAGACATTATTCTTCAATTCGATCACTTTGTATGCCAAAAATATGTCTCAATATAACGGACTATGTAACAGAATTTATTGTTTTAAACAGGCAGCTGTACCTTCCTTCAATGTTTTTATCATAACTTTGTATTTCGATATCCGATTGAGAAAATTCAAAATGCGTTGGAAATCTAACTCATTTGGTTACAACTTTGGTTCAGATATCATTCTGCAATTCGACCACTTTATATGCCAAAAATAGGTCTCAATATAATAGACTATGTAACGGAATTTCTTGTTTTAAACAGGCAGCTGCACCTTCTTTCAGTGTTTTTATCATAACTTTGTATTCCGATATCCTATTGAGGAGATGCAAAATGCGTTGGAAAGCTAACTCATCTGGCTACAACTGTAATTCAGACATCATTCTCTAATTCGATCACTTCCTATACCAAAAATAGGTCTCAATATGAGACTAAAATATCGGAGCATAACTTTTCGGTTGGAAATTGATTTGTGATCATCTTTTGAGTAAATTTGATCCCCTTGAAATCTTCATTTATCCAATTGACTCCAAGCACTCTCAAAACTTCATCGTGAGATTCGGCACAACTTTTAAGTATTTACATTTTAGCCCCCGAACTTTGGATCCCTTACAATTTAGCCATTTCTCCAAATTTGTCTACTTTTGCTTATGTTCTTCAATCTCACCAACTTACATCACAATATCAAAATCACACATCTAATTATTTATCAATTACATAAATATTACATCATTAATTATTTATAGGGTGTCTGATTTCTACTTTTGAGCAGAAATCCGTTGGCAACACAATTCATGCCGTTAGGAGTCGCAATTTTGGATCAATTCTCTCACTATAGGGCTGTAGGTTTGAAAAAAAAAGGGTAACATAATCAATTTTCTTTCTCCTTGCAGCTCGCCCAGACACGCCCTTAATTAACCAAAAAAAATTACATATTTATTAATAACAAAATTAATTATTAAATAAAAATATTAAATATAAACTAAGTAAATGTGCATTGCACGTTGTTTGCACCTAGTATTTAACTAAGAGTGATAAAAAGTTTAATGGTGAAAAAAAAAAAAAACTGAAAATGCCTAATAAGGTACTAATAAAGGCCAAAGATACGTTGCCATGTCTACAAAACCACGGGCGCAAATGTTACACCGGACCCTCACCCACCCCAATAATCTCTTTTATGGCGGCTAAGCTAAGCTAAGCCTGGCCATGAGGAGCTGCGAAATGGAGCGGCTCAAAAACAGAAGCAGAGTGTCGGTAGTGACCTCAGCAAAAGCCGGTAGACAAGCTGTCGCTATCTGACCATGAATTAAATGCCATCTTTTTTAACGCCAAGCTACAGAGCCCACGTCCTTTCGTACTGCGCGTAATGTGTAAGTGACATGTAGGGTCGACACATTGTGAAGGGACCATTTTTCCTGATAGATGAATCTTTGGTCATAATTCCTATTAGCCATGTTCGATTTCCTATGTTTTCCATGGAAAATGAAAACCATGAATTTGGTTGTTTGACGGCAAAGTTTTATTATGAAAAATATTTTTCATTTATGCCTCACACGTGCACCAATGATGTGATTTCGTGGAATTCTGGGAAAAAAAATTCCAATTTTTTTTTTTTACAATTGAAACAAATTTTATAACCAATTGTAAAAAGTTTTCATTTTAATGGACAATTTCCATGTAAAACAAAGTCAAACGAACACTAAACTTTGATTAAAAATGATTTTCTTGGAAACATTTTTTTATTATTTTTTTACTTTTTCACAATGGAAACAAACTTTTTAACCAATTGTGGAAAAAAAATATCAGTTTAATTGACAATTTTCATGTAAAAAAAGTCAAATGAACACAAAAAGAACCAAAATTTTAAAAATTTTCGGATAGAGAATTATATCAATCAATACACTTAATTAACAATTCACTGGAAAACAAGTTCTATGCAATTATTTTATCTGAAATTCATTTTCTTTCCACTCTTGCAATCAAACGGACCATAAATACTTTGGCCCATCGAACTTCATTTTTTTCTTTACTTTTTAATTAACATAAGGATATAATAGTTTTTTCAATGGATATATCTTACATATGAAACACACGACTTTTTAACATTAATTTACAAATTTGTATCTCATTCATATATTGGTTAACTTTCGTCAGTTAATATAGTAATTCATGTGGCTAATAGAGTGCTCACCGACTACAATTGGCAAGTTAATTATGCGAATGATGCATAAACTCTAACAATAATAACTACATTGGATCTATTTTTAAAAGAAACATTTAATGTATTTTATTTAACATAATTTTTAATTATCAATCGATTCAAATATAATTTCAATAATTTAAGGAGTTGAATATTGAAGTCTGTAACTTATTAAACAAATCATTATGAATTAAGAATAAATAGTGAGTTTGATTCTTCAATTTATAGAGTCAAATACACTATTTATTTTAAATGTTACAATATAAAGCATTATGTATCTAGAAAATCTCTTGTAGACTCTCTTACTCTTAGGGATGGAAATGGGGCGGGGAGGGCCCGCCCCGCTAAGAAATTCTCCGCATCGTCCCCACCCCGTTACCAGGCGGGGCGGGGGTAGATCCTTTCCCCATTTAAATTTTTTTATATAATTTATTTTTATTGACCATATTCATTAGATTTAGACAAAAAATTTTAGTTGCTATTTTCTATTAGAACTAATGAAAATTTTCATTTAAAGTGTTGAATTCTAAAAAAAATAAATAATTTTTTTTTTAACGGGACGGGGCAGGGACCCCGTCCCCGCCCTGGGGCTAAATTCCCCCCCCCTGTCCCTACCACGTTTAAGCGGGTTTTTCCCTCCCCGTTCTGGGTGGGCCTTGCGGATATCGGGTTTGTCAGATTTTTTTGCTATCTGTACTTACCCCTGTATCAAAATCATTCACGAGCTTTACACCTTGTATAAAAATTGTACGTGAACTTGACTTTTTATAAAAACATACATTAATTTACTTTTGTCTAACAAAATTCACAAAACAATCCACGTGGCAAATGGAGTTCATTTGTAGAAATGGCGTGATCGACACTTGACATTACCCAACTGCTTCATTTAAATTATATTTTTAGAAAATTTGAATTGCGTTTAATCTCAAAAGAACATAACATGCTTTGAAGAGATTGGTGAGAATTAGAAACGCTATTTCTACCACCAAGTGTAAAATTCATAAATTATCCTCCATGAGATTTTGGTTTGGCTCTGCACAATGATGATAGTTAGGCTTCAAAATTTAAAAGAAATGTTATCTTCTATTCCGAAATTGCAAACATGAGGATTTGTGAGTGGTAATAGAAGTGATTTTTCATTCAATTGAAGGAATCAGAAAGTAAATGTTTTAGTTTTTTAATCCATAGACTTGGAATTTATTGAGCATTCTAAAGTTATTCCACAAATAACAAAATATATATATATATATATATTCATGAATGATATAACATTATATTTAGAGATGAAATGTTGTACGATTGAACATATATTTAACATCACGAAATATTATATAAATTCTACAAAAAATCGTTCATATGTTAATAATGAATGCATCATGATATCGTTTTGAGAGGGATGATTTTATGTTATTGCACTCCCATTCGGCGCTTGCAATTTGGGACCAAATTAATATGAAATGTGATTCATAAGAATAGAAGATGTTGATAACTAAAATGACGTAACAATTCTAGATCAACTGAAAAATTTAACAGAGTAATATTGATTCCTGGAATTTTAGTAAGGAAAAACTCGTGTTTTTGCTTGAAAATATATATAATAACATATTACAAAGAGTTTATTCAGCTTGGCTCTCTTCGTTGGGTCTTTTCCTCTTTGTATATGTCACAAAATTGGGATCTGCTACCCCTTGTCTCGTCAAGTTACATTGTTCGACCATGCACTAGTTTGGAGAGTTTTCATTTGTTGGATAGTTCGTTGAGTATGGATAATCATGACACCTAGATCATAGTCTGCATCATAGGCTATCAATGCTTTTCTTTTATTGGTGGTGATGGACGGTACTGATGTTAGGGAAGACACCTTCTTGCTTTTGATTACCTGTAAGGATTGGTGATAACGTCATAGGGTTGTATTCTTTTAGCTTGATCAATATGATGTTTTTCGATGACGTCTCCAATTGGTTGACCAATTAAGATGAGGCTCCATTGCCCGACCTCAAGCATTGACCTCTTTGACTTCTCGAGAAATAAGCTCATCTGACTACTTTGAAGTGGGCCCCTTGATCTGAGGTGGCCTCCTCAAATCAGACACCAACATGACTTTCCATTTCCATGTAAACACTTTGTTTGTCGTGTGGGTTGTTTCGTTAATTTTGATAGAAGTTAATTCATGTATAGATGAAATACAAATTTATTGACTGTATTTAATTTGATGCTAAGTTGAGTTTGCCTATGATTTTGATACATGGGGTAAAATTTATATATGATTTTGGTATCTGTCACATGGGTTATTCGGTTAATTTTGACTGACGAATGTTAAATTATGTATAGATGCTATCCAAATTTGTGAACTAACATATATTTTTAATTTTTATACAAAATTGAGTTCATATATCAGAACAAATTTAATCGTTTTGCAAAGATTTTGAACACCGGAGGGCATTTCCGAGAACTCTGGGGACTTTAAGATTTGTCATCTGTTGACGAGTCAAACTAAGAGCATGTTTGGTGCACATTAAAATGAGAGAATGCATTTTGTTGAAGTGATGTGATAGGGAATATGTGGTTGAAAAAGAAGGAAAAATACGTTATTGATATGATATAAAATAGTGGAAATTGCAAGAAATATCCACTTTCTTCTAGCCACTTGTAAAAATGGCAACTTTCAAAAATCTTTGCAAAAATGGCCATTTTGGTATATTTTAGACCAAAATACCCATGGTTAACAATTTATGATTCCATTCAAGGACAATAAAATGGACATTTTTGAAAAAAAATATGGGCTAATGAAATCTTGACACTTAACATGTCCCATTTATTGCAAATGACAAGATGTCAAATCACAATTAATGTTATTTTTTGCATTAACACAGAAATGTCGAGAACGACATTTCAAGTGTAGAGAAATGTCATGTTTGAAATGAAATGTCCTTCTAGACATTTAATATGTCGAGAATGACATTTTGAAATGTCGAGAACATTTAATATTGTGATTTGACGTGTGTACTATTGAAATATAAAACGAGATTCAAATGTCGAGAATGACATTTTAAATGTCGAGAATACGTAGAGATTCAAATGTCCTTTTTTTTTTCATTAATGGCATAGTAGACACTTTAGTATTAAATTTGAAAATTGGACACTTTTCAACTCACACCCTTAATTGTGGACATTCTTGAAAATACCCCTATAAAATATTATTTTATTGAAAAATGTGTAGTTGAAAATGAAAAAATTAATGTGGCTCAAACAAGGGCTAAGAATTATTTGGTGCGTTTGGTTCATGATTTTGGAATTTATAAATTTGGAAATTGAAAATAAGTGTAAAATTATTTTATTGGAGGATGTGTAGTTTAAAATGAATTTTGAAAAATTGAGGTCCTGTTCTCTTTACCGTTTTCAAGCCGTTTTCTGTTTTCAATTTTCAAATATGGTGAAAACGCGTTCTCTTCCCTATTTCTGAAAACACGTTTTTGAAAATGGCCAAAAAATTTACACAGGAAACAGAAAACGTGGTTTTCCACGTTTTCTGAGTTTTCAACGGAACTGAAGCCAAAACGCCCAAAACGCGGCACTGTTCCAAAACAAGGAAAATGACCTCCAACCCTCTTCCTCTTTCCCCTCTCTACCTCTTTCCACTCTCTACCTCTCGCAGAAAACTGAAAATCGCCGGAAGATTTGTATGATGAAGAATATTATGCCGAACAATTGCCGAAGAAGAAGCGCCGTCTCACTCCTGAGCAGGTGGCGGTGTGGTTCCAGAACCGCCGAGCACGGTGGAAGACCAAACAGCTCGAAAGGGATTATGACCCACTCAAGTCCGCATATGATTCTCTAGTGTCCAATTATGACTCCATTCTCGAAGATAATGAGAAACTGAAAGCTGAGGTAAAATCACATATTGATTGGAACTTTTGTGATTTTTTCTTTATTTTTTGCCGTGTTACATTGGGTGGCTCTTCTGAAGTCGTTTCATATACACCAGGTGTTTGATGAAATGTCCAAATGGTGGAAGCTTTTTTCTTGACAAAGTTTGAGAGGGAGTTCTGTTGGCCAGGAGAAGGTTCTTCTTCTATTTTAATTTTACCTTTTTCCATTCCAAATTTTCGATAGGTTATTCTGGTGCAACTTTTATTATTATTGGAGGAATCTATGAATTGTGGTTGTTGCCTATAGGACGCTGTTAATAAATAGATTAGAAGGATCCATTTTTTTCTTTTTTCTACAATAGATTTAAGCTGAAAATGAGGACTTTAGCAGTATGCTCTTCAGTGGAGTTTTGCATTTATTCCTTGTGTAGGCAGATGTGAATTCACTATTTGGTTGCAAAGGCACGATGGCATCCTATAATTCTATATGGTTGCATGGAGTATATTTCTAAGATACTGATGGGTTGTGAAGCTTTTAGACGATTTCATTTTCAATTAAACTAAAGCGCCAGTTGATAGGGAATAAGAATGTGAATCAGAAACTCCAAGTTCAAATAGAAACACGTGCTTTCTTGGTGATAAGTGATGCAAATAGGTGCAGGGTATCTTGGTCGACTGGGCTGGTATATTTGGTCGACTGGGCTGGTATCTTGGTCGAGGAGAAGGTTGAGCAACTGATTTATTCTTGGATGGTCTATCTTTGTGTGTTTGTGTAATGAGAAATTGGGCATGTATGAAATTTACTTTGCACGGGCTGCTGAAATTTTTGGTGTTCCAAAGACTCGAGAAATATACGAACAGGCAATTGAATCCGGCCTGCCAGACAAGGATGTTAAGACAATGTGTCTGAAGTACGCCGAACTTGAGAAGAGCCTTGGAGAAATTGATCGTGCTCGTGCATTATATAAACATTCATCGCAATTTGCAGATCCTAGATCCGACCCTGATTTCTGGAATAAATGGCAACAAGTAATAACATATATAATGCCTGTGTGTTTGAATCCGAGAGAAAATTGTTTCCTTAACGTAAATCATGTATGAAGATATGCAACTGTTGTTGGCATTTCTAACATTTTTTGCTTTTTGCACTTTGGTTGGCCAAAGTACATAGGTCTTCAAAACCTCATACAACGCAATGATCAACTGTATGGCTCAGGAAATACTCCTACTGGTGGTGTGGCCTTACCTTTTATATTGGTGCAGGTGAAGTTGATTGGAAATATCTGTTCTTTAAATTTTATTGTGTCCATCTTCCAAAAATTAATGCTCATCATCACAAGGCTGCATATTTTCCTTTACTGCTCTCCTTTTTGCTTCTTACTAAAGAAGAAGATGGGAAGAATTGTCCAGACATTTATGCAAAAATAATTTCCTGGTGATGATTATGATTATCAGATTCAGTCCCTATCATTGAATTGATGAGTACTTCGCTTAAGAGTTCCTTCAAGTTAAGACATTTAATGCAATTGAGTGACTGAATTTAGGAGTTATGCTTGGTTGAGTTTTGTGGTGCAAATGGCTGTTTTTATGTAACATGTTCGGAAGGCCTGGACTTCATTATCTTCCGATCCCCTGTTTCTGTCCAACTGTAAAGAGAAGAAGAGAGGAAAGATACAGATGTGGGTCTTAAGGATGTTGGAAAAGAGGCCATAACATATATGGCTAAGGTTTCCATTACAAATCCTTGCAGTGTTTTTGTTCCCATTTGCGAGATCCATTACTCCCTCAAAAGTGCTGACAGGTTCACTCTTTTTATTCCCTTTATTATAATCTGGTCTTATTTGCTTGATTAGCAATGTGTTTGGAAAGTTCTCTTTCAAGTCTTGCTTAAACTTCCTGATACTTTCATTTTCACACTAATAAGTATACTGGATTCTTGCTTTCTTTTTTCCAAGTGATGATACTAATATATTCCTTTCCCTTTCCAGACACACTTTATCCTTCCAGAGTATTTGATGCAAAAGGATCAGGTGCAGACCCTTGAGGAAGCAAAAGATGTGTTGAAGAAAGCTGGGGTTGCTGATGATGAGATGGCAGCTCTAGAAAGGCAATTAGTCCCTGCAGCCAACAATACTACCATCAAAGATACTGGTAGGCATTTGGGATTTGTGAGGACCCTCTCAATGGCTGGTGGTTATGTGGGACAGAGTTTCTTCAATCGCTGCATATATCGTTTGGAGGCAGCGTCAATCAGTATCTCAAATCAATCGCATTGTAGATGATTTAAGTTGAGAGATTCATAAATTTGGATTTACATCTATCCTTATATTCTAGTGTAATTGTGCTTTATTTTTTGTTAATTTTACTTTGTGAGATATTGAAACTTGAACTCTGGTTTGAAAAGATATGTTGCAATAGACCAATGTTAATACATCATTGCATTTTCTAAAGTCTGTGTGCTTCAAAAGCATTTTTACTTATAAGTGGTTTATCTATAATCAAGAAGTAATGTTATCTACTAACACTGATGATAGTCATCGTGTTTAAACGATCAAAATTGTATTTGACAATAATTGTGAAAACTAACATGAACTCGATAAGATTGATTTCAAAATATTTATTACCATGTCAACATGAGATCAGTGCTCCCATTTTTTGCAACTTGATTAGATTTGATTGTGACTTGATGCTAATTAATTTTTGTCACAAATTATGTATAAGGAAAAAAAATATTTCAAAATTCACCAACTTCAAAATTTATATGTCATTTAATATTATATTAACATTAAACAATTAAAATTTATTGAATAATCAGTTTTTTTGAATAAAATATTTTTAAAAAAAAATTCTCAAAATTTCAAAGTAAACGCGTTTTCCATTTTTATGTTTTAGGAAACAGTTTTTCAGAATGGGAAAGAGAACGCATTTTCAGAAATTTCAAAACAGACACTCAAAACACAAAACACAAAACGAATTCAAAACTCAAAACACAAAACTGAAACACAAAGAGAACGGCACCTGAGTTTTTGGAAAAATGAGACTCAAGCAAAGGTGAAATTTTGAAGACAGTAACTTTTGTATGTAAAAGATCTCGAGTTTAAATTTTGCCTAGAGAGTAAAAATATTGTCTAGGATTTGTTTATAATTTGTCCGAACAGTGATTAGCAAACCATGTTCAATTATTTGTTAATTTTTAATTATAAAGTAATATTTACTAGAAATATTTTTTTTTCAACCAAAGGAAAAACTAAAAAAAATAAATTTGCAACATCCCTTGAAATTCTCATTTGAATATTTCCCCGTTTGTTTCTCATTTTTCATCCATAAAAATGAAAAATATTAGGGGTGTCCAAAAGTCTTGAGCCGAACCGAATCGAGCGGTTCTTCATAAATTAAATACCCCAGACAAGTTTGAAAAATTTGCATTTATATCAGTTCATCATTTTGAGAACACGTTTAAAAAGTGTATAAGTAATTTAAATTATAAATATATAGAAATGAATACTTGATAAGTAAATAATACTTATTGGTTACTTGAAATGTTAACCTAATTCGTGTATTTTATCGAGAACTAATTTTTCATATTTATGGGATATAATTAGGATCAAGAGATACAATAGTCAATCACAAACAATATTTGTGATGTCATTTTAGATTATGTAACTTTAACAATTCCGCCTCTTCATTCGATCATGCGGGCATAAAGAAAATTGGATATTATTCTCAATATAGCATAGTCCCTTTGACCCCAAGTACACTACTCAAGTTGATCATGTGACTCGTTCTTAAAACAAGATCTAGTGACAAATAACGATGCAAAATAAGCTAACTGCTCTTGGATAGGCTCAACTTGGAACATGTTTTACATGTCGAGTGAGCTTAACAAGTTCAAAAAATTATAAAACTCGACATATAATTTTTTTTTTTTTCTTTTAAAGACAACACTCTATTATATTTTTCAGAGTGCAATTTTGAGCTAATTCTTATTTTACATCCTACATAGTTTCATAATAATTAGATTTTAAAATAGCATATATATAAATATAAATAAATATATATATATATATATATATATATATATAGTTTAGACACTCCATTCTACTAAATTAAGGGAAATGTAATTATGACTAACGAAAATGATAATACATAATGGAAAATCAGATATGGTAATATTTCATTGTCCAGCAAGACGAAGGGAGTATATGGAAAGATAAGTCGTGCTTCTCAAATGCGCTTTAATAAATAAATTGAACAAAAAAGGACGTACGATTTGTTCAGCATGACTTGTTTTGCCTAGCTCAACAATAATAATTGGCAAGCAGATTTTTTTTTTTAATGTCTTATCATCATTTTTGTTAGCCACCTCGGCATTTTGTAATTTCATTATTCAAAGACAGACAGAGTACTTAAATTAAAATAGAAAAAAAATCAGTAACTCTCTTGTAACAAAAGGAAATTAATAATCAAATTTAAACGATTGTATAAAATGGCACTACCAGTATTTTTAATCCTGTATTACAACGATAACAAATATGAAAATTCACTAATTTAGTAAGGATTGATAACAGTAAACCCCCCTAAAAACGTTTTCATTTGCGATATACTTCATATCTATTAGAAATCGCAGACAATCCCTCTATTTGAAACATTTTATTCGAAAAATCCCATACCGTTATATTTTTGGTTAAAAACAGTGAAAATGTCAAAATTAAAAAGTAATAATTACAATTTTTGTATCTAAACTTTTTATTTTTTTACAAATTATAATTAATTTTTTTATGTACCATCCACAATCCCAAACTTTCTTCATTTTCTTCCCCAAAATTTTATTATTTTATTTAATCGTTTCCAAAATCTCTCACCCAAATTCACCATTTCTTCTTCTCATTAACAATGAAAAATCATAATCAATACACTCATATATAGAATTTAAAAGAGACAATATTTATATGCGCTCAAATTAGTGCAATTTAACTATTTTATATTGAAATTAAAATAAATTTAGAACACATACACGGTGGATGAACGTATACCTGAAAGTGGTGAGAGAGAAAGAATACTGAATGTCACCCATTAATTTCTAGATTAAACTTTAACTAAACTCCTGTAGAATGAATTGAAAAGAAAGAAAAAAAGATATACATTATAATTAATTTTATGTCGAGTGTATATACAAGTAAAAAAATAAAAACACTCAGACTAATTAATATCTCTGTACGAAACTTCAAATTGGTAATTAAAAGTACATTTCTTAACTCTTAAATCCCTCACCCCAAAGATCCCTATTTGAAATGAGAAGAAAAAATGATGAATTCGGAGTGAGGGATTTAGGAGGATTTTGAAAGGGATTAAATAAAATAATAAAGTTTTGGGAAGAAGATGAAGTGGGATGGGGTGAAAAATAAAGTTTTAAATGTTTGGAATTGTAGGTGGTACATAAAAAAAAGTTGGACATAATTTGTAAAAGAATAAAAAGTTTGGATACCAAAATTGTAATTTTTTCTTTTTAGTTTTGACATTTTTAATATTTTTAACAGCAAATTTGAAGGTATGGAGGTTTTTCGCACAAAAGGTTTCTAATATGAGAGTTTTCTGCGATTTTCAGTAAGTATCAGGTATATCGCAAATGGAAACGTATGTAAGGGAGTTCTGCTATTAATCTAATTCAGCAAACATCTTACTTTAAGTAGTAATTTCTATGCATCTTTTCTAAATACTAGTTTTTGGCCCGTGCAATGCATGTGTTGTGTTATTTTTAAGGTAATATTAGCGTCTTGAATGTTAAGATTAGATGAGAGATTGTATTACAAAATTTTCATACATACATTTGTATAAAAGAAATATATTATCAAATAGAAAGACAAAATTTGTCTGATTTAATTCAGCACCACATAATATATTGAAACCATTTTAATTTTTAAGAGTGTTTCATAGTTTAACGCAAAGCAGATACTTATAAATGTTAGATCATATTAGAACTAAAGTATCCGCTAATCCTTCCACCTAAAAAAATAAATGGCAAGATACAAATTAATGAAAAGAAAGACTACAACTTGTCGCATTAATATCAGGGTTCAAAATTTCAAATGTCTATGAAGTTGAGATTGCTACTGTTGCAAAAGAAGGAGTGAGATATGTTCTTGCTGAGGGGTGGGGGGCTTCTACGGAGTGGTGGTAGGGGCGATGTGGAGTCGGGTTGCAAAGTGCATCTACAAAAGAATGCTATCATTCTGGCTCTCTTATAATTTGCAAATTTTTTTACGTTAGCTTTAGATTTCATTTTCATTAATCACATTGAAGACTTTGTCAATAATGCAACATTTACATGCTAAATAATAATAGGTGAGTATTGGATAACTAACTTTGTTGGCCTCAAATTCATCCAGCAACCTGGAACACAATGAAAAATTTGAAATTTTTGATTATAAACACATGAACCAAGAAGCAAAAATTCAATGGAAATTTCACTTAAAACTTAATTTTATGAACTTTAATCTATTTGAACAACTACTGCTTATAACCCATTATAACACTAACAAAAACTTAGATGTCCTCAAAATTGTTTAGCATTTGCCAAGTAGTAGTTTTAAAGCAGAAAAGTGCTACCTTGAAATAATCATAGATGAATAATTCAAATTAACAGAACTCACAAACTCCACCATCTTTAATATATATAATATGAATAATTGCTTCCAAAAATCAACAAGCTTACCACTGCCTCGGAAGCTGTAGCAACAAAAAATGAAGTCTTGGCCTTTAAATCTTGTATCACAGCCTTTAGAGATTCCAGTTGATTCTCCAAACCCTTACCTATTATGTTCAAAATATCAATTGTTTGCTTGGATGTTCTTCAAACATAGTGGTCTACTCCTAAACGGACCTACACTCAAGTCGGAAACATGTAGAATAAAATGTAATGATTTAAAAATTCGGTATACAATATGCAAAAGAATTTGAAAACTATTCCCATTTACTTTGATTGTGAGCCATTTCCATCAATCTATTTGACATTTAATTTCCCAATCTAGTTTGTCAGGCTACGTGGTTTAATCAGATTAAACTCATTGTATTGACTTGATAACATATAATATGCATCATATTCACAAAGAAATCAATATTCGCTTCAAAAATTGCATACCAATTTTCAAAAATAAATTCCTAATCAAATGAAGCTTGCTTATAGATTAAACTCATCATTCAAGAAGATTCACTCAGATTAAATAACCCAAAAGGTCAAGTATGGCATTGCAGATGATAGATGAATTTCAATTAAACTGTTCTTTCTTGAGTTTCAAAGGTCAAATGTTATAATACGAAAAACAACCACTGTTACATCTTTAATATTCCCACAAAACCACTTTAATCAAGATAAATGATGCAACCATTACCATAAACTCATTGATGAATCAATCAACAAGGAAAAATGCCGCTTTGCCAAATAAGTAATTTGTTATTGAAGATGCCCCTTCAGATTTGAGATTTAAACAATTTTTATGAGGAAAAAAATGAAAACTTGACTTATATTGATCATAAGAACATAGTCGAGGAGGACGAAACCGGTCGCTAGAACTTTAGGGCAAAAGAAAGTGCTTCGGACGGATCTCCCCTCAGCTCGACAAACGATCGAATAGGTAAAAAGTGAGCATTCGACAGGAAATTAACGGCAGAGAAGCGCGAAATCAATTGCGCTTCAGGCGATTTGTCCTTCGAACCTTTAAGTTTACCCAAAGATATTTAAATCTTACCTTCTCACTGAGCCAGTAAACTTTGCAACAAAAAACGACGAAAATCAACAAAAAATAAAAATAAAAAATCAACACACATATTAGGGAAATTGAAATTATCAAAACAAATTAAATCTCAAAGTTTATGTTCGAACAATAGCAAATCTTACCTTTTGAACAACCCGGTAGATTTTGCAACACAAAACGGCAGGAAATGAACAAGAACAAACACAGTACAGATTAGGGAACAAGAACATATAAGTGAATCTGCAAAAAGTTCTGTGAAAGAGAGTGAAGAATATGAAAAGACGATTTCTAGGGTTTCTTTCTTTGACTCGAAGATGGATACAAATAAATGGAAGATAGAATACAAACAGTGATAGATCACAGGGGTCGATGGGACAGTGGGGGCTTGGGGGCCAACGCCCCTAACGGGGATCGTCTGATCAGGTCGCGGGGGTCGAGGTGGCAACGCCCTCAACGGGGATCGACGAGCAACGCCCCCGACGGGTATCTGATTTGTAAATGGCTTTATAATTTTTATTAATGTTTTTGAATTAAATCATTAATAAGCGAAATTGTATGTAGTTTGTATAAAATGTAAGCAAATTATATCATCTAAATTTTAAAATAAGTGTTTGTAAATTTGGTTAATATTATTTATAGAAATTATTATTGTTCGCACATTAAAAAAAAATTATTTTTCAAATGTTTTAATTATAACTATTGTTAACAAAGTTTTTGTAAATGTAATTATGTAGAAAAAAATCTCGGACACGACGTGGAGACACGAAAAAAACGCGTGTCTCCGTCTCCGCACAGCGCGGAGACACGCACTGTGTCTCCGGACTGTATGGAGACAAGAGAATTTTTTTTTTCCTGTTACATATCAATTAAGATGTTTGTTATAGCAATATAGCAATAACTAACAAATAAAACTAAAAAATCATACTAAAAAATCCAAAACTCTCACCTAAGACATATATAGATGCAGATAGACATATATACCTGGAAGATAGAGTAAGCAAACTTTGATGGAAATGCATACTATAGCGTTGATTACAAAGCATGAGCCTGTGTTTGAAATGAAATCGAGATACTGTCTTATTGCAATTGGTTTTAATAGATTTGCATGTATATCAGTGGCAAGTCGGTTTGTAAATTTTTTTTTATATTATTATATTATATAATAACTAAGTAGGCATAAGCAACAGTACCAAATCGATTTCAAACCAGATTAGTGTGAAAATCAATGTGACAAAAATGAACAGTGAATCTCACATTCACTCTTGTAAGAGAATGAGGGATATAATTGCAAATATTTCCTTCTTTGGAAAGAATGGTTGGAATTTGAAAATGAAGTTGGTATCTATTTTGAGGCACGTTGTAGCCCCAGATCTAACATTACAAAGAATTATAAATTAATTGAGTCATTAAACCCTAATTTTTATTTATTTTCTAAAATAGAGTATGCTGCTATTATAGAATAACACAATTCAAAAAATAAAAAATAGTTAAATAAGAAGTAAATATAAAATATAGAGCACTTCTACATGTACAGGAAAAAAAATTTGTAAAATATACAGATTACACACTTCAAGGTGGGGCCATTTTTTTGTAATATTTAAATCACATGGGGTTGGGAGTCGGTAATTTTCACAGAAGGATTTCTTCTGTACAAGGAGAAAAATTGTAAAGTATATTAACCGCTCTGTCATCAAGGGGTCGATTGCAGTCACCGGTTTGAAATCTCATTCGGTTAAATTGAAGTGCTTTGGTTTTTCTATTTTCTTTCTATCAATAACAACACTATTATCCACTGGGGAAAAATTGAAAAGAAAAACTCAGTACCATTCAATTTTCAGTACTTAAGGTAGTTATTGTATCTTTGGAGAAAATTCAATTTCATAAAGTTGAATAAATTTGTTATTGTAAAATGAGTTGCCTTTGGAGTATTTAAGGAGAAAAGGGTTGAGATAGAGGTGTAAAAATGTGCCAATAGCTCAAATTTGACTATGTACATTCATTTGAGTTGATCGATCGAGTTGCAAATAAAAAGATTAAAAAAACGTTGATACTTGCCATATTCTTCTTGGTGCAGAGCTTATCTGATGGAGAACAGATGACTGAATGGACTGAAAAACAATTAGATCGAAATGAAAATATAGCAAACTACAGATTTGGTGTTCGAGTTTCGATTTGGGCACATAATACCTTCTCAGAAAGAAACGACGAATTGGACTAAACTCATAGTTTGACCGTGACATATGATGAATTTTAACCATTCGAGTTCGTTTAGGACTCGAATACTATTTTTAAAGTTGTAGTACTATTTTTGTCATTTAGTTTACTTTGAATTATTTTCAATTTTAAATCTTTTAAATTAGGTCTTCATGTAAACCCTTATAAATAAATAGTTAATTCTTCATTTTTGATAATCTTGCAATTAATAAAATTTCATGATTTTATCTTTCATAATTTGGTGAATTCCAAAAATTGTCTTAAAGTTGTTAGGCCCTGTTCTCTTTGTCGTTTTCAAGCCGTTTTCTGTTTTCGATTTTCCAAAACAACGAAAACGCGTTCTCTTCTATATTTTTGAAAACGCATTTTGAAAAACAAAAAAAAAATGTACACAAAACGGCAAAAACCTCGTTTTTGCCGTTTCCAAGCCAATCCCACCAAAAATCTCCAAAACACGGGAAACAGCCATTTCCTTTCCCAACCCACCACCGTTCCTTCTTCTCCCGTTCCTTCTTCCGCCGAAAGAATGGAGCAGCCACTTTCCAATCCTCCAAACAGTGATTTGCTATGGTGAAGACCACGATTACGTCGCACAAAACTTGCCGGTAATCAGTAGCGCCGCTGTCACTCCCCTTTCCGTGTAAACACAAGAGCTTTTGCTGGTCGCTCAGTTTCTGCACTTGGGCTCTCTTTGCCATGCCTTAAATCTCCACTTTATAGCCAACGAAAAAGAAATCTGGTCATTACGGACTCTGTTGCTGTTGAATTGCAGACTCAAACTAAGGCTGCTGTGATTAGAATTGGCACTCGGGGAAGGTAATGCTCGTAATTTGACTTTCTACTTATCAGCTTCCATAGATTTGATTAAATTTGGCCGATGATAGTCATGAAATTTTTCTACTTATGAGTTTGGCCAGTGAACAGGATCAAAAACCTGAGCAGCGGATATTTGGTGGGAGTAGGAGTTAAAGATTAAATCTTTTTTAGGTGTGGTTTTGCGCGTCAAAAGTTAGTCAATTTTCTAGGAAAAATTGTGGGTTTTTCTCTTTACAGTCAAATTAAAGAAAGTAAGGATTTTGTAAATTGAATTTTGGTGAAATTGTGTTCAATTTAAGAACTTTTGGAGTTTAGGACTTAATTTTTTGCTGAAGATTACAGTTGATCTTCCTGGGAAAGTTATGTATTTTCTGGTGATTTTGCTGATGAGCTTCCTTGCCTGACAAGACGAGTAAGGAATTGAAATTTGTTGAGCTAAATTTATTTATTTCTTGATTCTGCGTCTGAACTCCCAAGTTTATGTTTGATCATATAAAACATATTTAATTGAGAGAAACATTTTTTATGAACGGATTTAATTGAGAGAATTATGGAATATAAAGAAAAAATGAAGGAAACTGAGAAATGTTTGGATTCTCAATTATGGCATGCCTGTGCTGGCAGTATGGTGCAAATGCCACTAGTGAACACGAAGGTATTTTACTTTCCTCAGGGGCACGCAGAGCATGCTTGTGGGTATGTAGATTTTAGTAGTTGTCCGAGGATTCCTGCTTATGTGCCTTGTAGAGTTTCTGCAATTAAATTCATGGCAGATCCTGAGACTGATGAGGTTTTTGCGAAAATTCAATTGGTTCCTGTTAGTGGGAATGAGTTTGTTTTTTACAATGATGATATTGATGGAAATTTTGGATCAGAGAACCCAGACAAGCCCATATCTTTTGCGAAGACGTTAACACAATCAGATGCAAACAATGGTGGGGGTTTTTTCGTACCTAGATATTGCGCGGACACACTTTTTCCTCGTTCGGATTATACTGTAGATCCTCCGGTTCAGACCATTCTTGCAAAGGATGTTCATGAGGTTACCTGGAAACTCAGACATATTTACAGAGGGACACCAAGGCGTCATCTCTTGACAATAGGATGGAGTGCATTCGTGAACTATAAGAAACTTGTGGCAGGTGACTCAATCGTGTTTCTGAGGGCGGAAAATGGGGACCTTTGTGTTGGAATCAGGCGAGGAAAGAGGGAAATTGGTGGTGGACATGAAACCCTCCCCCCCCCCCCTCCCCCAACGGAGTGGAATCCAGCATGTGGTAATAGTGCTATGTCGTGCGGAGGGTTTTCATCATTTCTGATGGAAAGCGAGAACAAGTTGGCAAGAAATGGTAACCTTAATTCGAGTGGTAGTTCGACTGGCCGGGGAAGAGTGAAGGCAGAATCTGTAATTGAAGTTGCAACTCTTGCTGCTGCTGGACAACCATTTAAGGTGGTTTATTATCCTCGAGCTAGCACTCCGGAGTTCTGTGTGAAGGCTTCTCTTGTAAAAACGGCACTGCAGATTCAATGGTACTCTGGAATGAGGTTCAAAATGGCCTTTGAAACTGAGGATTCTTCGCGTATAAGTTGGTTCATGGGAACAATATCCGCTGCTCAAGTTTTTGATCCTGTACACAGATGAGTTTGGCCAATGATAGTCATGAAATTTTTCTACTTATCAGCTTCCATAGATTTGATTGAATTTTTTTGTTGCAATCTAATGTAGCATCTTGGATTTTAATGTATACTTTTCTTGCACATGACAGCATTTCCAGAGTGTCCAATTATTATATCATGGTCTGACGAACAATATTTACAACGTTGTATAATCTGATATCACCAGGACTTTCAAAATTTATTCCCAAAACATGTATAGTTTGTAAAATTATCTTTTTATGCTATATTTAGGTGCTGAATTCTTCAATCCTATATACCCTTATCAACAAATTTTCAGAATATTTCACAACAACATTGGCATATTTATGTGCTCCTTCTTGCTAGATTTTACCACATTTAACAGGAGTAAAAGTAATCAATCTTACCTCATTGCCATGATTGAAAAGAATTAGAGGTCATCTTCCATGTCATATGCGGAGTATTTAGCTTTGATACCAATTAAATCTCTTAGTTTTGGTCAGAGATTGTTATAAAATAAATAGTGCCATTCCAATTTCGACAGTCACTTTTAAGGATTTGGAATTCAAATTTCATGGAGAACTGCCTACTTAAACAATGTGGTCCACTATGCATATTCCCCTTCAGCCCTCCTTTTTCTAAGGATAGTTTAATACAAGTGGCATTCTGTGGTGCATCAATAATATAAAGAGACGGGCATAACCCAGACCTAATTCGCGTGCCAGGTACTAAGCCTTAACGGAAGAGAAATTGGTATGTTATACACATGGTATAAAAATTCTCCTTCCGTGTGGGTTCCTTCTTAGCTATAATTTGATGCATTGTGATAGAAAACGAAATACAATGTAGAAAGAAGATTGAGAAGAGAAAGAGAGCGAGAGATTCAATAATGGCTACATCTTTATTGATTGAATTGATTTATGAATACAAAGCATATGTCCCTATTTATAGGGAAATTACATTGATAGAAAAGGTAAATATATTGTGAATCAAATTAAATCAAAGTGATTAAAGTAATATCAAATCAAGATAATATTGATTTGATATTATCTTCAATCAATCTTCAATACTCCCCCTCAAACTCAAGGTGGAGAATTTCGGAAGCGTGAGTTTGAAATTTGATAGTAGCCTTCATTGTCGGAGAATGTTGCAGACTGCCTGAGAGAGAGGATTCAATAGAGATATGGAGGCCAGAGATAAGTGCCATGCGCATGGAGCATAACCAGGAGAGAGAGTTAAATTGCCATGAGAAGAGGTTGTGATATGGAGAGCCATTGGCATTTGAAGCCAATTGCAGAACAAGTTTGGATCTGAGACACAAGCTACATTCGAGCCATGAATTAATATCTGTATAAGGAGAAAGAAAGATATAGAAAATAGAATTGGAATAAATTCAATGAGAAACTCCATAAAAGGAGGACAGAGACAATAGAAATGTGAGGATGAATCGATCTGGTTTTGCAGATCTATGTTGATGAGATGACAATCATTTTCCAGTAGAATGCTAGAGTGAGGAGGAAGTACAGAACTAAGATAACAGCCTTTGTTGATGTCCAGTTTTATTTCTGGAAAATCTCAGCTTCTCTGAACTTGAACGGACTGCTGAGGCCATCATGTACTGATAGAATTCAGAGGAAGAAATGAACATATTAGCTTCTGTCAATTGCTGCAAAATCGGGTCATCGATGAAGAACAATTGCAGATCTGATGAAGAAAACGAGGAAGGATCGGGTTTGCTCTGATACCATGATAAAAAACGAAATATAATGTAGAAGAAGAAGATGGAGAAGAGAAAGAGAGCGAGAGATTCAATAATGGCTACATCTTTATTGATTGAATTGATTTTGAATACAAAGCATATGTCCCTATTTATAGGGAAATTACATTGATAGAAAAGGTAAATATATTGTGAATCAAATTAAATCAAAGTGATTAAAGTAATATCAAATCAAGATAATATTGATTTGATATTATCTTCAATCAATCTTCAATACATTGTCTGCTTCAAGTATTTCAAGAAATTATTGGCTTCATTCTTTTTTTTATTATGTGATCATTTCTTTAGTAGACATCATAATATCATATTAATTACTGACTTTATTCCTCTTTTCTACAGAGCCAACACACAATAGCCAAAGCTTTTTGTTGGAATGATTCTTATTCTCATTTTTGCCGAAGCTTTGGCTCTTTATGGTCTTATTGTCGGCATTATTCTCTCTTCTCGTGCTGGTCAGTCAAGAGCAGCCTAGACGCGGGCATTTAGCTCGAGTTTGCTGTTTGTTTCTTGGTATGAAATGGTTGTTGGACTACGGCAGAGTTTCTTAGTTTTGAGCTTTATGTGTGTGTGGCAATTTCCAGGCCATAAGTTAGCTATTGATATGTACTGATGGTAAATGTAGATGGATTCTAGTTCTCCCCCCTTAATAAATTTGTTTTTGAGTACTATATATAATGTGGTATCTTGCTAGAACCAGATTTGATTTGTGAAGCCATTATTTGTATTGTCATTATTTTCTTTTTACAACTTCAATCCACAAGTGGAATTTATTCAGCACATGCTTAAAATGAAGTCATTTTTTTCGAACATGTTTCTTCAAGTTACTTTTTTTACCGACAAAACTTGCTAGAAGAGTAACTTTATATCACAATAAAAAATGCTTTTTAGTGGCGAAAAACATATTTCTTAACTTTCAAAATATTTATTAACACATCAACATGAGATTAGTGCTCCCTTTTTTGCAACTTAATTAGGTTTGGTTGTGACTTGAAGCTAGTTAATACTTGTCACAAGTTATGTACAAGTAGAAAAATAAGGATTTGTCAAAGAATATATGGAAAAGAATATTTCAAAATGAACCAACTTCAAAATTTATATGTTATTTAATACTATATTAACATTAAATTATTAAAATTTATTGAATAAAAAATTATAAAAAAAGATTCTCAAAATCTCAAAGTAAACGCATTTTCAAGTTTTCTATTTTGAGAAATAGTTTTTCAGAATGAGAAAGAGAACGAGTTTTCAATAATTTCAAAACAGACACTCAAAACAGAAAACACAAAATGAATTCAAAACTCAAAACACAAAACTGAAATACGAAGAGAACGGCACCTTATCTCGCTTGAATTCCTTATTTCGCATTCCATCATTATCAACCGACACGGATGATGAAAGTAGCTAATTCCATTATGTCTAAGAAGCCAAGTGAGTTCGTGTTGGTTGGTAGCTAACACTGTCGAAACCTAAACACCATCCGACACGCTACTACCATCATGACCCACCACCACCATAACCACCATCGTTGCACTTGTAGACATTATAGTTGTACTTCTTCCTGTTTTTAATTTTCTTCTTGGTTGCTGTTGATGAATGAGAACTTGAAAATTTAAAGTTCTGGTTTTATTCTCTATCTATTTAACTCGAATTGTGTGAGTAAATAGATGGATCTCTACGAAAATGTTGACAAGCAGCGGTGGATGGCGTAAGTGGTTGTGGCGGCATAAGTGGACACATGCAACGGACGAGCCGACGTAACATGTTATTTTAGAGCTCGTCATGCTGCCAGCTCCAACTCACCATGCTGTTCCAGCTGTCCAAAATTAACAGAACAGTCTTAGCTGCAACTTGTCTCATTATTTTAGGGCGAATTTTATAGATATTATTTAGGTACTTTTATAGATTAGATGTTAGTTAGTAACCATATAGCTGTAATAGTTAGTTAGATCTTCTTGTATTTATATAGACAAATGTATCCATTTTACACTAAGTTTTTCAAATAAGAAATTGTTTCATCTTCAATATGGTAAAAAAGCAATTCTGTATGCTTCTTCCCTAACATTTCTAATTACAAGTTGATCACACATTCTGATCAATAAATGGATACAGAAGCTCCGGCTCAATCCGTTCACAATTCTACATCATCAACAAGCAGTTTCGCACTTGATGATGGATCGAATCCATACTTTCTTACGATTCTGACAGTCCTTGTTTGGTTCTTATTTCACAGCCTTTAACAGGGGACAATTATGCCTTTTGGAGTCGTGCTATAGCCATAGCCCTATCCCTAAAGAACAAATTAGTATTTGTTGATGGATTTATTGTACCACCTGAGGATTCTGGTGATCCGTTCAGCTCATGGATCCGCCAATATAGTGATTTCTTGGATCCTCAATTTCCTATCAAAAGAGATATCAGCAAGTGTGATATACTCTGAATTAGCTCACGATATTTGTAAAAGATATGATCGATAATTGAGATTGACACATATCCATATCTCATAATTGATCGGATCATATTGACGAAATGATTATAATTTCACGGTAAACGAACAAGTTTGGTTTTGTCATGCTACGTGATATTTCCCGTCACATGTATTGCCCTGATACATTGCTAGATGTCAATTTGGGACAACGAAAATGAATTAGTGATAAATTAAAAGGGGCGTTTTAATTTATCGATTTTGATTAGATCAAAATAATAATTCACGTCGTTCGGTATCGTGATCGGGAACCTAATGGGTCACACACAAAAGAGAATCAGAAGAATGAGATTTACCAATTAATTAATTGACAAGTGTTGGATAATTAATTAATTGGGTTGTTTATTAATAGGCTCGAATTAATTAATTGGATTAATTAATTCATGGACCAGATTTAATTAATTTGATTAATTAAATCTTGGACCGGGTTAAGTTTAATAGATGGGCCGAGCCCATCTGGACTTATATTAATAGACTACTAGGGTTTGAAAACCGTAGAGAATTTTATTATTCTTGCTAGCACAAGAAAAGAAACCCTAGCCACCATTCTTGTTCTCTGTGTGGATCACCATTGGAAGTTGGACAATTGGACAGTTTGGATTGCAGATCGTGATCATTGGAGTTCAAGAAAAAGCAAAAGAGTTTGTGGAATTCATCAAAGGTATAATTCTAATTACAGTTTCTATCTAAACACATTGCAGATCCTCGTTTGGGAATTGAAAATTATTTTATTTCCGCTGTGCATGATTAAGTAAATTCCCAACAGTGATATCAGAGCCTACTTTGTGTTTGTTAGAAATTGTTTTGCATGATTGAACAATTAAAAGTTAATTGTTTATAATTTTGTTTCTTGAATCTAGCAATTTAGAAAATTATTTTTCATCTTCAAAAATCTGTTTTGAACATGAAAATAATTTTTTGTCAAAAAAAAAAAAAAAAAAAAAGAATCGGAAAAATGGCCGCCTGCCGCCGCCGGGCATGGCGGCAAAACCTCTTTGCCACGAGACGGTAGCGAGGCGGTCGCCGAGGAGAGAGCGGCGGCTAACTGCTGCAACCAAGCAGCCGATCGTCTTTATTGCGATGGCGCTTCGCTGCAATTTGCGACGAGCGCCTTCTTTGAAATCGCAGACGCTGCGCGCGCCGCAGGTTATTGCAATAGCCGTGCGGCTCTTTGCAATAACCGGTGGTGCGGTCGTGCACCACCGTTATTCCTTGGGCGGCGCCGGCGGGAGGAAAAGGAAAAGGGCGATTTTTCTTAGGGTTTTCAGCTACGGGTTTGCCGGTTTGGGGTGAATGGAGGCGGGGGCCTTTAATGCAATTTTCGAAATTGCAGGCCCCATTCTGCTATTATAGAAAGGGGTCATTTTGCAATATTTAAATGGAGACCCTGTCATGCAATTTAAATAATTGAAGGGTCTGTTTATAATTTTAAACTTGGGTCAATTTGCAATTTTCAAAAGGGTTTTGAATTTAAATATTAAAATGATTTTAAACTTGTATTTCAAATGGGTTTGATCTAAAATTTAAAAATTGACCCGTTTAAAATTTTATTTAAAAATTAACGATTTTTATATTTTCGTTAAAATTGGATTTTAACTTAAATATTAAACTTTGACCCTAAATTGAATTTTATTTTATTTAGGAGTTTTATCCTAAATTAAAATGGTAATTCATTTTAAATTAGAGTTGGACTTTAATTTAATATTTAATTAAAATTTGATTTTAATTAAATTATCCAACCCAGTATATTGTTGAAATTAGAGTTGGACTCTAATTTGACATTTAATTGAAATTTGATTTGAATTAAATTATCTCACCCTAAATTTTTCTTGAAATTAGAGTTTGACTCTAATATGGTATTTAATTAAGATTTGATTTTAATTAAATAAGTTCACCATAATATCTTGGAATTAGAGTTTGACTCTTATTTTGTATTTAATTAAAATTTGATTTTAATTAAATTCAACCGTATTAATTTGATTATAATTAGAGTTGAACTTTAATTTGACATTTAGTTAAAATTTGATTTTAATTAAATTGTCTTGCCCTAAAATTTTGTTGGAATTAGAGTTGGACTCTAATTTGGTACTTAATTAAAATTTGATTTTAATTAAATAGTCCCACCCTATAATTGTAGAATTAGAGTTGGACTCTAATTTGATATTTAATTGAAATTTGATTTTAATTAAATAAGTCCGCTAATTAAATTAATTAATTAATTTGATTAATTAATTATTTAATTGTTCCGATCCATTTGTCTAAATTAGTTTAGACGACTTTAATTGCTAGAAACTTGAAACATGTATGCATATAATATTAGATATTATAGGAATACATTTATATGATGAATGTTTTATTAGTGGATGATTATGGACTCGACCATGTGGATGTGTTGAATGATTAGTTTTATTCTTGTTGTTTTATGGGCCTGCGTGTCTAACATTATTTAGGTCTGCGTGCCAACTAGTATAGGATACAAGTTGCAGCTGGACTAATTGAAGATACAAGAAGAGGAGGAGACCATAGAGATGGAGCATTGTATGAATCAATGCTATACCCCCTAGGAACTGACCGACTAGTCTTCCTTATGGCTCGGGAAGACTAGATAGTATAAGTCCATAATCGTCCACACTATTATATGTATGTTTATTTGCATGTTAGATGTATAATAAAATATATATAATTATTACGATGAGACCTTTTGCATGAAAAACCCCTCGTTAAAAATATTAAGTCAATTTGTTATTTGCCTTCCATCATTATAGTGAAAAACGAGAGTCCTAAATTGATCTTAGCTTGTTGAGTACACTCAAGGCTGGTCCATTAGGGATATGTTTGACACTATGAAATATTAGATAATTCTGAATGATGGGTTTGACTTAACTAATATTTATCTTTTGTTGAGTACACTTAAGAAGATAAATTTTAGAGGCATGTTAAAATATTAAGTCATATTTATATTCGCCTTCCACCATTATAGTGAAAAACGAGAGTCCTAAATCGATTTTAGCTTGTTGAGTACACTCAAGGCTGGTCTATTAGGGATATGTTTGACACTATGAAATATTAGATATTTCTGAATGATGGGTTTGACTTAACTAATATTTATCTCTTGTTGAGTACACTCAAGGAGATGAATCTTAGATGCATGTTAAGCTAACACATAAGATGTGTGAAGATAAAGAGTTGTCAGCTTAATGATCTGAGAATTGTATGAAGATACAATTGATAATAGTATCTACCCAAATGTTTTATTAGGGCTTGTTGAGTACACTCAAGGTTTTAATATAACAAATGGGATCCCAGCCCACTGAGAATCAAGTACGGATTCCATAAATTTATGTGAGAGGGTCATAAATTTGAGTTAAACAGTGGGAGCGAAATTAATTTAATAAAAGACCATGTTAAATTAATTCATGCACTATATATATTATTTCTTTACTTTTCGTCGTTTACATTTATTGAATTATGAGTAACCATATGTATTTAAGAGGTATATTGAATGCCAACAACTAAACGAAATTTTCTTGATTGGCACCGCAATATGAGAATTGTTCTCAGGCATGAAAAATTGGTTGTGTCCTTGAGTAGCCCTTTCCAGAGACACTTGCTGATGACTCGACAAAAGAAGAGGTGACTACTATAATAAACACAGTGATGACGATAGTACTGCAACATGTATGATGTTTGCGACTATGTCACATGGTTACAAAGCAATATAAAAGTATAGATGCTAACACATGATTTTTCATCTCAATGTGTTGAATGATGAACAATCATACGAGGAAATATATGATATTTCCCAGCAACTACACCGGTGCATAATGACAGAAGAATCTTCAGTCGGTGCTCGTGTGCTGAAGATGTAGACTACTTTGAGAAGTTGTCTTGACTGCGTTCAGTCATGAACAATGCACTAAGTATAGACTTGGTTCTGCAATCTCTGTCAGAGAGTTATTCATAACTAATTATGAATTTAACATGAATAAACTCGAAGCACGCTCATTGAGATGCTGAACATGCTTAAAACTGTTAAGTCCAACATCTATATTTGTAGTGGACAAATCTTAGTCATAGACCTCGATAGGGAAGTCTAAAGGATGCTTTTGGAAAGCAACGAAGATGACTAAGACAGTTAAAGCGAATAAGGACGATACCAAATCTGATGATCCCTATTATCATTTTGGAATGATGGGTCATTGGAAATAAAATTGTAAGGCTTATATCTACTTCCTTAGTTTCATGGGTATTAGATACTAGATATGGATATCATATTTATATAAATATGCAGAAACTAAATAAAAGTAGATTTCTGCAGAATGGAGAAGTTGACCTACACGTTGAAAATGAGCAAAAGTTGTTGCATTACCTGTAGAAGCATATTTCTTGCCATTGTCTTTAGATTCGATATTAGAATTAGAGAAATATTAATTTTGTTCTTACCATTACCAAGGGTATTAAATAAATTTCATGTTTTGACATGAATTATTTTAATATTAAGAACAATTGTTGTTCCCTCTCATCTTGATAAGATCTTAATGGTTATGGTAAATTATAAAATGACATTTATATTCTAAATGTTGAGTGTTCTATAATGAGTATAGAAATTGAAAGACATAAAAATGATAATCTGAATAACACCTATATCTGGCATTGCAGATTTGGTCACATAAATGAGAATGCAATTCCAAACTTACATGGAGATGTATATTTGGGTCAAATAATTTTGAATCATTTGACAAATGCGAATCATGTCTGTAAGACACGGTGACCAAATCTCCTTTTACTTGAAAAGGAAAATGATCTGCACAATTATTAGGTCTAATACATAGTGATGTATGTAGATCCATATCAATTAATGTCAGGTGAAGTTTATCCTATCTCATCACATTTACTAATGATCATTTCAGAAATGATCATGTATATTTGATGAAATTCAAGCATGAATCTCTTGAAATGTTCAAGAGATTCAAACTAAAAGTTGATAAACAAATAGGTAAATATATTCTTACACTAAGACTTGTTCGAGGTAAAGAATATCTAAAATGGAGAATTTTAGATTATCTAAAAGAGAATTAGATTCTCATGCAGTGGATTCCTCCACATACATTGCAACATAATGGTGCATCTGAAATGAGGAATAGTACACTATTAGATATAGTGCAATTGAGAACAAGCCATGCAAGCATTCAAAAATAGTTTTGAGATCATGCACTGATTGCCACGTGTTGCACACTAAATCGTGTCCCATCTAAATCGGTTGACAAAAACTCCATACGAGTTATGGAATGGCCCAACATATCTCATATGAACGTTTGGGTTGTGACACTTATGTGAAGCGCACTGAATCGGATAAGTTTGAGATTAAATCCGATAATTATATATTTGTGGATATCCAAGAGATAATTGGGTATCAATTCTATAATCTCGTTGAGAAGAAGATGTTCATCTCAAGACATGTCATACTCTTAGAGAAAGTGTTTACTCTAAGAGAGACAGTGGGAGTAGAATAAATCTTGAAAGAGTGCAAGAGTCCACGGATATAATTGACCGAATAGATGAACCTGAATCTTATCCCACACCAGCTGAGGGACATACTCTTGATCAGGAAGTGGAGACTTTTGAGGACACTAGCTCAGTATAAATCTTGTAGGATCATTTGACCTCCTAGAAGGTACGAATCCATGATTACTAATCAAGGATAATGAACCTACTAATTACATAGAAATAAAGTCAAGTGTTGACTTAAAGAGATGGACTTGTTGTATGTAACCGAGGTTTGACCTTGGTCGACTTGCCTAATGGATTAGAACCCATAGGTTGTAAATGAGTTTACAAGAAAATGTCAATATGGATTGAAACAAGCCTTTTGGAGCTGAAATCTTCTATTTGATGCAAAAAGTCAAAATATTTGATTTTATCAAAAATGAAGACGAAATGTGCGTTTACAAGAAGATAGTGGGAGTATTGTCGCATTCCTGATATTATATGTATGAGACATATTATAGGAAACGACGTCTCTATATTTCAATTGTTGAAATTATGGTTGTCAAATAATTTCTCCGTGATGGATGTGGGAGAAGCAAGTTGATCTATAGAGATAGATCTAGAAGATTGCTTAACTCATCCCAATCTATACAGATAAAATCTCGAGAAGATTTTATATGGAGAAAATGAACTGAGAGTTCATGGATAGAATGATGCTAACTTCTAGTCAGACTGGAATAATAGCACATCTCAAATAGGATATTGGTTTACTCTTAAGCGGTGTGTTGGAAATGTTCCAAATAACCGTTGATTCAATAATGGAAGCCTTATACATCATTACTTTACAAAGCAACAAAAGTTGTGGTCTGGATCAGGAAGTTCATTACTGAACTTAGAGTAGTTCCTAACATTATTGATCACACGCTTATACATTGTGATAACAATGGAGTCATCGTGCAAGCGAAGGAACTAAGGTCTCATCAATGATCCAAACATATGTTAAGGCAGTGTTATCTCATTGGAAAGATAATACAATGAAATGACGTAAATAAAGAACGAATTCCCACAAGTTATTAAATTGCAGATCCACTGACAAAGAGTTATCGTAGCATAAACATGATCGTCATGTAGACTCTTATGATATAAGATACATAAGTGATTGGATCTAGTGCAAGTGGGAGTTTGTAAGTGTTATGCCCTAACTCCAATCAACTTTGAACATAAACACTTTGAATATATATAATCAATGCATATATATGGCAATATCTATTATTTAATTGAATTAATATTCTAATAAATTAAATAATAGAATCCGTAGATTCAAGTCTTGGTGATTTGTTAATCACAAGGAGTTGTGATTGTGAGATACAAATTACATATAACTGAATCTTAAATCGTCCGTGGTCGAGGTAATAATGAGATACGGATATTGTTATTACGGATAGACTATCGCGTGTGGCATTCTTACTTGTGAAGTAAGTAGCTGATCTCACAAGCTAAAGTGTGGTGACACTTGAATGAACACGTGGATGTTTTGTTATAGAACAAAACATTGGAGACCCGCTGAGAGATTCCACATGGATAACTATCTAAGTGTTAGTGGTTAATCTCTAACGTTCGGTAGTGGAATTGGTCCTTTGACTTGAGGTCATCATAGTACCTTATATGAAGGCAGACATATTTTGGTGGTGTTGGATGTTGCTCTGTCAAGTGTCGCTAATACAGCATTGTTCGGGTATGTCAAGAATCATATGAAGGTTGTGAATGATCAATAGAGGATTCGTCACTCTTAGATAGTAAGAGATTATGATCTACATTTTATCCAGTTAAGTTAATAATGAAATCCTTGGCCAAGGTGAAATCATAAGTTGGAAAAGAGTTTCCGACGTACATTGACTTAACAGTGAGATAAAAGATATGATCGATAATTGAGATTGACACATATCCATATCTCATAATTGATCGGATCATATTGACGAAAGGATTATAGTTTCACGGTAAACGAACAAGTTTGGTTTTGTCATGCTACGTGATATTTCCCGTCACATGTATTGCCCTGATACATTGTTAGATGTCAATCTGGGACAACGAAAATGAATTAGTGATAAATTAAAAGGGGCGTTTTAATTTATCGATTTTGATTAGATCAAAATAATAATTCACGTCGTTCGGCATCGTGATCGGGAACCTAATGGGTCACACACAAAAGAGAATCAGAAGAATGAGATTTACCAATTAATTAAATCTGGTCCATGAATTAATTAATTATCCAACACTTGTCAATTAATTAATTGGTAAATCTCATTCTTCTAATTCTCTTTTGTGTGTGACCCATTAGGTTCCCGATCACGATGCCGAACGACGTGAATTATTATTTTGATATAATCAAAATCGATAAATTAAAACGTTCCTTTTAATTTATCACTAATTCATTTTCGTTGTCCCAAATTGACATCTAACAATGTATCAGGGCAACACATGTGACGGGAAATATCACGTAGCATGACAAAACCAAACTTGTTCGTTTACCGTGAAACTATAATCCTTTCGTCAATATGATCCGATCAATTATGAGATATGGATATGTGTCAATCTCAATTATCGATCATATCTTTTATCCCACTGTTAAGTCAATGTACGTCGAAAACTCTTTTTCGACTTATGAGTTCACCTTGGCCAAGGATTTCATTATTAACTTAACTGGATAAAATGTAGATCATAATCTCTTACTATCTAAGAGTGACGAATCCTCTATTGATCATTCACAACCTTCATATGATTCTTGACATACCCGAACAATGCTGTATTAGCGACCTTTGACAAAACAACATCTAACACCACCAAAGTATGTCTGCCTTCATATAAGGTACTATGATGATCTCAAGTCAAAGGACCAATTCCACTACCGAACGTTAGAGATTAACCACTAACACTTAGATAGTTATCCATGTGGAATCTCTCAGCGGGTCTCCAATGTTTTGTTCTATAACAAAACATCCACGTGTTCATTCAAGTGTCACCACACTTTAGCTTGTGATATCAGCTACTTACTTCACAAGTAAGAATGCCACACGCGATAGTCTATTCGTAATAACAATATCCGTATCTCGTTATTACCTCGACCACGGACGATTTAAGATTCAGTCATATGTAATTTGTATCTCACAATCACAACTCCTTGTGATTAACAAATCACCAAGACTTGAATCTACGGATTCTATTATTTAATTTATTAGAATATTAATTCAATTAAATAATAGATATTGCCATATATATGCATTTATTATATATATTCAAAGTGTTTATGTCCAAAGTTGATTGGACCTAGGGCATAACACTTACAATTTGGATGGATCTTAAGGAGAGATATCGACAGAAGAATGGTCCACTTATATTCCAATTTAGGCGTGAACTAATGAATCTAACACATGGACAATCATCTGTTGTACCTATTTTACCAAGCTGAAAACTGTTTGGGAAGAGCTTAGTAACTACAAGCCTTTATGTTCATGTGGTAAATGTGTGTGGGAAAAATAAGAAGCTTGCAGAACATTATCAAATAGAATACGTTATGTCATTCCTAATGGGATTACATGAGTCATTCACTCAAATAAGAGCCCAATTGCTACTGATGAACCCAATCCCTCCATTTAACAAGGTCTTTTCACTGGTTGTGCAAGAAGAGAACCAAAGGAAAGTTAACATGAATATTGATACGTTTGGTATCAATGATTTAATGGCATTCTATGTTAAAAATGAAGCTAGGAAGCTAACTGTAGGGCAATCATTTAACAAATTTCAGAAGAAAGAAAGACTTGTTAGCACATATTATGGATGCCCAGGTCATGTTGTTGACAAGTGTTATAAACTACATGGTTTTCCCATTGGATATAAGCCTAGACAGAAGTTTGGGGGACCTAACAACCAAGTGGGTTCAAGCAATTAAGCAAATTATGCTATTGTTGGTTTGATCTCTGAACCCGTTCATAAAGTAAATCAAACGTAGAGTGATGTCGGAAGTTTTGTACAGACTTAAATCCTGCTCAGTATCAACAGTTGATGAGTATGTTAAACACACATCTTACCATTGCAAAGGCTGAAACATAGGAGGAAGCCATTTTTAATCACCTGCAGGCACCTGCTTTTCTATTTCTATCAATCCAAAGTTCAATTCACCTTCAATTTGGGTGATTGATTCAGGTTCTACGAGTCACATTTGCTCAAATCAATATGCTTATAACACATTGAGATATGTTTAGAATGCATTTGTTACTTTTCCTAATCTTGAACAAATTCCTGTACAATTCATTCGAAATGTGAAGCTATTTCCTGATTTGGTTCTTGAAGATGTATTGTTTGTGCCTCAGTTCAAATTTAACATTTTTATTAGTGAGCTCTTTAACTAGAAATCTTCATTAAGCATCAGGTTTCTCACCGATACATGTATTATTCAGGTTCTGCCAACATTGAAGATGATTGGCAAGGGTAATAGAGCTAAAGATCTCTATATCATTGATGTAAGTCATCTTAATTCAATGCAAAGCAATGTTGCTATTACTGAGAATGTTTGTAATTCTATTCATTCATCGATCAATAATGTAACTAATCACAGTTGGCATCATAGGCTGGGACATTTATCCTTGAAGAAATTGGATATGTTGAAAGACTTGTTAAAGTTTGACGTGCAAAAGAATTATGTGTTTCTTCTATGCGCTACATGTACTTTAGCTAAGCAGAGAAGCCTTTCATTTGTATCTAATATTCACTTATCTCCTGCTGCATTTGTCTTTATCCATTGTGATGTTTGGGGACCTTACAATGTAGCTACACATGCTGGTTATAAATACTTTCTAACATTAGTTGATGATTGCACAAGATTTACATGGGTATATTTAACAAGGCAAAAGTATGATGTTAAATTCATTATTCCCAAATTCTTTACCCTCATAGAAACTTAATTTCAAAAAGTGATTAAAAGTTTTAGATCTGACAATGCTCAAGAACTTAAATTCACAGATTTTTTCAATGCTAAAGGGGTAATTCAATCTTTCCATGAACACATCTTTCCATTTCAACCTATTCCTTCTTCCATTGACATCATTGATCATTTTTCTGATATTGTATTGCCAAATATTTTTCATGACTTACCCTTTGATCATCTTCATACAAGTTCCTCATTGGATATCAGTCATGACGATCTCCATAATGCCACCGATTCTTCTCCCGTTCATAGACCAGACATTACTTGCCTCAAGGATCAAATTCCGTTCTGTCTCTTTCACATATTCCTAGAAGAGGCAGCCAAATATGCAAAGCTCCTTCTTACCTTCGTGTCTTTCATTGCAATCTATTAACCAACACTTCTTCTCCTCAACGTAATTCTTTATACCATTTATGCAAATCTTTGTCTTACAAAGCTTTCTCTTCTTCACATAACTCTCTTCTCTTCAATATATCTTCCACCTTTGAGCCTCAATTTTATCACCAAGAAGTGAAGTATGATCATTGGAAAAAGGCTATGGCTGATGAATTGGTAGCCATGGAAGCTAACAACATTTGGTCTATTACCACTTTGCCTAAGGATAAGCATTCCATAGGTTGTAGATGGGTGTATAAAATCAAATTTTAATCTGATGGTAGCATAGACTAGTATAAAGCCCGATTAGTAGCTAAAAGCTACACTCAACTAGAAGGATTGGATTTCTTTGAAACTTTCTCTCTAGTTGCAAAATTGGTTACTGCCAAAACTCTTTTTGCTGTTGTTGATGTTAAGAAATGACATCTTGTTCAATTAGATGTAAACAATGCCTTTCTTAATGGAGATCTCTTTGAGGAATTTTACATGAATCTACCTATAGGTTATCCTAAGCAGTGTACCGGTGGTTCTCAGAGGGGAAACTGGTATGCAAACTTCATTAATCAATCTATGGTCTTAAACGAGCTTCTAGGCAATGGTTTTCCAAGTTTTCTCAAACTCTTTTAAAACATGATTTTCAGCAATCTAAATCAGATTATTCATTGTTCACAAAAGGGCCCGGTCGTCTTTTATTGCCTTGTTGGTTTATGTCGATGACATAATCATCACAGGATCAGATACTAAAGTAATTGATTAATTAAAAGCCTTCTTACACACTCAATTAAAGTTGAAAGATTTTGGAAAGTTGAAGTACTTTCTTGGCTTGGAGATAGCTAAATCACATAAAGACATTTTTCTTTCCCAGAGCCACTATACTTTGCAACTCCTTAAAGATGCTGAATTTTTGGCTTGCAAACCAGCCCAATTACCAATGGATCCTAAGACTCATCTCAGTTCATTTGAAGGAGAACTTCTTAATGATGCATCCTTATATCGTAGACTTGTTGACCCCCTACTCTACCTAACCATTTCTTGGTCAGATATTACCTTTGTTGTTCACAAACTAAGTCAGTTTGTTTCTCAGCCTCGTCAACCTCATTTAGATGCTACTCTCATCATCTCCTATTGTATCTCAAGGTAACTCTTGGTCAAAGTTTGTTGTTTGGTGCTTCTTCTTCTTTCCAGATTTGAGCTTTCTCTGATGTTGATTGTGGGTCATGTCTTGATTCAAGGAGATCAGTCCGCCCCCGCCCCGTTAAGAAATTCATTCCCCGTCCCCGCCCCATTCCCCGTTTAAGGCAGGGCGGGGCGGGGTCGGGGCGGGGCGGGGGTAGGTTTATTCCCCGTTTAATTCCCCGTTTAAATTTTTTTTTTTTTTTTTTAGTTTTTGATAATTTATTTTTATTGTCCATATTCATTATATTTAAACAAATAATTTTAGTTGCTATTTTCTATTAGAACTAACGAAAATGTTCACTTAAAGTATTGAATTCTTAAAAAAAAAAAAAAAAAATTTTTTTTAACGGGGCGGGGCGGGGACCCCGTTACCCGTCCCCACCCCGTCCCCGCCTCGGGGAATAATTCCCCGCCCCATCCCCGCCCCATTACCCGTTTAAGCGGGTTTTCCTTTCCCCGTTCGGGGCGGGTCCCCGCGGGTATCGGGTTTGTCGGGTTTTTTTGCCATCCCTAAGTCTATGAAGCAAGCTACTATCTCCAGATCTTCTACAGAGGCTGAATAGCGTGCCTTAGTAGAGGTGTCAAGACGGACGGGCCGGCCAGGGACCCGACCTAGTTGGGATGTACTTATACTATAAATATTTGACAATAGTAATTAGAAATGCATTTAGTTGTTATTTGTTTAAATTAAATTTAACTTTGCAAAGTTATAAATAATTCATGTAACATTAAATTTGAATTCTATGTAAACATTTCTTGGTATAAATATGAATTTATCATTTTGTTCAATTCTTAGTTTACATTTAACAAAAAAAAAATATTTTTTGCTATAAATATGAAAAATTCTATATTTTTATAAATTTATTTATACAATAATACGGGTCAAAGCGGAACAAACCACGACCCGCGCGACCCGTGACCCGCATGGGCTCGACCCGGATGGGTCAGCGGGTGGGCCTGGGTTATAGTCCAAAATTTGTGGGCCGACCCAAAACCGGCACGGAACCCGTAGCGGACGGGTTTTTTTTCACGCGGGCCGTTACCAAGCTCATATGTTGACGGGCCTACCCGGTCCGGACCATCCAAATTGACACCTCTATGCCTTAGTATCCTCCGCTTGTGAGATTGTTTGGATTTATCAGCTTCTTCTTGATTTGCAGGTCAGGACTTCTCTACCAGCTTCGATTTTCTGTGACAATCAGGCTGCCATTCACATTGCCACTAATCCAATCTTCCATGAACGAACGAAGCACATAGAGATCGACTGTCATTTTATTTGAGATAAAGTCAATGAGGTTTTATCAAGCTCTTACCTGTTCGCGCTCAACACCAATTTTCTGATATTTTCATCAAACATTCGCCATCGTCTCTCGCCTTTCCTCTCATGTCCAAGATGGCTATTCTTGATTTACACAGTCCATCTTGAGGGAGAGTTTTATAGCTCGTCATGCTGCCAGCTCCAACTCCAGCTCCAGCTCATCATGCTGCTCCAGTTCCAATTGTCCAGAATTAACAGAACAGCCTCAGCCACAACTTGTCTCATTATTTTGGCGCCAATTGTATAGATATTAGTTAGTTACTTGTATAGATTAGATGTTAGTTAGTTACCACACAGTTGTAATAGTTAGTTAGATCTTCTTGTATTTATATAGACAAATGTTCCATTTTACAATTGAGTTTTTCAAATAAGAAATTGTTTCATCTTCAATATGTTACAAAAAATTCTAAAATGGTAACTTATTTCAAAATAATTTGTTTTATCGATGTACTTATGTAAACTTCCTTTTCTAAACAAGAGCTTTTCAGGTCAAAACAAAATAAAAGGAAAGAGTCGTGTGCCTCAATCAACGGGGGCTTTCCCCCAAATCAAAGAATAGGAGTAATGCTAGGTAGATCTTGTGTTTAGTACCGGTCTATATATCCGCACATCAAATATTTTGCATTTAATGGGACCTATCATTATAGTGTGGTGCCCGAGTGACTACATATCATACTCTAAACCAAATTGTAATTGCAGTCTGCATGACTTGGGTAAAAATATCAAATTATTAGATTTTTGGGTACATCATCTACTTGAGTGTTAAGTGAGTAGACCAAGTTGTATGATCCGTTAAGCTAAGTGAATACTAAATAGGGAAGATTACATATTCAAGAGTATAAGTTTAGTCTATTTCAAAAAATAATAACACAAGTTTAAAGTTATCAAAATCAGATTTTTTTTAAATTTTTATTTATGAAATAATAAATTATTAAATTAATTTATTATTAAATATTTAATTATAATATAATATAATTAACCCATCCCACCTTCACCACCCCTACTGCTCCGGCGACCGTTCTGATCACCGCCCTACTCCGGCGAACTTTTCGACGACCGTTCCGGCGACTACTCCGATTCTGGAGACCGTTCCGGCGTCGATTTTTCCGGCGACTGCTCCGATTCCAACAATTGTTCCAACTCCGACGAGTATTCCGGCGACAACTCCGCCATATTTTTTTGTAAGATTGACATGTTTTTTTTTTTGTACGGTCACAGTCCATATCACAAGTCACAGCTCGGGTCACAAGTCACAAGTCAAAAGTCACAGCCTATGTCACAAGTCAAAAGTCACAGCTCAGGTCACAAGTCAAGAGTCACAGCCCAGGTCACAAGTCACAAAACCGCATGCCATTTTTGCAACACAATCACCACCACAAAACTGCCACCACACAAACACCAACAACCACCACCACCCGCAGCCAACTTCACAACCACCAGCACCAAAAGCGCTACACCACCGCACTAGATCCATCACCACCGCACTGCACACCAACCACCCATCGCACACCACCACTGCACATCACCACAGACCACCGTTGCACACCCATCGCACACCACCACTGCACATGACCACAGATCACCGTTGCACACCCATCGCACACCCACCACTGCACATCACCACAGACCACCATTGCACACCCACCGCACACCCACCACTGCACATCACCACAGACCACCTGTTGCACACCCATCACACACCCACTAACGGCGCCTCCACCACCACCACGTCACCATCATCCAGTCATCCTCACACCCATAGAAAAAACACAGCGCCACTCAGACAACAGGTGGGGAAGAGGAAGACGATCTAGTTGGAGATCCAGATCTGATTTGATGAAAATATATCTGCATTGTCGACGACCGTAATTTCACCATAAACACTTCAAATCAACGAACAAACAGGGAAGATGAGGGGGGAAAGCAGCGGCAACGCCGCCGCTCGGGGCGTTGCTGTCTGAGTGATCGTCGGATGGAGAAGAGAGTCTTCTTCCACTTGCTGATGTCGAAACTGCCGGAGGGAGAGGGGAGGGAAAGGCAGAAAGCGGTGGCAACGCCGCCACGTGAGGTGCCGACTGTATCGTGCCGACGGTGTGGTGGCGGTGGAGAAATGTTGAGAGAGAGAGGGGACGGTGATTGGTGCGAGAGAGAGAGAGAGAGAGAGAGAGAGAGAGAGAGAGAGAGAGAGAGAGAGAGAGAGGTGAGAATTAGGATTAATTGCAGCATATTTATTTTTATAAAGATTTTAATTAAAATAAAATATCTGATTTTGAAAATATTAAATTTCCAATCTGATTTTAGAAGTTTAAAAACTTAAAGTATGGTTTCATGTAATTACCACTACTAAATATGTATGTATTTAGCTTCTAAGTAATTCTAAATCCGAGATAATTTATTTAGGTACTTCAATGGCCCCCAATTGGTCTCTTTGGCTCGGCTTTATTTGACTTCGACCAAGGCCCTTTAGCTCAATGAGCTGAAGGGCACACCTGATGTGACTCTTCTTGAACGACCATTCTTCTAGAGGTTGTAGTAACTTGCCACGTAACTTCAATAAACACAAGCGTAATGCTTGCTAAACATGTGGTGCTACATAGCGTTACTTATAGATACAATGGTTCCCCATGGGATGGCTTTGTCAAGCTTGGGTGTAACAAATATTATTATCACAAAATTGCAGTCCAGCGTCCTCTACTTGAAAACTTCATCGAATGGACAAATGAGATAAAAAATTCTCTCATCAACCATTTCAAACTTTTAGAAAGAACACTTAAATTTTGGGGAATCAAATAAGCTTTTTCTTGACTTCCGGTATTTAAAATTTCATATAATTCAAAGTTTATATAAAACATGAAATTTAAAGTACGTGGTCATCAACTTCTCAATCAAGAAATTCATCTTCCTCCTTTTTGAGCAGTTCTGGCTGAATAAAATTATCACTTTTTTTGTCTTTGCACTGCTCCTGCCACGTTTGGGATCCCCAGGACCGTCGTGTTGCCATTTGTCGCAATGACTTTTATGAGTCTTAACTTTCTCGATGATTTTGCTGTATAAATTAACGACCCTTTTGAACAATGACTACTGAGCCACTAGCTACTGCAAGCTACTATTATTGTGTATTAACTTCACAGTATTTCCAGATGATCCGGGAGTAACAACAATTGGAGCTGGGGGAACCAACTTGACATTTGGTAAGCATTCCCAGCCATTTTCCTTGCTGTGAGATACCGTAAAATGCTTAGGAACCCAATTTTCATCTTTTAGCTTTCTTTCTTTTGCAAGCTCTCTCTGCTTCTCCTCGACCACGGTCTTTGCTTCCCTCGCTTTCTCCCAGCGCTTATGTAGAATAGCTTGGCTCACCTGAGCCCATATTACTGCTGATTCACTTGGGAGAACACCCTTACACAAAAATCACAGGATCAGAATCACAAGTAAACAACCAAATAATATTTGCAACATTTTGACATCAGAACTCGAGTATTCTTGCTAATAACAGTTGAATCACATCCATATATTCATTCCTTTCCAAGAAATTCATTAAGCTTCCATTTTAGTTGAAAAAATTTAATCACACAGTGAGCACGTTATGCTTGACTATAGTGAATCATTTGGCAATTGGTGAAAGACTAACTATATTCAGCCTAATTGGAAACATCATTGTTCATGATAAAACATATGAAGCCTTCAATTCTGTAAAAACTTTATATGAAAATTAGTAGTTAGCTACCTGGAATCGTAACAATTGAGGTTATCGGCTCCGTCAGACCAAGTGATCAAACAACTATTTGTGGAAATAGTTACCTTTGGATCTTCGACTATAGGAGTCTTCAGTCCTGAAAGCACTTCATTCGCATTGTAGATGGTTGTGACTTTTTCATTGGAAACGTCTTTGATGGTGACAGTTCTACAATTTAAGCAAGGAAAAAGGAATAAAAGACTATATCGATTTTGTAACCTATTCCATCATCGGAAGATAGATGTATATTGAGGCACTTCATCTATTGCTAGGAGTTTGGCACAAGTTTTGTCTAATGTGGGCACAGCCCTCAAATCTTAAACGTGAATATATATGGTGAGAAGTCTTTCGACATACTTCATAGTGGCAAGTAGTGAGTCTTGTGAAAATAAAAGATAATAAATCCACGTTAATTATAACGTACCTGTCCCATTGGCCATTGATCTCGTAAATGGTCTGCGATGACGTAGACAGAAAGATCTTTCCTTTAATCGACCTGTGTAATGATCGACGTGGGAAAAATGTGCTGCCTCTATAACAAAGCTCTGCTTCAAGGCCAGTTTCTTTACATCGCATCGTGATGTTGCCCAACCATTCAACCCTAGGAACAGGTAAAAATCTTATCACAAGCTTTGGCGAGTTCATTACATAAGTTTCATTCTTATCAAGGAGATTCAACTGTCGTGCCCCATGCACCTCAGTTTCAACATGAGTGCCTGTAATTTTGTAATTAGGATATAACAATGATCCACAAGGAAGCATTTGTAAATTCATGTATACAAAAGGATAAGCAAAATTATATCGGAATTAGGCCAGATAATGAATAAATCAGAACTGCCATTCCGGCTCGCCGTGTGCCTGATTCAAATTTCAAGTTGGAGATGGCTGCTATTACAATTAGTGCTCGTTTGATAAAACTTGCTAAAATTTAACCAACTTTTCAACTGGTCAAACTTTAACTTTAATCATACTTGACACACAACTTTTATCAACTTTAATCAATTGTATATACATAAAACAAAATGTGGTTTAGCAAATAAGAGTTGAATACCACAGAACTTTGGAACGGGCGAATGACACCATATCATCTCGATGTTTTCTTTCTCATCGGTAGCATGAAGTGCAGTCACTGGAGGATGATGCGACACCTGACATCATCGAGTACAAAATCGCAGGTTTTAAGGGACATAAAGCACATATATGGCTAGTTGAATTGTATTCATGGCTTTTAGCTAAGCATAGCAAGTTAGCTACAGTGAACTCAAATTGAGTATCATTCTGATCAAGAGTAGAGATCAATTTTCGACAGAATATTCTATCTTACTTGAAATCCTAACTAGTTGTTTTATTTACAAATACGGCAGGGGTCCATAGGCGTAAATACCCAGCAGCCTTCATGCAAGAAGAGCAGAAAATTAGCAAGGTACAATTATCAAATGTAGAAAATCTAAAACGTATACCTGTTCCAGTAGCACATTAAGAGTGCCCCGCGAGACATGATGAGTCTCTCCAAGAATAGGATTGTAGGGAGCCACGCCAAAGATCAAAGGACGCAAGGTGGATATGCTCCAAGCAATAACAGATATGAATCTGTCAAGAGGGCTTTCCCCATGGTTGCACATGCTTAACAAATCAGTATTAATGCAATACACTGATTCTCCATAGCATTGAAGCTGTGACTTTGGAAGGTTGAATAGCGGTGGCAGCTGCATTTTTAGCCAAAACAATCAAAACCATATAGCGTAAATCTAATATTATCCAAAATATCAGGCTCATAATTCCGAATTCCAGTTACCCATACATCTATCTTAACATCCTCCTCGTTTCATACACACTGAACAATTCATCCTTTAAGCATTCAGTAGCACAATGCATAATAGATCAAATAATTGAAGGATTAACACGAACACGAGCAAAATCAACACGCATACAGGCTAATTTACACAACATTCACAAACACACAAGATAATTTTTAAAAATGCAAATGGGAGTTACTTGCCTGAAGGCGTATGAGATCAGATCCTGGTTGCACACTACTCAACAGACTGAAAATACGTTGAAGCAGATTGGGAGTTCCATTATTGGCATCAGAATCCTCTCCCTCCAATGATAATGGCGCAGTTAGTACAGCATTTGTCCCTAATTTCCCTTCTGTCAACTGCACCGTAACATAGAAACAATTTAATTTCTATCTTCATATCATAATAATAAATAACCTCCCTGTGGATTGTGATCGGATTTTTAATAAATAAATCAACTATTAAGTCAATATTAGATGAATTTCACCAATTAATAAAGATTCAGCAAGACCAAATCAGATTATTCACTTAGATTCAATCAAATTCACAACACATGAAACAATTTGATCGCATGCGAAGAATTTTCTATTGATATTCACAATTGAATCATGTTCACCTCTAATTTTATGTAAGGTTTCCTCTAAAAGAAAAGAAAAAGTCTAAATATCCTCGGCCTCTAATCCATTCCCGATAAAAGATGAGTAATGTTATCTAGTACTTAGAAACAATATAAGTGACATTGGAAATGCATTTTAATTTATTGGACGATTAGCTGTAGCATCTACCTTGTTGGTAAGAGCATGCTTAATCAAAAAAGTGTCAAGTTTTAAGAGGAAAAATCGAGCGCATGTTTGGAGGAGATTCTCAAAATCAATTTATTGACCATTTTTGGTCAACTAAGGCCCACATATGAGAGATTTGGTAAAAAAAAGTGGCTGGAAATTGTTGGAAATGGTGGCCAACGGTAGGAAAATGGTTGCCCAACGGTATGAATTTTACTATTAAGCATTTCCAGATAGGCGTTGAATAAAAAAATAAAATATAATTTGAAAATAAAATCACGATGGGTAGGTTCTCTTTTATTTCTAAAAAGATAACTTTAGATATTTTAGTGTAAAAATTCGTTAATGAAAATAATAGATAAATTATAAGTAAGGGTAGTATCAAATTTTATGCATAGTGCTTGACCGGGTTAAATAAGAGATGGGGTGGTGGAGTCGAGTGTAATTGTCTCCAAAAAATAAATTATAAGCAAGGCAGTATCAAATTTATACATGGTGCAAGACCTAGTTATATATATTACACGTTAACAGTTGTGATACATGTATATCAAAATTTACATATTTGTTTGCTAACAGATAATGTAACGAGATTTGATTGGGTCAAAATCTCATCAACCAAAAAAATAAAAATAAAAAAAATTCCCCACTTTCTTTTTGATACTTCATCAATTTGTAAAAAAATATGTAAATGAAGATGTACAATTAGCGATGGCAACGAGCCGAGCCGAGCAGAGCCGAGCCCGGGCCAGGAAAAAAAAGATCGGGCCGAGCCCAAGCTTTTTTTGGCCCGAGTCGAGCCGAACCGAGCCGGGCCGGGCCCGGCCAAAAAAAATGAGGCTCGGCCCGAGCCTTAGCGGGCCGAGCCGAGCCGAGCCGGCTTGGATTTTTTGGGTTTTTTTTTTTTTTCTTGTTTCTTTAGCTGCATTTGCAGGCAGCTATCCTGCAAAGGCAGCTTGCACAAGGCAAGCAGCAAAAAAAAATTTTTTTTCCTTGTTTCTTTAGCTGCCCTTGCAGCGACTTCTTCTACTGTTGCGAGGCGGCTAGCAAGTCGCAACAGCAGACGGCTTTTAAGAAGGCGGCTTGCACAAAGGCAGGCAGCAAGCCTTCAAAAAAAAAAAATTTTTTTTTTTTCTTGTTTCTTTAGCTGCCTTTGCAGGCAGCTATCCTGCAAAGGCAGCTTGCTGCTGTGCAAGCTGCACAAGTTGCCTGCCTTCAAAAAAAAAAATTTTTTTTTTTTAATGGAGGCTCGCCCGGCCACGGGCCGGCCCGGGCTCAAGCCGACTCCCCAAAGTGGGGCTCGGCTCGAGCCTAGGCTCGGTTCCACCGAGCCCGAGCCGGGCCTGGCTCGAGCTTTTTCCGAGCCGAGCCCGGGCCGTCCGAGTCTCCGAGCTTTTTTGCCACCGCTATGTACAACAAACATTTTCCCTCAATTAAAATGCAGTGTTTAGAAGTTAGACATATGTTGTCCCAAATCCAGTCCATATATCACTTCAAATGATAAATTGTAACATGCTGCACAATAAATTACGTGCCTATTTGATTTCCATTAATTGGGAAAAAAAAAGAGTTTTGAATAGTATTTTTAAGAGAATGTGTGATTAAAAGTAAAGAAAAGTTTTGAGAGAACGTGTAAAATATTTTATTGTGTGAATGTATGATTGAAAATAATCATATAATAAACCATAAATTAAATTAATAAGAATCAAATAGGCCTTACATTACGCGGGACATCATATTTGAAATAGCATCTTACTATTTGCTAATTTGAAGTGACGTAGTAATGCGTCAAAAATCATTTTAAAAGGTCGAAAGCAAAAGCCCTGGCTTCTTGAATGGTTGAGAGACTTGAATAAGGACATTTTTTTATGCCAAAGAGCAATTCTACACGAGTACATGTACAAGAATATGCACGCATGAGTTTACAGAATGCTACATGGTAATATTTTATTGGATTTTGGACAAAAAATAGTTGAAACAGCCAATCAAGTGCTGTCATCATATCACCTGTAAAACTGTTTGTGCATTTATCTTGTACAAGTATTATTTCTCAATGCCAAAAATTGGTCAATAAAAATAATAAAGGAACATCCAAAAGCTATTCTTGAAATTGGTAAAAGTCATTGACGAAAACACAATTCTCCAAGTGATTATCGATGTCGCACCATAAGAATTCACGTCCTGAATTCAAGTCAGAAAATTAATAGTGATTTGTGTACAGTCGTACAGATCAATATCACCAACAAATATATATATGGTGAAGAAGTTAAAAATATCGATAGAAATCGATCGATTATTTATAAACAGGAATTTAGAAAGGTTGTATATTGATTTCATTTCGGTCTCACCACATTTATCGATCACAAAATATTTCTTTCAAGTCAAAGAGATCAACAAAATTCAGCAGAGAAGCAGCTAAATCTTAACACACATCTATACACAGTAACACAAACTCCATAGAGAGAGAGAGAGAGAGAGAGAGAGAGAGAGAGGAAATACCATTTAAAGAGTAGTGGATTATTGACAGCAGCACGCAGAGAAAAGTTTTGAACAGTTTTTTACAACGACGACACACTGCATCTATACCTATATATATTTATATATAGATTATGTGAGTGGTGCCGTGGTGGAGTGGTTTGGAGAGGTTGAATTATATGACAGCAGCAGAACCTTCCTTTTGTTTTAGAATAAAGTATCCACATCACTTTTCCTTTTTTTCTCTTTTTTTTCCTATTATTATAGAGAAAGCTGATATCCCTCGTCTTCTTTACTTCTTTGTTAAGGTCTTCTTCATTTTTCCCCTTTTTAATGCTTTTTTCTCTGAGAGAAAGTTGAGAATTATTGTGGTCTTTTCTTCTTCTTTACGATTTTTCCTTCTTGTTCCTTATTTGTTTGCATGACCATCTCTTTGTAAGATAATAGAGAAATTACGGTGAAATAATCACACGTTCTTCAATCAATAATTTTCTATGCCGATTCATAGCTTTTTTTCTACTCTTTTAACCCTATTTTCTCTATGAAATCATTTTTCACACAATCAATTCTAAAAAAAAAAAAAAAAATCTACATCAAATGGACCCGAAAAATATATATTCATGGGCGGACCTAGGCGGGGTCCTGGGGGGCAAGTGCCCCACCACCTATCCCCAACTTTTGAATTTTTTTTTTAATAAAATCTTGTTTGGTATCGATTGAAATCTAAATTTTAATATAAATCAAAGTTAACAATTAATTTTAATAGCATATTTCATGGAATCTGTAATTATTTTACTTTTATCAAAATTTACTAAAAAATTGATTTTAATTTCCACCAAATAAAGGCAAAAATCACAATAAATTTGAATTTCGATAACATATTAATTTTAAAAATTCTCCGACGATCGTACACTAATCGAATCTACAAATTATTTATCTCATCTCAAAGCTTATTTCAAGAACTATATTATGAGCATATCGAATAGTCCAAATAGATATTAAAAATACGTTAAACGTGAGTCTTAAAAAAAAGGTCTAACTCGTATTTTTTCTAAAAATTCAATCTACATATGGTATGATTTTTTTGGACGTAAATTTTCGATTGTAAAATTTCTCTCAACTTCTTTGCAAGTTAGATTGTGCCCCCTCACGTTTAAGGTATGCGTCCACCCCTATATATATTTAACTTGTTAATGCAACAAAAGCAACGCGTGATATTTATTGTATATGTATATGTGTTAGTCAATTCACCACACCGTTATTCGTTTTCGAATAGGGTTGATATACAATGTGTTGTTTCCTGTTTTAATAGTGAATGAAAAATTAGGATAATCCAATCATCAGACAACCACAATTAATATTTGGAATGGATGGACAATTAAGTTGTCACAAAATATTGTAAGGTATATTTTTAATTAATAATGTAATAAAAGTGACAATTTTTGAATGATATATGTGATGTGATATGTTGGAACATTTTAAAGTAATTTGGGATTTTCCTTTTTATTCCTTGTGATAATAGCTCAAGTTATTCGTGAGGAAAAAGAAAGAAAAGTTTGCAATCCAAATAAAACATCGAGTGCACGTTGAAGCATCCTAGAGTCAAATAATAAACATGTAAATTGTTAAAATTAAAAAAAAAAAAATAGAAAACACGTCGGTTATTCTTCAAATAATAATTTCCATTATAAAATGTTGACCTCACAATCGAGATAAACAAATCTCTTTTACTTAACTAGGGTTTTTACTCCTCAAACTCGCTTAATTTTACTCAAAATAAGAGCGAGGAGGAAAATGACTATTTCAAAGGAATGTATATTCAGTTTTCTATCCTTCTTTGATTTCAGCTATATCTATTATGAATTTCCGATGAGGCCATAAAGTTAATGAAGTATTTTCCTTAAATGACGAGTGACAGTTGTTGATTAGTCAGCTTTAACTAAATTCGTTACCATTTTCACGTTTTATTGACCATGCCATGTGTTCTTCACTCGTTAATTTTGAAATCGTGTTTAACATTCATTTTTGCACGTGCTTCAATAACAAGCTTTACTGATGTAAAATAACATATAAAAATAAATATAAACATTTTTGTTTCTTCAATAATTTTGCACTCGCACACTTGATGTGCTCGTCATTTGTATTCAAGATCGAACTTATGACTTCGTATTACATGCTCATTGATAATAGCCTAAATTCGCACATGATCTAAACTTAATAGAAATGCTCGCCAATAATGGTGAAGATTCGCATATGACAAGCTCAAGGCAGGACAACACATGACGGTAAAATTAATTGATAACATAGAACATTGTGAATATCGAAAACTTGACTTAAAATTGTGATTTACTAAAAAAAAAAATAAAAATGGGTGGAGACAAGTGCAAGTCTAACATATGTATCAATCTATGTTCCAAAATTCAAGACATTTATTGTTATTCTGGAATTTTGAGATTTTGAAGACAGCCGCCAATGGTAGTTGTAATGTCAAATGTTGGATGAAATTAAGTGCTTTCATTTTCAACCACAAACATATACATAACTGAATATAATAGGATTACATGTTGATATCTGATGTGTAAAACGTGAGAATTCAATGTCTTGAAAATATTGTTTAGTTCGGTTCAAATCTTAACCAGACAGACAAACCCGATTGCAGAATATGTCCCTGCTTTTGAACAAAACTAGCATGGACGCTCCTAAAAAATTTAGGACAATGCCACTTGTACATCATGCTTGACATCATCATTGTTGACAAGATTTGATTGGTAAAAAAAACTGACCAATTGACACGATAAAAATAATAATGTAAAGGACAATGTACATGTAACATGATTGAAAAGATTATGATCATCAACAGGCCAAATATTCAAAAAAATAAGATCCTTTGTGTTCTCTAACTCAAAAAGAAAAATAATAATAATAACAATAATATAACTGCCATCCTGGTAATCAAAGGTTGAAACCCATGCTTAACAAAAACTATCACAAAATTCATAATAATCAAGAGATGTGTGATACAGACTTGATTCCGGTAAATTTTCACTCTGGATCTGATGATCGAATGCTGTAGCGCTTGAAAAATTCTCTAAATCCATAAGAACTGAGATCATAGTTGAACTGGAGATTCGAAATCAACTTCAGCATCGAGGAGCAAAGATGTCTCAAGCACTAGGTGCACTTATACATCTTACTAAACATGCACGATGTATGATACAAGAGACTTGCAAGGCATGAACTTAATAAAACAAATATCACCAACATAGAAACACTATCAGAATAATATTTTTGTAAGAATTAATATTTCTCAAAAATATTTTATATTCGAAAAAAACACGGGAAAGCTTCAGAATTTCATCATCCAACCCAAGATTAAAAGATCAAAGTATCCTACCCTAGTCAATGAACCATTTATGAACTCCTCAAAAGACAATAAAAGATAGGATAGAGTTTCTTTGTATCAGAATTATGCAATTTTACATCCCTCTAATTTTCCTGTTTTCTTTCGGGGCCATCTATTTCATTAAGACTGGAAGTGGAGGTTCTGAAACCCTTTAGATTGACGCTACAAATTCCAACCCAAAAACCATATTCTGTTAGATAATCATAGTCTCACATTATTAGATAATATAAAAGGAAACATAAAACTGAGGGTTCATCTCTTCTGCGAATAATCTTCTTACTTAGCCCTGTCTGACAACCATTTTTACAAAATTCTTTTTTTCTCAAACTCATTTTCAACCACATATTCTCAAAATAAAATATTTTGTACATAAACCCAAAACTTTTTTTTACAACTTTTAATTACATATTCTTCGAAAAATCATTATTCCAAAACTCATTTTCCTTAAAAAATTCTTTTTAATGGTGTTATCAAACAAAGGCTTATTTCAAAGACAAATTAACTACTTTCAGAAATTGAATTCAAAAATCCACAAGATACAGAATCCTTGAGTAACCACACAACCAATGATCAAATACAGAAATACTGGCTTAATACAGATGAATTAAGACTGAAAAATAAATTGCGTCCATAAAGAAATCATATACTATGTATTTAATCCATCAGTGGATCGTTTTACTTTCTAGAGGGCGAGTTCAAGAATCGATTTTTACCTTTATAAATTCAAATTTTCATTCAACTGCAAAGAAAAGGTGACAACACACAATACCGAGCAGAAAACAGAAACAATGGAATTCTTGAATCATGCACAACACATTACAAGTAATGAACGCTAATGAGAACCCCAATTGCTGAAATGTGATCAAAGGTGGTTATCTCACAAAATCATACAACATGAAGCCATAAATAATAAGCCAATAAAGATACGCGAAAACAATATCCAGAACTTACAGGTAAAACTTTCACGGAATATTTTGTGATATTTGGATCGACAACTTTTCCTTGATTAGCTGCCTGTGCAACAATAACTATGAACCGTTACGTAGGAGTCACAAAAATCTAAATGTACAAGGTAATGCAATGTAAAAACGACAGGAATGCAGCATCCATAAAGATAAAAGACAGAGAGATCAATTATTCTGCCAGTGAAGGTGTGATAAAAATCAGAGATGCAAACGATGATAAATATTAACTGTCATCGAATTTCAAGGATGAGGAGAACAGAGAGTACAAGGAAATAATAGAACTAACAATTATGCAGTCTCTGTCACAAGACTCACAAAACATCACTACCAAGAATAAGGCTGCAAGAAAAATTACCAGCAACTTATGGCAAAACTGTATGTGCAACCACAAAAACTCATTTCAGATACAACAACAATCTGATCCGAATGCATATACTAAGGAGTTCAGTTTCCCTTGTGGTTGACATCATATGAAAACCAAATCACATTGGTTTGTCCGTACAAACATGCTCTTTTTTCTTTTTCGGAAAGATTAAGAACGATAAAAACCGAAGAACAAAAATCTTCACATGAATGCCAATTTAGGAATACACTGCTATTATCTAGAAGAAAAGCTAAAATAAATAAATAAATAAAATAACGATACCGCAATTTCTGTGTTATATTTATCCTCCAAAGGGAATAAAAAGGAAAACCAGTATATCACTATAATGCCACTGGAAACATAACTGCAAGCTACTAACTCCCTAAAACACTGCATGCAACCCAACAATATTCATATTACAACAAGATCTATGAATGGTGAATGGTTCTTCCTCAAGTAATTAAATGGCTTCAGACAAAATGTTTTATCTTCATTTATAAGATTTTACATAAAGAATGCGTACTCTGTGATCATAGAAACTGACTCCTATTTATGCTTCCACTCAGCATTTGTTATTTTTCATTATTATTAAGCTTTGTTTGGATTATGTTGGGGAAAGTCCTCTATAATTCACTATCCAGAAGAAAAGACTCAGTTATGATTGAATAAATCAGAGTCAAAAAAACTACGCAGCCAAAGTATTGTTCTCAAATGGTTCAGATAAATCTTAGAACAATTTGTTTTTGTGAAAAGGAAAATTAAATTTAGAGTGACCTCAAATGTAGACTTTGGACTGCATGAAAATGTTGTCTGATCGAAATTACGGCGTGCAGGCTTTAACAGACCGAACTCACCTGTTCTGGGCTGTGAAATATTTCTACAAATGGGTATTCCTTCTTCTGCCGCGTTATGCAAAATCCAGGATATTTTGGGCACTCAACCTAAGCAACCAACACCAGAGCCAAAATAGGTGAGGGCAACAAAGAACGTTAACGTGAATTAAAGATGCTACATCAATACAATAAGAGAAGATGCTTCATTTATACAATAAGAGGAATTCTGTGGTTTACATCATTTGCGGTTACAGATGAATATATGCTTTGATGTACTTTTCAGACAAGAAACTCAAAGAATGACAGAATGTACAGAAACATCTAGATGCTCTCTTGTACATGTGAATGACTGCAGCAATTAAACATAGAATGATGAAAATTGCTGCATGAAGTGCAGAATTACTGACTAAAAAATCACACTTTTACCCATAAAAACCAACATAAAGAAAAATGTGACTATTCTAAAAAAATTTAGTTTTCCAGAATGTAGCATCCAGATGAGGTAACCTACACGCATAAACTTTACATGTGGATAAAACTCGGCTGCAGCTTCTTCCATTACTTTGTCAAGATGTTTTGTGTGGTTACACCTGCAGCAGTAAAAAATATTGATACTTGAGGAATCATTACAACAACTAAAGAAAATTCGAAGAAGAAAGTAAGAATTAGATATTCCAAATTACTTGATGGTAAATGCAACAACCACAGGGTGACCTTTATGTAGAAGCTGCATAAACTCGCGCTCTGAGGAGAAAGGAATAACCCTTGATGGTCCAAGATCCTTAGGGTAGCCAGTATAATACCTTTAAAAATTTAAAGAAAAACAAGTGAAAAAGGTGAAAAGGAGGACCAAGTAATCAGAAAAAGCCCTGACATATTGTAATTTCAAAGCTAATGAATCAGTTTCCATCTCATTATGATATGCATAACATCAGACACTGGAGAACTAAGGGAGAATCATTTGTCCTCAGAAGCTACAGATGGAAAATTCTCCAGCACATGCATTTTTAAAAATTTCCATGCAAATGGCTCCAAGATACAGTACAAAATTTCACTTATCAAAATGATCATCACAACATTGCCCCGAGCAAAACCAATTTGAATAATGTTTATGACGCAACAAGGGAAAAAGAACTGATGTTGTAGTTCACAATTGTGTACAGATATCAAGCTTGCAATAGGTACTACAAAAAAATCATGCAGCAGGAGCACATTCTACAAAATCAGTACAAATACATGTATACATTGATGGGGAGGGTGACTGTCTAGGCACATACATGTCAAAGTGTTTTAACATACTTGCAGGTTGCACGAAGATTAAGTAACATTCTGTTGAAAAATGATGACTCCTCCATCGTGCTGAACCCAGAAAAGGCGGGGAGAATCTTGCTTTCTGAAGAAACCTGCTGTTGTTTCAAGAGATCAAATGCATTAATTCAAATAGATTAAAAATCAAATAAACAAGTTGATGCTCCTGAATAACTTATGCAAAGTGATGAAGTGCTTTACCAAAGTATCGAAAAGAAAACTCACTTTACCATAATATTTACGTAGTTGGTTTAAGAGAGATCCATGGCAACAATTTAAAAAAGGAAAAATAATTAAATAAGCAATGTAAATGATGAACCCAATACATCCTATGAACTTTCAAGAATTATTCTTTATAAGCCTATCAGATTTCAGTTTGAAAACACCCAACCACTTTATCAAAACGAGAAGCTAAATGTCCAATACTGAACACACCCACCACAAGAAAACAAGATTTATTTCCCTTAGAAAATTTCTAAGCAGTCTTCTTTAGTCAAGTATGAAATGGGGATTTCTTCTGATGTTAATCATAAAAATCTAAGTCAAATTACGCATTCCCATATCCATTTACACTATATGCACACCCAGAGACATTAGAGGAATAGGATGCAGTCGCTCGCTCAGTAGAGTACAGGACGGAGAGGTGCACCACCTTCTTAGTCTGTGATCAAGTAAAAGGAGCCACTAAATCAAGTAACGGTCAAGGCGGGCAGCTCCCCCATTTCAAGTTTCTAGGGTTCACTATAGCATCATAGTACACAACTCTTAAGCCACAATTCCATTTCGGGGAAGCTAGAGGAAAAATTCAACTCAAAAGACCAAATCATTTTCCAATCCAGTCAAAAACTCAGCCACCCATCATAATGCCCACTTACATCCCTGTATAAATAAATCTGCCATGTGTAATTGTATTTGTAGATTGTGAAAGGAGTAGAACGCACCTGAAGCCCACAGCCACCTGCTACAGAAGGGGCGGAGCCAGGAAAGTAACTCAGTGTGGACACAATATATTGATGTTGAACGTCGAGTTTTTACTTATGAATTTAATGTTAATAAAAATATAAAACAATATTACGACAATACTAAAAATGACATAGTTTATAAATTACAAATTTCCTTTCGAGTTTTCATACTTTGATATCGTTGTACAATAAATTCATTATCGAGCTTCAAAAATATATATTTCTCTACATAAACAATTGTGCTATCATTCATCCACTGATTACCCATCTGATTATGCAATCTATCATTTGCAATGCTCTTTACAAGAATTGTTTTGCTTAATGATAAATATCATAATTTCAACAACCCATAATACTGCATATCTGAGGAGGAATTCTTCTAAGAGATCAAATTAACCATAATGTTATTCAGCAGAGGATAAGCTATGTCAATCAAGTGCATCTATCCGTAAATAAGGTCACATATGACTAGAGAACAAAATTTTTCCCACAAATGTATCCAATAATTTTATGATAAAAAAGTGATTGAACAAAACAGAGCATTGGAATCTGGATTAACCAGTTAAGCAATAATCTCAAGAACACAGATTGCAAAGTTCAATCTACTGTTCTACACACACAATTGAACCTGAATATGTGCAACTTATAACAATCAAATCACAAATATGCATTCAAAAACACCAAAGTCATTTAAAACGCCGATGAAGGAATCAAACCCCAAACGGTTCATGCATACCGTATACGCAAAATATAGTAATTATCGAAATTCGAAAAGAACCAAGCTAGTTACAGACTTAGAGTAGGTTACTGCTGCCGATTGTCGAAGGATCAAGGATGAAGAAGAAGAAGAAGAATCGCCGGCACGGAGGCGAAGCAGCTGGTCACTCAACTGGTCTAGGGCCCGAAGTCAAACAGGAACATCTGCGGAACTTCACGAATCACGGAGACTCGGAGACGGAGTCAATGGAGAGTGGAGCTGCGACCCTACTGTTTTGAATTGAAATGGAGGCTGGCTGGAGGAGACGCACGCAGAGGCGGAGCCGCGGAGGCCGAGACTGGAGGAAAATGAATTGAGATGGTCCTGGAGGCTGGATGTTTTGTTATTTGGATCGGGCCGGGTAGCGGTTTGGGCCGTTTAAGTTAGGGTAGTGGGTATTGGTAATGGTTTTGGGCTTCACCCTTGGGCTGGAAGTTAGCATATTACAAAAAAAAAATTGGGCCATAGGGTTGGGCCCAGAAATTCAGTGTGGGCCCATGCCCACTCTGGACCTCATTGGGCTCTGCCCCTGACGGGGGATTGCCAGATTATCGAGGATTTTCAAAAATGAAATGGAGATAACCTCTTTTGGGATTAGGGTAGGGACGTCAACTCCAGGCCGACACTGGACCTCATTGGGCTTTGCCCCTGACGGGGGATTGTCGAATTATCGAGGAATTTCAAAAATGAAATGGAGATAACCTCTTTTGGGATTAGGGTAGGGACGTCAACTCCAGGCCCACACTGGACCTCATTGGGCTCTGCCCCTGACAGGGGATTGCCGGATTATCGAGGAATTTCAAAAATGAAATGGAGATAACCTCTTTTGGGATTAGGGTAGGGACGTCAACTCCAGGCACGGGTTCGGCTTGGCTAGGGTCAAAATGACTCAATCTTTTTTTTTTTTCTCGCGAGTCGAGTGTATCCAAAGTTCGGCCGAAAAATTGAAGCTTGGTTCGGGCTTTCGGACGAGCCAGCTCATTTGTTTTTCTAATTCCTGATATTCTAATTTTTTTTTTAAATCATTTAAAATATGTATAATTTTACCTCGTATTTATGGGGAAAAAAATATGTCCCTTTTTACAAAATTTGAATTTCAAATGATGTTACAACTGCTTTTCACGGCTGTTGAGGGAAAATAAATTAAAAATTATGTTTATGATTGTAATTATAACAATAAATTATTTTATATAATACATTTATTAAAACGTCATTTATGTAATTTTATGTATAAAGTCATTTAAGTAAATAAAAAATGCCTAAAGTTGTAGTGTAACTAACAAAATTCGTATTGATAACATAGTTACCCTATTAAAAATCAAAATAGATGTAAGAGTGAACAAAATGGATCACATATTACAACGGAAAAAAACAAATAATTTTACGTTCATGTCGTTAAAACCAAAGGTTGTTGGCCCAAACTTTATGTACTTCATGGGTAGGGGTGTAAGCGGTCCGGTTTTTGCGGTTTTTGACAAATTTTCAAACCAAACCGTTTTGACCGGTTTGAGAAAAGCTCAAACCTAAACCAAACCGTTTTGACCGGTTTCAAAAAAGTTCAAACCTAAACCTAACGGTTTGGTCCGGTTTTAAACCGCCGGTTTCGCGTATATTTTTTTCCCATCTAGTATCTACTTTTATGCTATTAATTCAATATATATTTATATTTTACTAGAAATAAATCTAAAACAAACTAAATATATTTACTATAAATTTAAATACCAACAAAATAAAAGTAAAATCACAAAAAACTAAAGCATAGTTTTTTATTCGCCTTTTTGACGTTTTAGAATAATACTTTACGATAAAGACACAATACAAGTCTACTAAAATAAATATAAGGTCCAAAAATAATAATAATATCCCTTTTCAACTAGCAAAAGGAATAAACGAATTAATTTTGTCACAGAACTCAAGAAACATCAAATTTTGTCACAAAACTCACAGAACTAGCAAAATGAAGAAACATTCACATATTCAAGAAGCCACAGAACTCATGATCAATTTTGTCCTTCATACACAAAAAAAACTTTAATTAGCAAATTGGGAAAAAAAAAAGAATTAAAACACGGATCCATCTAATAATGGCTTCCAAAAGACAAGTTGCAAATATTTTTTCTCCCCCATTCCACTATATATACCCACATTCATCTTCTACAATTTAACACGGAATTATACATATTCTCTCATATGTAAACAAATGTCTTTTGCGCACCTGATAGCCCGAATTTCAACTTTAAGCTTTACTCACGATCAATAAATATGTAAACAAATTTCAACTAGAAAGTAACAAAATTTTAATTTTAAACCTTACTCACGATCAAATAAATATGCAAGAATCTGAAATAGTCTAATAATACCCGCGAACGTACACTACCGGCGACTGGGAGGTTCGAGATTTCGAGGGCGTTGACGATTTGGGGGAAAGTAGGAGGCTCCGCAGGGAGCGAGGCTGCGACCAGCGAGTTGCGAGTAAGAGAAATGGAAATTGGAAGATTAAGGTTGTGACTTGTGAGTATATGGATTTGGATTGAGCTGTTTAGTGCTACTTCTTTCAAATTTGGGCATTTTTTATATATAATTAGGTTTGGGCGGGTCATAAATCTTAATAATTAATAGAAATTTAGAAATTGACAAAAATACTTACAAAATGACAAAATTATTCAATTTTACAAAATTGAAATTTTGGATAAATTTTCAAAAAAAATCAATTTTTTATTTTTTTATTTTATATATTTTTCGCCGGTCCGGTTTGGTTTCAAACCATAATTAAAATTCTCAAGCCTAAACCAAACCGTTTTTGACCGGTTTGGTTTGGTTCAAAACCATTTCGTTGACGGGTCCACGTGGCACCAAACCGCCGGTTTCAAAATTGCGGTTTCGGTTCGGTTTTCCGGTTTGGCGGTTTTTGCTTACAGCCCTATTCATGGGTATTCAGGAAAGAGTTTTGGTCGTGAAGTGGTCTTGTGTTCACTCATTAATGGCAATAACATTAACCCCTACTAATCTTAAATTACAATTTTGTTATATCTTTAACAATTCTAAGAATTTGTACAAAAGGGTTGCATGACACGTAAAGGAATTGGATTAGACTGTGTACATGTAGTGATTCAATTTAGGGAGAGTTTCATAGTCTACTTAAAAAATTAAACTATTTCCCATCTTACTATCCAATTTATTTTATTTTTCAAAATTTGTTTTCCTCATTTTATAGTAACTTTCTTAATTATTTTTAAAACAATAACAATTGTTGTTACACATTCACTATCACCGATCTCCTTGCTTCTCTGATGTACATATTGAGAGCTCATTTCTCGTTGATCCACAAAGACAAAATGTAGGACTGGTGCCAACAGTTCATCACGAAAGGATTATTTCTTCAACAAGTGTTGATTGGAAAATTTTTTTTATCTTTGACAACACAATGAAAACCTCCCCAAACCATATACCCACCACCTCATATCCCCAGCACCATTTCATAGCAAAAACTTCACCACCTTCACCATTGTCACCGCTCCATTTGGTCATGTATCTTCATACTATTAAAACAACTAGATATGAGATTTTCAACTTTAAAAATTTAAAACTTCAAATATGTACGAAAATTGTTTCAATATTGGATACCGGATTCGCAGTAGCAGATTCTATAACTTTGAATACAGTGGATTCAAATATACATAACAGATTTAATATAGTAGTAGATTCGACAACATATGTTAAATCGCAATAAAGTTTAAAAGTTGATTTAAGCAGAACTACAAAAACAAATTTGCATAAACGAGTGACTAACAAATAATCGTAGAAGTTAAATGACAGGAAACTTTTAACCCGAGGCCTGTGTTCCACACAGTTTCCTTAAAACAGATTCGCTCCCTCACCGTCTGTGCTTGAGGTTTAACAGAGCGTCCGTTTTCCATGATACAACGGTGAAACAGTATAATCTGAGCACCACAGATTGTACTCCGGCGAATTGAACCAGTGCCCGAACAATATCACCAAACAAGACAAAGAAACAGAAAGTAAAAACGAGAGCACACTCCAACTGTGACCAGATGAATATGCAGATGAATTTTTTTCGTGTACTGAAGACTGGAAAAACGAGATATATAAAGGCTTAGGATCTTGTACGTGGACACTCCTAAGGGGTCAATTTTACTCCTTTCGGTCCGACATTCGTGTACGCAGGTCGCGCTCGCACACAAGTTCAAGGTCTGAAGCCAATTTCGGTCCAAGATTTGCACCCCCCTGCGCCCGCACGTGGAGAGAGCCTCTATACTACACATGATTACACCATTCTAAAGTGCAATCATTTATAAAATGGTTTTAAATTTCCTCTACTTCCTATGTGGGACAAAGCTTAACTTTTTAGTTTTCCCACCAACAAACTCCTTTCACATGGCATACTTTGAGTTTCAATTTCTCATTCACCCGAGCATCATTTTTGACAAGTAAGTATATGATTTCGGTGTACTCACGGAGGAGAACACAAATCAACTTTCATCTTTCAAAATAGCCAACCGGATCCTGCTCAAAATTGGTGCCAAAGTCAGCCAACTTTCCAGTTTTTCCAACAAAATATTGTGTGGTGGCATAGGAGGAGGAGGAGGCGACAATCATAACAAAACCAGAAAAGTTATCCAAAATAAAATCACGTTAAAATCCAAAACCTTTGGTTTCATATCTAAAAATTGATGTTCAATCAAAGATGTTTGGTGCTGGTGGCTATGGTTGGCAACGACAGAATATGTTGGTGGTTAGATAGTGTTTGAAGTGGTCGGCGACCATCTAGAGACGAGTAGTGAGAGACTCAACCTAACACGTAAGACAGTTCATGCTCGCATATGATTTTAGTAATAATTGTATTTTGAGAACTAAATATAAAGAGGTAAAATAATTTAGGAATTATTAACTATGAAATTTCCACTTCTAAGGTTAGAGATTGTAATGATTTTTATAGTCGCCAGAATATAAAGAGAAATTCGAGTAATCATGCTGATAGTGATAACTTATTATGAAAATTAAGAGAAAACAAGAAAAAGTAAAGAGAATAAAGAGAGGCAACCTTTTGTATATAGTTTTGTCATTTAGAAGCTTTTTTACGTAAATGGCTTTTGTAGAGTTTGATGAACTTTCATAATCTCTTTACAGAATCAATGAAAATTTTCGTAAACTTTTATGGACTTTTATTGGCAAATTCAGTTGACTTTTACAAACTTCCATTTTAGTAAAAAAAAAAAAGAATTGTAAATAACTTATTACCTAAATTGGAAAAAATAAACATTTAAAAAAATAAAAGACAGATAACATTTCAATATTCTCTGATTTAAAAAAAAAAAAATCTCTAATGTTTAATATTGTCAATATGTACAAACCTGTAGAAATTATTAAATTAAACAAGCAATCAATATATATATAATTAATTATAAATTATTGGGAGAATTGCAATCACGGTACCAAACCTTTCATTTTATTATAGATTTGATTCAAGCATTTTATTTGTATCCCTCAATAAACAAACCTAATAAAAATCCGCACTTACGGTCGAATCTAATGGAATATGTTAGTTGACCAAAAGTCAATAATTTGACCTAATTTGACTAATTTCAAAATGTTAAAATAGTAGGTTTACATTTTCTATATTAAAACAATTAAAACCAAAAAGAAAAAAAAAATACCCTTCATCTTTTTCACCAGCTCCATACCCACCTGGAAACCAAAAAGAAGGAACCACCCACATCCCCGGCCACCACCACCGTCGCCACCACCCTTTTGTTTTTAATTTATGCTTCGACGTTGTACTTTGATAATTGTCTTTGTTACGGGTTAATGAACAGAATCAACGGCGCCACGTGTCGACGGTGGGACCAGCTTGATTAAATTATGTTACGATTCTCTAGCTTCAGCCGTGGGTTCCAAGGCCCTCACTATTATCCCGAGGCCCTTGCTAGCACTCTGAGGCCCCTGCTGCTAACGTCCGAGGCTCATTAAAGGATCACTTGCGGGGATTCACTCATGATGAAAATCTTTAACAAATGATTGATGTGACTCTTGTGTAAAGTTTGTTTATGTCTTGTCTTGTCAATGTAAGAACATTTAATGTTTTGTAAGGCTAGGAGAGCCAACTTGATGGCTAGGACTTGATGTCTTGGCCGAGGAGATGGTGCCACGTGTAAATTGATCCAAATGTCACAATTTGAGTTGTAACACTATAAATACCCCAACCATGTAATATAAAGGGACTAATGCAAAATTCCAAAGAAAAAAAAACGAAATATTTGGAAACATATTGCTCTCTTTGCCACGAAAATTACAACTACGAATCTTGTTATTTGTCGATTGGTTTCTTATACAATCGTGCTACGTCTTTTTTGCCGGTGGCCTGAACGGAAACGTCTCGTGCCTTTGAGCCACTCTCACGCCCATTACTTGGAGCCATCATGACCGTCTATCGGCATTAGCGTGTCGGATTAAGCTTGTGTGTGCACGAGTGGGCCCGGCATCTGTTGGCAACATTTTTTGGGGTCAACAGTCTTTATTCTCTGTTACGATATTCTACTTCCTGTTTGTGTAAATAGTGAGAAATGGGCTCAAATGGATGCTATTAGTGGAGCACTGAAGTTGGGCAGTGAGTTGAATTGGGGTTATGTAGTCGCTGACTTGGCCCTGCTTTAGTAGTAAGAGCTGTGGTGGCCAGGAATGGATTGAGGCGAATGTTGGTAGATAACGGAAGTTCTGTGAACATCCTATTTGGATCTATTTTCGACAAAATGATCCTGGACCATGAGTTAACCCCTACCAACACTCCCTTATATGGCTTCACTGGGGACAGTATCATCCCAAGGGGCAAAATCACCCTAGTTGTGGAGATGGGAGAGCCTCCCCTATCAACCACATGTTTTATGGAATTTTTGATAGTGGACAGTAGGTCAGCCTATCATGGGGTATTGGGGAGACCTGCGTTGAAGGATTTGGGAGCTATCGCCTCCATTCATCACCTATGCATGAAGTTTCAAACCGATAGGGGGGTGGCAACAGTTAAAGGAGACCAACGAGGGGCAAGGGAATGCTACCTTAACTCTGTAAGGAAGGCTGAGCCTAGGGATATACACATGGTGACAGGCGCCAGTAGCCTCGAATTGCCAGCACTCGATGAACTTGATCCACGAATGACTGAGGCTGATTCCCAGGCAGCCTCCATGGAAGAGTTGGAAAGCTTCCCTATCGATCCAAGGGAACCAACCAAGCTGCTGCAGGTTGGTAAGAGTTTAGCCTCGAGATTCAAAGGGGAGCTTAAAGAATTCTTGTGTAAGAATCACGATGTGTTTGCTTGGAGGCATGAGGATATGGTAGGCATTGACCCTGGAGTCAGTTGCCACCACCTAAGAATTGATCCCAAATTTGCCCCGCATAGACAGAAGAGGCGAGCTCTTAACCCAGAAAGGTATGAGGCCTTGAAAGAGGAAGTGCAGAAGCTCATTAACAACGGCTTTATCAGAGAGGCCCTCTACCAAAAATGGATATCCAATCCGGTACTGGTGAAAAAGCACAATGGGAAGTGGAGAGTATGCATTGATTTTTCTGATCTCAACAAGGCGTGCCCAAAGGACAGCTTCCCACTTCCCAGAATTGATCAGTTGGTGGACTCCACTGCTGGACACGAGTCCCTGAGTTTCATGGATGCCTATTCTGGTTACAACCAAATCCCCATGTACCCGGGCGATGAGGAGCACACCTCGTTCATCACGGACCGAGGCCTCTATTGTTACAGAATGATGCCTTTTGGATTAAAGAATGCTGGAGCAACTTACCAGAGGCTAGTAAACAAGATGTTTGCCAATTTACTTGGGAAGACAATGGAGGTCTATGTGGATGACATGCTTGTTAAGAGTTTGAAAGTGGATGATCACGTATCCCACCTCCATGAGGCCTTTGAAGTTCTGCGAAAATACCGCATGAAGTTGAATCCCCTAAAATGTGCATTTGGGGTAGCATCAGGCAAGTTCTTAGGATACATGGTCAATCAACGGGGCATCGAAGCAAATCCTGAAAAGATTCAAGCGTTGATCGAGATGAAATCCCCCCAGAAACCAAAAGAAGTACAAAGTTTGACGGGTCGCGTGGCTGCTTTGAGCCGCTTCATATCGAAATCCACTGACAAGTGCCTTCTATTCTTCAAAATATTAAAAGGAGGACAGAGGTTTCAGTGGATTGAGGAGTGTGAAGAGGCTTTCCAGGAGCTCAAAAGGCACCTAGGACGGGCCCCCCTCCTATCAAAACCTAAGCTTGGCGATGTGCTACAACTTTACTTAGCAGTTTCCCTCGAGCCTATAAGTGCTGTACTGGTGAGGGAAGAAAATTCAACTCAGATGCCAGTTTATTATATCAGCAAGGCTTTGATACCTCCTGAGACGCGATATCCAGACATGGAAAAACTAGCCTTGGCATTGATCATTGCATCTCGCAAATTGAGACCCTATTTTCAGGCTCACACCATTCATGTACTGACGAACTTTCCACTCAGACAAGTTCTACAAAAACCAGACGCCTCGGGTAGACTACTGAAATGGGCAGTGGAGTTAAGTGAATTCGAGATCCTCTTTAAAGCTAGAACTGCCATCAAAGGGCAAGCTTTGGCAGACTTTGTGGCAGAATTCACCAACGCCCCCGCAATTGGCCTGGAGGCAGAGCCTCCCGAGCCTCCAACATGGAATTTGTTCGTAGACGGTTCGGCAGGGGAGACGGGCTCCGGAGCTGGTATAGTTCTTATAAGTCCTGAAGGTCATACGTTGAATAGTGCAGTACGGTTTGGCTTTAAGGCCACCAACAATGCTGCAGAATATGAGGCCCTCCTCGCTGGCCTCAGGCTAGCCAAGGAAATGCAAGTAAAGAGGCTTCACATCAGCAGCGATTCCCAACTTATAGTGGGACAAGTGAATGACAACTTTGTGGCTAGGGATAAAGCCATGGTCTCATATCTCAAATTGGTAATGAGCCTACTCCCTTCCTTTGAGAAATTCGAGTTAAGTCAGATACCACACCTCGAAAATGCGCACGCCGATGCTTTATCTAAGCTTGCCAGCAGCAAGGATTCTGAGTTATTGGCAGTGGTCCCAATTGAGCACCTCCTCAGGCCATCCACCTCCGCAGAAGTGATAATGTGGGTAGAAGGTACCCCAACATGGATGCAACCCCTCATATCTTACCTCAAGGATCAGTCCTTGCCTGACAATAAGGAAGAGGCATACAAAATACGTAGGAGGTCTGCCCATTTCATGCTAGTTGACGATATCCTATATAAGCGTGGATTCTCTGCACCTCTCCTTCGGCGCGTAGGAGACGAAGAGGCTAATTATGTGCTTAGGAAAATTCATGAGGGCATTTGTGGCAATCACTCCGGAGGATTAGCCTTAGCCAATAAAGCACTGAGGCAGGGATACTACTGGCCTACAATGAAGAAAGATGCCCTCTAATTTGTTCGCAAATGTGACAAGTGCCAACGTTTTTCCAACGTGCAGAGGCGACCCTCTCAGGAGCTTACTACAGTATCCAGCCCATGGCCCTTTAGCAAGTGGGGCGTGGACCTCATTGGCCCATTACCCAAGGGCAGGGGAGGCGCCAGTTTCGCCATAGTGGCTATTGATTATTTCACGAAGTGGGTAGAAGCTGAACCTCTGACAAAGATCACTGAAGCCAATACTTCCAAATTTCTGTGGAAAAATGTCATTTGTCGCTTCGGCATCCCTTACTCGATTGTCTCCGATAATGGCAAACAATTTGACAACCGTAAGGTCCGGGACCTTTGTGAAGAACTTGGGATTAAAAAACACTTCTCCACGCCTCATCACCCTCAGGCCAATGGCCAAGTGGAAGCTGTCAACAAGACTATCAAACACATTTTAAAAAAGAGGCTTGACACAGCTAAAGGAGCCTGGGTAGACGAACTACCCCAGGTACTATGGGCAATACGAACGACAAGTAGGACTCCTACAGGGGAAACTCCTTTCTCCATGACCTATGGTGCTGAGGCGATGAGCCCAGTGGAGGTAGGAGTACCCTCTCCTAGGAGAGTGAGCTTCAATGAGATATCCAATGATGAACTTCGGAGATCTGAACTTGATTTCCTCGAAGAAAGGAGGAATGATTCCCAGCTGAGACTCGCTGTCTACCAGAGGAAAATGAGCCGGTACTACAACTCGAAGATGAAAAGGAGGACCTTCCGCATGAACGACTTGGTCCTTCGCAGGGTCTTCTTATCCACGAAGGAACCGGGGATGGGCACCCTAGGACCCAATTGGGAAGGACCCTATCGAATCGAAAGGGAAATTCGGCCTGGCACTTACTGGATAAAAGACATGGATGGCAGAATTCAACCTCACCCGTGGAATGTTGAGCATCTGAGGATGTATTATCAATGAATGTAATTAGTAGCCGGATGTTACTTCCTAGCCTTTATAAATAAACGAATTTTCTCCAGTCTTCGTCAACTATCAAATTATCAAATAAGCGTGTGCGCTTCGGATGAGAGGATGGAACCTTAAACGAAGGCCACCTCGTTCGAACTCTTAAGCGTACGTCACAAGCCTCCCTTTGATGAAGCTGAACGTTAAAGGGAGAAGCCCCTGCTTGGATGAACCATCCACCAAGCTGGGAAGCGTGGGCGCTTCGGAGGAGAGGATGGAACCTTAAACAAAGGCCACCTCGTTTGAACTCTTAAGCGTACGTCACAAGCCTCCCTTTGATGAAGCTGAACGTCAAAGGGAGAAGCCTCTGCTTGGATGAACCATCCACCAAGTTGGGAAGCGTGGGAGCTTCGGAGGAGAGGGTGGAACCTTAAAAGTAGGTCACCTCATTCGAACCCAAGCGTACCTCACAAGCCTCCTTTTGATGAAGCTGAACGTCAAAAGGAGGAGCCTCTGCTTGGATGGACCATCCACCAAGCAAGAAGGTAAGAACAATTTCATAACACTTGGGAACGTGAGATTAAGAATTGATTTGAGGCTGTTAAGAGTTTTATAAAGGGGCTTCGGTTAAGTTACATCGGATTTGTTTAGTCTGCTTTGCTGAATGGTTTACTCAGTTTCGTCCTTTTGGGTTAATTGTTTGTATAACAAGGCTTTGATGCGGTTGCATTAAGTTAAGTTCGAATGTTCTTCTCAAAAGTTATGTTGTAAAGCCCAAGACAATTGACTGCGGAAAAAATAAGTTGCAGTACAACAATAAAGCGAAATGTGTTCCATTAATGTGCTGAAGGAATTACATAGCAATGAATTAAAATTACAAAAAATGCATCAAGGGGCATGGGGTGGGGGAGCTGGAGCATCTGCTGTTTGAGGCGCTTCAACAGGTTGAGGCTCTTCAGTAGGCACATCCTCAGGATCAAGTTCCACCACTTCACCTTCTTCAGCAGGCGTCTGAGGAACCTCCTCCTCCAAGAACTCAGCTCTCAATTCAGAAACATCGAGCTCTGGATGCACCTCTCCCAACCTCTCAAAGACCTCCTGGTAGGCCACTCTGCTCCAATATAGGCCGAAGCGGCGATACTCCTCAGTGTGATGGAAGTTTGCTATGTAATTCCTCACTGCAATATCGCCCGCCTCGACCACGTCAGCTTCGTATTTTTTCACTTCGGCTTCCAGCCACCTCAGTTCCTTCTCCATAAACTGACCGGCATCCCTAGCCCCAGCTAGTTCAAGGTTTGCCTTCTCCAGTGCTTCGGCAGTGACCTTCTGGTGGTTGTCAGAAATCTCCACCTTTTTAGTGAGGGCAGCTACCTCACACTGGCTCTCATGAACCTCCTTCTTTAAGGCCTCAATCTCTGCCAGGAGAGCATCACGTTTTGAATCATCAACATCTCTCTGAATCCTCAGTTCAATGTTGGCCTCTTTCTTTTCCGCCAGTTCTGCCTTCACTTTCTCCAGTTCGTCACGCGAGGCTCGATTCCTTGATATCCATCTGCCAAAACAGTTTGGCACTCCAAGGCCACGCCAAAGGCCCTGGCAGTTTGGCTCACCAAGGTGGTGGTGAGGTCCACCGCATCACAGGTGGCCACATAATTCTGCCACCTCTCCGTCCAGAACTTATTGAGGCCCTCCGTGGTAGCCCTCATCTCGGGAGGCAGCATCTCTATCACGGTATGGGCAATCTTATCCTCCCTGCCTCCCAGGAAGTTCCCAGACTTGCCTGGGGTCCTTTCCACAGCTTTCTTTTGGGTGGCCTCTGATGCCTTCTTAACATCATCCAGTACAATTTTCCTTGACTGGGCCACCAACGCAGCATCGATTGAAGACTGGAGGAGCTTCGGCTGCTTCGAAGCACCCTTCTCTGGAAAGGACACAGTGGTCCCAAAACTTGATGACCCCCCACCTGGGCCCAACTTTCTCTTTTTCTGAGGCTCTTCAGCCACGCCTTTTCCCTTCGCAGCTGGTGGCTTGCCTCCCTTAGGAGCCTCCTTCGGTACCTCCTCCTCAGCCTCTTTATCATTCTTGTTCTTGCTGAGGCGGTCCAACTTGGACTTCACTTGCTTTGCCCTAGAAGATCCAGGCTTCAAGGCCTTTGCCCCAGCAGTCGACGTGGCCCTCATTATGCTGGCCATATTAGGCAAAGCATACTCCTTCTTGGTGAACTTGTCCGCAATTAAGAAAAGATAGGAGTCAGTTTCAGTTATTTCAGTGGCAGTCGGTTGAAGTAAGGCCACCTCTTACCCTTGGGGGCCATCAGTCCGAAGTCTATGAAGTATCTGCCTCTTTCGATCAAATTAGAAAAAACTTCGGAGCCTCGGAGATCGTTGGTAAATGTCTTCTACAATGGCCCACTCAGCCTCGGAAAGCTCGTACCTCGTGCTACAATCTGTAATCAACAAACAGATATCAGTATCAGAAAGTCAAGACGAGGCTATAAGAACTTAAGGTGACACTCACAAGCCTCGTAGTACTGGGTTGGCGCGGTAATAGCTGGGACAGCGTCTCCCTCCACCATCTGCCACCTACCCGTCACCCAAAACCACGACTCCTTCCACCCCTTTATGGAGGAGGGGAGCCCAACCACAAAAGAGGCGTGGGAACCCCAGGGGGTGATGTAATACCACCCCTTTAAGTCATCCTTTCCCACGACCCTAGCATGGAAGAGGGACTCGAAAACATGAAGTGGGAGGTCCTCGCCCAGAGACACTTCCTTCCACAGGAAGTAGGTCCCCACGACTTGGCTCCACCCGTTGGAAAGGATTTGGGTGGGGGACAACATGAAGGTCCTCAGCACCGCCCTGAAGAAGGGGTGCAGAGGCAGACACACACCTGCCTTAAACAGGTGCTCACTGAAGGCCACACAATTGGGCCTCGGGAAACAAGCTCTCTCGTGAGCATCAGGGACTAAGAGTTTGACGTAATGGGGGATGTTATAGGTCTGCCTAAGTTCGTCTAGTTTGGCAGAAGTAATATTGGATTGGATTTTGGCTGCCCCCATCCCGCCTCATAATCTATGGGCTCTTCGGTCATACTATACCACTCGCCAGAGGCCCCAGATACTGACTTCTTCCCACTTCTAACTACTGTCATAGCTAAAGACGCCTCGGAAGACATTGCAGTTGGAGGAAGGTGATGAACAACACAGGAAAAGGTGTCTAAAGGAGGAAAGAAGACAACTACGTAAGGAGAAAATACCTAAAATGAAGAAGAGACTAAGAGGGATCGCCGGAAAATGTCTGGCAGCAGGACAGTTTCAGAAATTTCAGAGTGTTTCGCGAAAATAAAGTTTGAAAATGACAAAGTTCCGGCTTTTATACTAGTGAAAGATCCAGCCCCAGCCGTTGGATCAGATCTCAGTTAATCTGAGGCGTTAAAAAATGCACAAATCTTAACCCTTGAAATCAAACGTTTTCTCTGCATCAACGCTCCAGATCTGTGCGTACACGAACCAACATTGGCTCGCGCGTGGACCTGTCCTCGAAACCACGCATCCTAATAATTAGCCATTATTGTACATTAAATAAAAACAGCTGTACGGCTATTGAAATTCGTCTCGATGCGGTTAATGTGCCTTGGAAACATAAGAAACCGTCATATCACAGGCACTAATGTCTATGGACATCTCCTCGCCTCGCCTCGTCGAAAAGGATTTCAGCTTCGGCCAGTTCGAATATGAACTCGCCTCGTCTAAAAGGAATTCAGCTTCGGCCAGTTCGAATATGAACTCGCCTCAACTAAAAGGAATTCAGCTTCGGCCAGTTCGAATATGAACTCGCCTCAACTAAAAGGAATTCAGCTTCGGCCAGTTCGAATATGAACTCGCCTCGTCTAAAAGGAATTCCGCTTCGGCCAGCTCGAATATGAACTCGCATCTTGGCATGGCTCCTAAACTTCAGTTTTACAGGTAACTTTCTTAGAAATGGTGTGAAGTACAGGATAAACAGACTTTGAAAGTCCACGCCGGCATAAATAACCACACATGGACTTGGGGGACTGTTGTTACAGGTTAATGAACAAAATCAACACGTGGCGCCACGTGTCGACGGTGGGACCAGCTTGATTAAATTAGGTTACGATTCTCTAGCTTCAGCCGTGGGTTCCGAGGCCCTCACTATTATCCCGAGGCCCTTGCTAGCACTCTGAGGCCCCTGCTGCTAACGTCCGAGGCTCATTAAAGGACCACTTGCAGGGATTCACTCATGATGAAAATCTTTAACAAATGATTGATGTAACTCTTGTGTAAAGTTTGTTTATGTCTTGTCTTGTCAATGTAAGAACATTTAATGCTTTGTAAGGCTAGGAGAGCCAACTTGATGGCTAGGACTTGATGTCTTAGCCGAGGAGATGGTGCCACGTGTAAATTGATCCAAAGGTCACAATTTGAGTTGTAACACTATAAATACTCCAACCATGTAATACAAAGGGACTAATGCAAAATTCCAAAGAAAAAAAAACGAAATATTTGGAAACATATTGCTCTCTTTGCCACGAAAATTACAACTACGAATCTTGTTATTTGTCGATTGGTTTCTTATACAATCGTGCTACGTCTTTTTTGCCGGTGGCCTGAACGGAAACGTCTCGTGCCTTTGAGCCACTCTCACGCCCATTACTTGGAGCCATCATGACCGTCTATCGGCATTAGCGTGTCGGATTAAGCTTGCGTGTGCACGAGTGGGCCCGACATCTGTTGGCAACATTTTTTGGGGTCAACAGTCTTTATTCTCTGTTACGATATTCTACTTCCTGTTTGTGTAAATAGTGAGAAATGGCTCAAATGGATGCTAGTAGTGGAGCACTGAAGTTGGGCAGTGAGTTGAATTGGGGTTATGTAGTCGCTGACTTTGCCCTTAGGCACTATTAGTGGAGCACTAAATGGGTTCAAATAAATGTTATTTGTTGAATTAGTGGAGCACTAAATGGGTTATCTTGTCCCTTTGTAATTTATGCTTCAACGTTCCTTTCACTCACGCCATCGGCACAGCCACTGCCCCTCCGTGAAATGCTTCATGATGTACCGACAGGGTTGCTTCGCCGGCAGCACCATTCTGCGCAGGGCCAAGGACTTGAAAAAGAATAACAAAGGAGCACGGGTTCTAGTAACGTGCTCGGAAATCAGCAGCAGTTAAAGCGGGACGGGGTGGGTTCTGGGTGGGACGGGACAAGTCTTCTGCCCCATTTGTTTTTTTATTTTTATTTTAACTTTTTTATATGTTTAGTTAGTAAATATTATTACTTTTTTACCAATTTATTAAAAACAACTTATATTCTCTTAAAAAATGATGATAAATCTATTATTTTTGTTTGATAAAAAACTTAAATTTGAAATTAACTTTAAACGGGGTGGGTAACAGAGCGGGGCGGGGACTATGTTTCCCGTACCCGTCCCATACTCGTTTCGGGGCAATGACCCTCATCCAGTCCCCACCCCGTTTACCCGGTTAGGCGGGTAATCACCGCCTCATTCGGGACGGGACTCCACGAATATTGGGTTAAACTGATTTTTTTTGCCATCCCTAGAATACACACCCCTTGTTTAACTATGCCCTCATTGGGGACGGGACCGCACGAATATTGGGTTAAACTGATTTTTTTTGCCATCCCTAGAACACACCCCCCTGGTTTAACTATGCCATTCTATTAATTTGAGCTATTTTATTTTATTTTATTGGAGATTGAGGACTTAGGGCGTCATTTACTTTTGATTAGCATAGGGTTTGGTTTGGTTTGGTTTGATAATAATGGCTCTCATTCTTATTTTTGTTTTAGGTAATGTTTGGTTAAAAATATAAGAGAATTGTGAGATTGTATCCAATTTCTCTATCCAAATAGATATTGGTTAGTACCAACGGTTTTATTATTAAAATCAATTATTCGGTATTAGATTGCAAATCAACGAATTCTTAATTTCCAAAACATTGATATTACGAAGAGCATTTTGAGTTTGCACATCGTACACATTTCTTCTACTGCATCTTTTTAGTATCATAGTTCAATTATGTCTTTAGATTATTGAAAGGGAAAAATTCATAAATAAGAGGTAACGTTTCACCCATTTCAAATTTAGGAACATAAGGTTTAAAATTTCAAATGTCATATTTTTTCAAATTTTCTTTATAAATAAATAAATTATATATTTTATGAATTAAATATATTAAGGTCACAATTTTATATAATTTGGTCACAAATTATAAATTAATTAGTCATAAATTATTTCTCGGTCACAATAAAAATTTTTATAGGTTGCAAATTATTTCACGATCACAAATCGAAAATTTTATAGGTCACAATTTTTTTATCAGTCACAAAATTATAAAATTAATAAGTCACATATTATTCATTGGTCACAAATTACAAATTTTATATCAAAAATTATTTTAACGTCACAATTCAAAAAATTTATAAGTCACAATTTGATCATCGTTCACAAATAAAAAATTGAAACGTTACAATTTATTCATAGGTCACAAATCACAAATATTATAAGTCAAACTTATTACACAGTTACAAATTATTAAATTATCGATCACAAATTAACAATTTTTTAGGTCATACATTATTTTTTAGTCACAATTTATCTTTTTCATTAGTCGAATATTGTTTATTGATCACAGAATAATCAATTTAATAGTCACAACAACCAAATAATATGTGACTACCACCAACACTTTTGACTACCATCTCACCACTACCACCAATAGCATGACAACCGAAACCCTGTCACCAAAACCATCACCTCTCGACAGCAAACTATTATCTAAAAAATACCGACATCACCACCACCACTACTACCCATCCACAACCACCGCACAACCACCACCACCACGCAACATCCTACAACCCAAGAAAAATCCCCAACCCTACCTTCATCACCGTCGCAACACAGATCCACCACCACAATTGCACACCGCACAAATCTACGGCCACCACCACCTTCTCTATTTCCATTTACACCACCTCACAATAGATCCACCGCCACATACTACCACTGCACCACCCACGGCACACGTCGAGGCAGAAAGAAAATGGAGAAGGGAAGGAGGGAGAGGAAAGGGATAGCAGTGGCAACATAGGTTACACTTCGAGCTGCTCGAACGTTGTGGCGCCGCGAGAAGATCATGTGCAGCGGTGCTGCTGCCACTGCGAGGCACCATTGCGTCAATCGTGTATAGCTTACTGGTTGGTCGTTAGAGCCGGAGCAGCCTTTCTTTTTACTTGTTGACGTCGGAGCCGTCGAAGAGAGAGAGAGATGTCGGTAATGATTTTGGATTTTGGGATTTTAGGGTTTGTGTAGTATTAAAGATTTGAATTAATATATGATTGTATAAATAAAATTTATATCTAAAATTTGAAATTGGAAGTTTAAAATTTTGATTTTGTGTAATTTCCGTTTAGTGAAATCCAGTGTGGCAAAAGTAAACTCATGAAACTTTTTTTGCTTCCTTCAATTCGAAAGTAGAAGACACTTTAGATTTAGATCATAATAATTATGATAATCCTCAATTCATCATAGAGATTGTTTTTTAAAAATACTTTTAACGTGGAACCCGATGATAAAATCCTCGAAAGGTGGTTCAAGAACAGTCAAAAGTTTAAATTGGGTACTCACCAAAACGTATTTAAATCAATTGAATTATTACGAGTTAGATGCAACGTTTCAATGGTTGGATAATGATACTAGAGATGTTATATTCATTTTGTGTTACAGCCAATTGATAATGTTAAATGGGAAGTGTTCACAAAATTTTACAAGTTGTGGCATGAAAAATTTCAGAATAAAATGAATGGGTGACATCTGTGGACCACCTTATTTATGATGGAGATGGTCATGATGAATATCTTCTAATTATACCAACTAAGTCGATCTTCTCATTGAAAATTGTTCATTCTAGGAAGCTTAGCTTGGAATCGTCGGTGACAGCTAATGATATTTTAAAAACTCAGACGTGTTTGAGCTCCATTTTTTTTTTCAAAAAATACATTTTGTAATAAGGAAAAATTTTGAGTTTACATGTAATATTATTTTATTAAAAAATATTTGATTGAAGTGAGATCAAATTACTGTTTAAAAATACATTTTGATGGAAAAAATAGAGCTCATTATATACTGATTTGAGCACTACCTCCACAAGTAGCATCTCTCTTGGTACGACTTTAAGCCCTGTTTAATCAAAGAGTTATTCCCTAAGTACAGGGAATAACTCACATAATTTGTACGTAGCATCCTGTGCGTTTGTGTGTGTTTTTCCCATATTTGAATATGTGTTGTTCATTTTAAATGTCTATATCAATTCTGTACAGTAGACTGATTCTTAGTCAAATGACCTTTTTGCCGAAGGACATGAGTAACAGTTGTCGTGTCAGGTAGTAAAATTAAATTAATGATGCACTATTATTAGAGAATAAATGATTGTTCAGCGAGAAAAAAAATGGTCAAGAGCCACCCTCTAGGAAGACAAAAAAATTATTATGGTCGGTCCATGTTCTATAATAGTGTTATAAAGTGGACCACAAAGTTAAGACAATTATTGGTGCTAAATCATTTGCAGGTATTCATTTTTCACTATATCCATCGAAATCGAAATCGATGACAAAAGCGACATCGTATTAAAGAAGAGAATGTTTTCTAGTAACTAAAGACATTTTTATTTATTTTTTATTTTTTTGATACTTTTGTCACTAGTTCCGTTATTTTCTTAAAACCCAAGATCCCAACGCGTATTGAAAATTAAGATTAGAAAAACAAATCCATTTTATATATTATTAGTAGCGATCAGATGGAACTAAATACCGATAGAAATTCCACACACAATACAGATTGATTTCATGTGAGGTGATAATGGAACCGTACCAAACAATAACCATCTAGTTCTCGATTTTGAATATCGTGACCATCCAATAAATTATAACTCATAATTTTTGTTGAATATTTTTGTTTTATTTGGGTGTTTACGAAATAAAATACTTACACGTGTCATATTATTTTGATCGATAATGTACTTAATATGGATCTATTTGACCAAGCTCACGATCAAATTACCCTTGCCAATCGTGTTAATTCAATATTGTGCCCACTCTTTGTACCGGTTAATGATGCGGGAAGGCTTGATACGGATTCACTCAACTCAATTAACAATCTTTTTTTCTTACCGATAGAATATTACGATTTTTGCAGAAAATAAAATTTAAAAGTTTCCTTAGGAAAAAACACATTCTCTTAAGAGATCATAATATTTTACTATGAATTTTGGGTAGGTTTTAGACAGTGGTAATGAAAGAGATGTTACGCACCAAGGACCGCAACATAACAATGTATTATATTATGCATATTCCTTGTCTTACATTTTTGTTATGAACCTTAATTTGAGTTATATGAATTGTCAATTTGAGTCATAGGTTTTGGTCCTAATCGACAAATAGCACCAAAACCCAAAATAAAGGGTGTGGCATTCTCTTATTGGTTTTAAATTATAGAAAAGGTCAAAGTGGAAGTGTGGAACCCATGGGAACTGTTAGAAGGAATCTTGCTGTGGGTCTGTGCTAGTTTTTGTTACTAGTCGACGGGGAGGCGCCGCCGTGGTGCAACGATAGTGACGGGTTTGGTCAATGAAGACGATTTAAGCAGGAGTTTTTCAGTCCTTTTTTTTTTTTTTTGTAGTAAAAGGAAAAATAATTAAAGAAAAATTATCTTGTCAAGTTGAAGTATATATATTTTATTTTGGTCGACTGTAAAGCAGTTTACTTATAATTAATGTTTACAAGTAGTCTCTTTTTTACTTTCGTTTTCTAAAACTCATTTACAGTCACATATTATTTCAATAAAATAATTTTACGAATGAATTCATATACTTTTTATTTTTTGTTGACTTTTTATCACATAATTTGCAATACACACACACTCACACACTTTTTCACAAAATCAAATCTAAAAAATTTTCTAGCAAACGGGGGCAAAAATGACTTAATAAAAGTAAATAAAATTAGATTATATGTCGAATTAAATACGACAATGGACAATTGTTGTATATGTTTTATACTAGTACAACAAATTTCATGTGTAGAAACAAAAAATAATAATAATAATAATAATAATAAATTGATTTTTTATGAAATTATAAAGTCGGTTGATACTCTAGTGATTGCAAAATTGCACTCTTCCGATATTTGAAGATGATGTAACGTGATTTGAATCCTGGATTTCATGATTTGTTAAAAACTTGATTTGCTGATAATTTGACTTGTCGACACTTGGACTTCGGGGCTTGAATTTGAAATTTTGGACTTGGATTGCCACTTGCTTTTGATTTGAGATGTGAAAAAGATTTTGTTCTTCTTGAAAATTTCGATTTTGAAGAGATTTTATTATATTCTTCCAGACCTTTAAATTTTTTTCTTGCACTTATTTAGGGCTTGTTTGGGAGTTTTATTTTCATCGATTTTGGGTAGCACCGTTTATGAGAGATTAGAAGAACCGGTGCTTACTAGATTTTTTGGGCACTGATTTTTGATGGTTTAAAAACCATCCAAAAATGATGTAGTGTAATTTTGACCTATCAAGTCAAACTTCTAATTTTACCCTTTATAAAATAACTATTTTCAACAAACATATTTTATTTAATACTAACTTATAAATAAAAATATACTAACAAAAAAATTATTTATAAGAAAAAAATTATATTGTAATTAAAAAATTATTTATAAGTAAATTATTACTTATAAGATGACCAAATTATTTTTGTGTAAAAATCTTACTAATAAGACAAAAAACATCATTTATAGAATATAAAAAACTTGCTCTGCACCCACAAATTTACTCCATCATGCTGGAAGGAAAAGCAGTGATTGGTGAAACCGATATGCTCGAAACCATGCAACAAGATGCCCTTCATATAGCAGCGAAGGCACTTGATTTCTTTGATGTCACCGAGGCCACTGAAATAGCCCGTTTTATTAAAAAGGTTGAAAAGTTTAATCTTGTCTATCATAATGTTCGGAACTATATCATAAGTATACCTTTTAACCGTGTTCGAGATTAGGGTTCTATACAAACGAACTATTATAGCTTTATTCGAAGTTAGTAGATTATTCGTGTTGTACAATAGTCGATACAGGCAGATTTCCGTACCACTTAAATTCCTGAGGTTGATCTTAGTGTCCGTTTGATAGGCAAATGTGGAAATGAATTTCAATTCCATGTTAGTTGGAAAATAAAAATCCATCAAACATATATGAATTCGTTTTTCATGAAAATAAAGAAAATGCAGTTTAAAGTGATTGTACCTTGGAATTCGATTTTCATTTCCACGTTGCAATTAAACGGTCAAAGTGGAATTCATTTTCCTCGAATGTGATATTTTTCATGGAATTCATTACAATCAAATTTGGAGCCTGTATGCATAAATCACCTCCTCCTCCTCCTTCTCCTTCTATTGAGAGATTGTATATGTCAACGAATATATTAAAATAGGTAGAAATAGTTTTACTAAAATTTTAATACACTACGAATACATTATACAACTTTGAGCACTACTCATTCGAAAGAAGCCCAAGTAATTTTTGTCATGGTGCGACTTTGAGCACTGCTCAATCAAATGAACTTTAAAACTTTTTGTTAAAGGTTTCATGCGTAATACTTGTCATGTCGAGTAGTAAAATCATTAGCAAGACACATGTACAAGATAATCTCGAGTCTTAATCACTTATAAAAGATCATAAACAAGAAAAGAAGATCAATTATTATAGAAAAAATGGAAAAAAGTACCTAGTCAAGAACCACCCTCTAGGAAGACACTTAAATTATTATGGTCGGTCCATGTTCTATAATAGTGTTAAATTAAGTGGACCACTAAGTTAGACAATTATTGGTCTTTTTTTAATTATTAAAGAACAAAATGTTTCCTAGTAACTAAGACATTTTTTAATTTTATTACTAGTTCCATTATTTTCTTGAAACCCAACATCTCATTGCTTATGTGGGGTCTACATGGAGGAAAAAATTGGAAATTAAGATTAGGAGAACAAGTGGTTGTAACATATAGATCAGAATAAAGATTTCATTATCGTATTTGACTCAATAATTTTGTCGAATATTCTTGTTTTGCTCGGGGTTTCCTAATAAAAATGCTTACATATACGATCTTATTTTGATCCATAATTATAGTGTATCAATACGGGTCTGCTTGACCAAATTTATGATCAAATTATCTCTTACACATCGTGTCAATGAATTAATCTTCGTGATTGAAACCATGAATGCTTATTACAGATTCGCTCGACTCAATTAACAATAAATACTCGTAGTACCGAAAGAATATTATGGAATTTTGCAGAAAATATGTTGTATTAGGAAATATTATGCATGTTACATAAATTATGTTGATGCACTTGTCTTATATTTTGTTATGAACATTAGTATCTTCGATCTTGATATATTTACATATTTTTTTACGCATTTTTTTTACATCGATAAGATACAAAAATATTAAAAAAAATGTAAATTTATATAAATATTTTTACATCGATAAGATACGAAAAGTGAATTTGAGTCTTCTCATCAGAGTAAAATTTGTATTTAAATTCATCGAATGTAAACGAGAATGCAAAAGTGATTTTAAAGATTCCAATTTACCCTTAATTTTACTCAATCATTGAAGATGATCTAAAATAAGATTATACAGAATACAAATTGTCAATTTGATTCACATGTTTGGCCCTAATCAACATCAAAATCCAAAATAGTACAATGGAAACCAATTAGGGTGTGGCCTTCTCTTATTGGTTTTGGATGCTACAAAAGGTCAAAAAGGAGCACACTAGAAATATGATAAGGAATCACGGTTTGCTGTGGCCTGTCTCTGGGGAGGCGCCGCCGTGGTGGCAGCGATGGTGACGGGTTAGGTCATTGAAGTAGACAATTTACGCAGGAGGATTTTAAGTCCTTTTTATAGCAAAAGGAAAAATAATTAAAGAATAATTATCTTATCAAGTTGAAATATATATTTTATTTCGATCGAGCTTAAAATAGTTTACTTATAGTGATCGTTTTACAATAGCATGTAAAGATATGTAACTTGATCTCCTTTTCATTTGACCGTCGTCGACTTTTAATAAAAAGGTAAAAAATTAGATGATACGTTAAATTACACGACGATGGACAAATTCATTTATACCACCGTCTTCTTTTTTTCATTCATGTTCAACCTGCCCTATCAAATATGTTGTAAATATTATAAAATGTGCATAAAATGTTGTGTCGACAAATAGAGGGTATTTTGCTGAACATGGTTGGCAGTAGAAAGTAGAACGATCAGAGGCTGAAATTGAATGGAAACTTTTGCACGTCACTTGTCATCAATTTCCAACTTCGAGCATGTTGTTGGATTGAAATTCTTTATTGTGAACAATTTGTCACCATTCAATTGTCTGGTTCGAGAGATTATGGTTTTTCTTTACATATCATTGGTATATGGTAAAAAAATATTATCGATTAAAAATTGGATTTATCGATCGATCGATCTTTACTAAATATTATGGAGGTGTTGAGTTTGTAGCTCTACTAACATGACTACTCGTTTAATGATTTCACTTGACATGGGTGTAGAATTCTAAATATTTCAAAATAGCAACCGTATTAATTTTCTTGATCCACTTACTCGACCCAAAATTCATATGAAGTATTAAGAATCAAATCCCACATTGTTAAATATGAAAATAATAATTAATGTATCAGAGTTTGAACAATTCATTTTAACAATTTTGTAAATGAGAAACTTCAAGATTCAATAATATATGTTAGGTTTTAGCTGATTTTGTAATTGGCAAAATCTGTGATCAAAATGATTTAAATTGATAGAGTGTAAAAGTTCAAGGAGTAATGTGCAATTTGTTTAAAAGTAAGTTAAATACGTCTAGGGTTTCGAGTTTTGAACAAGGAGGAAAACGGCGCGAATTTTCGCTCGACTGTCGCTGAACCCCTCGCTCGAGCGACAGCTTTATACATGAAATTTTATTTTCGCGTTTTAAAGGCTTTTTTCTCGGCCCATTGATTTCTTGACCTATTTATATATACCAGAACACGTACAGAACGTTTTTGAAAAGGTTGTTAATTGAGAGAGCTTCACCATTGAGAGATCTATTCATTCAATCATTCAACCTTCATCTTGTGTGAGTGTTTTGGGTCAGAAAAAACATTAGATTCAATATCCAAATACCAAAAACCAAATTTTCTATATATCTGTCAGAATTCTGAAGATCAAAGGAAGCTGATAGGAGTTCCTGTCTGTGAAGAATATGTTGTTCTTCGTGATCCACGGGAATAGAGGAATTCACAAGGCTTGGAGTGCTGTAGGGTAGCAGATTCCATGGAAAGTTTTGGCAACAACAGCTAAGAATTGGTGCAGGAGAGCACGAGATCCACAGAGAGCTGTAAGAAGTGCAGTCGAGTGATCAGATAGTACGGGTCATCTAGTCTATCAAGTTGTTATATTCGTTTAGAGTGGATTGACAGGCAAAGTGTCCGGAGTTTTTTCCCAATTGGGTTTCTCCGTGATCATACAGTTGTTCGTTTACTACTTTATATTATGAATGTATGATCTGTGGTATTTAAACTTAAGATTAAATTAATTGCATGATTAATCATCTAGAGATACTTAATTGGTGACTTGTTGCTAATTAGTTAATAAGATTTTAAATTCCGCATATTACATCTATTCATCCCCCTCTAGGTGTTGTTAGGGTCGAACTGCATAACTTTCAGTATATGATCCAAATATTCAAACGAGCTATTCAATATGATTGGATGTTCAAATGAGTTGTTAGATTTCGAAATCTACATTGTCAAACAAATCATTATCTTGGAGAAGTACATCAAAATAAAATATCATACTGTTTAAAGTAAAGGAAAATTATAATCAAGAATCCTAATATTCAAAAATGTAGATGTGGCCATTATTACTCTGAAATGAATTGTCTTTTTCTATTGAGACGGAAGATTTTGTCATTGATGGGGTTGGGAATGGTCACTCAACACTTCCCACTCTCGAAGATTTTGTTATTGTTACAACACTACTATCCAAATATGTGCTGTGTTGTGTTGTGTTGTGCTGTGCTGCACCAAATATAATTAAACATGTGTTTTGATTCCACATGCCATACATTTGTAGCACCAAAAATTCACTTATAAGTCAAAACTATGTTTTCAAATGAACATTTTTTTTGAAAATTTACAAGTTACTTACTAGATAACAATTGCTTAATTTACCGTAAAAATAAGTTACTTAAAAATGTATTTTATCTCAGGATTAACTAAATGTGTGTTTGTCTCCCATTATTGTAGAAGAACTAGAGTAATGAATAGTATTTTTTGGAGAATGTGTAGTTGAAATTTAAAGTAACTTTATTGGTTTGTGTGTAGAATATTTTATTGGGTGAATGTATGGTGGAGAATCTTGCTGTAGTAAACAATATTTTGGAATAATGGGAGACAAACGAGGTCTAACCATGCTCCGTTTATGTGCGAATCAAATTAGTGTAATCTTTTAAGTTATTTCTTGAAGAATGAATATCGATCCAAAATAATTATGCGAAAACAACTTGAATTAAGAAAATCGAAAATCCATAGATCAAGTTCATACCTTCGGCCATTGATGATATTCCACAAATTTTTGTATTCTCCAGATTAGGCATTTCTAAGCACTCCAACACTCAGAATTTGACAGTGGATATTCGATATTTTATGTCGTGTTTGAACTTAAGGACCAAACCCCTTTATATAGCCAGACTTCCATCAAGGTATGGCTGTCGTTGCCATGTCTTCCAATCGTTGGTTTGAAACTGAAATCCTATTAAGCTTAAATTGAAATTCCATAAATGTCGGACTATATTTTATTTCGATCTAGCTTAAAACAGTTTACTTATAGTGATTGTTTTACGACAGTATGTAAAGATATGTATCTTGATCTCCTTTTCATTTGATCACCATCGATTTAAAAAAAAATGTAAGAAAATTAGATTATACGTTAAATTACACCACGATGGACAAATTCTTTTATACCACCGTCTTCTTTTTTCATTCATGTTCAACTCGCTAAAGATTATGAAATGTTGTGTCGACAAATAGGGGTATTTTGCTGAACATGGTTGGCAGTAGAAAGTAGAACGGTTAGAGGCTGAAATTGAATGGAAACTTTTGCACGTCACTTGTCATCTATATATATATATATATATATATATATATATATACATATATATATATATATATATATATATATTTATTTTTTCTTTTTGAAAAAAATGAATGGTATTTTTTATTTGGAGAATAAGACGGTGATATTTGTGTAGCATTTTGTAACAATTCATTGTTAAATATGAAAATAATAATTAATGTATCGGAGTTTGAACAATTCATTTTAACAATTTTGTATAGGGATAATTGCAGTTGTGGTCCCAAACCTTTCTCTTTTTTGCAAACTTTACCTCAACCTTCACTTTGAGCCGGTAGGGTAGGGTGGGGGACTATGGATGGCACAAAGTAAAGGTTAAGGTAAAGTCTGCAAAAAAGAGAAAAGTCTGGGACCGCAGCTGCAATTATCGCATTTTGTAAATGAGAAACTTCAAGATTCAATAGTATATGATCCAAATATTCAAATGAGCTATTCAATATGATTGGATGTATAAATGAGTTGTTAGATTTTGAAATCTACATTTCCAAACGAACCATCATCTTGGAGAAGTACGTCAAACGTAAAATATCATACTGTTTAAAGTAAAATTATAATCAAGAATCCTAATATTCAACACTTCCCACTCTCAAAGATTTTGTTATTATTACAACACTACTATCCAAATATGTGCAGTGCTGCACCAATTATAATTAAACATGTGTTTAGCCAAACTTCCATCAAGATATGGCTGTCGTTGCCATGTCTTTCAATCAATGGGTGTGAAACTGAAATCCTATTATGCTTAAATTGAAATTCCATAAATGTTGGATCACATTAATTTATTAGTGGAAGAAAACGAATCGCTTACATCCTCCTGTTTGGTCCATACATTTAACTTAATGAGTAATGTCTCAACTTAATCCTCTCAATTGTCCTTCTTAAAAAACAAACACATGAATCATGGTTTTGAATCCTCTAATAACGAGTATTACCTTCCATGTATTACAATGTATTTAATTACTCAAAAAATATTCTTTATGTGACAACAATATTTAACCCCTGTTTGACTCACATTATTTTTTTCATTCTCATTCTTCTACTCATTTTCAACCACACATTATTCAATAAAATAATATTTTCCATCACATCAATAACTTTTCCTTAATTTTCAACCACATATACCCCATCACACCACTTCAAAAAAATGCATTCTTTCATTTTAATGTACACCAAACGGGCTCTTAATGAAAAAATCCTATGTCTTATTCATAATGATGTATCTCCCGCTACTTATTGTAGTTGTAGTGTGTCTGTCATCTGAGTGCTTAGCATAATCTAAGTATCGGTGTGTAAGAGACGTTCCAAGTGTCTTGAAAGTTATTTTTTTGACCATCAAGACAAGGTATATATTTTAAATGAAAATATATATGATCATACTTCATTAAATGCTTGCTTGAATAAAATTATTATATAGATCAAAGTCAAATTAATATTTTAATAATTATATCCACACACTTAAAATTATTATATCAGGTCAAAGTCAAATTAAGACACGTTATTTGTTTTCGTTATAATTTCATTATAATTTTATGCAAACAAACATTAAAAATTTGCAAGCACATTTGACAGATCAACTGTCAACTTTATTGGATAATTACATCAATTCAACATGCTAAGTCCTTGTTTGATAGGGGTGAACATGTTTTTATTTGGTTCTGATTTCAACAGAATCGAACAGAACTATGAACCAATGATTTTTTTGATAATAAAAAAAATGATTTTTTTTTAAATATGGCACCAAACGGAATCGAACTATTCGGTTCGATTTGATTTTAATTTCATTATTGATTGAAGAAAAAAAATAACATTTGAGGAAGATGAATCAAAGTTGAGGCTTCAATTTCAGAAATACATAAGACGATGATAACTGAGTGCGACGATAAACGACATGTGATAGCTGTTGATCACTATTTGAAAGTCAGTATAAAAAATTGAAAATAGAGAAAATGATAAATAATTAGGGTCCGAGTCTCCAAAATAAATTAGGGTTTCTAGTTTCCACATTGAAAAAAGAGAAATAGAAGGTAAATGACCTTTTCGCCTGGATTCTCAATTGAATTTTGAATTTTTTGATGTGAATTGTGATTCACTAATTTGTAAATATATATTAAATAATAAAATTCAAATATTGAGTTTGGTTCTTAGTTCGATCTATAGTTAGAATCGAACCAAATGGTTCTCAATTCTAAAAATTAGAATCATTATATTTTTTGTAGAACCGAACTAAACCGCTGGATTTGATTTGATCATATTGTCTACCACTGTGTTTGTTAAGAATTGAAATTTAGATTGCTTTCAACGTTAAAGTCAAAAATTCGTTTTAACCACATAATTCATAAATTCATAATTTTTCAACCATATATTTTATAATTTTTTTGTTAAAATCTGCTAAAATTTTGATTTTAATTTTCACTAAACATGAGTTAAATATTAAATCCTAGAAGATTCGATAGACACAACCATAAGTTATTGTAATGTGCCATTGACATGAATTAAAAGCATAGAAAAGTATGCAATGTGACATTGTGACTGTATAGTACAGGATTAAAATACTGGAAACAACACGACACGCATTTTCCACGTCATTCAGGATATGCTACCGAATATTTTATTTTTTTTGCACATTTTAATTTGAGGAATGGATGCGGAGTTGACTATTCAACCTTAATGATATGTATGTACCACCCAATGACCCATCATTTTACAAAAAAAAATTAAATAATTCATAATATTTAAAGAAATTTTAATTAATAAAATAATAAGAGTATTCCAGTCATTTAACAGTATATATTGATATATATATTAGTGACTTTCATTGCATTTATTTTTCATAAAAAACTTCAGTTTTTCATCCAAATTCTTACTTTAGAGTATTTCATTGTTATTTTTTTTTTCGAAAATATTTTCCAACTTTTGAATATATGCATAATTTTTCTTGGTTTTAAGGAAAACATTTTCTTTGGGCGAATATGTTTTTGTTTTCCTCAAAATAATGAAAATATTTTTTACGACATATTTTTCATACAAATCAAACATTTTATTTGGAGGAATAGGTTTTAGTGTTAATGTTTATACTAAAATATTTTTTAAACAATCTAACCTCGATTAAATTATCGAAAATGAGAAAAATAAGGAAAAAAACTAGTTATTACTATCAGTTAGACTCTACGTTGAAGATGTGATGAGCTTAACGGGAAGGAATTGGGGCAGAAAGTGGTCGATCGAATCGGAGAAGGTGTTGAACCCTCTTTTGTTTATGACATCTTAATGGATCCGAACGAATGGTTTATATTTTGTGGATTATTTGTTGGTATGAAAAGTGTTAAACACGGCATATTCCACATTTTGATTTGGCTAGCAAATTTACTTATTTTGATATTAATAATTAAAAAAGTAATTATTTTGTTGCTTGAGCATATGTTTGATACACATTTTTTAAAAGAAAATGCATTTTTTTATGATGTGAAAGTGAATATGCGATTGGAAAAGAAGGAAAAAATTATTGATGTGATGAAAAATATTATTTTAATAAAAAATATATGGTTACAAATAAGTAGAAAAATGATAATGAAAATGCGAACGTGGCTCAAACAGGGGCTGAATCAGTTTTCGGATAATCGATGGAAATAGTAAACAAACTTCTTATTTCGGAGTATTACTCTCTCTATTTTGCTTTCTGACACAAATAAAATAAGTTAAAACTACATAAGAAATACACCGTTCTCTCTCTACCGTTCTTTCCGCCACCTCTCTCTGTAGATTTCCATATCTCCGTCGGCAAATCATTCACAATACATCTCCGTTTATATGTGTATATATCATTTCTCGAGCGAAAATATTTGCCTCTCTCTTTAAATTCTCTGGAATTGAATTTCTTTCTAGAATTAATCTATTATTTCCACCTGGGCTTTAATTTTCAATTCTCGAGCTAAAAAATCCCATTTTTAGGAAAATAGCCAGTCTTTGTTAGACAAAGGTAATCCTGAGGGGTATTGAGCAACTGGGTCTTTTGAGAATTCCAGTGTCTGGCCAATAAATTCTCCATTTTTTGGTCCAAAAATTGCATTTATCTGAGTTTTTAGCCAAAAGGGTCTATAAATCCAAGATACATTTTTTTGTATGAAGATAATGTTTATGGAAATTTGTCAACTGGAACTCTAAGAACTTCACCTGAATTTAAGTAAAACTGAAAAAAGAAAAAAAAGATCATGTCGCAGGTTCCAATAGAGACTGCAACGGCTGAAACGACGTCACGTTCTGAAGGTTTAAGTCGTTTTGGAGATCTTAGAGGGGTGCAGTGGCGCATAGATTTGGGGGTTTTACCATCTTCTTCATCTATAGACGATCTTCGCCGAGTGACGGCCAATTCGCGACGAAGGTAAATAAATGTCGACTCTGATATTATACTGTATTTGTTGTTTTAAAGATCCAATTCATTTATTGACTCAATTTATGTTGATATATATGCACTGAAGTTCGAGAAGTTTCTATGTTTATTTTTGCATATGCTGGTCTTTTCATTAATTTGTGCCCTTATGCGGACCGTTATAACTGAGTTATTAATTCGAGGATTTTTTGAATTATTCTTGTTTCTTCTATAGTCATCAAATCATGGTTTACTTAAGTTTGTTTAGTGTTTTGCACTTGGATTCTTTTAGCATTGATCTGTCAATCCTATATTTGTTTTTCATTAGTGGATTATTCCAAAAAAGTTTTGTTTTGGTTTCAACTGACCTGCTCAAAAACAACAAGAATAGTTCCTATTTCTGGTCTTTTTACTAAGTTTCTTGAGTTACACGTGTTTAAATGGACGAAGCTCCTTGTTTTATAGTATAGTTCATTCGCCGTGTGGCTGTTGCTATTGCAGATTTACGTGTTAATTAAAGTAACAGAAACTAATTTGACTCAAAACTTATTCTGTTGAACTCTCTCAAGTGTACCATCATCTCCTTCTAATATGTCAACCATTAGGAAGTGGTTATTATATATTCATTCTTATTCCAGTTTTAGTTAAAGAGTTTGTTTTTGATAATTAGTTCATGATTTTTTGCAGGTATGCTGCTCTGAGGCAGCAGCTTCTAGTTGATTCACATGTTCCCAAGGATGGAAGTAATTCTCCAGATCTTGTCATGGACAATCCACTATCACAAAATCCAGGTAGAGTTTCTGTATTATGCACACAAATGCATCAATACGAATTTTTTGTTCCTCTTGCTCAGTAAATTTTATTAAAGTGCCTGCATTTCTAAAACATTTTTCCTCTTCCTTTTTTAAGTTTCTTGATTAAGATTCCTTTTCTCAGGCATGTCAGTAGCTTACACTTGAGTTTCCATACTTGTCAAGAACCCGTGTTAATGAATATTAAGTTTATGCACTCATATGACTTGCTTTTTTTCTTTTTAAGTAATTCATGCTGCTGCTATCTGTCATGCAGGTAGCATGTGGGGTCGTTTTTTCAAGAATGCTGAACTGGAGAGAATGGTTGACCAAGATTTGACACGTCTATATCCTGAACCTGGTAGCTATTTCCAGACACCTGGGTGCCAAGGAATTTTAAGGAGGATTTTACTACTTTGGTGCCTTAGACATCCAGAGTATGGCTACAGACAAGGTAGGTTTTATTTGTAGTTTGTATTCTCTTTTTGTTTTAACATTATTTATCAGTCATTTTTAGTGGAATCAAAAGTGGCTTCCTCTAGTATGGATTAGTAAGCAGAGATGTGTAGGCCGAGAATTTTAAGTTATTTTTAAATAGATTACTTGGTGAACTGAATTTGAAAGATTTTAATCTAAGTAGAGCTTTATGATTAATCTGTTCTGTAATTGCATAGACTGCATGTGAAAATATCTCCAAATCAGACTTTTTCTATCCAGTTTAATACAATCAAATTGATTATCTACTCCTGGAATCATCTCTTCATGCTTTCATTTGGTAGGGATGCATGAACTCTTGGCCCCGCTGTTGTATGTTCTACACGTTGATGTTGAGCGTCTTTCAGAAGTGAGAAAAGTTTATGAAGACCACTTCATTGACAAGTTTGACGGCTTCTCATTTCATGAAAATGACTTGACATATAAGTTTGATTTTAGGAAATTCTCTGATTCTGCCGAAGATGTGAATGAATTGGGAAAAGGCTCTAGCAGTCTCAGTGAACTTGATCCCAAGATACAAAATATTGTTTTACTAAGTGATGCCTATGGGGCAGAAGGTGAACTTGGTATTGTCTTGTCAAAGAAATTTATGGAGCACGATGGATATTCTATGTTTGATGCTTTGATGAGTGGGGCAGGTGGTGCCGTTGCTATGGCAGAATTTTTTGCTCCATCTCCATTTGGGATTGCTCATAGTGGATTCCCCCCTGTAATTGAAGCTTCCGCCGCACTCTATCATTTACTTTCCATTGTTGATTCATCTCTTCATGGCCACCTTGTTGAATTAGGAGTTGAACCACAATATTTTGCACTTCGCTGGCTACGGGTCCTATTTGGCCGTGAATTTTCACTCGAAGACCTTTTAATTATTTGGGACAAAATTTTTTCGTATGATAATACCAAATTCAGAATACCTGCCGATCATGATTCCGAGTCCAAATTTGCAGTCCTCAATTCGCATAGGGGAGCATTCATTTCTGCTTTTGCAGTTTCAATTATACTTCATTTGAGATCTCCAGTGCTTGCCACGGAGAATGCCACTGCTTGTCTTCAAAGATTATTGAATTTTCCCGACGACATATATCTTGTTAAGGTCCTAGCAAAGGCAACGTCCTTGCAGGCTCTGGCAGTAGATGTGAACCAAACTTCCCCACTGATCTATCCTGGGTTATATTACAAAAGTCAGTCAGTCAGTACCAGGGGTCATAGCCTTTCTTTAGATGTAACTTCTCCAAGAACTCCCCTGAATGCGGTCCCCGATAGCTACTGGGAAGAGAAGTGGCGAGATTTGCACAAGGAAGAAGAGAGCAAGGTAGGTGTTGCCGGAAAACAAGTTCCGAACCGCAGAAAGGGTTGGTCAGAGAGAGTAAGATTGCGACTGTCTAGATCTGAATCTGACCCGTCTTCATCTAAGGTTGGTAAAATACAAAAAGACCAAAAGCCATCTGTTAGAAGAAGTTTGTTGAAAGATCTGGCCCTTCAGCTCGGATCAGATGAAGATACAGAGAAGCTAGGGTACAACAAAGATTTAGGCCATGGGGATCCAGGTGAGGCCAATGGGCAAGAAATTACTGATAAAAACTGTGCCAGCACGTCTGAGCTGAGAGATTCGAGTGGAAGCACAGAGTGTGAAGAGAATTCTTCCGATTCCTCAGATGCACCAAGTCCTATTCATGGAGCTAATGGTCATCTGAATGACTCAGAAAAAAGTAGCATAGCGTCAAACTTGACCATTGATGAAAATGATCCCGGTACATGTGGGACTACCACAGAATTCTCCCCTCTTCCTGTCTCAGATTCACCTGATGATCTGTCTCTAAAATGTTCACAGAATGATAATTCTGTGGGTAAATCAGCCACGGGCATGAAGGAGCGGAAGTTTCTATCCGAAAAATTTCAATGGTTATGGAAGTTTGGACGGAATGCGAGTAGGGGAACATCTGATAAGGCAGGTGCTTCTGAAGATGTAAAAGCTTGCCACGGAGGAAGTGTTCAAAATGCTGAAGTCGGCACTTCAGCAGTCGATGGATGTGATAGATCTTTGGGAATCAGTGAAGGAGAGACAGTTGAGCAAAACTTGATGGGTAGCTTCAAAAATCTTGGCCAATCCATGCTTGAGAACATCCAGGTACCAGTCAGTAAGTCAGTAATTAGGATATCAGTACATAATGGCTTTCACCGTCACTAGAATGTTCCTACTCTTCGCGTTACAATATTATGAAGCAATCGCATTTCTTTTAACCAAAGCTACTATGATCCTTGAAAAACTTGATTCAATTTGAAGTGTCATGAACGTATGTAAGCTTAATAAAATAAGTCCTTCACCAAGAACCTTCTTCATAAAAAGTAAATATAATGTGAAATACTTGTTTCAAATTGATAGTTCCCTAAGCAGAGGTGCATATGTAATATTTTGTTTGCATGCGCAGGTTATTGAGTCTGTTTTCCAGCAAGATCGAGGTTACACGGGACCATTGGAGAACAGCTCGAAAAATGGTTTTGTTGGGCAAGGACAAATTACAGCCATGGCAGCCCTTAAAGAGCTTAGAAAAATCAGCAATATTTTATCTGAGATGTGATTAGGAAGTATGATAAGTGTATATACATTTTGTAGTTATTTCTCTCTCGAGTGGCAGTGTAATAGTCCTCCTTCGGCTTTAGACTTTTAGTACCTTTTTCTTTAAATTTTTTTTTCCAATTTAAATTTTTACATGTACTGACTTGTAAATACTAGTTTGAACGGCGTTGCACTTATTCAGAAATACTTTGGAAGTGCTATAAAAGTAATATTTGATATCAATTTATTGAGAGAATTTGATGAGTTTCAAATGAATTAAGAAAAATAAAATTTAGGATATAAACTTAAGAAAATAAAATTGTACTTTCAAAACTCAACTTCTATGACTCAATTTTTATGATGATGAAATGTTACAAATGAGCAGCATCTTTATATTACATTTGGTACATAAAAAGTAAATATTAAGACATGAATTTAAATATCCATTAAATTTTCTAGATGCACGAATAAAAATAAATTCATCTATAATAACTCTAGATTCATGTAGATTAAGATTTATCATTCATTGAATCTAGATTAATGTGAATGTTAATTAATTGAAAATTAATAACTCGAAATTCATACATGACAAATATTTTGTAGTATTTATTACATATTGAAAAATGAAAAGTAAAGTATTATTGAAATAATTGAATTGTTGTAGGGTTAAAATTGTCCAAAAAATGATTCTCACTTGATGTGATATTTAATATATTATAGATAACCATTACCCATAATTATTCTTATTCATGATTGTCATCTCCATCATTTGTACATATGGTCATAAGGATGCATAATTTTGGTTTTTTTTTAATTATGTACTTTAATATTTCTTTGTTTAATATCTATTCCGATCATCTTACCTAACATGTCATAAAAAAAGGCACACATGACAATATAGACGATGAATCTTTCTGTCATTCTACATGTACAAACATCTTATAATGCCCAAAATAGTTCAATATTCTCGTTGAAACGAAGCAAAACATGTCAGTTGGGGAAGAACATAAGCTCGATATATAATAAAAGATTCATTTGGCACTATCGTAGTAAGCAAAACTTTTATCAATAGAGCTATTACCAAAAAGCGACGACTTGACAACATAATTTGAAAGTGCTTTTGATTTATTAATTGTGCACACTACATAATTGTTTGACTAAATAATTTTTTCTTTATTGTATAAAATAAAAAAAAATTATATAATTTTAGTTCAACTGTAATATGAACAATTTTTTAGTATTTAAAATATATTAGACGTTCAAATATGTCATTCGTGTACGAAATATCAATAAAAATATAAAGCCTCTTGTTTTGATTTTGAGATTAAATTCATATTTTTAACAGATTTTGATAAAAGTTGATAGATTTCGTAGTTGAAAGGTTGTGAGTTCTATGAACTGCGTGAATAAAATTAATCAGATTTTTTAACGATGCCAAACAAGGGCTAAATACCTTAATTTTTTGTATCATCTTAAATTTCATTTCTCAAATATTACTTGACCATTAATCTCTAGGCTTGAGATTGATAGGAGTTTTTTGTAAGTATCATTGTCATACTGTTCAAAACAGAGCACGTTTGGAATAGCTAATTTCATGCTTATAGCCAACAATAGAACATAAATCGTCAATAGCCTGACTAAAAATCTTTTAAGAGAATTTAGAAAAAGAAATTACCAAATTTGGGGGAAGGGATCTCCTTTGGCCTTCATCATATTGTAAATGTAATTTGCAAGCAAAGTGTCTTCTTTGGAGGACCATGGACCTCTCTACAAAACCACTTTTGAACAACAAGAGGAACTTCCCATTTTGCTTCAATTTATCGGACAGAAGGTGGTGGCGATGGACTGCATTGGCAGAGCGATGTTGTCTTGGGGGTAGAGGTGTCAATCCGGGTGGTCCGGACCTGGTCGGCCCGCCAACATGTGAGCCCGGTAACGGCCCACGTGAAAAAAAGCCCGCCCGCTGCGGGTTCCGAGCCGGTTACGGGTCGGCCCACAATTTTGGACTACAACCCAGGCCCGCCCGCTGACCTATCCGGGTCGAGCCCATGCGGGTCACGGGTCGCGGTTCGTTCCGATTTGGCCCGTATGATTGTATAAATAAAATTATAAAAATATAGAATTTTTCCGGTTTGGCCCATATGGAGAGCAACTATCATTGAAAATAGAATTTTGAGAAGAAGAATCGCGAGAATCCATAATATAGTAGGATTAAAAAATTTAGTAGTGACTAGTGAGAACCGAGAAGAAAGAAATATAATCAAGATGATGATGATATTTGCAATTGAATAATTATAATTGTAGTAAGGTAGTAACAAGTATGAACTATGAAGTATAAATGTATAATAACTAATGAGAGGATATTGTAAAAATAAATGTAAGAATAAATTGAAATTTATTGATGAAGGGGAATTAAAAAAAAAAAAAATTGACCATGCAGCAGGCTACGCATTTTTTTGAATTTTTTTTATTTTTATTTTTTCAAATTTTTTTTTTTGGCTCTCTCCCCCCATTTTTTTTAATTTTTGTTTTATTTTTTTTTTCAATTTTTTTTTACGGGTCGCGGGTTAACCGCGGCCCATGGGGGTGCAACCCGCGAAGCCCGCGGGTTACACCTCCTTGGCCCGTGAACCGCCCGCACGGGTCATGGCCGGCCTGTCCGTCTTGACACCTCTACTTGGGGGTGGGGGTGGATGACTTTTGATTTGGGCTTTGGTTTTCAATTTTTCAATTTTTTGATTTAATTATAATTGTTTTATTATATAAAACAAAAAATTACTATTTTAATTAATAGTAAAATATAAATTTACTATTTTAATTATTTTTGGGACTCATTAGTGATTTTTTGAAAAATGTGGACATATAGTTGCAATTAATTCTTTATTTTTTCTTTTCTTTTCTTTTTATTTATTTAAATAAGAAGGCATACTTGTCATTTCATATTTTTATTGAGAAAATAAATGAAAATTGATGAAAATGATGTTTTCTACAATGAAACCTAGAAATATGGGTGAACATACAAAAATTTGAAAAATAAAGATGTTTTGCATACTAAGGACCAAATATAGGGACGTATTGTGCTAATAAGCCTTTTGTTTTATATATGTTTGTATTGTAAACTTTGGAATAGATGATGAATGAATGAAAATTGAATCGTACTTGTTGACAACGCGTTATTCTCCCCTTCTGGTTTCTTCCTCTTCTTTGGTTCTTTTCTTCTCTGTTGTCTTCTTCCTATTCTTCTTTTTCTTCTTCTTCTTCTTCCTGTCTTTTGCTGCTGCCATTCTGTTGCTTCTTTACCTGATGCTAGATCATCCTAATTGATGCTACATCAGCGTGCTTTATGCCTCTCAAGGGATCCATTTGAGCTGTACTTGTTCTTACAAATCCACTTAGATCCTACAGAGTGCTTCCCAAGAGGTAAAGGAACAATGGACTAGGTGTGGTTGAGTTCCATGGTCTCCAATTCATGTTTCATAGCATCACGCCATTAAGGGAATTTGACAGCTTGATGGAAGAATTGAACGAGATGAGATATTTAATACTAAATGTCTTTAAGGTTCAACCAGATTGTTGTAAGAGACAAAGTGTCCAATAGGGTTTGGGGAATGAAGGATAGGATGATCAATTTGAGAGATCAAATGACAATGATAGTCAAGAAGATACTTGGGAGGTCTAGAGGCTATTTGGGATTTTTGAATGTCAAGGATAGGAGAATTAGAGTCAGATGGAGGTGAATAATGAAGTGCCTCAGATGGAGGTGAATAATGAAGTGCCTCAGATGAAGAAGTATTGTGAGTATCAACATGTGAATTAGGATTATGGTGGTCATGTTTTGGACATGTATATCAAGAGGAGGAAACAAGGAAGAAGATGGAAATACTAGATCAGGAAAAGGATCTAGTACTTGATCGGCCTCCACAATAGTATGAAAGGGAAATATTTCTTCATGAAACACAACATCTCTTGATATAAAAATCTATCTTGATACAACATCAAGTAGCTTGTATCATTTGACTCCTGATGGATAACCTAAGAACATACATAACTTGGCTCTTGGTTAAATTTTTTTCCTGTGTGCAGTGAGTGTAGATGCAAAACTTGAACACCCAAAGACTCGAAGAATAGAATAATCGATAGGGCTGCCATGTAGGATTTCCTAAGGCGTTTTATGTTGCAAGAGAGGAGATAGAGTTCTGTTGATTAAGTATGCTGCTGTCAACACACATTCAAACCATAAATTAAGAGGAATTCTTGATTAGAAAAATAAAGCACGAGCAACATTTAAAAGATGTTGATGTTTATGTTCTACAACAAAATTTTGTTGTGGTCTTTCAACACAGCTGAATTGGTGTAATACTTCTTTCTCAACAAAGAATTCATTAAAAGACAATTCATGAACATTATATGATCTGAAACTCTTAATGATAGCATTATATTGTGTATAACCATACTAAAAAATGATGTACTACATTCACAACATCAGATTTTTATTGTAGCATGTAGATCCAAGTAAATCTGGAACAATCATCAACTAAAGTTAAGAAACACTTGTACCATGCGGGTGAAGGAACGTGACGTTTCCACTAAATATCACATTGTAATAGATCAAACGGCTTACTCGATAGGTTGTTATTGGACTCACATGATAGTCTTCTTGCTTAGCAATAGGGTAAATATAACAGATGTTTATTCAATTTTGAAACATCACATACCACGTGGTTTTTTAATGCATCTAATCTTTTAAAAGATAGATGGACAAGTCTATTATGACATCTATGAGTAGAAACATTACCAGCAAAGACATTTGAAACAGAATTAAGGACTCTAGTGTCAAGTACATATAATTCTTTAACTTTATCGTCCTTGCCAATCATCTTCTTGGTTGTAGCCTCCTGAATGATAGAATGGTCATGAAAGAAGCTTAAGGTGAGTTGTGATCCAACAGTTAATGCACCAACCGACAACAAAATGAATTTGAATTATGGTACATATAAGACATCAAGTAGCACCAGTTTAGGACTTAGTTTGATATCACCACACATGTTGACTAGTATTCACGTGTGATTTAGCAAAGTGATACTTACATTATCAACTGTTCTCAATTTCATAAAGGCATAAACAATAGAGCACACATGTCTAGTGGCCCCTGAGTCTGCTATCCAAATCTCTTCGGTAGTAAATATATGCTTAATTGATACGGAATGACATATACATGCAACACCTGAAGTGATATGTTTGTCTTGATAAATTGAAGCAGCGTTCGAGCTTGGAGCTAAGTGGCTGGATAGCATTGTCATCAACTGCTGATATTGACTGAAATTTAGATTCTGCATGAAATTCTCCATACGAGGTTGCTGATCCATCTGATAAGAAGCTGACAACTGATTAATGGGATTAGGAAACAAATAGCTTTGGAAATTGTCCTTGGATCTTGGCTTGTATCCTGGTAGATATACATGGATATTATAGCACTTATCAACTGAATGTCCATGGTATTTAAAATGAGTACAATAGGGCATTTCCTTGTTCTTGACGTTTCCAAAGTTACCAATCCTAGAACTATTATTGCGAAAACCAGAATTGGTAGCTGATTTTGCATTGTCAGATCTTAATGCAAGTGCAAGTTGCACCACTTGCATCATTTCCAGATGATTGTGTACTCAACTTTCTTTGATTCTCTTCTTGTAAAACTAATGCAAACACCTTATTAATAGGAGCTAGGGGATCCATAAGCAGAATGTGACCTCCAGCTTGGAAGAATGATTCATTTAGCCCCATGATTGATAGTATTTATTCATTTCCTTAACACCACCTCAACTGTTGCAGTTTGGTCAAAAATTACTTAATTCTTCCCATATAGTTTTTAGTTTAGTTAAATACACGTTTATGCTGCTTTGATCTTGAATTAAATTCATCAGATCCTTCCTTAGTTGAAAGATCCGCGGTCCATTGCTTTGCTGAAATCTTTTCTTGAGATCATTCTAGATTTCAGATGCTGTAGAAGCATAGATAACACTAGCTGAAATTTCCTTCGAAATTGAATTAAGGGTCCAAGAGATGACCATATTGTTGTTTCGAATCCATGAATTGATCACATCGGGATTCGCATCCTTTGGTTTTTCCATAGATCCATCAATGAAGGAGAGTTTGTTCTTCACCGAAAGAACAATTGTCGTTGCACGGCTCCAAGAGGCGTAGTTTTCTCTTGTGAGCTGGTGAGACACAAGTACCAATCCAGGAATATCGAAAAGGTGAATAAAATACGGACTAGATGGCTCATTAATGGCGGACTTGCTCATGGATGATCACAAATCAAAATTATTTTCAGAATGTGTTGATTCCATCAGAATTAGAAAAGAAATGATACAAGAAAATTCAAAGAAGAATAAGAAGATGAAAGCTTGAAGGATTATGCTATGATACCATATTAGAACTAAAATGAAATGTAAACCATTGCTTTTTATTCATCTCAGTCACTGAAAATGAGTGTACATATACAGCATAAATAGGCGCCAAAAACCAACAGACATAACTAACATCTATACAAAAATACGTATTGGTTCTAATACTATGCAATAAAAAGATCCACAAAAATATTTAAAATTTCTTATTTCCACTGTTAAATAAGCAATAACACATTCTTCCCCACTTCAGCGGGGCATTTATTATTATTTTTACTGTATATATTTACTTTTCTCCCATACGTCCACCTTTGCCCTTGATACCGATCCACTTCCTACACCCATCCCCTTTTATCACATATAAATGATATTTCAGATTTTTATGTCAATTTTCGATATCATTTTGGGATGTCAAGCGAAGTTGAAATATTACATTTTTAATATTATTTCAAATTGCTCACGGCCTAATTTTCTGCAACCTTAATGGCATGAAAAAGGGTCAATCTTAGCAAAAGTTAAGGTGTGTCAAAGTATATCGTTTCAAATTAATATTTCGAAAATTTTGATAACATGCCAACTTTAAAAATTCGCCAACGATTGTACATTAGTTGAATTCACAAATCGCTTACGTCATCTTGAAGCTCGTTTTGAAAAGTTTATCGTAGACGTATCGAATAGTCTAAACGGACATTGTTTGAACATCGAAAATAATTAAATGAGCGTCTAAAAAAGAGACATCTAACTGATTTTTTATTTAAATTTGTTCAATTATTTTATTAACATTTATTATTTTTGGGAACTATTTTTTTAATATAATTTATATTATTTTATTAGAATATTTTTACATGTTTATGATGTCAAAAAATTTTGAATCATTACACAAAATATAATAAATTAATACTTAATAAGGTTCAAGTTCGAATTATTCTTTTCTTTTTAATCCACATTTTTATTTTATTAATTTGTTCTGGTTAGAAAAAAATAATTCAAACTTGAACCTTATTCAATGTTAATCTATTATATTTATGTGTAATGATTCAAAAAAATTTGACGTCACATAAAAAGATTCTAATAAAAAAATTATCGAACAAAAATAATAAACGTTAATGAAATAATTGAATTTTTTTTTAAAAAAAAATACAAGTTATACGTCTCTTTTTTAAACGCTAGTTTAATTATTTTCGATGTTCGTTTGGACTATTCGTTATTCCTACGATATAGTTCTCGAAATGAGCCTCAAAGTAATGTAAGCAATTTGTGAATTTTGCTAACGTGCAATCGTCAACGAATTTTTAAAGTTAAAATGTTATTGAAATTCTCGAAATCCTAGTTTGAAACGACGTACCTACATCATAACTTTTGCTAAGATGGACCATTTTCAACTCCATTAAGGATGTGAAAAATTAAGTCGTAAAATATAATGTTTCGACTTCGTTTGACATTCAATAGTGACATTGAAAATTAACATGAAAGATAGACTAATCATTGAGGCGGGTGAAATATATATAGTTAAAAATAGTAAACGCATCGCGGATATGGCTTTTTCTCCTGCCCATAATACATTAAATAAGAAAATTATAATATTCTTTTCCATCCCCTGCTGCCCTCTCCCCATCACCACCATGTGAGCGCCATTTATGTTGGAACTCAAAATTTTGCCGATTCCACGCCATCTCTGAATTGATGTGAAGTACTGAAGTTATAGAATATGAAATTATAATTTATAAAAACATAAACGTTGAAATCAGTTTTGTAATTTTTCTTCGTTGGGAACCTGATGAATTCCTTCAGATCATGCCATTGTCAAAACTCAATATGCTTGCTTTCATTTCTCCTTTTTACTCGAATAAATCTGCCGTACCTGATTGACCTTAACAATAAGCTTGCACGAGTATTTACCAAATTCAAACCATTAGGAGCACAAATACTTGTAAAAGCAGCCCAGTCCACAGTGCCAAAACCCAGCCATCGAGGACGACAGAACCATTCAAGCAACAGTTCTGCTTAGTTTTGAAGAGAAATGATAATAGAATCACCATCGTGGATTCGTGTATAAGAAAATAAGCATTTAAATTAACCATCCGGCTTATTAATTATTTCAAACCATAAAAATGAAATTACACTAGTCAACTCAAAACAACATGTGAATAAGATTACATATTTCTCCAGTCAGGTGGAATGAAGACAAGCTAACCGGTTCCTAAAACCACATGAAACGAACCTCATCTAGAGCGTCTGTACAAGCATTTCATCTGCTTGCGCTCTTCTTTTACCTTCTGCATGCTCTAGATATCTACAAGGGTGAGCAAGCCTGCAAAACAAGATAGTATTTACAGAAGAACTTTCTGCCAGATAATCCACATTAGTCTCTGATTAACATGCATGCAAGTGTATTAAGTTGGGATGTTTAGTGCAAAGAAGAACACACAGCTGTGAACTATAAGAACAATACTTTGCGTGACAGACCCACAGGATATTCCCTTATTCCCGCACGTGCTAAGAAGTACATGTTACTAAATCAATCATTACTTCCACTACTATGAAGTAGGGATCTTTTAGCGCAAAGAAGAACAGTTAAGAACAATAATATGGATAGTTTCATGGGACATTGCCACAAAATATTTCCAAACAGGCCTGTGCTGAAAAATAAAGTACAGATCGACCAAAATTATTTGTAACAGACCACAGGCCTTGCTAAGGTAAATAACTCACCCTGAGTAACCGGATTTTCATCCAGCATACTCTTCATCCTTCCTCGTCCTCAGAGTTAGATGTGTTATGTGCATTGTCCACTTTCTTCTGAATTTTCACCTCCACTTCCATCAATGGAATTGGATGTACGGGTGAAGTACCTGCAGTGTGCACACATCAGATCAGCATGCACGAAAACCATCACAGATGAACAATACTCTCCAATGGCGTTTTCATGAAAAATTTCAATGTCTCCAATAACGTGTAGAGACACCTATACTAATTATTGCGGTCATAATATGAATTTTTAGAACTAGTGTTTCGTTTAACTAAAATTGATTTGCATAAATATATGTAATTTAATTAGTTAAATAGGCTCAATGAGAACTCAAGAGGGGTAAATTGAATACAATAGAAGAATTCGATCGAACACTACATTAGGTTATGAATCTTGAATTAAGAATAAACGTAATCAATAGATGAAATTGTTATGCCCTAATATTTATCACATATTTGTTTCTTAAATTATCAATTGTTTGCAATCATTTTATATTTTTCATTAGTTAAAAGCAGTTAGAAAAATTAATTACAACCATCATAATTATTTATTTGCTTTTGTCAAATAAGAGTAAGAAAAATTAGATTAAGTCTAAAGTATAGTTCTCGTGGAAACGATAATTCTAACTCAAATGTCCACAGTATTACTTGTCACGATATCGTACACTTGCAATATAAAAAATGTAACAACACAGCATTGCATTGCATGCAAAATGCTTAATTTAGCAAGTTACAAGGAAAATCTGAATACCCCAATTGCAGCACTTCCCTTCATAAGGGGTGAAATCCCATGATTATCAAATATGAATCATTCTTCATGCAATATATTAAAATCACAAAACCCATTTAGAAGAAAGTCAAAACAAGTTTTCCGTACTGAGTTCTTCCCTAAAAAATGCAGAAATCTGAGGTTCTTTAACCATTATCAAGATGAAACTTTGGATAAATTCTCAAACTCAATGCTCATCTATCGCCCTAGATCTATAAAAATATTCAGAGATCAAACTTACACAAATTCTATAATCAATTCATTTAAATTCAAATTCATACTATAAAAAGACACCGCCAAATAATCCAATCTACCAATTTTATTCGATCCAAAAAAACATAAAAATAATAATAAGCCAACTAATTTCCTTACCTTCAACAAAAAAAGTAGAAGAGGGCCATCCACGCGCAGAGGTAAAAGACATCGTTTCATCCTCCGTCAAAAGATCAAATTGCGGTCGAATCTTCCCCGCTCCCACCCCAGAAGATGCCAATTTCCCAATTACCTCAATCATACCATGTGGATGTCGCATAGTACTACTCCGAGGCGGGACCCAGTACGAATACCCAGGTAAAAAGGGGAGCCAATCGGGTGCAGACCGACGCACGATGATACTGTGGATAGCCTCCTCGAGTTTCTTAATCCCAACTGTGAGCACCTCCTCCGGCGAGTCGGGATGGGAAGAAGCGGATGATGAGTCGACCTCCAATTCGATTAGCTGTGTCTGGTTGGCCTTGTAGGAGCGATGGCGGTGGTGGCTGATTAGTGCCCGAGGGGTAAGGGATGCCGGGTGGAGGGAGAAGCGGGGTAGGGTTTGGGAGAGTATTCGAGACATGGCCATTAGATAAAAAGAGAGAAAGAAAGAGAAATTGAGAGTTATAGAGAGAGAGAGAGAGGGATATAAGACTCTGGATTTGTCTGTTGTCTAGAACAATGATGAACAATTAGGGTCACCGCTGGGTTGTGAAATCAGTGGGCGGTCGGTGGCAATAACCCGAATCATCCGGTCGGTTCAATTTTGAGAAATTCACACTACTAGTCTCCAGACTTTCAACTCTGAGGATGTGTTCAGTAGATATTAAAATTAGATTAAAGTTGAAAAATTAGTCGTTATTGTTGACTTTTATCAGACGAATGAGACCCAATAACGGTCATATTTTCAATTTTAATCGGAAACAATTTATAAGGGTCCGTTTGATAAATATGGAAAATGGGTGGAAAGAAAATAAATTTCAGGGAATTGAATTACTTAGAAATTGTTTTACTTAATTAATTGTGTTTGATTGATATAATTTGCCACCTGATTCGCTTGACTTTGTTTTTCATGAAAATTGTCAATCAAATAGATAAAATTTATTAGAATTGGTGATAGAATTTGTTTGGATTGCCAAAAAGTTAAAAAATTAAAATTAAAAAAAATTCGATTTTTTTTTTTTTTTGGGCTTTGTTTTTCATACAAATTGTCAATTAAATGAATAGATATTTTTACCATTGAGTTTGAAATTTGTTGTCATTGCTAAAAAAAAAAAACTTTTTGTGGGAAAATGAATTCAAGCAAAACAAAGAAAATGTCATCTTATGAAGAAAAGGTGAAAATCCAATTCTGAAGAAAATTATACACATAAAACAAGCAAATTGGTGGAAGATGAAATTTGAATTCTTAGTTCCATGGAAAATTTTCCATATGAATTGTCATTATCTTTCATTACTATCGTGAAAAACATTCGTCCTTTTATTTTTTTAGCATTTTTACCCTTAGTTATACATTTGAGTATGCAAAACATAATTTTTATCTAATATCTCCATTAAGTGAAGGGTGTTCTCGCCATTTTTTTCTCTTTCTTTCCCATTTGAACTATTTTCTCTAAAAAACAAACCTTTAATTTCTTGAATGAGAATTTATCTACACACAAATTACCAGTTTTTGGTGCCTTTGGATTCAAAATAATGTCCTTCTTTTCCAGTTGTATGTAGGTAGTGTTCAATTTTCAACGCTGCTCAAGCAACCCATCATTTCTTATTGGCTAACAAACTAATAACAGAAGCTATGGACAAAGAGAGAGTGTGAAAGATAAGTGTCTTTTTCAGTTTCAGCAAATAAAATCTTTTTGCTTTTGGGGTTGATCAAAAGCTTCAATATCAATTTATATTGTGTCATTTCTTTTTTCTCTACTATTGTATGTTTAAAGTGTCATTCAATAGAATTTATTTATCCACATACTGATGAGGATAAATATTTATCCTCATATTCAAGTATCCAAGATTTCTTGTCATTTCTATCAAACTTCATGATTTTTGAATGGTTTAATAGAATATTATAGATGACATGCCAATGCACATAAATTCCTAGTGAAGAAACTAAAAGTTAATTTTCAAAGGAAGAAATGGATGAGACAATGAATACAAAAGAGGAAAAATGACGAGAATACCTTTCACTTGACAAAGAAATTGGATGAATATGATAGAAATGACCTATTGTGCAATTAAAAGAGTAATTAACAATGAAAATACCCAAAAATGAAAAGTATGAACGTTATTTACAATAGTAGTAAAAGATATGAACGTTATATGCTAATTACCAATTTTCATAACCATCCACTTCTTATGGATTTTGAGGCCTTTTCCTATTTTTGTTCCCTAATACTTCTAGAAGGTAATAATATTAGTTGTTCATTTAGATTTTATTCGGTACGAGATTTAGTCCCTGTTTGACGGGAAATTATTGAAAATACCCTTAATTCAACCATACCCTTTCCAAAATACCCATTTTTACTATTCAACCTTAAAACTACCTAAAACACCCTTAAAATAAAAAGTTTTAAAACAAGTCATTTTAGTCCTTAAACTTTAAATCTAATTTTGGATTCGACAAAATTGTTTGCCCCTTGCAATAAAAAATTAACTTTTCTTCACCATCAACTCTTTCCACCTATCTTGAGCCAAAAATTTTAATTAATAATTTTATTTTTGAATTAATTTGAATTAATTGTATTTTTGCATTTTAGGTCACATAAAAATGGTATCAGAGCCCTATATCTTGAGGAATTAAAGATATTAGAGAATGGAAGATAATAACGAAATTTGCATATGATGGTACGTTAACAATTCTACTGAATATTTAGATACTGATAGTTATATTCAACATCTTGTTAATAAATCAAGAAATTTGATTAATAAAATAAAAGACTCTGATAGTCTTAAAATAAAGAAAAAATTTGAAAAGAAAATTACTTTTCTTTTAATAGATTTTGATGAAGTTTTAGACGAAGACATAGGATATCTTGTTAAAATGCCTATTATTATAGAAATGAAAACTTTACAAAGAATACAAAGAGTTCTTAATAATGAAATTAGGAGAATTGAAGAAATAGATACCTAAGAATTATGGAAATTGAAAATTCAGAAAATTTAGAAACTGAAGTATACGAAGGAGTAGAAGGATATGCCTTAAAATGAAAATTTGATTGGGAAAAATTTAGAAAAATTAATAGAGCAGAATTAAGTCTAAAACCATCATGAGAAAATAAATTATTTAATATTTTAGGATCAGCCTTTAGAAGAAAAAAGTTAGTCATTAATGAATATCATGAAATAGAAAAAGCCATAGATATTAAACATACACAAGGAAAAATAAAATTAAATCTTATAACAGAAAGAAATGTTAATGAATTCCTAGGAAAATTAAAACAAGAAAAACGAGATAAAATATCTTATGTTTACCTTGCTGGAATACACATAATAATAAAATCATGTTTTAAAGAAGGAATTAATAGTCCTATAATACTTAATCTACAAAATGAAAGATGTATAACTGCAGAAAATGGAAATTTAGGAATAGTAAAAGGAAATTTAGCCTATAAAAAAATTAAAATTTACTTGTTATCCAAGATATTGCGTACATATAAATGATAAAAATTTAGATGATTGTCTTAGTCTACATTTTAAGATGACCAATAAAATATTAAAAGACGATAATAAAGTTTTTACTATATTATATCAAGGATTGTATTGTTATACAAATAGTAATTATGGAAATATATATAAAGAAAAGCCTTTTATAGAAATTGATGAAGAATTTAGGGATATAGGAGAAGCAATCTTACCTAGAGAACAAGACATAGAAGAAATAAAAAATTTCGAGATAGGACATGATGATGCTATAAGTATTGATCAACCTATAATACCAAAACAAATAACATATAAAGAAAATAAAATAATTATTGGAAATAATACAGTAAGACATAGTATTTCAAAAAAAATACAAATAAAAATAATAGTGTCTATAGAATCAAAGGAAAGTTTTTTAATGGAAGTAAATGGATAAATGAAATTAAAATACTTATTGATACTGGAGCAAGTCAGAATCATATTTGCTTTCTTATTGATGAATGAATTAAAAAGAAAAAAGTTGAACCTTATAATTACAGAGATTTTGAAGGAAAAATAAACTCTTGTGATATCATAGGACAAGTACAAATTAAATTAGGAAATTTATTATTAAGCATAGAATGTTATATTGATAATAATATGAATTTTGATGAACATCCAATATTATTAGGAAATTCATTTTTAAATAGTCTTGATAATTATAAAATAGACAAGGAAGGAATTCTTATTATACATCAAGGAATAACCACATATTGCCCTAAAGAAAAATGAGTAGAGAAATAAAATTCCCAATAAGTGTATATATACAAATAACTGTATTTGAATCAAAAATAACTACTTGTGCTCTAATTGATACAGGAGCTGAGATAACTGTCTTTAAAGAATTTTTATTACCAAAGTGGATAGAAAATAAACAACAATTAACTTTACAAGGAATAATTGGAGTAAGAGAATCTTTAAAATATAAAAATGAAAATATAGAAGTTATAATAGGATCTAAAATAGTAACCATAAGAAATGTTTACCAATATAATATTAATGATTGTGATATTATTCTTGGAAATGACTTTCTACAACAGTTTAGTCAATATAGTCAAAATATTTATACTATTCAATTAAAAACACCATGTGGACATTTACTAAAAATTGCTAGAGAATTTAAACCATTCGAGTTCAAACCAATTTCGGCGTGGTGAAAAAATAGAATTTATACCAAAATTACTCAATTATTCAATCAAAACAATTACTCTTGATCAAATAAAAGATCTTTTAACTAAAAATTATAATGAAAACCCACTTGAAAAATGGGAAAAATAAAAAACAATAGCTAAAATAGAACTATTAGAACCAACAACCATTATTAGAGTCAAACCTATGCTCTATAATCAAGAAGATAAGGAAGAATTTCAAAAACAAATTCAAGAACTTCTTAATCAAAAACTTATAAGGAAAAGTAATAGCCCTCATAGTAGCCCAACTTTTATGGTTAGAAATCATTCGGAGATAAAAAGAGGAAAACCTAGGATGGTAGTAAATTATAAAGAACTTAATAAAAACACTAAGTTTGATGGATATTATTTACCAAATAAAGAAATATTAATAAATATAGCTAAGAATAAAAAATATTATTCAAAATTTGATTGTAAATCTGGATTTTGGCAAATTAAACTAGAAGATAATAGTATACCATTAACAGCATTTAGTACTCCTCAAGGACTTTATGAATGGTTAGTTATGCCATTTGGATTAAAAAATGCACCCCAAATTTATCAAAGAAGAATGGATGAAGTCTTTAAAACTTATAATTTTCTTATTGTTTATGTTGATAATATACTTGTTTACTCAAAAACATATGAAGATCATCTTAAACATCTCAGAATTTTTGCTACACTTTGCTCAAAAGAAGGTATAATACTTAGTCAGAAAAAAGTAGAAGTAGCAAAACATGAAATTGAATTCTTAGGAATGATAATAAATAGTGATGGAATAAAATTGCAACCTCATATTTCAGAAAAAATAATTTTATTTCCTGATAAATTAGAAAATAAGCAACAAATTCAAAAGTTTTTGGGATGTCTTAATTATGCTGAAGGATTTATAGAAAAACTTGCAGAAAAAAGAAATAAACTACAGAAACTATTAAGAAAATCAAATAAATTAGGCTAGAATGAAGAACATACTCTTTGTGTTAAAAATTTAAAAGAAAATTGTAGAAATTTACCTAAACTTAGACTTCCTGATGAAAAAGATAAATTAATAGTTCAAACCGATGCTTCAGATTTATATTGGAGTGCTTTATTAAAAACTGATTTAAATGAAATTTGCAGGTATACTAGTGGAACATTTAATAATGCTGAAGTAAATTATTCAACCAATGAGAAAGAATTATTGGCAGTTGTTAAAGGAATAAACAAATTTAAAATGTTTTTGTTACCCAAGGAATTTATTGTTCAAACTGATAATACACAACTTAATGGACTAGTAAATAATAAATTACCAAATTCACCCCAACATAGGAGATTACATAGATGGCAAGTGTTACTATCTTTTTATAATTTTAAATTTGAATATATTAAAGGAAAAGATAATTTATTTGCTGATTTCTTGAGCAGGAATCATGAATATGGAAAAGATTGAAGCATTTACAAAGGAATTACAAGATCTTTTAACAGATTTTAATGCAGATTATCTTGCTGTTCAAGAAGATCATCTTGATATTCGACAAACTTTGTGTGATTTATCAAGCAAAGTTGTTGAAAGTGGGAAAAAGATTGAAAAATTGAATGATAACAAAGAAAAAATAGTTGAAAAATTGTCAGAATGTTTAGACTTTTTTGCAAATTGTAGCCAGGAGTATCCTCCTTTAAAAAGTGAATACAGTCGAAAGGCTAGTCACATCCCATTTCGGGAGATTAATACATCCACCTCGAGTGGAGAATCAAAATTTAAGAGAAATGACTCTCTTACCTCGCAAGAGGAAAAAGTCATAAAAAATGGTCCACAACAACTACCTGTCAGTATGGACAAATTGTTGGAAAAATTTACAAGTGGAAAAGGAGCCACTGAGTCTAGTACTCAAACATCCTTATCAAAAGGCCCATTGGAACCCTCACGTTATCAGTGAATTCCAAGAAGATAAAAAATCACCAATTGGTGACCTTAAATCACCAAAGGGAATAATTGCTACTCATCACATCAGAGCTAATCTACATCCAATGGAAAAAGGAGTATTATGAATTCTCAGAATGGGTATATAATTTCAGAGAAGGAAGTTCTCTATATTTGTGACCCTTCCAACGGCGATTTATCCAAGGATCAGTGCAGTTCAAGGAGCAGATCCTAATATTGTTCGAAAATTGGCAGCATTTGGATTTTTAGATCGACTCTTCCCAGGGATAGATCTAAAAGAAATCGAACAGTTCGACAAAGAATTTGTTAATTGTGTTAAAAAATTCAGTGATAAACAACCAATTGAATTGAGATTTTACACAATTAGTCCTGAATATAAAGAACCAGAGTGGTATGGAGAACATCATCTCATCACAATTCGGAAAAATAATGGAAATCCACTTAAGGAGATTCAGATTTTTAAAGAATTACCCACTATTAATAGAAAATGGATGATTTACAGACGAGCTCTCGGAATAAAATCAGTCTGCTCAACAATGCAGTTCTTTTTTGGAGAAAGATACATGGTTTATGGTATGAGCAATAATTGGATCCTTATCTGTAGAGGAGATAAATAATCAAAAATTCTTGAAGAAAAAATCTGTGAAATTATGAACGATCAATTCTCTGGAAGTGAAGAATGCATTAAAGAAGCCTGCCGACTCATGGGACACGTCCATAAGTGAATGACGATCAAGAAAAACGTGACTGACAGCACCATGTGAACTTTGAAGATAAGAAGACATCTGTCAAGCTGGAATCAAAAGAAATTGCCGACACTGGAATAAAGACAACCAACAAGCACTTTAAATATTTTCAACCACTTTTGAAATTATTGTACTTTTTACTTTTGTGTTGTAAAAATCTGATTGGCCAGAAGCTTCTCGGTGAAGTGCGAGCCTTTCTATAAATTGAAACTCTTCTCATTAGAAAGGGGCATCGAAAATTAGCCATCTGAAATCTCATCCGGAACTACCATCTAAAACCTTCAACAATGATCTTTGTAATCATTCTCTTTAGAGAGTAGAAACCACTCTTCGGAGTATCAATCTCTGTAAAAATCTTTGTAGAATAGCTTTCAAGCCATCTTCAGATCAATAAAATCTTTGAGTTTGAAATAAATCTTTTATTACGCTTTGAGTGTTGTTCTACACAGTGAGTCTGTTTGAGAGTTTTGAGTGCCTTTGTGTCCATTTTGCTGTGATGCTGTCGGACTTTGGCCAACTCTTGTGACGAAGGTGACCAGGAACATATAACATTCTTGCTATTTGGCGAAGCGTGGTAAGGCCCTTATTTTAAGCTACAAGAAAATTTATTGTCTGAAAATTTGCATGAAAATTATTATATAACAATTTTTATGAGATTGTTTACTTTGAAGAACTTTTATCATGGAAAATTACGAGTTTTATTATAGATCTGTACCTTTTAGATATACTAATAGTATTGATTATAGTCACATGATAGAAATTCCAGAAACTTATGATAATTATACTAGAGGAATAAATTTCATAAAAAGAGATAGTAGATATTATGAAAAATGCCTTACAATTGTATCATTTGGATTAAAAGAAAAATTGTCTAAAGAAATAATAAAAATGATTATATTTTTCTGGTTAGATAGTGAAAATAGTGAAAGAACTTTTGAAACTATAGAGCATGTAAGTTATAATGAAGTTTCTGAATTATATGATTTTGATCTTAGTTTTGACGATATAGAATAAGAATATGCCTGGAATAACTAGAAAATTTTGTGATAATAAAATAAAAATTTTAGAAGAACAGATAATAACTGACAATAATCGTAGAGAAATAGAAAGGGAAATTTCTAATTGGAATAAAATTAAAAGAGAATTATTAAGGAATGAAATTACAAGAGAATTAAGAAGAGAATAACAATTTAGAAGAGAAATAAGACAAATGATAAATAACATAATAATTAATTCCTTAAATATACCAGACTAATATGAGTTTATCAACAAAAATAAGATTTGATAAACAAGAAATAGAAAATATTAGATTACCAATAGGAAGCTATCAAACTAAAAAATGGAATACAACTCTATTTCAACCTTTAAGCTCATGGGGAAATACAGATGAATGGTTAAATATGACTACAAATTGGACTAATGCATTTTTATGGCAACAATTAGGACAATTAAAATCTAAAGATGTAGAAGCTATAGACGAAATAAATAATATAGATCCAAAAGATGAAATAGCTAAAGAAAGGTTAGAAATTTTAAGAAAAAATATGTCTAAACAATTTAATAAAATAAAAGAACAAATAAATAATTTAGAAATACTTGATGAAGCTAAACTTGAAGAAATTCAAAATCGAATATCAAAAATTGCACAGAAAAATAGTATTAATAAAATAGCAACTTTAGAAGAAAAAGTAGACATTATTAATTATAAACTTGATATTCTATTAAATAAATTAGGATTTGAAATTGAAAAACCATCTTATAAAAAACCTAAAATATGAGTATGAATGATAAAATCAATTTAATTGAGAAAAATATAAAAGCAATTGATGAAAAAATAACTAGAATTGAAATAGACTACGAAGAAGAAAAAGAAAAACTACAAAATAACTTTTTAAGAATAGAAAATCTTTTAAATAGAATAATAGAAAATCTAAATAAAGAAAAACCATTTAAACCAGATTATGCCAAAGAACTTAAAGAAGTTAGAAAGAAAATTGAAAAATATGAAGAATTAATAAAACTTAATGGAGGATTAAAAGAAGATATAGAAAGATTATTGATTGATCTTAGAAAGTAAGAAGAAAATCTTATAGAAAAAGAAGAAGGAAAATTAATCATAGAAGAACAATGAACGAACAAATGGAAAATTTAATATTTGACTTAGAAGACTTAAAAATTTGTGAAGAAATAACTAAAAATCATATGGTCGGAAAAACAGGAGGACCACGAGCAGTTAAACAAGAAGAATATGGAGAAACTAGCACAGCTAGATATGAAGTAGAAATAGACCCTAGAAGATATGTTAATACAAAAGTAGATTTTAAAACTACCAAAGAAAGAATGTATAGAGACCAATTTAAACCAGTTTTAAGAGAATCAAACACAATGAAAATTGCAGGATCATATTTAAATTTAGATTGTGAATTAGATGTTAGAAGAGCTATAAATGAATGGAGTACTAATATGATAGCACACTTTAATTATAATCGAAGTAATACCGATAATAAAAATAGAACTGAATATTTATTAGCAACATTTAAAGGAAATGTATTTAATTGGTATAGAGGATTAGAAGAAACAACAAAAAGTATTTGGAAAGATAGTATTGAAACAGGATTTGGAATTAGTACAATAGAAGGAATAAATAGAGTCGCTACAAGAATTTATAGAGAATTTGCTGGAGAAGACTGGGTAAATGAAAGTACTAAAGCTAGATTAGAAGAAATAGAAGATGCTAAAAACAGAATGGAACATTTACAAATCTGTAATATGTGTTACCTTAACGAATATTGTTGTGAATATAGTAAATATTATTACATGATGTTTGGAAGTGGAGCTGATAATAATTATTATAAAGAAGTTTTTATTAGGAAATTACCACCACCATGGAATAATTATTTTCAAAATAAGATTAAAGAAAAACAATTAGGAAGAAATGAAGAAGGTTATACATTGGGATTTATTATAAGAACTATAAAAGATGAAATAAGTACTATGTGTAGTAATCAAATGATTTATAAACAATCAGGATTTATACAAGATAGGATTTGTTGTAGAGATACCGAAGTACCAGGAAATTGGGGATGTTATGATTATAAAAGAAAAAGAAAAATAAGACCCAAAAAATATAAAAAATATAATAAGTTTAAAAAGAAATATTTTAAACCAAAAAGAAAATATTTTAGAAGAAAATATAAACCTTATAATAAAAAACCATTAGATAAAAAACGATGTAAATGTTGGAATTGTAATGAAGAATGACATATAAGCACTGAATGTCCAAAAAAGAAAGTTATGATATTAATTACGGACTTTGAACAAATTAGAGATGAATGTGAAGAAGTTAATATTGAAGAAATAGAAGTGAATGAAGAAATATTTGAGGAAAAATCAGATTTAGAAGAAACATCTAGTGATGACGAATAAAAATAGGAATAAAACTAGTTTCTAAAAAATATAAAGTATGAGGACTTAATTTACAATAAAAAAACATTTCATTAAGGGCAAAATTGACTTTTACACGAAAAACCCAAATGGGTCATTTGACCCGGCTATTTTGGAAAATCCCCCCTGTTTGACGGGCTTTAATTGTGAAATTTTTTTTCTTTTGATAACGATGTTTTTGGGCCTGCCCTTGCCACACGATGTAGTCATGTCACCATAATTTATATATATATATATATATATACTCATGGTATGCATTTTTCCACTATTACCCTTAAATGGGTAAATTTCTAGCACAAAGTGGGCCGTGTTTTTGAAATAGTCACGTCAAACATTATATTCCACACATGGACCTAACTTACTATTTATTCATCATAACGACCCTTTTAACATTAAAAGACAAACATACCATTCATTTCAAAATTACCGAACCCTCAACTCAGACTCCCCGAATCACCCAGGACCCCAAACCGCAGAACCACTCCGACCCCCAATCCCTGAACCCCAAACCACCCGGACCCCCAAACCTTGTTAATAAATAACAAATTTGATGTGATTTCTTCATAAATTCGAATTTCTTCAGCATAATAAAATAATTTTTTGTTTAACTATTTGAATATTAAAGCTAAAAACACATTATTCATCAATATTATAAGCAAAAAAATTCGAATTTAACCAAATAATATGAAGAAACCTTGAATATGGAGATTGATGAAAAAACTTTGAAGAATGGAGATGGAGAACACGAATAAACATTGAAAAACAAGAAATGGTAAGATTTTCAAATTCTCAGTGTTCAAAATGGAAGTAAATGGGTATTGTCATTTCTTTAAATTTTCTACTTCTTTTTTTTTAAACTTGATCACATGGCATTGTGAAAAAGTGGTCGGATCAGCCGACCATCTACCACCATTCCCTCGCACAACCCAATAATGGAAGTATTCAACTAGTGGAGTTTTAAATTTTATTTTCGTGTCTGTCAGTTGCACAATCTTATATTCAGTACAATATCTAGTGTGCAAAAAAAAATTGAAATTTCTTAAAAAAAACACTTTTCAAGGCCGTCAAACCGGGCTTAGTTTATTGTGTTATGAGTAGGGAAAATTCATGTTCTTTTTCTAATTTATTTATGTTGTAACAGGATTTCCTTAATCTCCGTTTGCTATGGTACCATCCGGAGCTAGAAGTGAAAATGGTGCACTATTGCGCTGCTGTAAGCATAATTTGTTCTTACACTTGATTTTTTCTTCACAATGGTGGTGAATTCTAGCCATAAAATCCCTATTGACATTAATTTTTCACCTAATTTAGGTATCAAAGCCATGAATTTACACCAGTTTGGAAGCTGATATGGACGGGAAGGATGTCAAAATGTTGGTCGAAAAATGGTGGGATACTTTTTAAGATGAAACACTTGATTTCAAAGCTGAAGACTTCCACAGGCCATGCCATTGGTCTCAGAACACGAAAAGCTGAAAGTACAGAGCCGAGGACTCCTAGGGTTTTCTCAAGGCCATCACCAATCCTGCCTTCGATTTGAGAACATGCCATTTCCGAAGCGCAGTTGCTCGGAGAAAGCAAGACAGTTGCACTTGATATTAGCCCCATAATGAAAAGGGAAGTTGATAATAAGCACTTCGCATAGAAACTATAGGTTAAAGAAAGTAGCAGTAGAAGAAGAAGAGAATGTGGAACTTTTCTGTTCCCTATAAACAAAAATAGCTAGAAATATGTGACACAGAAGTGATAACAGATGATCAAGAAAATGTCACTCGAGTTCTGCTTTAGTCCCGATAATCATTCAGTAGTAATTTCTAATTTACTACCAGCAAAACTGCCTCAAAAATTTGACAAAAGTGCTCTATATTTTCACCTAAACTAATATAAAAACTGAAGTAGTTACATAAACTAAAAGTTGTCAAAAGCTTGAGCTAGTGGTTGGGTCAAAATGGGACCTAAGCTAAGATTATAAAGCCTCACAATTCAATGTTTTTCTTCATTTTTTCCTGACAATTACCAACATCAACCTACTGCAGTGGTGATTTTATCAATTTCAAAGGTTTTAAAAATAGGAGTAGGGTCTCCAGAATTCGGTATTCTTCTCGCTGAAGTTAGAGTTCCTGTGAACCAATTCTCTTTCGACTATCCAATTTCCGCTTTTTTGAAGCCAGTCGGGGTCTCAACTGCATAGAATGTCAAAATGTAAGATATGATTTTCCATCATATAAATATTTACGGACTTAAATGGGATAAGCAAACTGAAAGGGATGAGCAGTTCCTAAGAAAGTCAAATAAAAATGTACAATCAAGGGATAAAGTGGCATCTAGGAAAATTATCTGGGTATCTTTAATTTGATTTACTAGACGAGAACACTTGGTCCAATCCAATTCGATTGAACTCGACTCTTTCAAATTGTTTCCCATTATTGAGAAAACTTTGTCACTAGCTAATACGTAACTACTATTCTACACTTGCTAGGGGAGATGGCCGCAGAGATTGGATGAATTGGTTTCACACCTATGTACTTCACAACAAAAGAGTTGACAAAATTTTCTGCATTCCACAGTTTCTGATTCGATTAAGTTACAGTTCAGATAAACAATATAGAAATTTCGTCGAGTTACAAACTAGATCTTCCATTAGCAAATAAATTATGTGAATATCTGATATCCATTAACATCTATAGCAAATACAAGCGAATATGTTTAAAATGGCAACATATAGGCAGATACTACTTCAAATGCAAAAGACTAACAAAAGTTGGTCATGTAAGACATAAAGGTTCTGCTGACCGCTTCTTGATGAGGCAACAAGCTTTAACAAACGAGATAATGAAAGATAATAAGGGAGCAGGGGATATCGACAGAGATTGAAATACGCATTGGTACTTCATACTTAAATTCCAGAAAAGTACATTTTTGTGGACTGAAAAGTAAAGTTCTTCAAATTGTTATTTTTGATGTAATAATCGGACCTGTTCATAGGATCTTCGTCCCCAAATCCTACCGTAACTACAAAAAGCTTAAATCACTACAAGAAGTCCTAGTTCTAGTTGAAACCTAAAAGAAATACCGACGTAGGAGTCCACTTAAAAATCTAATCCTTAACCAACTAAAATTCAAGTCTAGTAAGAATAAGAATGCTAGTCCAAGTAAAATTGAACTCCTGCTCAAGGTATCAACTCGCTTCAACTCTTCTTTAGATATCCAAGCACTATATGGAAGGTTTACACAACTATTTGATTAAAAAATGGTGATATTTACCCCGAAGTACTCGGATGGCTATTGATCGTCCACTGCTCTTTATCAGACTCCTATCATCTCCTCCATTCCATAAAATTCAAATAAATCTGCTACATTGAATATATGCTTAATTTGAAGGTTATTTGCTAATTCCACCACAAAAGCATTAGAACTAATTTTCTCCAAAATCTAGATCAATCTTTCTTGGCCTGAGCTTAAGATAAGTAGCCTTTGGAACCTTTTTCTTCTCAAATGCAAAAAATACTTGATGACCTTTAATGAATTTCTTGAACTTATGGTTCTCATCAACATTTTCTTTATACAACTCATCCTTAGATTTAATCATAGGACGTAACTCCCCATGAATAATTTTTATATGTTGAACAAATAACTCTGCATCTTTACTAATTCGTGCATCTAGCAATAATGAAGCAAGAGCCTATATGTGTTGGGGCTTATGACCCACAACAGCAAAAGTTTTCTTTTTTTCTTTTTGGTAATTTGCTGAATTATTAAAAGCAAATTAAGCTTGAGTTATAATCAAGTTCCATGTTTTCATGAGATTAAAATTATGGTTTTCCACAAAAGAGAGAAAGAAAAAGGTTATCTTAAATGAAAGAAAGGGATAAAAAAAGAAGACAGTGCTTAGGTGTGATCTGCACCAGATATCTCAAGACACCAGCAATGTCATTGATCTCACCAAAGCCACGGAAACTAACAAGAGTGAACAATAGATAAAAGGGTATAAACCTGCAAGGATTCACATGACTTACCATCTCTATGTACTTCAATTGCTTCATGATTTCTTCTGTGTCTAGCTCCTGAAACAGAAACATGAACCATATGACTGTCAAAATGGAATTAAGAAGATGCTGAAAAGAACTAAAATTTCATAATATAGCTCTAATAATAAAATCAAAATTTTAGATGCTAAACTATACCTGTGGATGAAAACAATAAAAATAGCAACTGAAGGGTATGCACCATGGAAATAAATCAATATTCAACGACCTTTGTCACACAAATACTTGAGCAGCAATACAGATCTGTTCTCCCTATCTGTCCATCTATCAAATAATATATATGCAATGCAGGTTGAAGCAGATAAAAATAACATATATCCTTTTGTTAAAGATATTAAGCTTTGAATCATGAAATGAGAAGGAGGAAAAAAGCAACTCATGCAATGTCCTGTTATTTTAGTACACTTCAACTTTGTCTTGGGGAAGTGAATACGTAACTGCAACCCTGGTTTCTTTGTATTATCAAATCGCAAGATGTATTATTTACTGAGTTTGTGTACCAAAGGTTCTTGTTTTCTAATCAGGACTTAACGAATTATAAGAAGATTGATTATTGAATGAAGACAGGTCACCAGTCTACGTATACAGAGAGTGCTCAATTTTTAATAAATGGATCCATGAAGCGAATATTTTTGGCAATGGTAATATTCTAACAGGTGCAAGCAATTTGTGACAAGGGTCAGTCATACCAGATACCATAAAAAGTATATAGTCAACAAATATAGTGAAAGCAGTCAACTAAAATAAATTAGCAGTAGCTGGCTATTTTTGTGAGAAAATGATTTAGAAAATTTGTTAAAAGGAAACTTATGAGCAGTTATATAAAATGAGTAAAATACCTGGGGTACAGCACAATCAGCATAAGCTGGACACCAAAGAACACCACAGAAGCATTCCCAGTCATCAGTTTGAACTTCAAAAAGAGGGGCCCTGCAATATGTTCATGTTTTAGTGGGGGGAATATGAAAGATAATATTTAGCCCCTGTTTGGGCTCCATTTTATTTAAAATACATTTTTCTCTCTTCTTTTTAACGACACATTTTTCAATAAAATAATATTACACGTAAATCCAATATTTTTCCTTTTTTTTTTTTAACTACACATTCTTCAAAATATCACTATTCCAAAATACATTTTTCCCTAAAATTTGATTTTAATGGAGCTCAAACAAGGGCATAGAATCACTATTGAATAGATGGAAATGATAGCACTGAATTTATTATTGAAATGGAAACCACAATATATTGAGTCATTGACCATAATCTTACAGCAGATGCAGAAATAGCATTGTTACCAACTGCAAAATAGGCACTTTGGAAGGAGAATGATTGACCAATTCAACATTTTTAGCAATCAAACTTGAAAACTGTTGGCATCCAAACTCGAAATCACCTCGGACACACCTCAAATGAGATTAGAAAGGAGTTCAACAGAAACTATCAAATGCGCCACCACGTCGTCAAAAACTCAGCCAAAGAGCTTGGCCAAGTGCTGCCATCATTTGAGAACATCATCATTATCACCTTGAAAAGGTATCCCCTGTGATGTCATCACCTCCTAACAGCCACTTCTAAGAGGACAAGTGTCACCTCGGACGTCAACACCTCCCCATCCACCAATCAAAAGGGAACAACGATTGCCTATGCAGTTGACAATCATGACCTAGACTGTAGCTACGACCTAGGTAGAATGATGGTATGCTCGACTGAACTCAACAACCAATTGAAACTCTTTAATTAGGGTGGTGGCACACATATCGAGGTCAACATTGTAGCTGATGTGAAAATGGGCAGCAAATACTTGGTATGCTTATAAATAGGGACAGTGGTGCCCTCCCAAAGGCCAAACTCAATTCACTCCTTGTAACACACTCTCAAAGCTCTCTTAAATAAAAATTAATCTTTTCTTTTACAATATTCCAACAATTACTATATTAAATTCATCTTAAGTTGATCTACATTGGCCAAGTTATTTTTAGTCATGAACTTGGAGTTAGAAGGAGGGCCTCAATTGTAGAACCCACGTATTCAAATTTCTCAAACCAGCAAAACAGCTCATCCAAACAAGCATGAGCCATAACTCCACATCTAGAAGCCATTCTTGTACCAATCTCAACGATACAAGCCTTCCCAATAATTTTCAATGGGAAACGATATCACTAAGGTCGGACATCCCTCGCTGATTGCTATAAGGGAGGCCATAGAATGCCTCACGAATCTGTGCAAAGGATAGAGAGAAATCATACTACTACCACTCGAATGGTAGAGACCGAGTTTGAATCCCCTGTGATGAGCAAAAGTGCACGTCCATTTGTTTGAAGAAGCATGCAATTTTCAGAAGAAGAATACTCCAAAAGTAGGACGAACGAGGTGAGAAACCCCACACCTCAAGGAAAATGAAATACTAGGAGGGCCGGGAGATTCTTTGATTGGTTGGGTGCACAAGTTCTTTTTCTCCAACAAGTGATCAACCTAGAACCCGTCGAAGGAACAAACGAAAACGCAAGCTGAATCGTTTAAAAAATGAATAGCTAACCTGGAGGACAAACATGAGGGAACGACGGAAGAATACTTTACCAACCGTTACTCCTCCTTCATAGAGGACATCCTGACCGAACCACTTCAAGAAAAATTGATGATGTCCCAGCTCACTGGGCATGATGAGGAAGGAGAGCCTCGTCAACCTTGTCAATAAATATACATCTTGGATGGAGCTGCAAGAGGCCATCCACGCCATCATGTGCCGAGCTTTCCCCTCACCTGGGAGATAAAGTTTAAAGATGGTTTAGGAAACCACCGCACTGGTCGGTTAAGGCCTTGACCGATAGCCTTCTTGGCTCAGACGCTCGGCTTATGAGCTCCACGGCCAAAACCACACACAAGGACGCCTAACGAATATAAAACAAGGACGAAGTGAGTCATTGAAGAGCTACCTCCATAGATTCAACAAGAAAATCATGGAAGTAAAGAAGATTTCAGATGACACCGCCTTTATGGTCGCCTAGTCCAGGCTAAGGCCTAAGCCAAGGTTTTGGTGGTATGTCCACGCATAAGGACAAAAAATCTACCATAAATTTCTAGGTAGAGTCGGGGAATATAGGAGTAGAACAAGCAACCTCAAACCAGGAAGAAGAAAAGGTGGAGATCAGCGATATAGCTCGCCCAAAAGAGAAGAGATCGGACAGAATACCTACGCCCAAAAGGAATAAGGAAAGAAAAGAGGTAGAATGATCTTGCCCTTACCCTGAAAGGTTCCAGGAATATCACCACTAAATACTTCCTTAGAAGGGGTTCATGCAAGTGACGCACAAGGAGATCTTTCGCATACCTCTACCCTCGAAGAGAAACTCAGTCGACCTCAATCAAAACAAATATTGTCGCTATCACACGTCAGCACGCTATGATATTGATGAATATTGAAACCTCAAAGAAGAGGTGAAAGCCCTAATCAGACGAGGCCAACTCCGAGAGTTTGTAGCTATGCCTATTTACAAAGTAGAATATCTTGTGCCTTTCTCTTCCTTAGTTTGAAGCTGCCACGGTTAAATTCTGCAAGTGATCTCAATCGTCTAATTTCTAAAATACTCAAGTAGCTATTTACAAAATAGAATATCTAGTGCCTTTCTATTCCTAGTTTAAAGTTTCCACGGTTAAACAATCAATCTACAACATAATAACATCTGCTTAAGCACTCAAAGACAAAATGTTCATGTTCACTAGAAAATGGAAACAAAAATAGAATCTGATTTACCTGCGCCATTTTCCACAAATAGTTCCATCAACATCTCCAATACCCTCAATGAGCTTACGACATTGAAGCCAATTACCAATAGAACTGAGCTTTAAAGGTTTGGTGGCGTCCCAATCCTGAAAACGATCACATTGTGTCCTCTATAATACTCTCAGAAACATGCAAATTTTATCTATATAAAAAACTTCACATAGAGGTTTACCGGCATGCTAGCATTCTTCAATGGATCAAGTTCTAATGGTTCGCCAATAGGATTAGATTCACTGTAGCAAGTGTTAACATCAAATGGCTGGTGTAAGGGGACAAATTAGAGTTGTAACACAAAAAAGGGCATCAAACATAGAATCTACTAGAAAATCAAGTAGTGCCATATCTCGCATTGTACAAAATATGCATGGCCCATTGGATGACAAAAAGTTTAGGGTGATAACACATAGCACTGTATTTGAATGAGTTGGTTCGCCACTCAAAAGAATATATTGCAAAATAAATAGGAAACAACAAATTGTAAAAAGTTTTTGACGCAATTCACCATACAAGAAACAAAAATTTCATCATGACAACTTCTACCAATGCAATGTGCACGCCCTGATCTAGATTCTTCTCAACTTCAAATTATTCTTGGTGTCCAGTCTCCCTATTGCAGAAGTTTAAAAGCCACATAGATGAATAGCTAGGGAGTTGCAATGTTGACTAGAAAGATTTCAAGGAATGTTTAAACAGTTATCACAACCGATATAAGAAGACGGATAAAATCAATGCTAGAAGGGAAAAATTGGAAAAGAAATAGTAAAGTAGCTACGTGCCCACAGAAGGTAGGTCATAGATGGCATGGGAAGCTTAATACCAAAAGACACGAAATAAAAGAAAATTCCACTTACATAAACACAATAACAATGCTCCCTTCTCGTTAAACTGGGAGAGAGAGAGTTCAGTTAGAGAAAGCAAATAAAAAGAAAGAAAAAAAGACAATGAATCTCTATAATCATCTAGACAAATGAAGTCTTTAACAATGAGAAGAGCTAGATCGTCTGTGTCACCAACTAATGAACGGAAGATATGAAAAAGGCGCTAAGGAGACAGATTGACGACATTGAAAATTTCCTGGAAGTTGTACATGTATAAGAAAGTGTCCCTGCCTAAAATAATATTTCACAAATATTAGGCTCAAGTAATAGACTACCGTTTTCACCACATCTTACTAAGATTCGTCCCTTAACGCTCCCTAGATCTAACATAGCCCCTATTTGACAACTATTAAAATGAGTATTTTTGAGGAAAATGAGTTTTGGAATAGTGATTTTTTTGAGAATATGTTGTTAGAAAGCACAAAAAAGTTTTGAGTTCATCTGCAAAATATTTTATCATCTGCAAAATATTTTATTGTGAGAATATATGGTTGAAAATAAATTTGAGAAAAAAAGAGTTTTGTTTTAATGGTTGTCAAACGGGGGCATAGTTATAAACACTAATCAAATAAAAAATCGACATCATTTTAATACATAAAATAATTAGTGAAATAACATACTTGTCAACTAGACCAGACCAGTGAGGAACATCAGCTTGAAATTCATTTCCAATTCGAACGTTGGACATATATGGCTCAGTGTCTCTGATCATGTGTTCTATGGGCCCTAATGCGTCTTCTGGCGCTGAATTTCCATTTTGGTCAATTTCCGTATTTATATTTGCTGAATTACTTATAGATTTGCCCTTCATTAATTTATGCTTCTTTTTCAAGCAAGTGTTACAAAGCCATTCACCAACTGGTATTCTCTTTATTCGAGGATTGCAGCAAGACATATGAAATGACTCTTTGCAACTATCACATATTAACATATTTAATGCATTTTCCACCTGCTCGCAAACTTTGCACGTATTTGAACAGCAGTTGTCAGTAGCAATGTCAGTATATTTATCAGAGGCATAATTCCATCTGGTCCAACCTTTTTCAAGCAACCCCTGGCTTCTGAGAATTGAAATGCATATATCTCTTTCTGACATATCATCTGAAAACTTCCTGGCAATGGAAGTCCCAGAGGAGGAGCACTCACCTTGATCACCCACATCAGTTTTCAAGTGAGCAGAACCAAGGTCCAAATTTGATTTTGATGATGAATAATTATCATTAACACAGCTAAAATCCAAACCTCTTTGTGCATTATTTCTCAAGGCTTCTTCAGAATTAGCTTCGTTTCCAACAGGATGTCTACTAAAGGATTCTGCAGCCCCTGTATTGCACTCAACTGGCAGTACAATTGGCAGTTTAGCAGCTTCTGGTGCAAGCTCAGATGCGGAAACCACGTGGTCTTGGGAATGCACTGAAGGAGCTTCAGAATTGACCGCAGAATTACAACATCCATTAAGCTTAGTGTCACCAGAAGTCTGGGTTGTGCAAACAGCAACGGAGTTCCTCCATTGCTTCTTACGTTGGTATACAAGAGTATGTGTACAATTTTGAGAAATTGTACTTGCACTTGACAGATGGGAACAATTTCTTGTACAGTTGAACGAACATAAATCATCATTAGTTTTTCTACCCTCTGAAAATTGTTCTTTACAGCCACCCAAATGATGTCGGCTGCATGTTGAACAATTCAGACAACTCTTGGTACCTGGTGTGCAGTCACATAGAAGTTCTTTGTTCATGAAGTCAGACCTGTAAAAAAGAGCAAGTTCTGCCGCACTAGGATGAGAACTCTGTATCAGCATTATCAACTGTACCATGTATATAAACTGAAGCCATCATATCGACATTTTCTCGCACTTTCAAATATCAGAATCCAGAAGACAATGTTTTAAGAGTTAACAGCATTCAAATCACTGATTCATGCAACATCCTCATCCAATATAAGAAACAAGTATAAAGTATTAGAGAAATAATTCCAGACAACTAACTGAAAGACCTTGTACTACAAGTGCTAGCTTTAAATGCATTAAAAAATGGAGAAAGGGTAGGCTTCTAAGAGCATTTAACTAACTCCTCATGCCTTTCTGAGTCATACATCAATAGGCACGGCACAGAAGTAGCATACTTCCACAACTTCAATTAGATTTTAAAACATCCCCAGCCATCAAGAAGAAACTTAATTGAACCCACCCCCACACCAACCAAAAAATAAAAAGTAAAAGAAATGAGGCCCCAAAATATTGTCCATACAATTGTCAATTAGCACTCGTTACCCAGTTATAGACATCTTAATCAGTTTCATTTGAGGCGTTGATTTGTTCCACATGCTCAAGAGCATCACATGGGTTTTCTGTCACAATCTATCTTTATAGTGCTAGTTCTGCAGCCCTACAAATTCATTGTCTAATTCTGCACTTTTGGTCTCTCCATATACATTTATGCTTTCCACAGTTCCCTTACACAAGTCATACAAAGGTACTCTTAAGGACCTAAAATTTGACTAACTCCATATCTCTGTCTCATAATAGATGCATCTCAAATATATCATCTTGACATCAAGCTATGAAATTGCCTACACAATTATAAAGTATGCTGGTCCAAAATTCAAGATTTTCAACTTTTAGTGTAAAAATGGGTATAAATTAGTACCTCCAAAACTACTTCTGCATCCTCATTTACATGGATCTAAATTCAAATTTTGCTCCAATGGGAAGATTTAAATCCATTTTTTTGCCTCTTGTGGATAATTTACATCTTTTTTTACATTTTCTGTCAAAAAATGCAATTTGCATTTTCTTTGCACCTCTCCGTTCCAGCTACTTTGGAGATCTAAATCACAATTTAGATATATTTTACCCCACGATTAGAGATGCTCTAATGATACAAAATAACATCACCCATATTGTTCTTTTCCAGAAAAAAACATTCATTCACATGGTTCATATAGAATAATACATACATGTATGTTATATGCATCTACACTGTATATGGGTCATTGAAAATTGTTAATAATAGAGCATTAAAAAAATCTTCGCAACTATTTACATCTGATTTATATGTACAACAAATATTCAAGGAATAAATGGAAAACATATATTAAAATCTTTTTATACCTTTAGTCTCCCATTGTACCAGTTGCATCCGTAAGGTCTCTTCTGGCGATTTTTGCAAGAATTTTGTGGTTTCTAAATCTTTGGGGGTTTCACGGAGAAAGAGAGGGTATATTTCTAGTTAGGCAATGAGCAATATGCACCAACAAACCAACAATATATTTGTATGGACAAAGGCCTAAGGTAGACTTGAAAAATACACTTGAAGCCTTCCAAATTATAATTTTTATTTTTTTCCCCATTTTTTGAAAATAATTGGAGAATTGGGATCTGTTTTCTAGTTTAGTTAGTACAACTTTTTGATATTTAACATGTCCACAGTAATTTTGACAACATATATAAAGCTCGCTTCGATTTCGCATGTAGAACAATCATATGATAGAAACATCAGTTACATAATGTGCCTACTTTTGATTCGGTTAAATTTTAATACATTTAGATAACTAATGAATATTATCATAAAAAGGGAACTGATACATGACCCAGTTAATTAAATTAAGAAAAATTGTTTTAAGTTAAAAAAATATTTCCAGCTTAATCAAACTTAGTGAACATATTATGAAATTATTAGTATTCTGATGATTAAAAGATTGAAATCACTCCAAAAAGGTAATGCACATACTTATGGATTGCATGTTACATTGTTACATGCCCCAAGAGTTATAAATTACAATACTAAGCGTAGGAGTTCTCCTTAATTATAAATTGCGACTTTATTTGTCTAGTAACGTGAGCATAATTATAGCATTAAAGAAATATGATCTTATTGAACATTGATAGTTCATCGTTATTTAAGTTCAAAACTTTGAGTGTTGAACTATGTGTGGTAATTTATTGTTATCATACTCTCTATCACACAATTTTTAAAACATGTGTACAACTCACAATACTACATAAAAGGGAAACGTACAAAAAATGGCACTGATAATTGTGCTTAATAGTTACTTTTTCGAAAGTATGTAAATGCTGCATGTGAGTCAAGTTACTCAAAAGCTTTATCAATTTTGTATGGATAATTCAAGAGAAGTATAAACAAGAAATCATATCACCATATTACAATGTGAGAAATCAAAAGAATTCAAATGTGTGCTGCCTCCAGAGCAGCTGATCCCAGATTCTCATTCAGTTTCTCAAACTAAAACAAGTAATCTTTCCTAAGATAAATTTGACTGCCTAGCACAAGATGAGAAGTTCAAAGGGCACTGTAATTTGATCGTTTAGAGCCAAATCAATAGCTGCATGAACAGGTTACATTCTCCATCACAGCACCTGAACATCAGAAGCTTTGATCAGATAGACATGTCAAATTTAAGGACTTAAGCACAAGGAGCAGACGTATGTATGACTCAATTAGGTGAATTCCGACACCTTATTTACATCATTGTCCAGATGGGGAAACGGGAAGTTTGAAGGCAATACAAATCTTGCAAAGATCACAAGCCATAAGAGATGCACTAACTTATTCCTAACTCATATTGTCTTGCTAAAATTTAGAGATTGCTCTTAGAGAAGAAGGTATCTAATCGACCTTTTGGTCGAACAATAACAATATTGTTTTAAATGCTCTCTATGAGTCATGCCACGACATCATTAATGGTGCAAAACATTGCATGACAAAATAAGTGCATCTAAATAATTAAAAAATCGGTTATTAAAAGTCACCTATTTGAATTTAAATAATGGGTCTGAGATCCAGCATTAGTCAATTTCCAGATAAGGATTTTAATTTCTTCCTACCCGCACACTAGAATTATGACAGACCAGCCAATCCTTTTTCATTCATCCGTAAACAGTTAATCTTACTGGATTTTTATCCTAATAGGTGACAAGTATCACAAAATATTTTCTTGTTTCAAACTTTGAAACCTTGAATATCTATAGCCAAAAGCTTATGGCATTATGAGAAATACAGTTTACTAATTTCTACAGACCAGATATACTGCAGCATCTCGCTTTTTATTTCTTAGCAAAGATAATATATGGAATTAGATTAAGCATTAACAAAGCATGTTACGCACGATATCAAATGCAATCATATAAGACACTAGTCCCAGACTCCTAGTGTCACATCAAAGCGTTGTAAAAACGAAAATCCACTGTTTCACTTGTCCCCCGGGTGCTGATATATGCATATTTAGGTGTATAAAGAATAGACAATATGAATTCTCTCTCTAAGATAGATAGCAGGTCAAAAAAGCCAAAATAATATTGCTCCATATTATAACAAGTAACCACCAGCATGTACCTCTGCAACTGTTATCGAACCATTTAGAACCCTTGCATTGGCTTCCTGTGAGGCTTTGGGGCTGAATCAATTTAAAGACAGTAATCACTCTACCAGCTAGCAAAATGAATAAATAGAATGAAGAATAAATTTTATTGTATAAAAAATTAGAATTGACAGTATACAAACATGTGACTGTTGGAGTTACTATCCTCGAAAAATGTAAAACTGCAGAAATGCACAAGAAGCTAACACCGGATACAGATACAGCATGTGAGTGGATCCAAATCCTCTTTGATATTTGTGAGCAACAAAGGAAGATTTTAGTTTGAACAGACATTCTAAATCAAGGAAAAGCCACCTAGAATGATATTATAATGTTAAAATTTGTAACTTCATTGGACTGGAAGGAAGACAGAACTTCACATATCGGCTACAATATAAAAAATTGCACCAACCTCATTGATGATGTTTGGGTGTTTAATAAGGTTCTTGGCTATTTAAACATGTTCATTAATATTAAGAAGGCAGATCGAACAGGATACATACATTTCAGATGAATAAGATGGGAATGTTTGGATCCAATTTTATTCCCCTCGAGTATCCCAACATTGAATCAGAAACTGATCGAGGTGATATGTTCGAAGATTGGAGATATAAGAGTCGACATAGAATTCGAGTTGCACGTGATTGTTCTCTAGAAGAATAAATAATCTCTCCAGTAAACACTAAGGTTCTAGATTGTCCATCAAAAGAAATGCCTAAGCAAATGATTAATAAGGGAACACCAAAGCTATTCTAAGGGGACACTTGCATTGAATTTTCCATATTGTGTTACAATCTTCTTCCTTCCCAATTGAAGCAGAAATCGGTAACTAGAATATGTTAAATTGCAGGGATCACAAACTATAATGCATATACGTACAATTGGGATTTCCTTGCTCATAAAAGCTTCTTAAAAGATAGACTGCTTCTGTTGCCATTACTCACTCCTCCAGTACACTTGAAACGCTTTTTTGAAACTCCACTGTCAAAAAGTTAAAAATTATAACAAAAAGAAGGAAGAAACTATTTAGAACATATCTCCAAACCATTAAGAGAAACCAATATTTACCAAGGAAATTATTAAAAAACCTAAAAATAAAGACTTTTTTGGTTTGAAAAACCTATTGCGACCCTTCATTTTTATTCTAACTAGTTCCGAGGATGAGCCAAATTCTTGAATTTTAATAGCGAATTCTCTTATATGCTCTTATTGATTTATGCAATATTATGATAAAGTAACAAATGCAGTTGCAGTCGAGTAGAATCTTTCTTTTCTTTATGGAGAGACCGATAGCATAGAACCAAAAATTGCATACCAAGTCAGACATTAGCAAGAACAACACCCCTGGATAAAGTATCTCATAAGAGGGTGGGGGAATGTAAACTGAATAAAGTATCCCGCTTTTCTTTCTAAAGAGATGGTAATGAAGAAGCAAAAACTGCATAGGAACTCAAACATTAGCAAGACCTCCCATCCACACCACCCCTGGAAAATGTTCCGTTAATGAAAAAAAAATCCTCCTAAAATTAAAATTCACATATTTTGTGAAATCAATAATGTCATTTGAAGAAGGTTCTCTAGTAGGACTAAACAACAACAAACTAAGCCGTGTTCCCGTGTTCCCAATAAAAGAACTGAACTTTAATAGTTCAGAATGTAAAAGTTTCTATTATAACTAAAGGTTTACTTTAAATAATGATTAATTTAGCAGATCTTTTGCTGCACTTAATGTTCTGAAAATGATACAACATTAATAAGTATGAGAGAAGCAGCTATATATTACCATTGGAAAGAGTATTATTTATCCTGCACCTGCAAATCTCTTATGCAATAACGAGAGACCAAGTACAAGAAAAGAAGGGGTGAGATGGTGAGGGTGGGGCTGATAAGTTGGATGAAGGTAGGATCCAGGTCAATTACCCAAATTTCATTAGATCCAGTTATCCAACCTTTTCTCCTATACATACTTGAAAGACCCAAATATGAAATAGAAGACCAGTTAAAGTTAAGATTGACCATTAGCAAATGTGATATATGTAATTTTGCTGAACCACCTCATGCAAAAGCTTAATCTAATAATACACTCCTTACGTGCAGGCCATTCTTGTTTTTCATCAAATGCAGAATAAGTTTTCAATTTTATAAACAAGCGAAGGTAAGACTTAAACCCAGAACTTCATTTGTTGTGATAATCTAGCCTGAAAGTCATGTGATGATTAAATTTGTGGCAAAAATACAAGTTTCCCATGGCCAAATATTCAGAACCTACTGACGAGGTTGCTCCATATATTCTATGGCAGACACAAATAAGAATATGCACTAGACCTTAAAGCAAATTCAAGCACATTATAAGCCCAGGTCACATCTGTTCCCACCCACATGCTAAGCTTAAAATATTTGAAGTGGAAGTTTGAGTTTCTTTTGAAAGCAAAACAGCTCATTTGATCACACCAAGGGAGGCTAGTGCTGCTCCCTGGCTTCCTTCCTCCTTTTTTTTTTTACTATTAAACTATCCATCACTTGCAATTGAATCAGAAGGAGTTGTGGCACTTGTGGCGTCTCTGAAGATGCAATGCCCCTCCATCGGCGAAAACATCTTGGAAGGGGAGGTCTTCCACCTGCTTTTAGAACTGACAAAGCACGGCACATACTGGAATTCTTTGTCTTCTATCTGATGGGTCACTACCAAGTTTTTGGCCACATACCATTGAATCAGGAGTTGTGGTACTTGTGGCATCTCTGCAGATGCAATGCCCCCCCATCGGCGAAAACATCTTGGAAGGGGAGGTCTTCCACCTGCTTTTAGAACTGACAAAGCACGGCACATACTGGAATTCTTTGTCTTCTATTTGATGGGTCACTACCAAGTTTTTGGCCACATACCATGAATATTATGATCATTTTGCAATCGCTATAATGCTATTCAACCCTGACTTAAAGCTAAAAGACAAAAAAGGGTAGACATTGAGCTCTCCTATAACCACAATGATTACAGACTGCATAACATATGAAAGAGTGTGTAAAGGTTAAAGTTTATTGTTAAGGGATAGAATCCCACATCGAATAAAGATGTAAACATAAACCAACTTATAAAAGATCGGATTACTCATCTTAACAAGGTTGACCTTTTAAGATGGAATTTCAATTCTTAACATGGTATCAAAGCTCATTAAACTCTAACGAGCAATTCGATCCGATTAAGACTCCAAAATGAGCATACGAATTTTAAGATTGGTCTGCTCAAACGAGCCACCACCTTGGGGGGACATGTTAAGGGATAGAATTTTACATCGAATAAAGATGTAAACATAAACCAACTTATAAATGATAGGATTACTCATCTTAACAAGGTTAACCTTTTAAGATGAAACCTCAATTCTTAACACTTATTAACAAATATTGCCCATAAAATACTAGGAATGACAAGTATTATATATTCTAAACGAATTTCCAAAAATATAATATGTCAAATAGCTTTTACAGGTTAACACTTTTCTATAAATGAGAAGAGGTTAGAATCAAACCTATTGAGCTTCTCAGAGCTATTCGTATGCAAGGACAAAATTGACCCACACCCTCCAAATTTATCATTTGCACATCCGTAGTATACTTCTTTTATGCCTATATGAAAATCATGGCATGTCACCCCAAATTATGATAACTATTAAAAGTAACATTTAATATGTGCAAAATATATGTTGTTGACCATACCAATTATAGATAAAGTGGCTGCACACATTATACATGGTTCCCATGTAACATAAAGAGTGCATCTTGAGAATTTTAAAGCAACTTCTTCCCTTGAAAATCCAACGTTCTGCCACTGCTTATGTAGCATATCAATTGCTTCCATCTCTGCATGTCTAGTAGCCTGAACTTATAAAATATAAGTAAATCAAGCCCCAGACCGTTTCTTGGACAAGGACTTGTGAAAGTTATGAATGCTGGTAACTAGCAATGATTTTTCAATACACAGAAGAAAGAGAGAAAAAGTTTCAATAAACAGAAGGAAAATGCAACAAGCAAAATGAGCAAGTAGAAACAAAGTCACTATCAAGAATTGATCCAAAAAGTTCAAACTCTTTTGGGATATTCTAATAGTAGAATTGAGAACAGCATATAAAGAAGGAAATGCTTCAGACAATTGGCAATATTTTATTTACAAGCATATCAAATTCTGAAACCAAATAGTGATCCCCTTAAATCAGTAGTGCAGGGAGAGTGACCAGCACAAGGAGGTGAAAGGAGGGCCACCCCAGCCCCTCAACCACCAAGGTCCAAGGATTCCTTCTAATCAGTTACTTAAACGCCTAAAAACATAGGTAGCATCATTCTCAAAATAAATGCTATGTGGTTCTATTTACCATATTAAAGTAGTGATGTATTCCAAAAGAAAATCATTAGGAAAAAAAACTTCTTCGATTATGAAAATGGTTTAATGCGAACGTAGGAAAACCCCCCATGTATCAAATCCTGGCACCAGAACAATCTTTAATGCTTATCTCCAATCGTACAAAAGTTCTAAACATAACATACCATCATAATAAGTAGTTTGGAACTAGATCACGGAAATTCTTACACCAAGACCATGATTTTGGATATATCAGAAAGCAGTGATAACACAGGCAACGACATAAAACTCGTTATAGCCTATAGGAGTGCCAAAATATGAGGAATGAACTCCAATATAAGTCACACGGAAATATATAAATATCTCAAGAATTGAGAAGTTTCCAATCTTATGGGGTCATGAAAAAATAAATAAGTGGAGAAAAAAAATTGTTATTTCAAAAGGTGAGGGTGGAACATGGGCTCCTTTAACCCTTGAATGGCTTCACCATGAATGGTGAAATTTAAATGTAGACAAAATAGTACAACATTTATCAGACCTGTTGTGTGTGTTGAAGGGGGGGGGGGGGGAGTAGTATTTATATTATTCTCTTATTATTCACATCCTGGATATCATCTTTACGCTTTCCTGTTCCTAAATCCCGAAATGCTTGGTAAGGAAGAACATATTCGGAGCTCTTTTCCCGGAAAGGTGAATAAGGATCATGTCCAACTCGTAACTTCAAAGTCTTCCTTGAATCACAAAAGTTAATTTTCTTTGATAAGAATAATGGAATAAATTTCAACCAGAATCAATCAACAAGTCGTGGACAGACTGGTGTCAATTTAAATTCTTAGCAAATTCTGCAAAGTCAATAACCATTTTGCCTAGGAGTTCTTGGATATAAAACTGCCAAGTCCGTTGTGGATTTCCACTCCATGTCCATATTATCCCAGGCCAGGTTCCTAGCCAAAAGCATCAAAGTCTAAATTCAAAAAATCGAGTTCCGAGATTCCCCCTGTCCAACCTCAGATATAATTAAAATGAAACCTTTAAACTAAAAGCTTGTTTATCTGGGCGTTTGACATCGTAGAGTTAGATCGGTTATGATACTGTTTCTTAGTGAAGCTAAACATGGTCCAAGTATTGGTGGTCACTTTGGACAAATGAATATATTAGAGATTGTTGGAATATTAAACAACTCACCAAAAACAGCAAACCAGCACCTGCAGGCTTCAGCTTCAGTTCACAAACCAGCAGCCAACATCAGTTAACTCAGCCTCCAGTTCACTCCAGTTCACCAGCAAACCTTCAGTTCAGCCACCAGCAAGTTGCACGTTGCAGTCTCTGATTCCAGCTTTGTTATTCTAGCGTATTCTAGTTGCTTCTTAAGTTTGTTATCTTGTTAGTTAGTTAGATAGTTGGTTAGCTTTTCTCTCTATAAATAGAGTTCTTATGCATTGTAATTCTTAAGCAAGTATGAATTAAAACTTCAACTTCTTCCCTGTTGTTCACAGCAGGCCTATCCCCTTTTTTCTCTGTTATGTTATTTTCAGCTTCCAATTGCTTCCCTTCCTTGATTTTATCAGAGATGTTGGTAGGAAAACTTTAAATTTCACATATTTGACTTAACTGACATTACGCTATTGGCATGTTGAGTATATGCATAATTTGTACCTCCAGTTAGAAGCCTACTGTCGCATTATGAATTTAGAGGCATTTAGTTCATGAACAATGTTCAAATCCAGGCTATTAGGTCATTCATGGAAGACATTTGCTACACAGTGAAGTACAACTCGAGCAGTTGTGAATAGATATACTGCTAATGTGGTGCATAAGGCTTTTATTCTATCAGATCTTGCTATGTGAATTGGGATTGCTCAATAAAGAGTACAATTCTACTGTTTGACATAATACGAGAGAAGTGAAGATTAATAGGCTTTCATGTAAGAGAAGATGGATTCGTGTGTCATTTAAGCACCATTTGTGAAATTTGAAAGAACAAATTAAATATTCAAAAAAGACATGGCACACCCCACTGCATAAGTCTAGACAATATAATAAACAAAATCTTACCTTCCTTTTTATTTTTATTACTTTTCATTGATGTCAGGTCCAGTGTCCACCATACCAAATAAGCTACAAGGGTCTTCACAGCAAAGCTAGTCTAAGGGGTTGCGTATAGGGATTGAAATGATTAATGTACCAAGGTGAAGTTTGAGCAATAGTACAGGGTATTACGATAATCCCCACTTTATTGTTTAAGTGTGGAATAAAAATTACTCCCAGTTAATGTATCTTGAACTTTTTGTCCCTCAAAATCCACCAACAGAGAACCACGTCATTCTATGTGGCATCTTTGGGTATTGCCTTTAATTTGTCTTCTCCAAATGGCCTGAAATGAGACAAGTGTATATAGATAGACACCATATGGTAGAATTATGGCTGGGTAAAGTCTCCAATATGGCCTCATAGGCAACTAGAGTCAATTGTTGGAGTTAAGTTATATTTGTCAACATCACGTAAAATGTTTGTATTGTAAGCATCACAGAGGAATTTTTATTTTTAAAATAAGAAGTGTGCAACAATTAGTTCTAAAATGAGATAATAGTTGAACTTTCGTATATTTTATTATTGCAAGGAGCCACAATCTCATATATTATGCACGATACTTTGTGTTGTAGAATGTGGTAATAACAATTTGATATAACTTATTTGGAATTGCCATAGACATGATTTCAAATAATGATACGCATAGTGACATGGTTATCAAAATCGAGATCTGGATGATACGATCCAAATCGTATATAGACCGCAATTTGATAGAATCGCACTAGGATCGCTACAAGATTGTTTAGAATCATATAGGATTATACAGAAATGCATAGACTCTCTACAAGATCGTACTAGGATCATAATAAGATATAGTACTATTGCAACATCTGAAAATGAATGATTGGGTGATGATTTCGATAATCTCTCTTTTGAATGGATAATAGTACAACTAGGAAAATGGTTGGATGTTCTAGGATATGTCGAATGTTCTTCCACAAAAAACCTTGTTGTGGACTACGAAGTAGTTAAAAACTTATTTTTAACTTTTTATTGTGTGTTTTTAGCTAGTTATTGACTTATAGATATTACTTTGTTCATAGATATTTATTTTATCATTTTTTAGTATTTTAAATCATTATTTAGTAGGATATTACAATCCTCAATCCAATCCAACACTCCAATCAGCAAAACCCTCTACCAATTCAATCCAAAATTAACCATGCATAGGGAAGATGTTAAAGTTTTAATGTTGAATCAACTTGATAAAGCATAAAAAGAGGCAGAACAAGCATGACCAAAATGAAGGCCAATATCATGGAGACAGATGAGCGTACATTTCTTGTCTCATTGGTTCGGTTTCTCCCGGAGGCAATGACTGCATGATCCTCGACAACATCAACTGACCAAGTGAACATAGAAAGTGAAAGAGAATAACATGACTAGGTGTCAATCTATAAATCTTGTTTAAAAAATGAAATCCAGGTCTCATCAATCAATTTTAACTGCAGAGGGCTGATTGGAGATCCTAGAAGACTTATATTGTAGACATTTAGCCCCAGTTTGAGCCCCATTTTTTCAAAACTCATTTTCAACCACACATTCTCCCATAAAATAATTATAGACGTATTTCAAAAACTTTATTTTTACTTTTTAACCATACATTCTCCAAAAAATCACTATTCCATAATACATTTTATCTCAAAAATGGGAATCAAACAGGGGCTTAAATTTAAAATATATAATTGCACCTTAAAATTGGCACTAATTTATCCAGATGCATGATACAACAATGAACATTTTATATTGAAAAAGCTATTACTGACATTCACTCCCAAAACCTAAAATGTGTGTAATTAAAAGCTATAAGGAAATAGCAGAACGACAAGCTTACCCAACAGGTACTTCAAGTCTGTCTAAGGCAACCTTTGCCTGGCAGAAGATGAGTAGGCATTAGAAAATAATAAAACTTCATACATAAATAAATTATTATTGCATGTTAGAAAAATGATACAAAATTACACTGGGAATGAAAGATATAATTCTGACACTTCAATTACTGTGCAACCTCAGAGCTAAGAATTTACAACCCCATACATCATATATTAAGATTCCCTTTTGCAATTTTGCTTTCATATTAACTAACTCCATTTACTATGCCTAGTATCAATGATATTCATTTGCAGTCTTATAGTCAAAACTTCAAATTATCATTTGATATGAACTCCAAATATTTGATTACATCTACTGCAAACAAATAGAACAGTAATTTGGAAAAAATTCAAATTTTATGTCAACTAACTTTTTATAAATTTATCAACATTTGGAAACAGAAGAAACCCATAAGTTGGGTGCCAAAAATCAATATGCCATAGCAAGAGTAAGTTTGGTCTAACACCTGTTCTATAGCAAGGTTCATAAACGAAGTAGTATCTTCCTGTGTCTCTACCATCTGCATAAAACGAGGACAAAAGAAAACAACAAACATCAAAAGTCATATTTGTCATACTTTTTCTTGTTTACAGAATTGAATTCTCACAGGAATTTTCACTAACATATCAAAAGCTCCAAACTTTGTATTACACAGCCACAAGTTCTTGACACCAATTCCCCCCGCCTACATAACTTATATGATATACACGCATGACAAAAATATGTATATGCGAGGACTTGTTTATACACCTAAGTTATGAAACTAAAAATTAATGGCAGTAATCACGGTTCACTGCCACTCAAATTATATAATAGTTAACCTCCATAATTATGAAAATACACAATAAATACTCCATAATAGACTAAAGAAAATTCTAAAACAGAAATAATGCTGATTGCAGAGGAGAAATAGATTCAAGTACAAAAAAGGGTAGAAGCAAATTTTAATAGCATGGACAGAAATATAAATTGACCTATACTTGCTCTAGGAAAACACACATATGAATCACAATCAGTGGTGCAACACATGAGAAGAAAATATCCAAACACAACCGCACATTGCATACGAAATTCGGTGTGGAAAAGCTTTCTTATTGGAATTGTCCCTCGAGGTGAACATTGATGGAGGCGGTGCAACTCTTCGGTCAACGATGCAGAGGTATTGGTGTTGAGTTGGAGTCTTGGAGGGTTCACTTGCCATTTGAATTTTCCGTTCAAACTTCAGTTTGGATTTCTGATAGGATGATTTCGGTTACATGGATTTGAATCTCCATTCATATATATTGGCAAGTGCAAATTTTGTAGCAATTTGTTCCAGTATCCTCGAAAATATCATGGTTCTCGCTCGTGATTAGGAGCTTAGGTTTAAAAAATGTTATACAAAATTATTCTTTCGCTTAAGAGTCTCTAGATTTTCGACATTTTTTTCCCATTGATTTTGGGTGGCACCATTGAGTTGTTGAGAAAATCTTGTTTGGGCACCGATTTTAAGTGGTTTAAAAACCATAAATGGTACAGTGTAATTTTAATATATTCTCTCAGCCCATCAACTTGACGAGTTTTTATCGCTTCTTATCCTACTAAATATAAAAGAGCCAGGTTTTTGGACACTGTTCATTTTTTCGTCAACCAAAACGACGACATTTCGTTGTCTACCGCTAGCTTGAACCTTAACAATCCCCGTTGCCTTCTCCAACCTCATTCCTCTATTTCGTACTCCAAAAACCCATCACCTTCTTCATGCCGATTCGTGCGAGACGGAGACACGGCGTCTCGCACGGAGAGGCGACATGAGACATGGTCCTCCGTGCGGCGGAAACTATTCTATTTCGACTCGGAGTTCTTCCCCTCTCTCATTTTGCTTCTTCCGTGCTGTTATCTTCCCCTCTTTCATTTTGCTTCTTCCGTGCTATTGGTAAAACCTAACTGTCCCAAAATTTATTCGAAGTGAATGAGATCTTCTCGCATAAATCATTCACCGACCGTTCGAATCTGAAGGTTTGTTTATTTTCTTTCAGTTTGGGTGTAAAATGTTTTCAATGTTATTGTGTTTTTCGTGAATTGGGTGGGTAATTTCCGGTTAGGGTTGTGGGAAATTTGAATTGGTGATGAAGGGGTTTGAATTTTTATGAGATTGAGAATTTTAGGGCAAAGTAGTCGCTGGGTTAGTTGGGGAATCGAGGTTTGCTGCAGCTTTTGTGCTGGTGATAATGGGCATCAATTGACAGAATTGAAACTGCATTTCTTTTGGATTTTGCAGACGCTTTTGATAGAAATTCACAGGACTTTGTGATTTAACTTTGTCAAACTCTTTCTTTATTATTCCATATCCCTCAACTTGCTTAGATATGGAAGTTAGGAAATCACTTGTGAGGGAATATTCATTCAGGATGCCTTATCTCTTTAATATGATTACCATCTCTAATGTATTTGATATTATTTTGAGTTAGTATTTTTACTTTAATTTTTTTTCTTGTTTTATCTTACTGATATGAAGTTGAAATCTTGTTTTCCCAACTTTGGCTATTAGGTGCATCTTGGTATCCAAGTGTTAAGTGTTAAATGTCTATTGTTATTTACATATGATGTCGGTAGCAGAAGCCTCCTATAACCTGTGATGAAAGTTGCCGTTGTTGTGGGTTTTGATTTGGCATATGTGCATGACAAATTAGTTGTTTGTAGTGGTGTATGTTTTATTGTCTTTTATACTCATTTTTAAATATATATTTTATTATATTTAATCGTTCCCAATCAGAGAAATCGAAACAATCTAAAATACTTGAAGCATTGACATGTGGATCTTTTGTTTTATGGATACTTAAGAAACATTTCTATCTACTACCGGCACACAATTACACTGACTTTACAAAGTTCTTGTATATGTGTTGCATCTTGATTTACTTGAGAACTCAATGGTTGGTTTTTGAGAGCTCATGGCTTCACAAAGTTCTTGCATTTACAATCAAGTCACTTTGAGCGGGCACTTAAACTAAGAATTGTTGTACATTATTGATTATATAGTCCCTCGTGTCATGCGTGAGCTCCTTATTATCCCATATGCTCTTGCTTTAATTGAGGTATTTATTTCCCTCATCTTTGTTCAAGCCTTTGTTGATAGTAGAGCTCAGTCGACAATTATATTGTGATTAAACTATCCTTTTTAATTATGTTCACTTTGAAACATTTACTGGGGTTTCATGAATTGCCATTTGGTATTGCAGAAAGGAATTGATGAGAATTAGGTTGCTGCCCTAGAATATAATCCTGAAGCTTTTGCATGGGTGGTATGTACAAATGCTAGCTTGACTTTTATCTTTGTTGTTTCTTGACACAAACATCGAAGTTTTATGCCTTTTTTTCAGGTAATGTTGTCTGTTGACATGGAAGTTAATAGCGTTCCTTTGAAGGTACTGGATTGGTAAACAATGTGACACACACTTTCTTACCGTTCTTTAGTTGATAAAACCTGATGGTGAATTTTCCATCTCCTAGGAAAAACACCGTGATCTTTCATCGAATAAGTCTTTCCGTAGAATTCTATATGCTTCTTTGAAATCGATTATGGAATTGTGTTTACATAAAAGTTTTGGTAGAGCCGGATCTAAGCGTTGGCTAGGTAAGTGTCCAGTAGTAAGATGTATAGTTGAAAAAGCTTTTACTATGTCGCTTAAGTTGTATAGGAATTCCTAAGCCCAATAGTTGAATCCTGCGATTTTTTTGATCATTTGTTGTACAATTAAAAAAAAAATAAAGCTTTTTCTTCTTCACAACAACATATGAATAATTCCTTGATTTTGGTTAAGGGATTCTTGAATTCTTGTCTTGGAATAAATCTTCTACTATCAGCCTCCTGCCACCCAAGAAAGAAAGATGGGAAAACCTCATAAACAGAAACCAAGCAGTTAATAATTCACACAAGTTTGGGGACAATTTTCGAAAATTGTTGTTTGTGTCAATTACAAATTTGCAAGTACCTTTCCCAGCAGGCTAGATTAAATTGAAAGATAAAGAAACTCTAAATTTTAAATCTTACGTAAGGAAGTTGCACGCGATCAAGTCTCAACCAAGAAGTTTAACTTTAATATCCAAAGGATTCCAAATAGCATGTAATTGATTTAGATAGCTTTGCTTATTTTCTTCTCGTTGATGTTGTGTATAGCTCTTCCATTGAATTCCACTATAACTAATCCATCTGCAGAATTTAGCTGTAACGTATCTGAAATAGGTACGCGTTATTTCCTTTCCTACAGTCTATGTGTGAATTCGATACATCTACTAAAAATCTTTTCATAGAGTCATTATATTTAATTTTTTTAAATCTATGTGATAAAATGTTTTGACTAATTTTTTTACCAAAATTTTTAACTGTAGAGAATGTTGGACGCCTTGGGCTTGAAGTTGAAGGTCATACAAATAATGTTGTACATCAGAATTGTTTAGAAGCTGCAACAAGCAAATTTATGTCTTTCACTACCTATGTTTGTTAGCGTGAAATTTACTGCTTCCATCCCGTACAAACCAACAGTATTTCTATATGTTAATCTTAATGCCAATTTGTTTTATTGTAGTCACTAATGAATGAATAAGAATACATAAAACGAATACAAGGATCTCTATCTCTAGACATTACAAGATTGGCAACAGGATATGGAGTGGGAGTCTTTTCATTTCTCAGTATTTAGCAATTTTTACACCTTTAATTTTATTTTTATTTTTTTGGTGTTTGGTTCTTCCGGTTTCTTCAACTCCATTGTTGAATATTATATTTCTTTTCATATTCTGCTCGAGGTTACACCTTTAATTTTTCGTTGGTGTGTTTAGTTCTTCCAATTTCTTTAGCTCTACTATTTTTTGTTAGACTATACAATCTAATTCTAAAATTTTGTCTTATGTGTGTTACTTCCTCTTGTAGTAAGAGAGAGTCGAATAAAAAAGTTCTGAAAGTCCTCCTATAGAAAGAAAGGTAGTTTTTTTCCCCATTTTTCCTGCTTATTTTATATTTTCCTAATATATTCAATGTCTTATGGTTCCTTTGGTATTCGTGGGACGTTGTAACGTTCAAGTTATCACCTGTAGGTTTCGATTTCTGCACTATTAACCAACCCAGCATCGACATATTTCGCGCTTTTGATGAGGTATATTTCGCTTGTATGACATATTTGAAGCTTTTGATGAGGTATATTTTGGTTGTAAATAGTCTCAATAGTTAAATCCTTGACCCTTGTGAAGCTGCATTTTATTTGACATACGTACATTGATTTCTCCTTGCAACTATTGTTGATGAAGAGAGGACAAGTTATTTATGCTGGATGTCTTGGTCTCCGATCCCATAAGCTTGTCGAATATTTTGAGGTAAGTGTTGCTCTCGCATTTGAGTTTGCTGTTGTTTTATTTAGTCAAAACTCGAATATTCACAAGCTAATAAAGTTTTATTATCCTTTAACCAATAAGTTGATATATGATTTCTTCCATTTAATCATGTAGGATGTACCTCGAGTTCCCAATATCAAGAAGGGTTACAATCCAACGACTTGGATGTTAGACGTCAGCTACAGTGCTGCAGAAGCTCAACTTGATGTTGATTTTGCAAAAATTTATGCCAATTATGATCTTTATGAGTGAGTGATAGATGTCACAGTATCATACGACATGGTATATAGTATTAGACATGATGGTACAGTTTTTCTTCCTTAATGTTGTCTAATGTTGTACAAACAGTTGACCATTTTCTTAATTTTCCAATTTCAGGAGGAACCAAGATTTAATAAAGGAACTTAGCACTCCGGCACCAGGCTTGAAGGATCTCTACTTCCCTACACAATATTCCCAGCCCTTCTTGATTCAGTGCAAGGCTTGCTTCTGGAAACAACATTGATCATACTGGAGGAACTCACAGTACAATGCAATTAGGTTCTTCACAACAGTTATAATCGGAATTTTATTTGGCATCATCTTTTGGCAAAAGGGAGATCAAATGTAAGTCAACATTTCCTTCTTTGAAGCTTGCTTAGTCATTGAACTCTAAAGAAAGTAGTCGGTCTAAACATCTTTAAACTGTTTACATATATATATAAGATTACCTAACAAAGAGCTCAAATCTAACTCTTTGTATACTTCAAACAGAAATAGACAACAAGACTTGCTCAATCTGTTGGGAGCTACTTGTGCTGCTGTTCTTCTCTTGGGAGCCACTAATGCTTTTGCAGTTCAATCTGTCATAGCAATTGAAAGGACAGTATTCTACCGTGAAAGAGCTGCAGGGATGTACTCAGAGTTGCCGTATGCATTTGCTCAGGTATGAAATAGAAAATCTCACTACGGGTTTTAAAGTTAATTTTTAACTAATCACTCAAATCTTATTACTTATCTTGCAATTTTAACTTGTTTTCACTGTTTATAGGCGGCTATAGAGACTATCTATGTTGCAATTTAGACCTTTGTTTAACTCTCTACTTCTATACTCCATGATTGGATACCACTGGACTGGAGAAAAGTACTATTTCTACTACTTCATATTCATGTGCTTCACCTACTTCTCAACGTACGGTATGATGGTTGTTGCATTGACTCCTGGCTTCCAAATTGCTGCCATTGTTATGTCCTTTCTCAGCTTCTAGAACTTATTCTTCAGTTTCCTCATCCCCCGTCTAGTACGTATTCTGATTTCCACCACACGAAACAAATTTTAAGATTATAAAAACTAGCTATTTCAATAATTTACTACTAACCTGGTGTACAAATTCTTGCAGCTTATCCCAATTTGTTGAAGGTGGTACTGCTGGGCTTCTCCTGTTGCCTGGACAATCTACGGTATTTTTGCGTCTCAGATAAGCGATTAGACTGGTGAACTTAAACTCACCGGAGACACTGGTAGAGTAAGGATTACTGATTTCCTTAAGGACTACTTGGGTTATGATCATGACTTCCTTATACCAGTGGTTTTCTCCCATGTTCGTTGGGTGCTTCTCTTTTTCTTTATGTTTGCCTATGGCATCAAGTTTCTTAACTTCCAAAGGAGATGGAGAAATCTGAACTTTCGAGGGGCGATTTTTAAGAGCTTTACGCTTATACCATACAGTTTAAGTGTATATAAACTATGTAATAGGGGTAGCTAAGCAGATTGGATAAAACAAACTCTTTACTTCATTTTTCCTTTGGTTTGCTTTTGATACAAGTGTAGTTCTGTCTTGGTTTGATTTCTTATTCAATGTATAATTGTTCTTTTTGTCTTGGTTTGTACCATACCAATAAATAAGATACTTCTGAAAATTTTATTTTAATAAAAGATTCACATCTTTTTATCTGATATATGATAAGAACTTTATCTAAATTCGAATCTTGTGAGTATTCTACTATAAAGTTTAACCTCCATTTCATGAATCACATTTTTGTTAACGCTTGAAAAATTACAGATTCGACTTCTTATTCTCTTTTAGAGAACTTACACTTTTCAAGCAATTACAAAAATATGGAGAGAACAATTTCTACTACAACTCTTTTTATATGTGATACAATAGTATAACATAATTTATTTGAGCATGTCATGTGAAATATGAACATCACCAAATCCTTATGGAGCCCAAACCTCTAATACACCTATTTGACTCGCACCTTCTTGCCCTTCCCCTAAGGGGCTATTGGAACAAGCACATAATGTCCACAAAAAATGTCCACGGATTTTATCAAATTGAGTAAGTTTCAAGATTTCCTATTTGAATGTGTTACATTTGCAAAACTGCAATTATTGCTAATTAAGGAAATGATTCTTGATAAAGACAAGACACACTTGGACAAAAGAACAACAGCAAAAGATAATATAGTGATTGCACAAATTCATTCATTAAAATTTCGCTAATGTTAAGCATCAGTATGGAATAAACAAAATTCCAGTATAATATAGAGAGTATAAAATCTACTCTCATTTCCACCATGTTTGTAACCAAAAATCATTCCATGCTATTCTTTTAAAATTTTAGCCTTTATAAAATAATTCAAGCAATATATTTTCTTCAAAACTAGTTTTTAAATAAAAATATATTACTAAAAATTTATTTTAAGCAAAAAAATACTTATAAGTAAAATATTACCTAGAAGATAAGAAAAATCACATAATAATAAAAAAATTACTTTTTATGTAAAAAAAATTGTTTATAAAATAAAAATACTACTAATTAGATAAAAACCATTTATAAAATATAAAAAAGTTACTTATAAGTAAAAAAATTCACTTAAAATTATTTTATAATTGTAAAATTTACTTGTAAGTAAAAAATATTAACTTAAAATTTTAAGTAAATATTTAACTTTATTTAATTTTTGAAGTTAAATATTAACTTATATGCGAAAAAAATTACATACAAGTAAAATATCACTTATGATGAAAAAAAAATTTCATATAAGAAATAATAAACTATAAATTTTACTAAGGGACATGTATATAATTTTATTCTTTTAAAAAACTTTCAGAATCGGAGGAAAATAAAATTTCAAACATGGGTTGAATAGTTTTAAAAACCACTACTAAAACCACTCAAAACCGATCCACTCATAGACATTCAAAATCGGTACTTTAAAAAAAGCTCATAACTGGTATGCCAAAACACTCAAGTAGACACTTAAAATTATCTTTCAAGTGACTTTTTAAATTAACATTTTAATTTTTCTCTTTAATTAAATACATTTAAAATATTTTAATTTTCAACAAATAAAAATAATAAAATAAGAGGGAAACTAGTAAAAGTAAAAGATAAGAAACAACAATTAATATTTTTTGAAAGTAGTAAATTAAGTGTTACTTACAAAATTTTACTCTTTAAATTATGGAATATACTCTTTAAAAATAGATAGTTTCTTAAAGATACATGCTCGATAACTTTTTCATTGGGTAACGTTAGTAATAGTTTCGTAGTGAATTACTAAATAAGAGCAAAATCTTATCAAATCAATTACCTGAGTTCAAGTCTCACAAAAAAAGGAAAAAAAAAAAAAAAGTAATATTGTGTATCATAGATTTCGGGGTACATTTCAATCATCGCCTCCAACCTTTTACCTTATTCGCAATATCGCCCTCAACTTTATGTAGTATCAGCCTTTGTTAATTAGCTGCATTCGTTCTTATGACGATTTTACCTTGTTTTGATATAAAAAGTCAAAATTTTGTATTGCAACTAGTAATATTTCTAACAGATTCAAGCTCAATCCCAACGCTGCAATTATAACGACTAAGGGAGATATTAGTGCTAGTGATGTGATATGAGAAGAACAGGGAACAATTGTGGCAAAGTTAGTTGAAATGTATAGTTGGCTCTCTTCCTATCGAGGATGATGAGCGTTATGTGCTTTAGGATGGCCACCTCGCTCAACAGCTTGGCTATTATATTGACATTGCATAATGTGATTCTCTGTGTCCTCAAGCAAATTTTTCTTTTGCGCCAAATGTTACTGTTGACAACCCGTGCGAAACAGTTACCATTTAATTTCGCTTTGACAACTTGATTTATGGTTCATGTCACTTTATTATTGCAGTTGGTAATAAAATGGCCAATGAGTTGGTATAGTTTGCTACTCTAGTCTAGTTCATGAGTTATATATTATGAGTAATGATATTTGCAGTCGCTCACTGCACCAGTCGCCTTATGTGACATACACATGACATGTAATTATTTGATGCATTAATGTGGTAGTTTTTTACCACATTTAATGCATCAAATACACACTGATACGCTACGCCACATGCGCTTATCACAGCAGAATAACAACCTGCAAGAAAGATTATTCTATAGACTATAGTTGGTCTGTCGTGTTATTGCATCTTCAGTTTGCGGTGATTTAAGTTGATAAAAATTACATTTTTATGCCGGTAACTAAAATAAAAAAAATTTTGTTCCTACGCAAGCATATTTTGGCCTCCTCACCACACACTATTGTCTCATCCATAAACAGGTTGCGCAATATACTACGCGTATCCTTCCCATTAGGCCTTATCACTTCTATCTTCTTCACCTCAAACTGTTATCTACAAACGCTTAATTTGTGATACCGAGTTATTTGCCTATTGAGTGCTAGTGTTTCTATCCATTACAGCAGAGAAAAAGTGGAGAATTAAGAGCACAGCTATGCCCACTTTGAATTTGTTCACCAACATCCCAGTTGATCCAGTGGTTGCCTCTGATGTTCTTAAAGATGCCACCAAAGCTGTTGCCAAGATTATTGGCAAACCTGAATCTGTTAAGTCACCATTTTCGAATGTGTTTACTTATGCTTGTATGTGCAGAATTTTGGTGCCCATGTGGGTTCTGGTGCATGCATATTATTGATTGCCAGTTGTTTGATAATATTCCTCTTAGAAAAGGAAACTGCTTTTCTGCTGGGAAAGAGTTTTTTCCTTTTTTTTTTTCTTTTTTAGTTGTGTGTCTACTTGTAAAAATTAATTGTTAGAAAATTCTGTCTTGGAATGGTTCTTGTGGAGTCCAAGTTTACAGTATTTCATATTTCAACAGGAATGACCATTTATAGTTTAGAAATCAATAATGTTGACACAACAAACCAGTCTGTGATAGAACTCATGAAATTGTGCCCTTGTTTGAGCCCCATTTTTTTAAGAACGCATTTTTTCAGAACTCATTTTTAACCTCACATTCTCCCATAATATAACTATACACGTATTTCAAAAAAAAATTCTTATTTTTTGACCACACATACTCCAAAAAATCACTATTTCATAATGTATTTTACCCCAAAAATGGAAATATGATAGTAGGAACATTCTTTTGTTTATGTAATTTCTTGATTTTGTTCTGCAGTATGTGATGATATTGTTAAATGGAGGGGTTCCAATTGCATTTGCCGGGACTGAAGAGCCATCTGCATATGGGGAATTGATCTCCATTGGGGGGCTTGGACCTAGTGTCAACGGCAAGCTCAGCTCAACCATCGCAGAGATTCTTGAAACCAAACTCTCTATTGACAGCTCTCGGTTTTATATAAAATTTTATGATGTTCAGGTAAATTATTTAACATGATAAGAAAGGCGGTCGTGTCTTGTATAACTGAAATATCTTGAATGTTTGTTTGATCTGAACTCAAATGGACGACCATCCTAATGAACAAGAAGTGACCACAAATTGTGCAGCTTTCTTCTTGGGGTTTGGAGCTAAAACTACACATATGATTATGCCCCTGGGGTATGGGATTGTCTTTGATCCTCTATTCCTTTCAATTCATATTGGAGGGACATGAAGTTAGATTTATTTCACAAAAGCCTTGCCAACGTCCTTACTAGAAAACATAAATGTTTTGGTTGGTTTAATATCGATTAAATATGAATGGTGGGAAACTTGTATGTTTGTATATAATCGTGATGCTTCTTCTTAATGTATTGATCTCTTTGTGACTATTTTTTCTCCAACTATCTATTTGAATCAATATATTACAACTAATTTCATCGTTTGAAGTTAAGAGGATAAAGGTACTTACCCAGTTTTATGATCTTGTGTTCAGCGCTCATTCTTTGGGTTCAACGGCTCAACATTTTGACTGAAGGAACATAGAAGATGCTGAGAGTTGAAAGATTGCCCTCAAACTTGTCGTGTCCTCTCAAACAAGAGAATAAGTATTCATATGCCATGATTGCTTCATTGGTGAAGAAACATATTCCTTCTCTGTATCTTGGTAACCATTTTGTTACTTAATGGTTCACTTCGTCTCATCTTAAATGCTTGAGCCTTAAAAAGGTTTGTTTCCTCTAGATTCGATACAATCTTGGAGCACTGGTTAATTCAAATTTAGTATCCTTGCAAGTTGCTTGTCTGATTATTTATCTGGTATTATACTAGTAATTCACGTATTTTAATCAAATTCAGTAGCTGGTTTTGGCTCTTCATAGCAATGAGCCACCATAGTAACATTGTGAATAAGTTGCCTAATTTCAGTTTCTCTGGATGAGAAACTGAAGAAAATGGAGAATGAGATGCCTTATTTTGCTACTGCCACTATATTTTTGCGTAAATCCTGTGTTCTTTATTAAACTATCTGATCCCATTCACTTTTACTAATACAAGAAAATAAAAGAAAGTCTCCCTTACTATTTGTAAAATGTTAAAGCTTGATGGTCGTAAACTATATTTTAAACTGTTTTGAATTGTAACTTATTTCATTGTGATTTGGTGTCCAAAAATTGTACTTCAATTATTTTGGTACGGAGTCATCTACAAATAGTTTATGAGGGTTAGAGACACGTGCAGCTGTTTTCTCTATAATACCAGCGTGCTTATTACAAATTTTGTCCTCCTCAAATTTTTAATTTGACAAATGTTTAACAAATGTTTAAATTTTCACCTTCTCCAATATTTGGAAATTTTGAAAGTAGGTCTATACTAACATGATCTAATCTTTTATGCCATAATCAAGTATCATATTTTAAACTTGGTAAACATTTTTCTCCGTATTTAAACTTGTGGTCCGTTTGATTACAAGAATAGAATTTGATAGAAAGAAATTGAATTTCAGGGAATTGAATTACCTAAAACTTGTTTTACTGAGAATTATCAATTATATTGTGTTTGATTGGTATAATTTTTCACATGAAAAATATTGAAATTTTGGATTTTTTGGTGTTCGTTTGGCTTTATTTTCCATGGAGATTGTCCATTAAATTGATATAATTTGTTACAATTTGGAATATAATTTGTTTCCATTATCCAAAAAAAATAAAAATAAAAAGGTTGCCTAGAAAAGTCTTTCCCACCAAACTCATGAGAAAAGCTTTTCCTCAAAAACGAAGAAAATGTGGAAAATCAATTCCATGAAAAATTTAGTCAATCAAACATGCAAAAAGTTAGAAATGGAATTTAGTTTCCATTTTCCATGGAAAATAATGCCAAATCAAACAGGACCTTAGTGTTTATGACATAAACATCTTTACTTCGGATTCATGTAAACATCACATTTTTTGATATAGTATTCTCAATAAGACACTTGGAAGAATCAAATTTAATATAATAACATTCACCACAAAATTGACTAAAATTATGTAGATTATGTTTAAGGTTATTTACTAGAGAATATTTTCAATAAAGGGAGATGAATGATTACCAATAATTTCAATATCACTGATTTTTCTTTTGACATTATCTCCAAAAGTATTATGACCATCATCCTTTATTTTGAAACTTGACAATAAAAATCAGATGTCAGAAGGGTCAAATTTTGAACAATTGACCGCCGGCAGTTTCGATCTTTTTACGTTTTGACCTCGTTTGATCCGATTCGAAAGTTTTGAAAGCATTGACTTTTGAAAAGTATTTTTAACTAACTTTTCAAGATAAAATCTATTTTCTAGTTCAAGTATCATTTTAAAAGTTATTTTTATATTTGATCAAAACATTGCAATAGAACGACTTTTAATGCACCAAATTATTTTTAATGCATAGAAAGATTTTGAACTTAAACATTCATTACCAAATATCAAGATATTAGTACATTTACATTTTATCTAACAGATCAAATGTTTGATCTTGCTCCAAAGTTTTGGCTCTTAGGTTCTTGAACGTGTGACTTTGATCTTAACCTCCTTCATGAGTCCGATTTGTGATGACATATTTTGATCTTTTGACGACCATTGATCAATTTTTCATCGTATGCTTTGAAAAACTATAATTACTTAAATTCAACTTGTTAGTAAATAAGATTAATTTATTTGTTATACTCAAAACTTTAAGATTATAATCAACCGTATGTCAACACATTGGGAGTTTGAAATTTGTTTTGGACTTGAAGAAGATAAGGAGTCCAAATTGCAATAGGAGATGAATAAATCGTGCAAGGAAATGGACACAATGAACAAGTGTTTGCTACACGCTTAGCTCTCGTTCGAGCGCCTAGACCTGGAACATTGGCGTTCATTGATCGACAGCCGCGAGACCTTCGCTCGAGTGATGGTCTTATCCGAATTTTGGACTGTTCTCATTTTTGCATATTTTTGGATCATATTTTATCTCAAACGCTCTATTATTGTATAGATATCTTAGGCTCTTGTTGCACCGATGAGTAAACCTTTAGAAAAATCAATTCTTACATTCTACACAATAATTTGTAATCATTTATTATTGATATTAATAAATTTATCATCTTTTGCTCGTGGTATTTTTCACCACGTAAATCCTGTATTCTTATTTGATTTTCATATTACCATATTATTCTCGTTCCTTTATTTACTAACGAGCGGTATCTTTTCTGTGGATAATTCTTAAAAGGGGAAATTATAAAAAAATCAGGGGTTTAAAGATAGTTTTTTAAAAATCAGGTCCAATATTTATTTATTCAAAACTCAGGTAATTTATTAACCCAAATTATCCCCCATTCCTTCTCCCCTCTCGTTTCCTTCCTTCTCCCCATCCCCATCCCCATTCCCCTCTCTCTCTCGTCTCTCTCTCTCTGTGACCCTCTCTCCCTCTCGTCTCCTCCCTTCTCCCCATCCCCCGACACTGCCCATCCCCCTTTCCCGACGCTGTCGTTCATAGAGTACGGTAGCGTCGCGACGCTGCTGTGAACGGCAGTGTTGCTACGCTGCCACGCGATGCCTCCCATCTCTATCGGCGCGACGCCTCCCATCTCCATCCTTCTCCCTTTTTTTTTGAGTGGTGGTGATTGACGATTCGGTGGTGGAGGTGCGGAGTGCTGTGGTGGTGAAAGTGTGTTGGCTATGTTGGGTGGCGAATCTGGTGGTCGCAGTGATGGTGGCGGGATCTGGTTTGGATCTTATTTGTTGTTTGGAAATGGTAGTTGTGATTGTGGCTGACGGTGACGCTGTGATGTGGTGGCTGTTTGTGGAGTGTTGGCTGTTGGTTGTTGATTGAAGTTGCAGGTGGAGGTGGTGTGTGGTGTTGGAATAGGCGTTTGTGGAGGTGGCTATGTGTGTAATAGTCATGGAGTTGTTTCCGGCGGTGATGGTGGTGCATTTCTGTGGCGATGTCGGCGGTGGTGTGGTGGTGGCAGCGGTGGCCGGGTGAGGGTGGTCGCAAGTTGCAGTGGCCGTGGCAGTAGTGGTAACGGTGGTACGTGACCGCTATTTGGTATATGTGACTAATTATTTGGTCATCTGTGACCAAGTATGGGTGGTGGATCGGATTAGGGTGGGGTGTTCCGGTGTATGTGACCAACTATTTGGTTCAACTTGAAAATGTGTGACTGATCGATAAAATGTGACCTATAATTTTTTAGATCTGTGAACGACGAATTAATTGTGACCTATAAAATTTTTGATCTGTGACAATTAAATAATCTGTGACCAACAATTTGGAAATATGTGACTTACGAATAAACTGTGAACAATCTGTGACCATTAATTCTATAACTATGACCATAATATATTTAATTAATTAATTTAATTAATTACTTAATTAATACCTGATTTATGAATTTTGAAACTTAAAACCTGAATACCTGAATATTGATTTGCCTCATTCCAAACACCTGAGTTTTGAACTCTTCCCTTCTTAAAATATCTAATTAAAATCATTCACCAATTGAACAAGTAAACATAAGTAATTAAAAAAATGGTTGGATTACATTCGTTTCTTGGTTTTGAGAACCAAAACTGCTAAAAATTTAACTAGAATTGAAATGAATCGAACTGATCGATTTTAATTTGGTTCAATTCTTTTGGCCATCTCTAATTGTAACCTATTTGTTATTTCAGGAGAATTGCCTAAGAAATCTCATTACTTTTCTTTCAAGTGCCATAAAGTTGAAACAAGGATTTGAATACCCTTGTGCTTACAATGGAGTGAGTAAATAGTTTAGCAAAGTATACGCATTTTGTATGTGAGGTAGACAATACTATTTATTATATATAAGATATTTTTTAGGAGTTCTTTTTTTAGTGGAACATCTTTTTTGTCATTTGAGTGGTTGTGGATCAAGACAATTATTAATTTTTTTGCTTCTTGTGCTATGCTGATGTGTTTCCCTACATTTTGGAGCTCTACATGCAAAACGGTACTATACTTGAGTCTATATTACCTTCTAACCAGGGGCGGACCCAGCACCTGGCGAGGGGGCGCGGCCGTCCGTGCTGGATCCGCCGGAGTCTTCAATACCGACGGGCGCCGAGTCACTGTTACAGGGAGAAGACGAGAAGAAGAAGAACCGAAGAAGACCATATTATTGTAGTTTAGGCCGTTGTTTGGCCCTTTTATTTTGGGTTGAGAGAGTTGGGCCTTTTTAAAAAAAATTAGGCCCAATATAAATTAGGGTGTGGCAAGATGCAGATAGCAGAATGTTACTGTCTAATTTACTGAAGGAGAATTCATTGCAGGTTGAATTCCTTGTTGCTTTAATTTTCCTTCCTTTTCTCTTGTTAACGTTTGGGGTTTCTCGTTTGTGAGAAAATGTGGGAATGCACATGTAAACTAAAAGGAAAACAACACCGTTTCTGTTGAAGCTTTTCCATAGGGGGATTTTTAATGCTTACTGCAAAGAAGAGTTTTTTAGTGTATAAATTGGGGAATGACTGAATGAGTTTGATTAACTTTCTATTTAACCCTTTAATTGGGTGATATGGATGCTAAAGGGGGCTAATATGAGTACCCACCCCTAGTGGTGCCAAATGAGCCGAGCGGCTCGTCGGCTCGCCTGCTCGGCTCGTACTGTTTACGCCCACGAGCCGGTCGGGCTCGTCAAAAAACGAGCTCGAGCATGAGCCGAGCGGGCTAGTGGGCTAGACGAGCCGAGCCTGTTCGGCTCGTCACTATTCACGAGCGGCTCGGCGAGCCGCTCGGCTCGTGGGCTCGTCCAAGACGAGCCCATGAATATTTAAAAAAAAAAAAAGAAACTTAAATTTCGTGACCAGAACGGTCATTGATTTCAGTGATCGTTCTGGTCACTGATTTAAAAAAAAAAAAAAAAATCTACTTTTCTCCAATTCTTCTCCTATAAATACCCAACTCATTACAACATTTTTTTCCCACCAAACTTTCATTATATACTCTCTACTCTACAATTTACAAATTATTATCAACAATATCATTCATTTATTCTATAATTCTCTTCTACATTTTTTTACATTATTATCTTCATTTTACGACTCATTTTATACACTAGCCACTAGTACATAATCTTATTCACTTCTCATTTCTACATTTCTACATTCTATTTCAACAATTCACAAATGGATCCACGAGCATTTGTTGAAAACTTGTTCGGTATGGAAGGCGAAACACCTGCCCAAAATCAATTTGGGAATGAATTTGCCAGTCTCAACGAACTACCAATTCCAGAATACATTGACGATTTCGACGTTCGTGAAGCCGATCCGATTGATTTGGATGACGTTGATGTTGATCCTAGTGTTCCTATTGATTTGGAACAAGATGAAGAACCTGCATTAAATATTCCCGATGCAAGAGGGAAGAGAAAGGGGAAGAAGCAGGCAAAATGTTGGGACCATTTCAAATTGGGCAAAGCATGTGCGGCCAAACATGGGCTTCTTGAACATGGACAAACGCAACTACAGTTTGGTACTAGTAGAGCCGGTGCTACTACTGCGCCACTTTCTACGTGGATGTATTCGGAGGAGGAAGCACGAAAGGGAATGGTGAAGTTCATTGCCGCGGCGGAGCTGCCACTAGCAATAGTGGACAACGAACATTTCGTAAACTACGTCAAACAATATCTTCAACCAAGGTACGTTGGGGCAAGTCAAAATACTCTAAGTTCTAATACAATTGAATATTTTCTTAATACAAAGCAATTATTGATTGGGGATTTAGAAAAATACGGGGGTGTCATATCTTTCACTTCGGATTTATGGGAAGAGATTAATAAGAGAGGTTATATAACTGCACACTATATAGACCCACTTTGGGTTATGCATAAAAAAATTATTGCTTTTAAAATTGTCGAGTATCCTCATAATGCTAACACTATATTTAATGCAATTATGTTAATAATTAAAGAATATAAATGCGAGAGTAAAATTCGTTCTTTTACTTTTGACAATGCTTCTGTAAATAAAGTAGTTATCGATAAATTGCATAGAGTACTTCAACCCGATTTTGGTGGTTATTTATTCCATATTCGATGTGTGTGCCATATTTTTAATTTAATTGTACAAGACGGTTTAAAACATGTGAATGACGAAATTAGTCGAATTAGGAATGCACTTACGTATATCACGATTACACCTAATAGAAAACAAGCATTTAAAGAATTTTGTGAACAAGTTGGGAACTCTAATACAAAAACTTTTATTACTGACGTAGGTCATAGGTGGAATTCAACTTACTTATTATTAAAATCCTATGAAGGTTTTGAACCGTTTATCACTGAATTTTATAACAGTAGGCATATTAGAGACGACGACGATGATATCTTAAATGAATCTGATTGGAATACAATTTTTAAAATTAAGAAATTTTTGGAAAGTTTTTATACGTCTAAGAATATATTGTCTGGTGTTTATTATCCAACTAATTGCATGGTTCTTGAACGTCTTTATATAACTGCTAGGGCTTTTAATAGATATCAAAATGACCCTGATTTTCATGCGGTTATATATGCTATGGAATTAAAATTTAGAAAATATTGGGAAAAATTACCTATGTTATTTCCTTTAGCATGCGTCATGTACCCCCGATATAATTTATCGGGTACTAAATTTATAATTGACCAAATTTCAAATACTTTAACTTTTAATATGCTTATTACTTATAGGAATTTGGAACAAACGTTAACTGAGATGTATGAATTATATGCTTCAAGAATAGGTACACAAGTTACTCGTGTACCTACTCCTCCTCCCATTAATATAAACGATGACGACGCTGAAGTAATTAATTTATTAGAAAACATAGACTCAATTAGATATGATTCAACTGCATATGCATATGGTTCCTCTAGTAGTAGTAGTATGTGTTCCACTACATGTACTCAAACTTCGAGTAGTAGTCCAAATGCGTTGCCATCTGAATTAATTGATTACTTTCGTTATACTATGCCTAGTAACAAATCAGTTAAGAAAAGTTCAGAAGATGTAATCGAATTCTGGCGAAATAATGAACGTCGATGGCCAATTGTTTCTGCAATTGCAAAAGATCTACTAACACCTCCGGTTAGCAATGTAGCTTCGAAATCTGCTTTTAGTGTAGGGAAGAGGGTTCTCTCTGATATTCGAAGTCGACTAAAAGAAGATATTTTGGAAGCGTTAATGTGCTTGAAGGATTGGGAAGACGCTAATTATCGAATTCAACATAAATATGCCGAAATTGCATGTAATCAAGTAAGTGATATTTAATTTCAATACATTCATTACAAAATTTTATTTTCATACATTTATAATTTTTTAAAAAAATTGTACACGTAAAAAATTTTTCGTGTACAATTTTAACTCCGCCTACACGAAATTGAAGTAGCCAGTCCCAAACCCGGATAAAGGAGGAGGGTTTATCTTTTTTTTTTTTTTAAATAAATGTATATTTACTATTTTAAAAATTATAAATGTTTTGACTTTTGACGAGCCCCGATAAATGTTTTGAAAAATATATATTTAAAAAAAAATAGACTTTTAGTACTAGTAGCGTTATTTAAAATATATATATATATATGGCGAGCCGAGCTTAAGCTCGGCTCGCCGAGCCGCTCGCCCTCGGGCACGAGCCGAGCTCGCCCAAAAGGTAACGAGCCGAGCTCAAGCTCGGCTCGTTACCAACGAGCCACGAGCTCGGCTCGTGCGGCCGAGCCGGCTCGGCTGGCCCATTGACACCACTACCCACCCCTTCTTGCGTATTAGAAAATAGTGGATTTTAGGGTGCGTTTGATTGGAAGGGTGGAAAATGGGTGGAAAGAAAATATTTTATAGGGAAAATGTTTGCCTAGAAAATGTTTTGCAGAGAAAACGATTTCAAGTGTGTTTGATTGGTATAATTTTCCACGTGGAAAATTTTTAAATTTTCTATTCGTTTGGCTTTTTTTTACATGGAAATTGTCCATTAAAGTGATTTTTTTTCCACAATTAGTTATAAAATTTGTTTCAATTGCCAAAAAATAAAAAAAAAAGAAAAAAAAATTGTTTCCTAAAAAATCATTTTGTTCATCAAAGTTTAGTGTTCGTTTGATTTTGTTTTACATGAAAATTGTCCATTAAAATGAAATTTTTTTTTACCATTGGCTATGAAATTTGTTTCCATTGCAATAAAAAAAAAAAAAAATTTCTAGCCAGCCTGGAAAATTTTTTCTCACCAAAAAGGCGGGAAAAGTTTTTCATCAAAAAATCGGAAAATGCACACGTGTGCGCTAAACCCTGAAAATATTTTCCGTGGAAAATTTCGCCTATCAAACAGCCAAAAAAGTGGAAAGTGAAAAATATTTTCCTAGTTGCCTAGAAAATAAAGCGTATCAAACACGCCCTTAAAGTACTACACTTACAGCTATGCTTAGACTAATATGGATGTGATATTTTAGTTTCCTGATACAGAACGGGAGGTAGATGAATGTGAGGCTAGAGGGAATTAAGCTATAGCTCTAAAGGGAAATATTTTATGAAATGCATTATATAGCACATACTACATATACAATTTATAAATAAATATTAATAAACTATTTTCTATACTCTTTTATTGGCAGCGGTTGAAGGTGTTTACAGTCAACGATCAACATTATGTTCGTCCGTACTGAACTTTTGTGCTGGGTCCATCGCTGCTTCTAACTACATAGCATTTTTAACTAGCACATATGTATTGGGATCACAATTTAAATATACAAAACTTTGTCCTCTTTAACACTATTAACTTTTTAAGTAATGTAGTTTAATATACTCGAGCTAGGAATTTATGTCACCATTTGACACGATGCTGTTAGAAATCAATATCCTGAGCTATCCTAAAGCCTTGGCAAGCAATTGTATCAAATCTTTCATGTAATCTTTGTTAAGGGATATATATCCCACATCGATAAATGATGTTGACACAGACCAATTAATAAAGATCTTGGGCTACTCCTCTTAATAAGGTTGACCTTTTAAAATGGACCCTGAACTTTAGCATACCAACTAAAATATTTGTGTAAAACAACATACCATTAGGCCAAGATTTCTAAAAGGTTTTACCCAGTGTTCTAAAAAGCGTCACTAGGAGCTAAGCGGACGCAAAACACCCCACCTCATGCTTTTTCGTGCTTTTTTTTTTTTTTTTACAATATAGTGTTTCATAATGTTATATGTTTTGTAGATATTATTTTAATTATTAAATAGTTTTGAAATTGATTAAGAATTAAAAATAAAATAAAAATGCTTTTTTACGTCTAGACTTGACTTGCCTAGCCCGACGCTTGACCTCTCCACCTCATCACGCTTTTTAAAACATTGATTTTGCCATTATCTATAGAAAAAGGTAAATTTATTCTTCAATAGTTGGTATTCAATTACTGTTTATAATTTGCGTCTAATTATTATTAAGTCTTTTTTTCCAAAACTTAGGGAAAGATAGATATTGTCTTTTTCATTGAAACAAAAATTGGAAGTCCCATTCAATTATATTTTTAAAATATGTTATATGAATGTACTTTGCGTTTACAGTTGAATTGCTTATTATTTGATGATAAGGCTACCAGTATTAGGCTTGATCGCCACGCAATCTAACATATTTTTTTCTTAATACACAAGTAAATGTATAACTATAACAAGAAGCCATTTCATTTATTCGGGAATTTTCAAGCTAAACTATATTTTACAGAGAGATTTGCTACAAGTACACCCCCCTCACAAGAGGGGGCCCACGATTATTTTATTGGCCGTGGGCCCCCCTTCTTGTGAGGGGAGTGTCCGGTGTACATTTAGCATTATTCTTTTAAAGATTACCAATGTGGAAAATGGTGAAAGTTAATAACAAAAGTACATAAAATATGAAACCCCTTGAACCCCTCTCACCAATTTTTTTAAAAAAGGAGATATATATATATATATATATATATATATATATATATATATATATATATATATATATATAATCCAATGTGAGAAAAGACAATTTTAGAAGCTCATATGGCTCTCTGGACCATTTAGAGCTGCAATGGCACCTTCTATCTTTAGTCTCAAAAGTTGTCTCTCCTCTTCATCTGCCTGAAAAAGTAGTTAAATATTTTATTAAAGTTGACAACAAAAGAAAAGAAAATATGCCCAAAAAAATAAATAAGACTTCAGTTCACATTAAGTATGTATTAGCCAACAATTTATGCATTTGCGATTTTTGTCATCACGAGAAAATTATTGTTCGTGCCAATTCAAAGACGAGATGTCTTGTTAACTAAAGGGAGGTAAAGCTCTAAAAAGTCATTGTCTAGAACATCAACTCACAATATCATGATGATACCATAGATTTTTTTTTAAAAAAAAAATGCGACAGAATCATCTAGAATCGAACGCTTCAAGCCATCCTCAACAAATGTTCATGGCACTCAAAATCTAAAGGCAGAAGAAGACGACTGTTGGTAAAAGTTGGTCGCAACCAGCTTATAATTAGATGAGAAAAAAATTTAATTATAATATGATGTATTAAGCAATTATTATATTATTTATGGAAGAGATACCATATTTATTTAATTATATGTGCTTGCCAACACACACACACAGAGACAACTTCTTAATAATTTGATCAATTAAGGTTTAAAAAAATAATTTAATTAGGTAGCTATGATACTATTGAAAAAGAAAGATTTGTTTCTTACGCTAATTTTGTATTTTCATTAAAGTCTAGTGCTTTGTGTGGAATCAATTGCCTCGACAATGAAAACAAGAAAAAACTTTCAACAAAATATTTCCAACTTATGGACCCACAATTGACCAAAAATTGGACCATGCCCTCCATTATTTAAAGTTTTGTCTTGGATTTATGTAGGCAACATTATGTAACTTCGACATTTTTTAATAAAATAATTATTATTTTCTTCACATACCACTATTTATCATCTTCAATGCTGATTTTGGTTAGGTCCTATTCTTTGACTTCTATAGGTATTCACATTGACACCAAAAAGGAGTTGGAACCAATGAGTTTTCATGTTCTAGATTATCCTCATTCAATATGAAAAATATATAGATTTTTCCCATAATTGTATATTATTTAAATAGTTCAGGCCGTTTCTTAATCTCAATTTGAGCATCAATTTTGTATTCAACTTAAATTCTAAAACTACGTCTTTCATGGTTCACACGTGCAAGATAAGATTCAGTAGTTACTACAACAAAAGTAGTTACAATACATGTAATATAAGATTTGACAATAACATGATAGTTGTTACGCACACGAGTATAAGGTGCAAACAAATTGATGTATGTGCAAAGTGACATGTGCTTAATGGACTACAAAGAGAACACACTAACACATACACAATACGGTTCTGTAGATTGTATAATCGATACGGAGGATTCACTTTAGAGAATATATGATTATAATTACAAAGCGTCGACACATGAGTACGAAATAGGCTAGGAAGAGAATATTACCTCAACAAATACTATCTTCAAAAGATTTTGAGAGAAAACAGTTATGTTGGCAGTGATGATTTTGAGCTTCAATGATTCAAAAATCTCACAAAGCTTTACAATTGTGTATGCTCTATTGCTGCAAGTGAGGCTAATCACAACTGTCTTCTCCCCAACGTGGGATACCCTCAACTGCCCATTATTAATCAATTTCACAAAAAATAAAAAATTAATAAGTTGATTAATCAATTATCTATGATTAATAAACATGTTTATTTGGTAATAACGACAATATAGTATTGGACACTCTCAAAAGTAAAAAGAATCTAGAATCTTGTCGATAAAATTGTATTGTTTACTTTATTTTATTGAATTTTATGCTGAATAAGAAAAAGAAACTAAAATCTTGTCCACTTATGGTCACCTGTAGCAATCAAGTTTTGAAGCAGAGAAAGATAGGTGCTATGAAAAACCCACCTCAAGAACTTCAATGGGAAATGATCTTGATGTTTTAGAATCATAGCCATGATCCAATCTTGTTCTCTTTGGATTAGGACAAAAAGTAGTTGCCTCTTGATCAAAATCAAACATTGTACTATTTCCTGATGTAGCAGATTCCAGCTCTGATAATTCTAACTGAATTCTCCTCTTCTCTTTCTCCAACTTTTCAATATACTGAATGGCATCTCTGATTATTGATGCTTTATCCATCTAAATTCAAATCACCAATTCACCCAAAAAAGGAAACTTTTTAGCCCTTCTATTATAATATAACTTAATGTCTTTTTTCTGCGGATGGGATGGGGTGGGGTGGGGTGGGGTGGGGTGGGTGAGGGGGGGGGGTTACCATGTTTATTACTGGGTCACCTTTGTAATATTGGGAACCACTGATCTCAATGCATAGAGCCTTTCATTGAGCATTTTCCTCCTATTCCTTTCTGAAACAATGTTCTTTGACGTCATTGATGAATTTGTTCCGTCAGGAGAGCTCGAATCATAGAGGGCAGATAATGTTTCATCGAAAAAACTGCGTCCATGTAGACAATCGAGTTAGTATCTAGTTATCGTACATAAACGCGAATGTGAACACGACAAAAAAAAAATGATTCAAGAAATAACTTCATCAATCCACTCGATCACACTATAATCTAATTAAACACGGACTGAAACATGAAAGTGAGAATGAGAAAGAAGAAAGTACCCATCAAGTTCTTGGGTTCGGAGAAACATATTGGTTTCCCAATAATTTGTATATTCATCATTAATGTTTTCCATTGTGTGTGTGGGAGCTTTCGAGAGGGAGGGAGTGGAGGTGCTTCTGAAGGGACCGTGAGTGTTATTCTAAATGGCATTATTGCCATGTGTGGGGTTTTTTATAGGAAATGTTTATAAAGCCATGTGCGATTTTTAAAATTATTATATCTTGATTGGTGATCATGGCCGTCCATGTACACTAACGAGTGGTCTACAAGGCCCTGTAAAGACGCTGTGTGTCTCAATTGAAATTGATGGGGACACTTTTTTTCTTATTTGTTAGCCCCAGTTTGAGTTAGGTTAAAATCATTTATTTTTTTTTAAATTTTGCTAAAAAATGAAAAAAATATGTGATTAAAAAATTGTGGATTACCTGAAATGTATGATTAAAATTAATTATTGATTTTGACTCGAAATTTTTATCAATATTTTTATCTACACAAAACATGGAAAAAATGCAATTGTCTGTACAATTTGAGCTTGTTTGACAACCATTTTTGTAGAAACAAAGAATTTTGAATAATGATTTTTTGGGAAATGTATAGAAAAGTATTTGATATACGTGTATAATATTTTATTACGTGAATGTGTGGTTTAAAATAGTCATGTGGTAAATCATAAAATATATTAAAGAATATCAAACGGATACTTTATGTGTTCATGTGACCCGAGCAATTTGCATTGTAATTAGAGCCACACATTTTCAACTTTGTTTGTGCTATTAAGGTTTATAGAGATTGGACGTAGAAGTTGTCCTGATATCGTGTTACATCACCATTCAACAAAATAATCATACTATATGTACATCTTATTTTATATCATTTTTAACATTATGTCACGTATCGACACATGATCGAACAATTTTAAAAAACACACACACACTTTTTCGTCCAACACTTTTTGAATTTCCGCATAATGTATACCAAGATGTACTTTCACCTTTTTCCTCTGTCTGTCCGACCGTGTCAATCTTCTTTAAGACCTGAGGACAAATTTGTCAAGGCGTCATAATAATAAATTATTTGTTTCTGATTAAAATGAGATTTCAATCTAAGTCAAAATCAAATAATCAATAATAATCACATCTTTCATGGGTCCCACAGTTTTTCAATCACATATTTTAAAAATTTCTATGACAATCTATTAAAAATTCAATTTTAATCCCTACGAAACACCCACAAAATTGGAAGAGCCAGTAAAACCATACGGGACGAGTTGAAACGTGGACATTGAAGCCAGCAATTTCCCATGGGAGAATATGACTTTAATATAATAATTGTCCTTTACTTTGGATTATAATGGTTGAACCCGGCCACATGGACTGCTTAAGCCTCGTGAAAAAGTAGATTTACTCCAACTCCCCATACTGTATCTTGGAATCCAATTAATCTTGATTAGAATCAAATCTAAGTCCCTGTTTGTCAACTATTATTTTAAATCTCTCTCTTTCAACCTCGTTTCAACCACATATTCCCACAATAAAATATTTTGAACGTAAATCCAAAATTTATACCTACTCTTTCATCAAACCTTATTCAAAAATTCACTATTTTAAAACTCATTTTTATTGAATAATGATAGACAAACATGGACTAAATAGATCAATGAATGCTAAATTAGGTTTGATCAAGACAGATCTTCAAAGCATAGGTGCTTAGCTTAGCACTTGGATGACATAACACACTACAATAGGTGGTGCAGAATAATGATTGGTTATAAAACTAACACATGATGCTTAGTATAAATTAAACACTGATGCTTAGGAGGTCAATTTCATACATTCGGCTATTCGAACTATATTTATTAATATATAAATCTTGACTAGATCTTACATGCAATTATTCAATTTTCATAAATTCTATTTGTACATAATTTTTATCCATAAGGGTTGACATAATACTCATATGGGGTGGGACCCATGTTGTGGGACCTACAAAAGTCGGATCCACCCCATATGAGTTTTATGACAACCCTTGTGTGAATCACAATGTACCCCTAGCATTTCTCTTCAATTTTACATGTTACTGTCAAATATTTTTCGTCATTCACATGGGAGTGACTCAAACATTGATTTCCTCTCCAACAATACAGTCAATGTCAAAGGGTTTTGTAACAAAACTTTTGATGAAAATTAGTGAATTGTTTGATTGAACATAGTTGGCCGACGAGCAGGCTCTGAGTGAAAAACGCAACTTTAGCAACAAAAAAATTGACAAGTCACGAGCAACTCTTGAGCTGGTTCGGCTTGTCAAACCAACGCTTGAGCTCGTGGGGTAGTCGAGCTAGACTCTGATTGAGTGTTCGTTCCATTTAATACCCCTAGATGAATATGATAGTGCAACCTAATATAATGCATTATTTTGGGTGTAATAACAATGCAACATTTTAAATATTTTAAGTGTAAGACGTTATTTAAAATAATACAATATAGTAAATACACACATTAAAAAGTCCGTTGGAGCCCCCATTTTTTTTTTTTTTTTTTTTACCTAAAATGCATTTTGAAATGGCATTTTGATGGAGAACGTGTTGTTAAAAAATAAAGAAAAGTTTTGAATTTACATATAATAGTATTTTATTGAAAAATTTGTGATTGAAAATGAGGGTAAGAAAAATGTATTTTAAATATAATGGAGACCAAACATGTGCTAAAAGGACAAAAGTCCGACAATTTTTATCAGTTATCGTAAACCACCAATAATTTTTAAAAACGTTGATGAAATGATCAATCAAAGTCTAGTCATATTATCGAGATCTACGAACTTGATTCAGATACGTCACTATTGTAGGGACAAATTAATTAAGAAATGAAAACGTTGAGTAAATAAAACCTAGTTGGGCGATAATGCAATCACATTAAAATAAACAAACTTATTTTCATATTTTATTAGTTAGCCATTATGCAACACTATAAGACAAAATCAACTATTAGTTGGGTGATAATGCAATCACATTATAATTTTTAATGCATTTTTTTTAATAAAAAAAATCATGTATTGTTTGTTGTTTTAGTGAAGAAAACGTCTCATTTTCACATTACCCATAAAAGCAATGCACAAGTCTTTCATGTAGCCTTCAATTTTGTCTTACGTAACTAAGTGAAGCCCTAGATTCAAGTGTAACATTAAGGATCAAGTAATATTGTTAAGTTGTATTAGATACAGGTGCGGAGCTACCACCCGACGAGTTAGGGCGACCGTTCGTGCTTGCTTCGTCGGATATAACGGTCAGCCGACCGTCGCTTGCCTGCTAGCTCGTCTACTCCATGCGAGCGATTTTCAGTTATTGTAATTGTATGATTCGTATAGGATGACATGTTCAATGGTTATTGTAGCTCTTTCAAAATATGAGACATCGGAGAATGCAGTTGATTGAACTTACAGTTACAGTCTTACAGAATAAGGTTGTATCATGTATTTGTTATTGCATTTTTTTCTTATTATTTTGGGTTGTATTGGATTATATTTTTATATGTATTTACTTTTTAGAGCATTTATATATTGATACGAGAAATTTTAATATTATTTAATTAAATATTAATAACCAATCTCCCTAAGTGGCGATCAACGGTCAACGACATCTCTAGTTCAATCGAATTCCTGGATCTGTCCTGATCAAATATATAGTTTATTTGGACGCTTTAGCCAAAACGAATCCTTTTTAAAAGTATGTAGTACAAAGTAAATTGCCCCCTCGACAAAGAAAGAGGTAATGGAAGCCGAGCAATGTTAGAAGATTTTTCTGTAAAAATGAGTCATGTATTCTCTCCAAACTTGACTAAAATATTCATATAAAAAAAATCAAATGAATGATAAATAAATAATAACCACAAATAAAAATTATGAATTACAATATGCATCCAAATGAAAAAAATGCTACAATACTAAAGTTATCCATATTGGTGCTATTTTATTAGATTTTCCTCTCTGGTTTGGGCAAGGGCCCACATCCAGCCACTGGACCAGCCCAGTTGAAGACTGGAGTTTGCCCCAGTATAAAGTGCCCAGAAAGTCCATTTACTACTGCACAACGACTCAACAAATAAAATAAAGGGGAAATTGCAACAGCTGTCCCTAACCTTTCAATTTTTTGAAGAAATTACCCTAGGCTTCGATTTGTGTCAACGAAGGTCCCCAAACATTGATAAATTAGCAATAGAGGTCCAAATAGATGGATTTGACCGTTAGTTAACTAAATTGAAATGGTAAAATGGTAACTTTGCTATTTAATCCCATAAAACAATTAAAATAACTAAAACAAAATAAAAAGAAAAAGAAAAAAACTATTCATCTCCTTAATTACCCTATCCCCAATCCTCCCACACAAACAAAAAACCAGAGTCACCATCGCCCACGTCACGGCCGACACACCTTTCCCGCTGCAATTATCCTTGTTTGGGATAGCCACCACGACCACCACACCTTTCACTGCACCAACAACAGGTTCCAACAAGGTAGTTTTCTCATTTCTGCAGCACTTCCTACCTCTACTCAAAGCCCAAAAGGAACCCCATTTTTTGCAAGAATTTCAAGATTTTCTTGAAACGATTGTAGTAGTTCTTACTTCTAAAAAATGAAGTTGTGAATACATTCAAGAGAAATAGCAAATTACCAACCATTTTAGAATTCAACCATTTTCTTATGGTTTTGGTCTCAACAATGAGTTTAAATTAGCGTCCAAAATAAAGTCCAAACTATCATTTGTCAGTTTAGCCCATGATAATTGTACATACTCAATTTTGGTAACTAATTACTGCAAGAAGAATGGGTTCCAACCCAATGTTGCTACATTCACTACATTGAACAATTCATTCTGTCAAAATGGAAGATTGCAGGATGCCTATGAGGTGTTTGATATAATGATTAAAATGTTTAATAATCGAGCTTTTGGTTAAGGTTGCAATTTGTTTTGTTTTGTGATGGAAGTGGAGGTGGGGATTGGTGGGGAAGGCCGAAGCGGTGAGTGGCAGCAGCGACTTATGGCTATAGAAGAGCAATTGGTTTTGTTTTGGAATGGAGGTGGAGGTGAAAATTAGCAGGAAAGGCGAAGGCTGTGGCTGCGGAGAGTGGCAATTTGGACTTCTACTACTAATTTATCAAAGGTTTGGGATCTTCGTTGATACAAATTGAAGGTTAGAGTAAAATTTACAAAAAAAGTAAAAGATTAGGGATCGCTGCTGCAATTTTCCCTAAAATAAAAACAAAATAAGCAAAAAAAATAAAATAAAAATAAAAATGGAAATGCATCTATTGAACGCTCTCTTAAATCTCCGAATGTACTTGAGAAAATGGAATTTTCTGCAACATGGATCCACTCTTTATTGTACTCGCTCCTCATAATTGCTTCTATTCACCTTCTTCACATTCTGATAATATCCCAAAAACTCTCACTAGACCACCAAAATGTCAGAGTCAAGAAACTGCCACCTCTCCCTCTGCGCTTCAATTCTGATGGAACTTTCAAAATCCTCCAGGTATAACGATATTCTTCACGAAATATGATTATGGATTTCGTTTATTTTCTTCTTTTATGGAAATAAAGTTGTGGATTTGTTGGAATTTTTGGTTATTGGGGCGAAGATGTGATTTTTTCGTAGGTAGCTGACATGCATTTTGGGAATGGCATGGTGACTCGATGCAGAGATGTGTTGGATAGTGAATTCGAGTACTGTTCTGATCTCAACACCACACGGTTTCTTGAAAAGATGATTGAGCTCGAGAAGCCTGATTTCGTTGCTTTTACTGGTATTATATTATATATTCTATGCTTGATTGGTAATAGAACCTGTAGTCCTCGTATCAGTTTGAAGTTCATATCTTGATTTTTGACTAACCAAGTCTCTTAATGCTGGAAACTCGTGTCTGTGTGGGTATTAGGAGGACAGGCTAGGTAAATGGAGTGCATGGAAAATTGAGTAATACTATGTGAGAAGCTACCTTATCAAGAGAGAGAAGTATAAAATTTGTCTTCAACATGTCTTGTGATTGAATTATGGTAAGAATAATGTTGTTCATTGTTAATAATGATCTCACCTATCTAGATGACAGTGGGCCCTAATTTATTGCCCAATGCATTAAAATGCATCACAATCCCATTGGACAATGAATTAGGGGCCCACTGTCACTTAAACTGGTGATGACTCTAATTCATTGCTCAATGCATTAAAATACATCACAACCCGTTGGATAATGAATTAGGGGCCCGCTGGCACTTAAACTGGTGATGATCCATACTAAACTGAACAACATTGCTTGGATGGAAATGAATGATCATTGTAGTGGTATATCTTTTTGGACACTGATTCTCATTCAAAAATCAGGTTTCTGTAAACAGCTGGAAGTAGGAGGAGATGCATTGTCTTAAAGTAGGCGTATGATGTGTTTTTTACTCTTTCTGCTCCATGAAATAGGTTTCCTTTTATTCTCCGAGTTTCTTATGTTATAGTGCTTATTTCAGTCTTATTTTTAAACTAATCTTCATTCCTCGTTAGAAATACGATATTCTCAAATAATACTGGTCGGGAAAAAGTGAGCCAAATATTATTTCGGTGTCATTAGAAGCAAATGGCTGATGAAGGTTCCCCAGATGACTACAAAACTTTATCCTTGTCATAATGGTTTAAACTCTTGAAATGAAGTTGCTAAAAAGTTGAGTTCACTAGTAAGTTCGTTTCCTCGGAAGAGGTATCGTGTTTATGATGAGGCAAAAGGGGAGGGAGGGATGGCAGGGGCAGAGTGAGTAGTTAAACTTAATGCAATGATATTTATAAATAGTTGTGCTTCGAACGAGTCTAGGAGGCAATGGATCCCTTAATTCATTGTCCAATAGAGTTGCGATGCATTTTAATGCATTGGGGAATGAATCAGGGAACCCACTGCCTAAACTGGTGATGATTGACATATAATGTGGACATATTAGTGGGCAAACATGTTAAAAGCAACTGCTTGTGGTGCATATTTATGACCACATAAGGAAGGCATTTTCAAGTTGTGATTGGTTGTAGATCTCCAACTATCTACTGTTCAACAGAAATAAATGTGTCACATAAAATGAAAGTACATTTACTAGGATTCATAAGTAGTCTTCTTTTGAGTTAAACTATCGCATTTTCACTTTTTTTTTTCCAAAAATGAAGAGTTTATGTGCAATTAGAGCCAATAAGTATGTCATAAAACTTGCTGATTACAAAAATAAGCTTATCATTTCAGAAAAATAAAAAAAACAATTACTTTCTTGTCAATTTGGCAGAGTTTCATCGAACATACAGATGCATGCATATTGTGATGGGATTTCAGTAGATAATAGAATATTATTTCACGTTTCACATTTATATGACACGCTAGATCTTTTCTCCAGGGAAACTGAACCTCTGTAAGCTTTATTCTTCTTTCAGTTAGACATAGCAAAATTTTGAGTGGCATAACCTCAATAAGGCTGTACTTTGTTTCTTTTTTGCTCAGTGTAAATGATCAAAGCTCTAGTGTAATTTAAAAGAAGTTCATTTGAATGAATTGTATTTTGCACTTTTGTCCTCTGATTTATCAGCATTCTGCCCTTGATGTCACCAGTACACTTGATTTAATTGGTGCTTGGCATCTTGTTCATATTTTCATGTGATACAAGTGATCTTTCTCACTCATTCTGGCATGTAGGAGATAACATATTTGGAACAAGTGCTATTGATGCTGCTGAATCTCTGTTCAGAGCTTTTAGCCCAGTTATAAAATCTGGACTTCCTTGGGCAGCCGTTTTAGGGAACCATGATCAAGAATCAACCATGAATCGTGAAGAATTGATGTCTTTCATCTCTCTCATGGATTATTCTTTGTCACAAACTTTTCCCACAGCTGAAGACCTATATGATCCAGCCAAACAAAACCGGGTGCCAAAAATTGATGGGTTTGGGAATTATAATCTGAGAGTATGGGGTGCTCCAGGATCCCATCTTGCCAATAGCACTGTCCTCAATCTCTATTTTCTTGACAGTGGGGACAGAGCTGTTGTTGATGGACTTCGAACTTATGGATGGATTAAAGAATCTCAACTTAGTTGGCTTCGTGGTATTTCTAAAGAAATTCAGGTATAACAATGCCAAGTGCAAGGATGTTTCATACATACATATACATCCATGTATTCACATACTACTTGAGTCAATCTCCCCACCCCCTTCTTCCCATCCTCTGCACCTTTATATACATTATACATACATATGTACACACACAGGAAAAATGAACATTTTGTCGCTATAGATGATTATGTTATCCTAAAAAGTAATTGTTTGACTATAATAAGGAAGGTGTACTTGAAGGGAATGTAATTTTTGGTATTATAACGATTAGGTGAAATAGAGACTTGTTACATAGATTCTATATATATGAAAAAATACCCATTAAGTAAAATGTAAGTCTGACAGAAGAGTCGTTTTACTAATTACTATACTTTATAGTACTACGTGTTGGTTGCTCAAGGACCACATCTCCATAAGATGAATATAATAGCAATGGGGATAGTAATATGGATGCATGACTACATTAGAGTGGATATAATAAGAAACAATATACGATTGGAGGTGACACAATTGAGGATAAATCAAAAGAATGATTATTTGGTGGTTGGGCATGTCTTTCATAGATCCCAAAGAAAGTCTTTATTCACAAGAGCAATTTGATCCATGTAGAAGATGTTACAGGAGGAGAGCCTACCAAAAATAATACACCTGATTTCATTGGAAAAGTTTGTTGTTATTGCTGAAGTACATGTTTACAAGGCAACATTATTTCACTTTCTAGGACTTAAGTGCCCAAGTTTTGTGTACAGAGTATTCTCTTTTATCCATGCCCATGCATTTTAACTCGCATTAGACAGCACCTCTCTCTCTCTCTCTCTTGAAATTCTGCAAAACAAGTTTTCATAGGAATGCCCAAGTTTTGTGTAGAGAGAGTATTCTCTTTTATCCATGCCCCTGCATTTTAACTGGAATTAGACAGCATTTTGCATGTCGGGAATTATTAACATGTTGCAGGTCACAAACTAACAGGAACAAAAGCAGGATATCAAAGAATCAGCAGATACCTCCAAATTTTCTGCTGTCTCCCCTGCATTGACATTCTTTCACATTCCCATTCCAGAAATTAAACAAGGACCTGTTAAGGATATTGTTGGCACGTATCAGGAATATGTAGCATGTTCATTCGTAAACTCTGGAGTCCTGAAGACGCTTGTCTCTATGGGGGATGTAAAGGCTGTGTTCATAGGTCACGATCACAAGAATGACTTCTGCGGAAATCTAGATGGCATATGGTTTTGTTATGGCGGAGGGTTTGGATATCACGGTTATGGTGTTGCCGGGTGGCCAAGGAGGGCAAGAATCATTTTGGCAGAACTGGGGAAAGGGGAGAAATCATGGAATGGAGTAGAGAAGATCAAGACATGGAAACGACTTGATGGTGGGATGCTGAACAAGATTGATGAGCAAATCCTTTGGGAGAGACAATAACAACATTCACACGTATCATGTACTGAAATTGTAACACGGCCAATGATTTGGGTTTAGTTCTTGTGTTGTATTTCATTTTCCGTGATACGATACTTTAAGGTTAGCAATTTTATTGAAAGTTGTGTGAGAATTTAGTTCCACTTGTTTGATTGATTGGTAAATTGAACTTGTTGAATGTCTGTAATCATCTTGTTGGACAAGAAACAGAATTTTGTAATGTAATTGATTATCATTAAAATGAGGTGATGTATATTGAAATCACTAAGTATTTCCTTTTTCTTTTCTTTTTTTTTGTATGAAAAGTTAGGATATGAAGTAGTGTCATTTTCTTGTGTTTACTGTTGGAAGGGTAGAGAAGCACCAGAGCGGCGGACCCCACTATTTCCTTGTTGCATCCTTGTTCATCGGGAATGATGTTATTAGTCATTAGTGGCAGTGCCATTGATTCATTGTTCAATGCATTAGAATGCATTCCAACTCCATTGGAAAAAAATTAAGGAATTCACATAACTAATGATGAATAATATTACTCATTCATTAGACCATGAGACGGGTTCTAAGCACATACAGTGCTACTAAGCATTATTCATTTGTGTGATTCCTTCATTAAAGTTTTATGACAAATCCAACTACTAAAGTTTCTTCAACTACCTGCCTAAGTTTAAGTCCTGCTTGTCTCATTATTTCAATTTTTTTTCTCAAACTCATTTTCAATTACACAATAAAATATTTTGCTCATAAATTAAAAAAGAATTTCTATATTTTAACCACACATTCTTCAAAATTTTACTATTCCAATACTCATTTTCATTAAATAATGTAGACAAACGGGCTAAGTTGACAAAATAAATCTTTACCGACTTTTTTGGGTTAATTAATTGAATGGTCGCTGAACTTTGTCAAGTGTTGCTACTTAATAAGTGTACTTAAAATGTAAATCAATTAGAGGTGTCAAGACGGACCGGCCGGCCATGACCCGTGAAAATCGGCCCGTGAAAATCGGGACCGCGGGCCGACCCGTGACCCATGCGGGCGGTTCACGGGCCAAGGAGGTGTAACCCGCGGGCTTCGCGGGTTGCACCCCCACGGGCCGCGGGTTAAAAGATTGAAAAAAAAAAATAAAACAAAAATTAAAAAAAAAGGGGGGAGAGAGCCAAACAAAAAAAAATTGAAAAAATAAAAATAAAAAAAATTCAAAAAAAAGGGGGGAGAATTTAGTTGTGCAAGATGGTTTGAAATTAATAACACCATAAATAAGTATAATTAGAGAATCTATTAATTATATTTCTTGTTCAGATTCTAGACAACAAGAATTTGCAAAAATTTGTAAAAATCTTGAATTGAGAAGAAGATGAAGTGGATAAATTAGACATGCATTTTGATGTAGTTGTTATTTGTTTAAATTAAATTTAAGTTTGTAAAGTTATAAATAATTCATGTAACGTTAAATTTGAATTCTATGTAAAAATTTCTTGATATAATTATGAATTTATCATTTTGTTTAATTCTTAGTTTACATTTAACAAAAAAAAAATATTTTTTGCTATAAAAATGAAAAATTCTATATTTTTATAATTTTATTTATACAATTATACGGGCCAAATCGGAACGAACCGCGACCCGTGACCCGCATGGGCTCGACCCGGATGGGTCAGCGGGCGAGCCTAGGTTGTAGTCCAAAATTGTGGGCCGACCCGTAACCGGTCCGGAACCCGCAGCGGGCGGGCTTTTTTTCACGCGAGCCGTTACCGGGCTCACATGTTGGCGGGCCGACCCGGCCCGGACTACCCGGATTGACACCTCTAAAATCAATGGTTATTAAATTTCGTCAAGTGTTATTACTTCATAATTGAACTTAAAAATGTATCACAATGGTCGCTGAACTATGTACCGTGTTATCCTCTATCACTATAAGGGAAAAATTCGTTAGATTCAACAAACGGCGTCTGCTTGAGTGATTGATAGATAACACGGTGCATAGTTTTAGTGACCATAGTGCATAGTTCAGTTATCGTTGAAATACATTTTTAAATTCAGTTATAAAATAATAACACTTGACAAAATTCAATGACAATAATTTTTTAAGTTCAGATATTAAGTTGTAACAATTTCTTTTTCCCTCAAATCGACCTCCATGAAAAGGGAAACTAAAGAAAATGAATGGAAAGAAGATGAAAAATCAAATTGACCTCAGTTACCTTGACACTAATTTTAACATTTTTGTACCTTTATGTATTTTTTCTCTGTCAATTTCTTTTAATGTTCCTATTGTCTCTCTTTCAATCTTTTTATGCTAAGTTCGAAATGCGGTGAATTGATACCAGTTGATCCAAAAATCAAACGTACTTTTGGACAATTCCCGATGAAAGGGATATACTAGTCAGGGATTTAATGACTCCGCGAATCATTCAGAGCCAATTTAATATCTATATCTTCCATTTGGACAATAAAACTTTCAGTTAAAGACTAATATCATCCATTTATTTCAAAATGGACATTAACAAAAACTCTATTTTTATTCGATTTATAGGTCTTTGATTTTCCGTTTCTTCTTTTTTCCTTTCATTTCTTTTTTCATAGAGGTCGATTTAAAGGACTTAATAGTTGAATTTAAAATATATCTCAATGAATATTGAATTATGTCAAGTGTTATTACTTAATAATTGAACTTAAAAAGGTATCTCAATGGTCACTGAACTTCGCTAAATGCAACCACTTAATAACTAAACTTAAAATGTATCGCAATAGTCACTGAATTATGCATTGCTTAAAAATATATCTCAATGATCACTGAATTATGCATTATGCTACCCATCCATCACTCAAGTCGACACCGTTTGTTGAATCTAACCAATTTTTCCACCTGAATAATGAATGCGTAATACAATGCTTAGGTTAGAGATCATTAGGATATATTTTTAATTTCAGTTGTAAAGCAGTAACAATTGCCAAAGTTCAGTGACTATTAAAATACATTTTTAAATTCAAATTAACACTTGACACATTCAACTAATTAATCCGACCTTTTTAGAGAAGGATTGCTTTTCTCAAGATTAACCAAACACGCTCTTTGAGATTTTTCAATTTTTGAATGTGAGTTTTGTCACATTTTTTATGCAGTTGAGATGGCGGCAACTAGTGACGAGGCATTAGAGGAACTGCTTTGCTCCTTGGATCAAATCCATAATGTAATCACCTCACCTGAGCATAAATGCATACTTAATTTGATTGTAATCCATCCATACTTTTCATTTACAACATGAATTAATCAGGAATTTAAAGACGGAATAACGGAAATCCAATCCCTAAAATCCACCTGCAATGCCGAAATCAAGAAGCGGGAAGCCCTAGAATCCACTGTCCACTTTCTTCAATCAGGTTACACTTAGTATTTTAATTCTCTCGTTCGGCGATTATTACAAAATTACTGTTATTTCAGAAGAAAATGATAGTTTTTTCAAAATAATTTTTTTTTTTATTCAATTTAAATTTGTGGCAGAGAATGAGCGTCTGACAAAGCTATACACGAAATCGCTTCACAAATTTGCTGCTCAGGTGACATTTTCTTTTAATTTTATGTTTTTATCTCTATTTAATATATGAAAGTGATAAAATTATGATTTTATGTTTTGAAATTGGTTGATTTATATATTGAAACGAGATAGCAGATTGAACTTCGGACCAATTATGGAAGCTTGAAAGAGGATTTCAAGAGAGTGACAGATGAACTTTCCCAAAAGGAAATTGTGAGTTTTTTCGCTCTATTTTCGATTGAAAATTATGTTACCACTACCATTATCCTTTCATTATCCGTGCAATCTTTTTGAGTATGTAAGAATGGGACGGACCTCGGGAGTGTCGTCCCCTAGAGTCTTTGCACTGTAATTTATATACCTATTAGTATAACCAGCGGCGGATCCTGTAATCCAAATGAACACGAGTGGCCATCGTTCCAGCACGGGCGGCTGCAGGGATTCGCAAGGTGCTGGCTGTGCCCCTGGGTATAACTAGTTACATACTTACATGTATGGTGTAACATAAATGGTAGATTATTCCTTCGGCAACAGGAATGTGAAAAGGAGAACATTTCTGGATGATCTTTTTATATGCGTATCTTGCTGGTGATATATAAACGTTTCAAGCTTTAGTAGTACTGGTAAATGCCGTATTAAGCATTATTGCATTGTACAATCTGCATTGGACTTTGACAGTTTAGATGTGTAATCAGGAATATAAGAATGCAGTTGAATGGCTTAAACAAGATTACGTGACAAAGATTGCAGACTTGGAATCTCAGATCAGGTGAATTGCCATTCAGTAAACAAAAATAAGATAATTGTTGGAGGACTATGAATTTTGTACTGAGATTCGATGTTGGCACTCAGAGGATTCCAAATGCAAAAGGTGACAAATGAAGGAGCTACGAATCAGCTCCACCAAGATTTAGCTGTACACAAGAACCATATAGATGTGCTGACAAGAAGATTGGAGCAAGTTTGTTCCGAAGTAGAATCCAGATGTGAGGTCCTAAGCAAGCTTGATAAGTTCAAATTGTCAATTTCTTCTGTTCTAAGTTCTGAGCGTTCTGCTAATTGTTCTATGACAGACCACTACGAGATTCAGGGTTTGAAGGATTTGTTGCTGATTGAGCAAGAAGAGAAAAATGAATTGAACAAGAAGCTTCAGGATTTGGAAAAAGAATGTGAGTGCTAAATGCTAATGCCCGTTATTTTAACAAGAACTGGTGATCTTTATATTTCATCCTACTCACTGGACGATTTCTTAGTTTCTAGTTTAAACCATTCTATCAAAATAAAAGTTAGAAACTTAGTTCTTTCTATAAATCTACTCTTGATTATAGACGATACGTCTGATGTCTCCTCTGTGCACTGCAGTGTTCATGAGCAGAACAAAGCTGGCTGAACAGCAACGAGACTCAACTTCAAATCAACACGTGGAGACACTGAAGCAGAAGATAATGAAACTCCGGAAGGAGAACGAGGTACTTAAAAGGAAGCTAGCAGATTGTAAAGGGAACTAATCTGTTTCCAAGTATCAGGTTAGCTCGAGAATCCAATAATGTCCTCTGTAAATTTGATTCTCTTGCCACACGTTCAAAGATAACGTTCTTAGAAATTAAGACTAACATAATGCAGCCACTTTACATCTACATGATTAAATGGAACTTTGAATGATCAATTCAATTGATAAAATTTCAGAAGGGGTGCCACCATTTCAGTTGCACACGCCCATGATTGTCTACAAAGCAGGCGCCATGCCTGCACCATCACACGCGTTATAGCTAAAAATCAAGTGTACTGTGCATGTCTAGTTCTCCACATGCTTCGAGATTGTACAAAAGCTAAAACTGGATGTAATAAACTGTTTCAATTTCAAACATTGTCGCAGCTCAGAACTGTCTCAATCAGACATAACATACCGATCGAATCCTATCAAATACATTTTGTACGTTCACATGCTGGCCACCTTTAGCTTCAAAGGAATAAACCACATATATAAATTAAAAAAAGTAAACATATTTCTGATTAAGGAGCATCATTCTTTAGAACTAATATTTGGACCCAAGCAAGGAGGACAAAAGCATGAAACTTGACTCGCATTAGCTCAATATGCAGAGCAAGATTTCACTAAGCTTACAAATGAGCTCAAAAGCAACACGTAAACTGCCAGAAGGTACGGGAAGAGGGTACAAATAACATGGCAACTTCTAAGTGGATTGTGAAAGGGAAGAGGGGACAGAAAATCTACACATGAAAGAGCTAAAGGGATGTATACAAAGAATGGCACTGATTGAATGCTTTACTATACTTCTATATACCTAGAATTTCGTTTTGGACATATACAAATGGGTGGCCAGAAGAAATTTCCACCCCTTGTGTACAAATTATTTTATGGGAAAAAAATATAAAATAAGATGGAAGCTCACTGGTAAAAATTTGCCCAGAATCAGGTGATGATCCTCATGAAGACTTATCCTCCATAGACTGAGTAGGATTTGAAGAATCTATATCTTTTTCAAGTTCAAGCAAAGGTTTTGTAAGAATTTGCCAAGAATCAGGTGATGATTCTCATGAAGACTTATCCTCCATAGACTGAGTAGGATTTGAAGAATCTAAATCTTTTTCAAGTTCAAGCAAAGGTTTTAGTCTCCTCTCCACTTCATGGCTCTGTAATCTGATCTCTTCGAGAGTCATTGTCAAAGCAGCCTTGCAAGATTCCTCATCCCGAAATGCCAGAGTCCACCTTCCATCAACCAAAGCTCTTAATTTAACTTTCCCATGTGCAGAATGCATAGCAGCATCAGTGAAGGAGAACAAGGATGGGCGAATTCGGAGGTGCAGCCATCTCGGATGCTTATCATCTCTTCTGGGCTGAAGTAAAACATTGTTTACGAAATTTTAGAGAATGTATTTTACTATGGACACAATTCCTTGACTTCAGAATTTAACCATTTGAATTTGTTGTGTTTTCTTACACTTGATTAATTTCACCAACAATTTACTTCAATAACGTAAAAACTAGTTCTAAGGAGATCTCCTAGGCACAGCAGGAAAGCATTACTCACATTACACCCTGCCAATGGGGCTGCAACCCGGATGACTCCATGATGTGGTTTTGTAACTAACTCCTCTGCAAGGGCAACCCACCCAGAGCTTCCCATAGAGAATGACAGAAAGTAAAAATGACGTTCTTTTCCCCTCTCAAATGCAATTCGACAAGGCACTGCATCCACTACATAACACAACCGAAGAGCAAATTAATATTGAAAATCTTTATTGCTACATGTTTGTGCAGATAAGAATATGATGCCTACATTTTACAAGGCACAAAAAGAGATACTAGAACTTAAAGTCCATCAAACTTCAACCATTAAATATGAATATCAAAATTGAAATTACCAAGATTTATTTCAATGCCCGGTTTTGGTCCTGATGGATTTACACCAGCATTCTTTGCTCGGGATTCTTCTGGAATGTCAACTTGAGAGAGAAGAGGCGGTTGATCTAACAAAATTCTGCCCAGCGAGAAAATGTGGACATGATGGAGAAGTACAAAAACCTATAGGAAAGTGAATAATTATTAGCAGAGGAGCAGATGGTAATGAAAATGAAAAAACACTTAACATGTGCACATCTATAAAATATTCGAGTTTATGATTGACGATGCTGTTTTTTAGAAGTTTGATTGTTAAATTAAGCACGTCAAGTCGTACACTAAATGTCCCGTGCTTCTTATAATTTAGAAAGACATCATAATGAAAGTATGATTCACCTTCACTGTCTCACACATTCTTTCACCAGCAATAAAGGATGATTCACCGGAAACCAGCTCTGTCAAGACAACAGAAGTAAGATATGTTCTTAGAACAAAAAACAGAACATGTGGATATCAGAATTCCTACTAATATCCTCCAACCTATCTAAAGTCTAAAAAACCAGTACAGAGTATATAAGTGCAGCGAGAGGAAGGGAGAAATGGGGGCAGCGAAAATCATACCTTCTGAGGCAGGGTTGTACGGTGGCAAGAGCATACACATTGGATCTTTTTGAAGAGAAGATGCCTCAATTACTACACGTAATACTTCTTTATTAAATTTATGCTATCAAACCTCACAACAAAAAGTCTCTCTTGAATTAAAACAAATAAAATAACATACCTCTTTTGCACTTTCTCCACTCATCACAAAGAACAGTTACTAACATATCTGGCCAGGTTCCCCTTGTATCCTCTAAAAGACGACGAGTACAATTGTGCAATGAATCCTAAGCACACAAAAGGACTACCAAGTTATTCCATAAAGATAAATCAGCTTGCCATAGAACTAGATTATAAAAAAGTGTAAGAATTGAGAAAGAAATTCCAAGGGGAAAAAAATCTAAAGAATAGAAGAGACTAATTTGCATAAACCCTTTAAAATGGCCAGAGAATTTTCTTTAGTCAGATTCCAATACAACCATATACATGGAGAATCATACAAATAGAATTAACAATATCTTCATGAACAAGTATGGTAATTCACCTAGTCCCATTGTCAACAAAAAGCTTAATTATGCTCCAGCAATGCTAACACTAATATTAACTTACTCTGAGTAATCTAGCATGATGGCTATTAAACTCCGCCTTGCTATGAGGTAGCAACTGGTGCAAAAGCCAACCACCGTCCCATAATGTTTCCGCGGAGATGTTTGACCTGCAGAGAAGACTGACCAACGCATCGAGTACCTAAAAAAATTGATATACATTTCAAGAATGGTACTTGTAAAACAAAAGACCAAGGAATGAGGAGTTTCCTTTGAGTTCCCTAAACCAAAGGCACGAAAAGCAGGGCAGTTTTCATCATCATATAAATATGAAGTTTTTGGGGGAAAAATACATTTCCCTTTTTCTATCATAAATCCTGCCGCTAGGATTTTTACTACAATACTATTTAATAAGATATAGAAATGAGAAAACTATAGCTACCAACTCCATAGATCTAGCAGCTCTAAGAGCAGGCTGATACCAAATCCATAAAATCAGTCTATTGAATTTGCTGTTAGATCCTCAACAGTCGAAGATGCAAAGCGTGTAGAATTTTTTTTTTTTTTGATAAGTAATCAGAGATTTTATTTATAAATCAGGGATAATACATGGGGAATGTATTATCAATTTAAACAATACAGAAACGATATGAAATTAGGCAACCCTTCTATATGGTTATTAGCCACGATATTAAACCAACTATACAAAGTCAGAAAAAACAATTCTCTGAACTGCTCTGTAGTTCTTGTTTGATCTTCAAAACAGCGGCTATTCATTTCTCTCCACACGCACCATACAATGCATCCCGGAATAAGATCTCAGATAATCCTACTATCCTTATCACGAAATTTCCTCATCCATGCCTGCACCACATCTTCAATACGCCTAGGCATCACCCAATCCAAATGTTGGGAAACAAGAATGCTGTTCCAAAGCCACCGAACACCATCGCAATGGATGAACAAGTGATCAATCGTCTCCCCATCCTTTCTACACATATAACACCACTCGGTAACACAAAAACCCCTCCTTCGAAGATTATCCATCGTTAACGCTTGCCGCCGCACAACCGTCCACAATAAAAAGGCCACCCGTGGAGGCAGTTTACATTGCCACACCTTCTTCCATGGGAATGAGCTCTGTACAGGTTCTAACAAGGATCTAAAATAAGAGCGAACTGAGAATATACCATTCCGTGCCAATCTCCACCTACTACGATCACCTATTCCAACTTGAATGTGCGCCTCATGCAAAGAGGTCAAAAACAATGCATAATCATCTCATTCTCAATCCTGTAGACCCCTCTCAAAAACAGTATTCCAACTGTAACTTCCATTGTGAATGGTGAGTACATCATTCACCATGGCAGACAGTTCCAATGCAATGCGATGCAAAGAAGGAAAGCGTGCCTTAAGCAGTTGATCTCCACACCAACGATCGTCCCAAAATCTGATATTATTGCCATTTCCCACCTCATAGTTCAAATTATCTCGAAAGTCACTCCATCCTCGTCGGATATACCTCCACAGACTCACCCCATAAGATCCACGACCGTCAACTGAGCACCAACCCCCCTCCATAACACCATACTTCGATCCAATAATTTTTCTACAAAAACTCACCCTCTCCACTCCAAATTGTCACAGCCACTTGCCCAACAAAGCCTTATTAAACAGAACCAGGCTCCTCAATCCCCCCACCCTAACAAGAGATCAAACCACACCCCACTTGACCAAATCGAGTTTCCTCTCCTCTCCCATCCCTGCCCACAAAAACTCCATTTGAATCCTCTCTAATCTTCGTGCCACTATAATAGGAATAGGAAACAACAAAAAATAAGTAGGGAGGTTGGAGAGAGTGGATTTAATAAGAGTAAGGCGGCCACCCTTCGAAAGGTACATACGCTTCCATCTCACCAACCTCTTCTCCAACCTTTCATTCCAAATATGTTTACTTTTAAACCGTGCCCCAAAAGGGAGCCCAAAGTACGAAATAGGCATATGCGCAACCCTACATCCCAAAATGCCGGCCAACTCATCCACGTTAGCAATCTCTCCCGCTGGGATAGCCTCAGATTTCCCCATATTAATATGCATTGCATGCCTCTATCAGATTGTTGTCTGTCCTTGGCTTCAGTCCTTAATCAATTGACAGTTCTATGTAACAAATTAAAGTAGGAATTGAGAGCAACAATTGATTTTTAAGAAAATCAACAAATTCTCTTTATCATCCAATTTTTACAATATGAGCTTTAAAATAATGCTAGAGCTGCATACAAAGCACTTAATCATGTTCCTAACCCAAATATTGACAACTGGTCCGACCTTACAAACTTATCTTACAAAAAATATTAGCTTTGAATACTGGAGAAACAAAGGTAAACATGTATCGAGGATAAAAGAATTAGCTTCTAGAAATTAACTAATTTTTTGAACTGATATTTCCATTTCCATATGAAACATTCAATCATCCAAGCAGTGTTCTCCAAGTATCCATTGGAATATATTATCTCAGCATTCTGGCACATGTTTTCGTGTAAATCCTGGTGTAATTAATCTTATTTATATATACGGCAATTTCTTAAACAGTAAATACTTGATAGTCAATTTCAATGGGTGAAAAATACTTTTAAAAAATGAAAAAAAGTACAATTTTAATATACGATTGGCAGATACTTGTTCTTAAAAACTAGCGGACATGGGATACTTCTTCTCTTCAAATTTACTGATAAAGTACTTGAAAGTTTTTTATACACCATGATAAATATTAAGATAAGTTCAATGTCTCGCCCGATTGATAGCATAAGAAATCGTGAATTCATAAATGAAAAGAGCAGTAACTTCAAATTTTCTAGTTTTTGTACTCTATCTCATTTTATGGTATTCTCACTATTCATCCGAACGCTCGCTGCATCTTTGAACTATTTCCATAGGCTAGTAGATTCCTGGAGATTGTGGGTATTACCAGGTAGCCACATTTAAGGCATGGTGGCATAACTAGTTAGTATATTCAATTCAGGAAACACCTGTAGAATATTCATGAACTCAATATTTTAGCTCTTGACGACTGAGCTATTTAGCCCCCGTTTGAACCCCATTTTTTCTCATTCCATTACATTAATTTTTTCTCTCTCTTCATCTCAACCACACATTTTCAAATAAAATAATATTACACACAAATCTAAAACTTTTCCACCACACATTTTCCCATCAATCACTATTCTACAAATTTTCAACACCAAAAAATGGGGGCCAAATAGGGCCTTACTGTCTTTTGTTAAAAAAGACCCAATAATTAATAATCATGTTGGGATTTCTTCTAACTTTTTCGCTTCTATTAGAATAACAACCAAATCAAATTCCTTCTCAAGGCTTTCTTTTGCAAATTATTTTTGGCTTTAAAGATTCAGGTACTAACAGAAAACAAAACTGTTTCTTAACATAATACTTCAAAATTGTTTTCAAAATCTGCAGCAATCTTTACTAATTGCTTAATTTCTATTCTTCAGCTTCATTTCTACATAATTTAACAAAAGAGTTAAGTTGGCTAAGAATAAAACTCTCTAGAACAGGGTTTTATTATAACTAACCAGGCAAAGAAAAATTGAGTCAATTAGGACCTGATTATTGGTCAGCCGTTGGTACATACAGGAGTAACACAAAACAGAAAAGGATATTTCCAGAAAGATGAAACTTGAACATTAAAACCACTTTTGTAATTATAAATAACTTATAAAAACCACTTCCACACTTTAAGTTAAAACAAATTTTATAGAAATGATTAGTCGATTTCAAATTGTGTCATTGTCGAGATTGTTTTAAACCCAAATTAACGTTACAAATATGTATTTGCTTTAGTAAATGTCATAGATAAGCTTTAAAAAAATGGTGTACATACAAATATCATCAAGCAAAAAACAGGAGGCTTCCTTCCTTCCCTCCCTGTCAGTCTGTCAGTGAAGAATCGGTCTCCATTCACCCTCGTGAAAATTAAAGAATTATGGCTCTGCATTTAATCAGTTATTTTCTCTTTAACCGACATCCAGTCAGTTTCTGTTCATTTTGATTGGCTCTTTATTCAACAAAATGAAGTCATTTCAGCTGTGATGGATGGCAGAGGAAAGCCTCACAGGAACTTGAATTATTTGTAGAACAAAGCAGGTTTGTTCTTCCTCTTTTATATTTTACTTCCTATTTACAAAACTACCCATCCTAAATGAGGTGGCAGGGCTATATATGTCCCAATAAAATGGGCAATGTCCTAGCTATTATTTCCTTAGCAAGTCAGAAAAACCAACAATTGTACCATAACTATCTTGGAGGTAGATACATACTTGAAATCTATGCACACGGGGGCTTGCTCCAGCCATTGGGCTTGAACAAGAAACTCCATACTGTCCCTGTTGATCAAGATTGATTCAATATAGATCTTATTTTCCATTGCGACTTGTTCAAACTAGAAGAAAATCAACTTTGAGTAACATTTAATGCGGTAAACACAAATTATTATACAACTTATAAATCTCCTCAATTTGCGATTCAAGACATTTAATGTCATAATATAAACAAACTCACTCAGCTCTGCTTGTGTCAACAAAAACAGAAAACAGTTTACAATTACCAAGCTAAGCTAAGATGAATGCCCCAGAGTTATCCCACTTCAGTGGTTGTGAATGAGTTCTATGATTCTTGGCTCAGAAATTTATGATTTTTGCAATCCAGGACTAAAACAAAATTCCTAAAGAGGCTGGAAAATTCTTTTGTAACAATTCGTTGACGATGTGATAAGGATAAAGACCTCGTGTAACTACCCTTTAGAACATGTAAACATCAAGATCAGCCAAAAGATTTACAACGAATGCAATGAAAAGTTTCCATAGGTAACTCTTTCCAAGTAAATTAACTATGAATAAGGAGATTATAAAATTTAGAAGTGATTTTAAGAATTGTATCTTAGTTATCAACTAGATGGGATGTTTCAACATGCAATAAGAACAATTGAGTTCAGAAAGAGAAATAAATGACTTGAGTAAAGGAGCAAATGCAACCACATTCATACCTTCAACTTCTGTAGGTAGATATCAAGTTCACTGCTGATGCCATCTTTTACCACAGTACTTTCAGAAGAAAAAAGTTGCTCTTCTCCGGATTCTTCCCCAACCAAGGCTTGCTGTAATCACACAACAAAAAGGTGCATATTACTTCAGCCAGCATACACATAACTAAGCAATACACACTATTCTCTCACACACAGAGAAATTTCCGGTACAGGGTTAGGAATAAGTCAACAGGGAAAGATGGCTGACAATAATGTACCATGATGTATTCTTCTTTGATTAATAAAATTTTACAATTATCTATCAAAAAAAAAATGTACCATGATGACTAGAATGGACATTAAGCACTGCACTACGTAATAGATTTAGAAGTCATCTAATAAGATAGCCAGAGCGGCAGAGCGCACTAGCACGGATTCATTTATTTGGCTAGAGATGAAACTCTGATTGTGAAGAAACATTTATCTTGCAATCACAGCTACCATAGCAGAAAATATGAGTTTGATATACTTTGACTGCCTTCTAATCAGGGATAATCATCTCATATAAACAAGTAAGAATTCCATTCACGCCCATTGCGCAATAAGATAATGGAAAAGAAGCTGAAGATAATTCTTAATTTTACCCAAACAGAAAGCACAAATAGAAAAATTCTTTTAACACTAATTGCTTTATCAGAAAATTACCAGCAGAATGCTATGAAAAAATATCACTATCACATACCAGCAGGAGCTTTTTATGTTGTTTGCGTTGCGGAAGGATGCCTAGAGCATCTAACATTGATTCATCCAGTTCTGCAGGTGCACACATTGATAAGTGCATTGTATGTAAGCATCAGATAAGCAGATAAAATAAGGTCAATGTTCAACCTTTAGTCTGCAACAATATAGCCAGTAGACTTAAAGAACCTGATACTTGAACATCATCCCCGCAGGTAACAAAAGAAAGCAAGGCCTCCCTACATAATTCAGCATCGAAAAATATACTTGATTCTTAAACAGCTATTAATCTTCTCCATGATTAGTACAAAGAAATTCATTCCATTTTTTAGGTGTAAGAAAAGAAAGAACATTGCATTGCAAAATGGATTTTATTTTCAAAATATATGTGATTAACATCATTTTGTAGTTCCAGAAGAGGTATATCTGTTTGTAAGCCAAAGTCTCATCTCAGACAGTAAAGTTCAGTGGCACCTTGAAAGCATTAAACTTATCAAATTCAAGAGGTTCCATGTTTTCCCTTATTAATCCAAAAATGACATAGAAACATCCTGCTTTCCGTCCCCGTCCCCCCCCCCCCAAAAACCCCCACCCAAAAAAAGGGAAAGAAAATCATGACATCAACAATCAAGTACGCCATATTTTTCAACTCAAATTGTCAATGTAACTTGGGCATCCAATGTAGCATCATCATCACATATCATCCAGTGATCGCAAACTAAAAATAACTAGTATTCAGGTGAAGTATTCCTAGTGCAATTGAATGAATTTAAGGACGAGCACTATATTTAAGATAGAAGAAGCTACTGTACATGAAATTTCCAAAATATGAGAAGGAAATACCATTCATATCTATGACATTAGATGTGATAAATTTAGTTGATTACCTTGGTGTAAAATGTTGTAGCAAGTTACCGTCTGCAGTTCGACTTTGCGAAGTAGAAATAGGATACGGAATGGTAACTTGGAGACTTTTATTATAAGAATCTGGGCCGATATTACTCTCCTCTGCATTTTGGCTGGCATCTGGAGAACCATGGTCAGACATATGACCATTGAGTTTGAGTTCAGATCTCAAAGCAAAGGTCTCTATATGACAGAGAAGAGCAGAAGCAACAGTATTTGCCAGATCTTTGATTTTGACAATGCGCAAAATGCAACAAAGTAAATATAAAGAAGTGGCGGCACCAAGTCCTGTTTCCTGAATCTAAATTCAGAAAGTTACAAAAATGGCTTTAGGGTAAACTTAGCAGTGCATTAAAAAATCATCAAAAAGCTCAGCGAATGTTCAAAAATCTGAGAAAAACTAATAACTGCAGAAGAAATAGGTTAGATGAGTAAGTATTTATACATTAACATCACCCTTCCTCAAAGAAGGAAGAATCAATGGAAATATCAGAAGTGTCAACGTGCCATCCATTATTAACCTCCCAACTTCAGGAATCCCGGCAGAAATAACATCACTAATATAGTAGAGATTATCTTCAATCTCATCGATAGCAGAAAGCAGGGAAGATGTTGATTCAGTACGAAGATTCCTGTGTAAAAAACAAGTATTCATGTAATCTATAATTAATGAAGATGATTACTGCAAGGAAAACAAAATTTCAAATCTTACTTTGAAGCATTTGAAACCAATACACTGAAACTGATGCATTGTTCCCGGAAAAATTTGATCAAGTTTAAGAAATAATCTGCATGCTGGTTACTGGCTACAAATTTATTAACAGCTTGATCCCCAACTGCAAACCAGTTTAAGGTTACAGTTTGATAGATGATGTAGATAAAAGTTACTTGATTCATCACCATGACAAGAAAGAAGTAAAAAAGCCAAAAAAGCAGAACTGACCATGATAAACATTCAGCGTTAAAGCACGAACAGCCGTTCGAATCATGCCTTCTTCGTGGAAGGCAAACCGTATCGCCTCAACATAAAGTGGGAAAGAAACTACTTCGTCCTAAATGAAAAGTAACAAAAGAAATGAGGAAAGGGAAAGAGAGAATGTAAAGACTTCCATTAAAAAAGGTAAATTGACTAAATCCATATACATGTTATTTTCGCTTTCTTAACCAAGAAAAATAGTTATGATAAACATGGGTTGAGCTCCCATGCCCAACTACAATAAATGCATAAATTAGATACAGCTACAAAGCCAGGTTGGAAGAGGTTAGCTGGGCATCAAGAGGGCTTTTTCTTCAAAATAATTATTTTCCAATGTCCAGCATCTTGTAGTTATAAAGTTTACTCTTTCAGTGGTCTACATCCTAAATTATATATCATGCCTCCTAGAAATGTTCTTGGCAGTTTTGTTTACACATCTCAAATCGTATGCGGTCCAAAAACCTTCCATGTCTCCAAATCAACCATAGCATTTCTTTCTTATTTCCCAGTTGGGTATTCTCAGCCAATTAGCCTAATCTTTGGCCAATATTTTTCTCCATTTCATTCTTATAATCCAAAAGAGAGAGAGAGAGAGAGAGAGAGAGAGAGAGAGAGAGAGAGAGAGAGAGAGAGAGAGAGAGAGAGAGAGAGAGAGAGAGAGAGAGAGAACAACAACATTCCCCATGGCTGTCTAGAACACCAAGCTGTGTACTGGTTTCATTTACACATTTTATAAGCATTCCCACACTTTTCACAATGTCAACTAATTTTATTTACCCAATTTATCTTGTGCTTATACTCGCATTCCCATGCCATTCCCCATGGTATCTCTTAAGTCAAACCAGGATCCTATCTGAACAGATCAAAACAACTCTGATCTCATCGCTTGACTCCTAGTAGGCTAGTACTGATCTTGTTCCACCAATTTTATCACGTCACATCATCGCTTGAGAGCATACAACACGAAAAATGCCTAGGAAACAGGACCCACTCAATTTCCCAGTAAGCAGATAAAACCCCCAAAAGTTCAAATTATCCCCCTACTCAGATAACTACAACAAATCCACGCAATTTATCCATAACAATTAGTTTCTTTTTTGCTTTGACCTGTGAGAAGTTCAAAGATGTGCTCAGGAGTTTTAGTTTTATCATAAGGATAAGAAACTATTTCCAATGAAACAAGACGCCCGATAAAGTATTTAGTACATGTGATACCAAGCTCTAAATGGCGGGAAGATGCACACACTAAATTATTGGCTAAAACAAGGAGATCATGGAGTAATTCTCTATAAGTATATCTTTAACTGCATTTATAACTCAAGGAATCAATGGAGGCATGGGAATTAGTACCGATCAAGTATTGGCAACGTTAATTTACTTGGGTTGGTACTAGAAGTTAACCCACCAGCTTCTCGAATTGTCTCAATTTATTTGGGATCTGTTTTGCTGGTAATTAAGACGGGCTTTAGGGGCAGATTTTGGGAGATCGTTTTCCTTTCTCTATGAATTTTCATCTGTATATATGGTCGTAACAAACTTTGACAGAATATAGAAATCAAATTTACATTTTCTACGGAACCAACAGATGATAGAGAGATTGAGTTTTAATTGAAGGCTGTTGAATGTATTCATGCGCCGAAATAGCTATAGTCACACATTTTTTTACCCAAATAATTTTATGAAGTTTTACTATTGAAAAGCAGTAATTCTGGAAATTTTTGGAACCATTTTGCATAAATAATTCGTTATGTCAAGCCTATTCCGCTAAATAGGTTATGATCTACTTCTTAAGCTCTGATTTTGCTCACTCAAATACTAATAGATTTCATATATTTGGATTTCAGCTCATTCGGAAAGCTTGGAAGATGGAGTTCAAGTTTTTAGTTCGACCATGGAGATAATTCTATATTCTGAATTTCAAAGTTTCAGATATTTTCTTATAGGTATTGAGCAGGTCTGGTTATTAAGCTACCTGCTTCTTTTAGTATAATTGGAAAATTCATTGTACCTGAATTCGTGAATTAAGTTAATGAATATTTGTGGGACTCAGACCTCTGATTGCCCACTATGAGACTTGATTTGAGCTTATGCACTTAGTCCTGTGCTCGGAATTGAGGGCTACAGTATTTATGGCCATGGTTTTCACTTTCTATTACAAGTTAATAAAATTACATTGAATTGTTGGTTTGGGTAAAGTCTAGATCAAATGTTGAATGTCCATGAGTACCTAACAGCCAAAGAAAGCGATCAATACCATTAGAAAAGAAAGCACAGATGACATCAACAAAAACATATCAAAGTACTCCAGAGAAAAAATATAGATTGACAAACTTACATTACAAGTCTTGACAAGGAGAGAAATCATGTCCTTGTTCAACTTTCCACTTATTGCTCTGTCTCATTCCAAACGAACAATCCAAATCAAGACATGAAGAGATCAGAAATTCTTGCAAAAGTAAAACATAACAACTGAGCTACAACCTTAGAAAGGATATGTAATAAGACAACAGTTCTTCATTCCGGAAGTCAAATGCATAAGTTATTAGGTAGTTAACATGTTCATTGCTAAACATATAATCTGAAAAATTTCCAAGGAGAACAGTATTAGATAATAAAAAATGATGGGAGATAAATAAAATGCCGCTCTCATCAACATTCTTATGATAACTTACATATGGAATGTTCACTTTTTAAATTTTGGATCATAATGCTCATTGTCTGTAATAGCTGAAGAGAAACAGACAGAGTTCTACTAATTCTTAATATGCGCACAAACTCCCCCAAGACCTGCTTCTCCATAAAAAACCTGAACAGGAACCACGTGAATATAAACGAGTTAGAAAAAAATGCCATTTATAAGTCTATATATGTATCAAAGATAGATAGCGACTGTGCCCCACTCAAAAAAGGCTGCATCATGTTGGTCTCCATAAGTTATCAGTTCTGCAATTGATCTCAATGCTTCAATCACAAAGTCCTACAAAACATAAAACAAGATCTGATTAGAAAGAATATGATGCATGCCAGCAAAATATGCCAGAAAATAAATTTAACCATGCAGAAGCAGTGCAAGTGCTGGCAACAGGAGAAGTTACCTTGTTAACCTCATTTACAATTTGGACTTTTATCAGTTGATCAGTTAGGTATCTGTATGCAAGACAAATATTGATCGTGTGAATCATTCAACATCAAGAAAAATTCTCAAAGAAAAATAGTTGTGTCCAATTGAGAATTGAAGTCCACGTTCAAAACAACAAGGATTACTGTCTTGACACAGATTTCAACAGTAAAAACAATGCCTAAATAACATTAAGAGCATATACTCACTAAATTCCAGATTCCATCCAATTTTAAGTTAAACTGCATCCCAATTTTGGTCCATAAGAAAGTTCTTTAAACTAGAAAAACATGATTCTGATGACTAATTCATTGCAACAGACAAGAGATGTGCTCTTCAGGTTCACAGAAAGTCTTTGCTTGCACCTAACATATAAGAACTGAGCAAAATATCACAAAGCAGCAGCTCCAATGTAATGGAATAAGTACACCATCACTTAAGTCTGTCCTTTATTCTCAAATCCACCTATGGGCCGAAAAATATCTGCCAGTTAATTCAGGCCAGGGTTCTTCATTAAACCATCCAATGTAAACAGAGTACCAAAGATCAACTCAAAATGTATCATTAATCAGCCATGCCCTAAATTTTCTTGATTCATACAGAGCGGAATTCTAAATCAAGGACATAATATGGCATTACTTGAACCCTCACATTGCACATTGAAATACTATAACAAATTAGAAACCTCCCTAAAAATATTGCATGTATTCATTTCCTCTTGAAAATGTAACAAATAAGCGTCTGTTTTCTTCGAACTTCTACCCCAAATCATCCTTGTTAAAATAGTCTGGTTTCACCAAAGCATCAACATCAATATCATCTACGGACAATATTGGGCTAGTATGTACTTCCTCGTTTCCTGAAGTCTGACTTAGACGAGTTCTGTAGCTAGACTTTGGCTTGCATCATATTCCAAGCAACCTTACTCCAGTAGGCTAATTCAATTTTAAAGTACAGAGCGCGGGGGGAGAGGGGGGGGGGGGGGGGGGGGTTGTGGGTTGGAAATTAAGCTTCCATTGTCCCACCATTGCACCACCACCACCATTAGAAAAAATGGAATTCATAGCCAGATAAGACCTCCAAACCCACACTTAACATATAAATAACCACAAAAGGAAAGAAAGAAGAGAGTAGAAAGAAGGTAAAGATGAGGAAAGACCCCCGCAAGGCACAATGGCAACTGCAACCACAACCGAAAATGCTGCTAATGCCTCCACTACCACCAAAAATGCACCTTCAAAAAGATCAACAGGAAACCCCAAATCACAGTAACAAAATTCAGTTGATTTCCAAAACCATTGCCACCAGTTTCCAACATGCAACCATTCAAGGTGCAACTACTATGCGGAGTAAAACTAGGGACATTCAATTTAGATGAAGAAAGTAATGTTTGCATGTTCTAAAGGGTGAAAAAGGAGAGAGTACATCAAGAAGAATAATGAGAGCATACAAGGACAGAGTCAAAATCGACCCTAGAACATTACTCGTAGTTCTAAAATCCATCTCCCAGTACCCAGCCGTAAACTTCAGGGCCCCGTGGAATTAGTCGAGGTGCGCGCAAGCTGGCCGGACATCCACGGTTATCAAAAAAAAAAAAAAAAAAATCCATCTCCCAAGCAAAACTGCTGAGACAACTTAACACCACCTCCCTTTTTTCAAAATACAAAATTCTCAAATAAAAGTCCCTCGTGGGACCTGGATACTGATCAATAGAACACACAAATCAACAACTGATGGTTGTTCATGTTATGCTAATAAAAATAACTATAATTTATTTTTCTTGAAAGTAATACTATTAGGATTCAGCAAAAGTGTTCTGTCGATCAATCATTATTTCAAGAGTGAAGTCATCAAACCATCATGTACACCTGGAAAGGTACAAAGGAAAATTTATTCATGTCCCGTCTAAGAAATTGTGGAGGTTAATGTGGTCAACTTTAAAATTAAAGAACCAAGAGTATCTAATTTCTTTCCAGGAATGTGGATACCTCACTTTCTTGTTTAAAGAAGGGCTATTAATAGAAACAAGAGAAGTACACACGCAGAGCCCAAGACATCCTCCCAAAGAAATGAAAAGCACACCGAAGAACTACTTTTCAATCCCTCTACGTGTGTTAATTATGCACACTTAAAAACCACCACAATCTCACATTTACAGAACTTTAAGAAAAGAAAACCACCTTAACCCCTAAACCAACCTACTTAACATGATAAAATGATCTTGAAGAGTTCATCATTCCTGTCCGTCCAAGCCGCATACTTTTTCCCCCAAACATATTACAAACTAAATATGCTATTAGATATGCTTTATGTGCTCATGCATGGAAACCAAATTCCATCCAGCACTAACTTTAGGACAGTTTAATGCCCTATTTCTCCGCAAAAAATTATCCAATAACTGAAATAGGGTCCAGTGCATCCCAAGGAAAAAAATGAAAAAGAAAAAAAAGGAAGATTTTCTGAAGCAAGTAAATATGTATCTCAACATATATACTTCTAAATTTGAATAATTCATTTGATCTTCATGTCACCCTTGCACCGCTTTGAAGCCAATGTCAGTCATTCTCTTTTATATTCTATTTTTTCTTCTTTTTGATGCTAAAGCCACATAGCATGGAAGGCACAAGTGTGTGAAGGCCCAGTAAAATGTCACCAATCCTCACTTCCCATCCCCTATTCCCTCTTGCCCCTAGTTTTCCATGGCTTCTCGTGTGGCCATCAGTTGAGGGCTCGGATGATATTTGCCAGATAAAAAAAAGGTAGAATATTCTGAGACAATTATTTAAAAATCTAGTCACAATCCATAACATTTTATTCTACACTTGTCAGTTGTGACTGTGTAACTTCCAGAAAGCAAATAGCTAATAGCATTCTCGATCAAACTCAATGACTCTTAGCTCTTAGCAGATCATTCGATTTTTCTGTAAACCTCCTACTGTAACTCTCAATCTTAAGTTCTCCAAAAGAGGTCACAATAGCAGAAACACTAGCTTTGTTGAAATAGTATTTAGAGCATCTTACCTCACTCTCAATTTATTCTTTGGCAAATACTCATGGAAAAAAGGGAAAAAATTGACCTGAAAATCGACCAAATAGAATGAAATTTAGGACACTAAGGCACTCAATTAATCAATCAACTAAACTATCTAAAGAATAGGTATTTCTTACTAATGCAATGAAAGAAAATGACTTATCCTAAAGGGAATAGATGGAAAAAAGAAAAAAGAAACTGAATGTTGCGTCATATTAGAGTTCTAACTACTAAGAATAATTCATTCTCACGGGATGGCTGTTAATTTCACACAAAAAAAAAAAGAAGCTCGAACCTGAAATTCACTTCCAACCAATAAATTATGCATAAATTACACAAGAACCATCATGAATTAAAAAGAAAAAGAAAAAAGCAAGAAGGCAATGAGAGGGAGCACCTGAGTTCATCTAATGAAAATCGATCCCGGGGTCTCAAAAAGGAAAACCACATCCTTTTAAGAGCTAAAAAATTACGCCTTTCTTCTTTATGTCAAATTTCATCCTCAGTAACCCGAATTTTCACAGTTCAATATCCTCTCTTGCATAGATTCTGATTCACTAAGTGAATTAATTAAAAATTCACGGTGACAATTCCGATTCCGGTGGGCCGTCGAGCACTTGATTATTCCCGCAAACCTAAGCTTGTAATTAACGAATTTTTCAACGGGAAACAGAAGCAGTGAGGGTAAGAATCAAAGCAATCTGTTAGGGTATCTGGGTCGGGTTTTTTGGAACGGGTCGGATCCTTGACAACAAACAGATCGACGGAGTGACCTGTGACCACCTGTAAAAGTTGTCTGAATTTTTTTCCATTTTTATGTTTTTACAGTAAAATAATTAGATTATGGTCCTCTAACTTTTTGAAAAGTATAAAGAGCCCCCTACAAAAAAAATTGATGGTTTCAATTCTTTGAATCGAGAACCATTTGGTTTTGACTTGATTCTAATTCTAGAATCGAGAAGCAGAACTAGAACCAAATTTAAATTTTTATTTTATTTGTTTATATATATTAACTATTGGAAATCCTAATTTTGTATTCATTTTAATCATTTCTCATTTACTCATTTTCAATTTATACAACGTTGCGGCATGTTGGCGCTGCATTTCATCACGTCAGTGGAGGAGAATATAATCAAAAAAACAAATTGGTCAGCCATTTGAAAAGCTTTTAAACTATTTTTTCACCTTGATTATTTGATGAATTATTTGTGTTCTTCACAAATAGAAGAAAATTCAAAAATATTCACGGAGTAGTAAATTGTTAATGATTGCTTGTAAAAGTTTTGCATAATTCATCATTTATTGTGGTGTGTGCTGCCAAAACTACTGCAATTAATTTAGTGAATCATTGTATATTAAACAATCATTTGTATGGGAATGAAAATTGATTTGTCTGTTTAAACTACGACTATATTTTGTTTGTTAGTTTAGATTTTTGTGGTTACTAAATTTTTGAAGTTTTTTTGTTTTGTTAAATTTAGGTATGTATTAGTAATTTGTGGATATGATACAACTCTGAAAATTTTAAAAATGAAATTAGAACTTTAATAAATGAAACTAGAATCAAAACATAACTGAATGGTTCAGTTTCGGTTTGATTCCACATCTTTAAAAAAAATCATTTGATTATATTATTAAAAAAAATCATTAGTTTATGGTTCGGTTCGATTCACTTAGAACCAGAATTAAATGAAGTTAGTATTCCAATTTTGTTAAACAGTAAGATTCTATTATTTTCTTCATAATTTTTTTCGTTCTATTGCAAGTAGATTCAAGTATTCTATGGAGATTATTTTATTTTCCTTTTAACGGATGATTCTTAGCCCGTAGGAATTTTTGAAATGCAAAATAAAAATTATTTGAAATAAAAAAAAATTTTAATTCAAGAAATCAAGACCTTTACTAGATTTGGTGCGTATGTTATAATTAAAATTAAAGATTTCGAATTAACCCAAATTTTATAATCAATTTTTTTGACCAAATTTGAATCACGAAGTTTCAATTTTTTAGATCATGAATTTGGCGTGTGTCCTACTTTTGATTTCAAGAATTTGGTGTTTTAAACATTCAAATCTTCCATTGTATTCTTCAAAATCGAGCGACGAGTAGACATTTTCTTTAAATTAAATAAAAAATTCAATTCTAGATTGGACACACCAAGAAAAACAGGAGAATAAATTTTCAACTTTTTCTCTCATTTCTCTCTTATTATGATTCTCGGCAATGTATGGCTATATTTATAGGCCAAAATGTTTCAACCATGCTACTTGTACGATTTTTTGACAGATTCAACATCTATCAAAACACTCATGTACAAGCAGTTTAATTCAAAAAGTTTAGCCCAAAATTAGACCACAATTGATTTAATTGTACAAGTAGTCCTTGAACTTTGATTATGACTATAATTAATGCCAATACTTTCTAAGTAATTGTAATTGAATCCAAAGTTTTAGTGACTATAGGGACGTGTTCGGACATATATTTTTCAAACTTCAATAATTAGATCATTTATAGTCACCCCGGAACCATACGTCTAATTAGGAGTCTTTAAGGCAACTCTCACATATATAAAATCACAGAAACTAATATATATCTAAAATACTTTCTTTTGACTTATTGTATATGTTTTTCATCACCATATATAAAATCACAAAAAAATAATATATCATTAGGTACTACACTAATGATCATTTTATCTCTCTAATTATAAGTTCCAATTATTCAACGGTCTTGTAAACTGATCATAAGTGTTAAAAGTTTAGCTGTCGTGAACAGTAAGTTCAGATTCATAACCATTTTATAAAAAGAATTTAAATAGTCATTCATTTAGCTTTCCAAGACGACGATTTCGAGATGAATTCGTGTTCTCTACTCCACTCGTTCTCAAATTTCTAACCAAGGAGATATTTTTCTATCAACTCTCGTTCTCAAATTTCTAACCAAGGAGATATTTTTCTATCAAATTGTTTCACGTGTTAATAAATCAAGAAAATATTAAATTCATGAAAAGATTTACCTAACCATATCCATAGATTCAGATTAAATATCTAGTGATCAAGTGAAAGTTAATTATCCGCTCAATCATGCTATAGAATTAAACTTGACGTGCGGTCCATTCAATACATTCCAAGTGTAGTGTTACAATTAAATTATTTTCGCGATAAAAACAAATTGCAATCTAAAATAGCGAATTAGTGAACACTAACACTTTCTAGAACAAGATGTCAATCATTATATATTAGTTGTGAATAATTTTATTTATGATTAATTAAAATATAAATTGTATCATATTGTGCTTTTTCGTACAAACACACAATTTATTTATCACAGATAAGTATTGATACTTTTATTTGCATGTTCAGTATCAAATAAAATGCAATAACACCAAATAAGTAAAACACAATTTTTTGTTATATTGACACCACATTTTAATTATAGTTATGTTCTTCAATCTTTACTCATTGTAACTATTATCTTCTTCACTTTTTCGTCGAATTTTTATCTTCAACATTCCACTAATTAATAAGTATCATCTTTGATGATAATTTATATCAAAATATTTTGTTTTCATGATTTGAAATGAAGGGAAAAAAATTTGCACTTTTTATTTATTTATTTTTTAAAAATATGATAAAAAAATAAGTTGTTTTCGTCATTTTAAAGAACTTTCAGACATAAAATTGTTATTCAAATCAAATGTGTTAATTAATGGAAAGTTTGAGAATAAGAATAATATGAAAAATCGTTAGGGACATAAGTTTTATAATGAATAAAAATTAAGAACTTTGAATGCAATTAAAATGTGGTACAAGAAATAAAAATTGTGGTGTGAATATAGTTATCTTTATTTATTATCAAAATTGTTATTTTACAAATAGCAAAACTATATTAAATTTGCACAATCCAAGTGAATCCTACTTCCTTTAAAAGAGAGGATCCGAAATCCACTGTTCATTCCGTGCTCTACTTTTCACATGAAGAACCGGTTTGGAACTGGTTCTATAACATGCCATGTGTAATGATATGAGAATCACCTTTACTTTCTTCTTTATTTGACTTCATTCAAAATTTAACTTTAACCAAAAAAGGCCCACTTATATTTGACTCCTGCTAATATGGATTATCTGGATTACTGTTCATTCATTTCACACAAATCAATAAAGACTTCAATTGGGACTTGACATTTAGGGTACTGTTTATATTATTACATTTTTCACTGTTCATTCATTTCACACAAATCAATAAAGAATTCAATTGGTAATTGACATTTAGGGTACTGTTCAGATTATTACCTTTTTATTCAACTCGTGCCGGTTACTATTGACATATCTCTTATTTGTCCTCCTTCAGTTCACACGTAGTTTACTGTTCATATTATAGGATCACTGTTCATTTCACACAAATTAATAAAGACCTGAATTGGGACTTGAAATTTAGGGTACTGTTCATATTATTACCTTATCATTCAACTCGTGTCGGTTACTGTTTACGTTATCTCTTATTTTTTCACGCGTAGTTTACTGTTCATAGTTCCAGGATCATTGTTCATTCATTTCAGACAAATCAATAAAGACTTCAATTGGGACTTGACATTTAGGGTACTGTTCAGATTATTACCTTTCATTCAACTCGTGTCGGTTACTGTTCAGATTATTACATTTTCATCTATTCGTGGCGGTTACTGTTGAACTTATCTCGATTCAAGAATTGATTAAAAAAAATTTAAATATCTTCTTTAGTATGTAATGATAAAAATTAAAATATCTTCTGCATATTATTTGACTTGAAATTCAATGGGCCAACAAAAACGAAGGTCATTTAATGTTCATAGTCTTCTGACATTTACTTGGTGTCGGTTACTGTTCATGTCATTACCATTTGTTGTTCTTAAGCGAGAATCCGTGTCGATTACTTAAATAAAAATATCTTCTACTTATATCTTCTATTTATGCACATTTACGCATATTTTTCCTCCATCTTCCACGATATAATTTTAAACGTCAGGAGGTAAAAAAAAAAAAAAATTCTCTCTCAATTGTATGTGTCATTTCCTTATGTCCCTCTACTATCCATGCTATCTGCCGATTTGATAAAAAAAAAATTCTCTCAATTGTATGTGCCATTTCCTTATGTCCCTCTACTATCCATGCTATCTGCCGATTTGTTTTTTTGTTAGATTTGTTATAAGTTATTTTTATATTTCTTTCTTATTTGATTTATATAAAATTGTTACTATTAACCTGGATTTCTTGTACTTGTTTTGTTTGATTTTTTCAGCTCACCTATTCACGGTAAGAAAACATTACATGCTCGATAACACATTTCAATAATATAAAGTGATATACGAATCTCATAACTGTTACACGTTAGATTTATTAACTTTTTCAAGTTTGTTATGTTTTCATTTTCCCCATGTATTCATTTGTTATGATTTCCGTTTTAATTTTTTGTCATATTATAATTTGTGTTTTAATTTTTTTGTCATATTTGTGATAGATTATTTTTAAAGTTACCTTCCTCTTTGTGCTAACTAGCTATTTCTTATATGTGTTTCCTTCTTTTTTTTCGGTTCACCTATTCACACTAAAGAAATATTATACGTTCGATAGCGCATAAGAATTATATAAGGTATCTACCGATTTCATAACTGCTGCATGATAGATTTATTTACTTCTTCAGGTTTTTTGTTTCCCTATTTCCCCATGTATTCATTTCTTATGATTTAGGTTTCAACTGTTTGCCATATTTTGTAGATTTCAACTGTTGCATGATAGATTTATAAATAATTGGTTCTTCAGATGATTTGAAGCTTCACATTTCGTATTTTTAAAATTCGTTTTTCCCATTTCGTAGCTGTCTAAATATAAATATTCACATTTTGAACACTTTTAGTAGTTCCTTCTAATTATATATTAATTATTATGTTTATAGATATTAGAAATTCTGAAAACTTTCATAATTTTCAGCAGTTCTTTGTAATTATATATTAATTAATTATGTTTGCACATTTCAGTCTTCATATATGAATGGTTCATTACAATGAATTAATATAATATTTTTATATTCTCTTAGATTGTACTTCTTCCATTGGTGTTGAAATATTGAAGAATCCTCGTTGGTAGCGTGATGGATATTTTGGAAACCTCTGTTAATGAAAATAATGTTCTTCCTAGCATTAATACTATTCCCGAAATCGGAGATGAGTCACACAGATCTTTCATTCGCCTACAACGAATTCAAAGAGAGAGAGATAGACGACGTAGACATATAAATAATTGTAGTCCTTCGTATAAAAGGAGACATGCCCCTATGTTAAATAATTCTATGTCATCTGAAAATAATTTCCCTTCTGTCATCGAACAACATGAATCCATATTACACAACAATTCTAACGATACTTCAACTTTGAATCAAGAAACATTTAATAATCTCAATTCTGAATACGAATTAGAAGACACTCTTGAGAAATTCACGATTCCATCTGTTGCATATGTATTACCGACATCCATTTCTTGTGAACACTGTAATACACGTAAATTTTACAAAGAAAGTAAAGGTTTCTGTTATTCTGATGGAAAAGTTAAACTTGTTATATGTGACTCACCATTTGAACTATACAATTTGTTTACTTCTACAGAAATTCATTGTAAAGAATTCAAAAAAATTGTAAGGGGGTACAATAATCATATTGCTTTTACTTCATTTGGTGTAAAATATGATAAAGAATTGTTTAAAACTTATAAAGGTATTTACACATTTAGAGTTCAAGGACAAGTACATCATTATGTAAATGAACTGATGCCAAATAATAATACGCCTTCTTATATGTAATTATATTTTTATGATACCGAAAATGAATTGCAAAATCGAATGAAAATTTCATCAAACTTTGTTGAATCTACTTTAATATTTTTGCTGTAAATCTTAAAAATAAATCCTTACAGTAAATTTTTTAGATCTTTAAGTGATATGCCTAATTTGCATGATCATCAAATACAAATACGATGCGATCCAGGACTTGATCAAAGAGTTTTTAATATACCGACAACATCTCAAGTAGTTGCCGTATGGGTCGAAAATGATGAAAATGCTAATATTCGTGCTCGTGATATTATCATATACGGCCACTCTAATGATTCATATAAAGTTCATTATTATTATAAATGTTATGATCCGTTACAATATCTGTTACTCTTTTTATATGGAAAATCCGGTTGGCATGAAGGTATTGAGAGATACAAAAATATAAACTTTCAATCTCAACATCTATCCACATCGGATGTTTTCCCTAACATGGATACTTCTGCAGTTGAATTCATTCAAAAAGAAAATGAAGGTTAGTAAATATATTTTTACTATTAATCACGTATATGTTTTAGTCGTACTTTACTTATTGATGAATATCAAATTAATTTTTTCTTCCGTAGTACTTGATCATGCGAAGACACGTACACATGTATCTTGTCGAGAGTATTATTCATATAAATTACATATCAGAACTTCTGATAAGTCTGTACTACTTCATGCTGGTAGATTATTTCAACAATATGTCGTAGATATGTACGTTAAAATTGAAACAGCAAGATTAGACTATTTTCGCAATAATCAAAAACAAATTCGTGCGGAACTGTACCAAGATATTGTAGACAGTGTTCAAAATGGAGAAACAAGAGGGTCTAAAGTTGGAAGAAAATTTGTTTTACCAAAATCCTTTACATGTGGACCTCGTGATATGTTACGAAGATATATGGATGGAATGACTATTGTACAACGTTATGGAAAACCTGATATATTTTTGACTTTAACATGTAATCCTAATTGGCCTGAGATTAAGCAAGAATTACAAATGAATGATGAAGTTCAAAATCGACCAGATCTAATTGTACGTATATTTCGAGCAAAATTAGAAGAATTAAAACAATATTTATACAAAAAAATATCTTAGGCTCAGTTATTGCACATATATACGTTATTGAATTTCAAAAAAGAGGGTTTCCACATGCACATATGTTATTAATATTTAACCCTGCAAATAAAATCACTTGTGCTCAACATGTTGATGAAATAGTGTCCTGTGAGATTCCTGACAAAAATAAATACCCTCATCTTCATGCTGTTATTGTTAGACATAATATACATGGTCCTTGTGGTAGTTTAAATCTCAAAAACGTATGTATGAAAATTAATAAAGGTTGTAAAAATAAGTATCCTAGAGATTTTTGTAATAATACTATATTTGGTCAAAATTCATACCCTTTATATAAACGTCGTAATACCAATTTTTGTGTTAAAGTTATAGGCCAATTGTTAGATAATCGATGGGTTGTACCATACAATCCATATTTAAGTGCGAAATTTGATTGTCATATTAATGTTGAAGTATGTTCTTATATTAAAACTGTAAAATATTTATACAAATATGTTTAAAAAGGACATGACCGTATTAATTTTTCAGTACTTACCCCTGATACAGAGAAAAATATTGATGAAATTTCTGCTTACCAATCTGCTATATGGATATCTCCACCTGAAGCTATGTGGATGATTTTTTCTTTCAATCTATCAGAAATTTGTCCTACCGTTTATTCTTTACAACTTTATATCGAAAATCATCAATAAGTAATATACGATAATGAAGATAATTTATGTACTGTTGTTGAAAATGAAAATACAAAAAAAACAATGCTAACTGAATTTTTTTGAATGAATGAAGTAGATGAATTTGCGCATACGCTTTTATATCGAGATTTTCCAACATATTTTGTCTGGAATACACATAAGAAAATTTGGAGTCATAGGAAAAAATAAATTGTTATTGGACAAATTGTTACCGTAAATCCATCTGAAGAAGATCGTTATTATCTTCGTGTTCTTCTAAATTATATTCGAGGTTGTACATCGTTCCAAGATTTACGAACTTCACGTGGAGTTACTGTTGTTACATATCGAGAAGCAGCACTTTTGCATGGTTTGTTAGGTGGAGATAATCATTATGAAGAATGTTTATCTGAATCTATTATTTATGAAATGCCTGCTTCTTTAAGACGTCTTCTGGCTACACTTCTTATTCTCTGCAATCCTAATAATCCGAAATTATTGTGGAATAAATTTAAATTTTATATGATTGATGATTACATACATGAAAATATTTCTTCCCATGATGTCGAATTGCATACTTTAAAGGATATTAATTGTATTTCAGAATCTGTAGGTAAAAATATAAACGACTATGAAATGGTACCATTTAATGTAAATATAAACGAAAATGATAAATTGAAAAGAATGATTGAAGATGAGACAACAAATTTAAATATTGATGAAAACTATATTTATGAAGCAAATTTAAATAATGCACAGCAGATTGCATATGATATGATTATTGAAAAAATATCATTGGGATTAGGTGGTGCTTTCTTCATTGATGGTCCAGGAGGCACAGGTAAAACATATTTATATAAAGCATTGCTACGTACAGTTCGATCTAAAAATGTAATTGCTTTAGCAACTGCATCTTCTGGAGTATCTGCATCTCTTTTACCAGGAGGTCGAACTGCTCATTCAAAATTTAAAATTCCTTTAGAAATAACAGGTGAAGTAAGTTGTTCTGTTAGTAAACAATCTGCTTTAGGAATTTTATTAAAAATGTGCAAGTTAATCATTTGGGATGAAACCCCAGTGGTCAATCGATGTGCTATTGAAGCTATAGATAAAATGTTAAAAGATATTAATGATTGTAATTTAATTTTCGGTGATAAAGTAATGGTCCTTGGAGGAGATTTTCGACAAATTTTGCCAATAGTATCAAAAGGGAAAAAAGAAGACATCATTAATGCTAGCTTAGTTTTCTCTTACTTATGGCCTTTATTGACACATCTATCGTTAGTTGAAAATATGAGAGCAAAATTTGATCCTATTTTTTGTAATTACTTATTAAGAATTGGGAATGGAACAGAGTAACAACATTGTTGTAATTGTATTCAGCTTCCAACTGATATAATTATACCATTCGAGGATGAAATTACATCTTTAAAACTTTTAATACAGCACGTCTTCCCAAATATTGAAACATATACTGACAATTTACATACGATGGCAAATCGAGTTATTCTTACGCCTCGAAATGATTATGTTGATCATATAAACACAATCTTATTACAACAAATTTCTGGTCAAATTTTTACATACTACAGCTTTGATGAAGCAATCGATCAATCAGAACACAATTTGCAAGAAGATTTTCTGAACAGTTTAACATCAAATGGTATTCCACCACATGAATTAAATCTTAAAGTAAATTGCCCTGTCATGTTGTTACGAAATATTAATCCTTCCGAAGGATTGTGCAATGGAACAAGACTCACCTGTCGAAAATTTGAAAAAAATGTAATTCTTGCTGAAATTACATCTGGTGAATATTGTGGAAAATATGTTTTTTTTTACCAAGAATTCCTTTCATACCACTCCAAAATGATCATACTTCAATTCCATTTAAAAGAACTCAATTTCCAATTCGGCCTTGTTTTGCAATGACAATAAATAAAGTACAAGGACAAACACTTGATTTTGTTGGTTTATATCTTCCAGAGCCAGTATTTTGTCATGGTCAACTTTACGTAGCATTATCAAGAGCTAGAACTAGCAAATCTTTAAAAGTTCTGCTGAAACCATCAATTGCTGAGCCATTACACATGACATGTACGCAAAATATAGTGTACAAGGAAGTCCTTTCACTGTACATGAATGGAAGACATCGTTAAAGTACTACAGTTTTATCAGGTAAAATAGAAATTGTACTTACATATTTTCGCACTCCTGTTATTTTGTAGTGTTACATTATTCATTTATAACTTGCATTATTCATTTGTAGTGTTTCTATTTTGTTTAACTGACTTCATATTTTATGCCATATATATTTTATAATTTTGTATTTTATGTTATACAAATAAAATAATAAACAAATACACTAATCTTCTAATTTTATAACTTAAAAAAAGGCACATATTAGTTCTTTTTTTTATGAACTTTTATTTTTTCATATAATTGTTATTACCTTTTCGTTTTAAAGGATAAAGAAATAAATGATATACTTTTGATTATAATTATTATTATTCTAACTACATTTCCTACGAACCGAATTTTTTCTCTTCTACATTTGTTGTCGTTAAACAAATTCTTCTTAGTCACAATAAAATTGAAATTATTATTCCTGTCATCACCAGTAACTCCATATCACAAACTGAAGTATTGAATATTTATTCAGGAGGAATTAGTTCAATGTTTGTGTAAAACATATATTACTGTTTTTAGTTACTTTACGGCGCTTACTAATATATAATTTCGTTCCGTCATGTTCCCAAAACTACATATACATTCAAAAGATCTAAATTTAAATTTCTTACTCCTTATAAATCAAAGTGGTTTTTTCTTACTTTCATAATGTTTACTAGCAACATTTTCGCTGTTAATAGTTTTCAAGTTTGAATTAACACCTATATTGTACATTATAGGTTTAACAATATGTCCAAAAAAAAAAAAAACACCCCCGAATCTTTTTTTTTTCCAGCCCTATCACCTTCCCTAATATCACCTACCACACAGTAGACCCTATCCAATGCACATTTACAAATAACATTTATATTTATGGACTATTTATCATAGATACCAAATGTGTAAAATTAAAGGTTATTTACAATTATAATAATTGAAATTTTATAGAATACAAATAAGCATGAAGAAAATAAAATTGTATTCTTGCCGACAAATATATAGTCAATTTCACACCACTTTATTATCTCCAAAAAATATAACTTCTTTTACTAAAAAATATTTAACGACATCTTTTCTACTAAATTGATACAAAAATGAATATTTACAACGCATCTTCTGAAATTAGATATTTCTCATACGACACGTCGCTACATTGAAACTTGAAATAGTTAACTTTATCATTTTCTGAAATAGTTAACTTTATCATTTGGAAAACTTTTAAAACTTGAAATACTTAACTTTATCATTTGGAAAACTTTTAAACTCATACACGGAAATTTATAAATTGTTTATTCAAATCAAAATATCTTCTTATGCCTTCTATAAATACCCTCACTCTATACTTCGAAATTAGAAAATCAAACAAGAACTATATATTACACTTCTCTCAAACAACATGGCTACACACTGTAAACTTATCCCACAAATTGCAATTTCAGAGACTAATTGGTCTACAAAGGTAATCATCACCGGAAAGCAATCACCAAAGACGGCTCGTCATTCTACTACCAAATACCAAACTATTCTTCTCATGGATTTAGAGGTACATAAATTATAACGTAAATAATGTTTCATTTTTATTATGTACATATACTTTATATAAACACTTTGAATTTTTCTGTTTATATAAACACTTGGAATTTTTGTGTTCAACAATGAGATTATAGCGACATTGTATGATCCAAACATTACTGCACTTAACGACCAGCTTGAATTGGGAAAAACATACATAGTTTCAAATGCAACAGTAAAAGAGAACCGAAGCCATTTTAAAAGCTGCTCATCTTCCGATCAGAAAATCTGGACGATAACAGGACGAACAAAAATCGAAGAACTGCATGAAGACAATTTGAACTTCGTTTTCTCGCAGTATCAACCTACTCCATTTCATGAATTAGAACACCACATGATTAAGGACATCAACATCAGTACACATTCTATTACATATTTTACAGTTATACATATGCTTTTCCCATATATTATATATAAACTAAATGAAACCATAACATCTTTTTCTTCAGACGTTGTAGGTGTGGCAATAGACGTTAAACAAAAGAGAATCATCCAAACCCATTTTGGCACAAAAGCTGCTCTTCAAGATATCATGTTGATAGATAAATAGTTCCAAACAGTCACGTTAACCCTATGGGACAGTTTCGTCGAACGTGAATGCATTACCATTACAACAAACTTGGCCAACAGACAAGTCATATGGGCTACTAACCTAAAAGTTTCTTCGTACGACGGTATAAATATTTATCTTTCATTTTTCTCGTCCAAATTCATTTACACCGTTTACAAAAATATACAATAATATACTGCTTAATTTTTTGTTCCCTTATGTAGGTATTACTCTATCGACCAAAGTCAACAGCACCTTCTTCATCAACCCTGATCTACTGGCTATTGCAGACTACAAAGATTGGTATTTATAATAAATATAATAACTAATAACAAAAATAAAAAGGATTACATTCATAATAAATTATACGTGCATTTATATTTATTTTCTACAGGGTGCAAGCTAATAAAGAAGACCTTGACAGACTTACACAAAATAAACCTTTCGTTCCTATGAGTCCACCGAAAGTATTACCTCCACCCGAAGACAAATTCACACAAATCACCGACTTACTAGGAGTTTGTCCAGGAGTATGTTCTCAGCCATTTCATTCAATATATATAATGAATATATTTCTATATTTTTAAATAAATCATTACTATTTTTTAAACCTATATTGGGAAATTAATATTCTCTTTTCTTCACAGAAAAAATTCTTTTGGGTAAAAGCACACTGGAAGATCAATTCAAAAAATCAAAAATTTTGGTACATGTCTTGTGACAACTGCAACAAATTATCTAATGCAGACCTCGAAGAAGTTCACAAATGCCTGTTCTGTAAGTGTGAACATGCACAAGGCATCCCAAGGTAATTTAGACTATTCGACGTATATTGAAATTTAACCTAATCCTATAACATACTGCAAAAATTACATAATATGTCTTCTGAAAAAAATTCATTCTCAGAGCAAATGCTTTATACAATTACAAGACAAATCTGGATCGTTAAATGCAAGTATCATTGGAAAGGCCGCAGAAACTTTATTACAAACTACTGCAAATGCCATAATGACCCATTTCGAAAAGGTAAAATTAAGTTCTAATACACCTGTACATTATTTGTTCCATACTTCAATATTTGCTATTCAAACATATTTGTGCTATTGCAGGAACAGGATGAAGACATCAACAGTTTTATGGAAACTGAAAGTGAAACAGATTGGCTCTTTTATCTGAAAGGGACACAAAAACGGCAAAACCCTTCTGAATGCCATTTCGAAATCATCTTTGCATTCGACTCTTCAGCGACAATGATTGACGATGAACCTTCAACTGCAATCAGTAAACCAAATCCTGGGGCTAAAATACTGACTATAAGTACTCGAGCTGAATCAGCAGAAAATGTAGACAAGAAAGACACACACAGCAAAGAAAAGACACATCCTGAAATATTCAAAAATATCCAGGCAGTAACTAGAACAAATTCAAAAAGGTCTCTCTTTGGATCAAATGATGTTGCTGAAACTGAATCGAAGTCACAAAACAAGACTCACAAAGACTCTCAAAGCAGTGACAAACCACTCTCCTCATGCTAAAAAAAAAATGAATAAAATATATTTTCCTTTTGTAGCAATAGGCAGTGCAAACAACCTCACCTGATATGTCTGTGTATAGAACTCTCATGTAGAACTTTAGTAGTTAACAATAAGTTCTTACTTTTGAGACTGCGAGGTGAAGAGGTTGTTCTGGGTTTTTTTTGGCTAATGTGAAAATTCTAAGACACATTATCCTTTTGCTACTATATCCTCTTTGTATCTCTTTCCACATGTACTGCCGTTATATATAAACGTTTTTAGTCTCATGTATTTACAATTTATTACTTTCGTATGTTCAAATTTAACTTTCTATACTTCAACTAATACGAATTCATTGTAAGTTTATTCGTTGTAAATTTACATATGAATAAAAAGAAAAACAAACTCATTGTATCGATAAACTAGAAGTAACCTAAACTATACAAAAGTATGACAAATAGCATGGCTTCAAAACACCAAGTTCTCCGCAGCAAAACCACAGGAACATAACGATCTTCATATTGCATTTTGAACTTTCTAATGGAGTTGACATTTCTCGTGGGGTACTAACAATCTCATTCTGATTGTTGCTGCGTGCACATTGCTGCTGACGTGATGATGTGGTCGAATTCCTATCCATCACCCCGTTGCTGTCGAATTGATACTTGCACATTGCTACTAACTCTCTGTGCGCACACGGGAAGAGTCGAAGTTCCCGTTGCGCGCACGGGGAGATTGGGACTCCCCGTGCGCGCACGGGGAGAATCTAACTCCCGAACTCCCCGTGCGCGCACGGGGAGAGTCGAAGTCCCCGTGCACGCACGGGGAGAGCCAAAGTCCCCGTGCGCACACTGGGAGATCGAGACTCCCCGTGCGGGCACGGGGAGAGTCTATCTCCCCGTGCGTGCACGGGGAGCATTGAAGTCCCCGTGCACGCACGGGGAGATAGACTCGCACACGGGGAGCATTGAAGTCCCCTTGCGCGCACGTGGAGATTTGAAGTCCCCGTGCTCGCACGGGGACATTGGAATTTTTTTTTTTTTTTAAACAACAATTATATTATTTTTTCTTCCAATTTTAAAACTATCATTTACTTAAGAAAAAACATATACTCCTATAATTATACTGCTACCTAAATATACATTATTTAATATCTTTTGATTCGCGCACAGGACACATCGAATTTTTTTTTTTTAAACTTCCCATTTTAAAACTACAATTTACTAATATATACTCCCTACTATAATAATACTTATAATACTACCTAAATATACATTATTTAATATATTTTGAACTCTCCGTGGCGCAAAAAATAAATTTTTTTTAAGAAACAATTATATTAGTTTTGCTTCCAATTTTAAAACTACAAGAAAAAATACACTTCCTCTAATTATAATTACTGCTAACTAACTAAGTATACATTAGTATCTTTTGAATTTCCTAATATTCCTAACCTTCAAAATTATTTTGCCCTTTACAGTTAAAAACAAACTTAATGTAATAAATTTTAAATTGTATAATCAATAAAAGAAAAAAAATCATATAATAATATTAATAATAACACCATCAACTGCCACCTACCAACTCCTCACCAACCACTTCTCACCTACCATTTCATTAACCCAACATACCTACTCACCAATACTTCCACTCATACATTCAACCAAATATAGACGATAATCACCAAACCTTATAATTTTGTTACCCTCCATCTTCCCAAATACACAAATTCTATAATTTTGTGAAGACCCACCTTCCAACTTCCTGCTACAGAAAAGGTAATTTTATCCACAAAACCAACCACTTACTGTAATTTTATTCACAATCTTTGATTATGTTTTTTATTTAATTTAATTTTGTAATTTTCTAAAGGATATGTTGGTTTTTATTTTTGAGGAAAGTATTTTCTAATATAATTTATTATTTATTAATTCTCTGCACGTTAAATTTAACTTAAATCAAAAAAGCTATTTACATTTTAATTTTTAACACGGAATGTTTTATAATGTAAGTTATTATTTATTAATTATGTGGGGATTTTTGAGACAGAATGTTTTGTTTTGCAATGTAAAAGTTATTATTTATTAATTGTGTGGGATTCTTGAGACATAATGTTTTGTAATTTAAATTATTATTTATTAATTGTGTGGGGCTTCAATTTCACGTGGATTAGTGGATTAATGATTTAATGTATAAAGTCATTCACTTTTTATGTCAATTAGATAAACGTGTTTTTTATGTCAATTATTCATTCTCTTTCTTTACTTTTTTTTTCCACTTTCTAATTAAGAATTATAAACTTTTCGTATGATTTCTTTATTCTGTACAGATGTCTTTGGAATATATCCTTCCTCCAAACCAATGGTATTCTACTGGCATTACTCAATATTCCAATCATCAGTATCTTAGGAAGTTTTTTGAGCTCATCAATGAAGAACAACAAGTAGAAATAATGGGTAGAAACTTTCATGCATTTATATGCAGTGTTTTTTATAGATCTGAAGAACAACAACAGTTTAGTGGTAAACTGGTTCATGAGTTTATAATACGCCTTGTGAATTGTGGTAAAAATAATGAAATCTGGGTAAAATTAAATGATCAACTGACCCGCTTTAGTATGCTTGAATTTTGCCTTATAACAGGATTACCATGTCATGATATACCTCTAGAATGTGAATTTACTAAGAATCGACTTAGAAATCAGTACTTCAATGGTATTAACAGAATCAAAATGACAATGCTATCTAAAGCATTCCGCCTTTGTCAAAACGAAGATGATAAATTCAAACTTGGTCTAGTGATGTTCGTAGAATGTGTTTTAAAACCTACAGGAAGATATATTGACCAAAAAATTTTATCTATGGTTGAAAACATTCATACCTTCCTTGCATATCCATGGGGTCGACAAGCATATGTTGCTCTACTAAAGTCATTACAAGCATCACATGTAGAAAGAGTACAGAGAATGCATCAAAATGAACAACTCGAATCCAAATATTCATTACATGGATATCCACTTGCATTCCAGGTACTTTTCTTCTATTATATTGTTTTTCATACTTTATATATAATTTTATTCATTGATTTATAACTTTATATATCTAATATATATTTCCACTTATGTAAGTACTAGATATATGAAGCATTTCCACGAATTGGCCGAAAATTTCGACAGCGTAGAAGTAGAACAATACAGATACCAAGGATGTACAAATGGAGACCGCATAAAGTATTAACAGAAAATACAATTAAACATTTTTTGTCAACCCATGAGGTATTCTACGTAGTCATTACATTCCTTATCATTTTGTTATATACATATACTTACTTTTTGCATATACATATACTTACTTTTTGCACTTATGAAAAAAATCAAAACTAATTATTTACTTATTTTTGTTACACTTACAAATTCAAACAAACATAATACTATAACCTACGACAGAAGAATTACAAACAATCTGGTATACAACTCTTTCAATGCCAGAAGACAACCATCATATCATACTTCACGGGATTCTCAAAGGGCAGTTGAACAATATCCCTCAAGAAGTTCATCAGCAAGATACCATGCCACCTATTCATCGTACTTCCGTTCCAGATACTTCAACATCTACTCATATTAGCTCCAACTATGTTACAAGAGAAGAGATGGAGCAAATGCTAAACACACATAAGCAGCAAATTATATCAGATATGCCTGCTTTATGTGATAACATGAGAACAGCCATTATATCAGATATATCTCATTTACACAACAACTTGGAAACAACCATTACAGAACAATCAAATAGACAACAACGCCAGTACGAAACAATTCTTCAACGCGAAGATGAATTGTTTCAACGACATCACAAATTACAACAGGACTCCAATGAAAGCATGCAGTCTAGAATGCATCCTCAACATAATCCTCTTCATCAAGATGCTTCTGTCCATACAAGTCCTGTTGTATAACATATATCAACATTTGAACCCACAGAAGACACTACACAACAGACAAGACAACAAATACAAAAAGGGAAAAGCGCACAATTTTCAATACCATTAATGAATTATCCTTTAGAAGACTACTCTACAGACAGATACTTAGCACTTACAAATTGGATAGCAACAAATCCACCAAGGTAACCGTTCTAATTCTACTCCACTCTTTTACACATTGTTGAATTCATTTAATTCATCTCGAATTAAATTATAATTTTTTTCACAGCGCATCGTTGGATGATGGATCTAAAAATATGTACCAAATGAGCATAATAGAAGCTATGATGGATATAGCACAACCTATAACTACTAATGTTAGTAAACTGATTTACTATAATAAATGTAATTTCATATTTAATGCACATTATTTACATCTATTTCTTTTATTAGACTCTTGATTTGGAGTTCAACTTGTTGAGGCGATTCATAAATAACAATCCTACACCCGTTTCAGAAGAATATGCAATTATGGATTTCAACTATGAAAACTAGTGTACTCGTCAGATGATGGCACAAATGGAAAATCTGGACACGAATACCGTAACCAGTGGACCAAATTTACCTATTCTACAAGACTACGTGAATGGCAATTTGCCAATAAACGGTCGTCCATGGTTAAAATGCAAGTACCTGTTAATTCCATATTGGTATCCAGGAAACACATGGTATTTATACTATGTGAACATTGACGAATTGAAAGCATACATATACGACTGCAGCAACAACAATCATACACCAGAGCAAATTAAAGCACATTCAAAACCAGCAGTCGCTATAACTATGCACTTCTTAATGCATCCGAACTTCGCAGCCTACAGATCCTCGAAGAAGAAAAATACAAAAAGAGAAATAAAGTTAGAAATCATACCGTATCAACCGTCGGCAAATAATGGGTAAGTATTTAAATTATACGCTATGTAATATACCATTTCATTCTCTGTTTACTATAATTATACATTCAACATACTAATTAAATTTCATTCCCACATATCTTTTCCATAGGCCAAATTGTGGTGTATTTTTACTTAAATATATAGAATGTTTAGTTCGAGGTTACCCAATAGAATCAATTTCTGCAGACAGAATGATTTTTTATAGGTGAAAGATTGCCTTAGATATTTGCTTCAATGATTACTTCGTCCATCCTCATTGACTCTTACACTTGTGGATAATCATACCTGTGGAGAAGATAGTATTTATGGCCAATTCTGCAGAAGGTTTGATAACTTTCAATACTCATTTTACATTTCTCATTTTTGCATTCATTTCATTTCAGAAGCTTTTTCTTTCTTCTTTTTGCATTCATTTCATTTGAAAAGTTTTTTCTCAACTGTTTATATCATAGTAAAAAATTGTTGTTCTCTGTGTTAAATTAAATTTGGGCAAATAGAAGACCTTAAAAGTTTTCTTTACATTTCATTATTTATGCCAAATTTCCACACGTGAATTATTCTCCAAAATCCTACACATTTAATAATTAAAATAACTACTTTTTTCACTGATTTCATTGAATGCTATTCTCATACAATGTTTTGGGAACATGGAGTTGAGGCCTCAAATTGGTTTAGAAAATTCACACCCATAAGTTTTCTGGTTTTGAATTTGTGATTCGGCCAGTCAGTATTTATTTAGAGAATAGTGTTAATCTATACATTTTAATCTGTACATTTTAACTTGTATGCAGGAATTACTCATCAGAAAATTTTCTTTTCACCAGCTAAATGCTAATCTATTGTGGCCTGGTACATTTGCATTTGTCGAATGGTTGGTTCAACATAGATCATGTATAGATGGACGGAAAACAATTGAATTGGGCAAGTAATAGATAGTACTTTTGTTTGTATTTGCGCTTTGTCGATCCTGAGGACATGTCTCATCCTAAATTTTCTGAAGTTTCGCCGTTGGACTTTTCATACTCCCAAGAGAAGACCAGGTGAAGAATACCTAATGGAGAAGCAGGTTTCTCAAGTTGTTCTAATGGAGAAGCAAATATTTCAATAGGGTCTCTGAATAATTTTCCTGTACGTAAGAATTATTCTATTATTAATACGTTCGAACCTTTATCAAAACTTCTTTTCAACGCTAACATTACCTTGAAAATTACGATTGCCCGTGCATTGCACGGGCGATAAACTAGTTTAAGAAGAAGAAACTGAAGATGAGACAATACACATAACGCACGTGAGAATCATCATGTATGACGTTATCTCACGATTATTTTCTTCTCTAGCCCAAATGGAAAGGAGTTTTCCTCAAACGAGGGAACTGTTACCGGACGACCAATTATATCCTACTTTGCAAGTTATTAGACCCCACCATTATTTAATTTATTGTTTCAGGATTTCTTGTTCTATTTGTCGCGGAACTGATTCAAATTGTGCACAATTGGATCACGATTTCAAAATGCCTGGATTGCTCTTCCGGGCCGGGTCGAGCCTTTCAACTGTAATATCCAATCAAACACCAACCAAATCAAAGGCTTGAACCCACAACCTATTCACTTTAGTTGCCGTTTTCTAGCACCCACAAAGGACACAATATAGATGGTTAATTGCAACCACAGAAGAGGAAGAAAGACAGATGGAGCAGTTGATTTAAACAAGCCAAAGAATGAAGAAATCAAAGCTATTTACATTCACCATTGTTATATATTCATCGTACTCTATATCTGTTCCTATTAAAATTATAAAAAAATCATTATTTTCATCCACGTCAAATTCTAATATTAAATTCATTCTTTTAAATACTATAGATCAACAAAAAAATTATGTATTCATCCCTCTCTAAATACATTCATAATAAAAGGACAACGTAAATACAAACCATTTACTTTAGTCGGTAAAAAAATCCATTTGATCCAACCATCTAAAACAGTTTTTTTAACAACAAAATACAAAAAATATCATTAACTGAGCACACTAGAAATTCTCAGATTCATCAGCGTAAGAAATCAATATCTAAAATATATATTGATATTCATCAGCGCAAAAGGAAGGCCACACTTGACACTTTATAGTTTTAGATAGAGAAATTTTCACATCTAAGAGTTTAACTATAATTCATTTCAAAACTAAGAGACAATGTTTAAAATTTCAAAAAACATATACTATTAAATTTTATTTATGAATTAATTAATTAAAAATATATTTTATTAGTTAAATATGTTAAGGTATGGTCACAAGTTATCTCTCGGTCACAAACAAAAAAAATTATAAGTCACAAATTAAAAAAAATTATAGATCATAATTTATTTATTGGTCACAAATCACAAATTTTATAAGTCACAACTCAAAATTTTAAGCCATACATTATTTATTGATCACAATTTATTAGTCATGTGTTATTTTTTGGTCACAAAACATCTAATTTATTGGTTACAATCTCAAATAATTGGTCACAAACACTCTTAATTCCACCACCACCACCACCTACTACCCCACCCAACCCCAATCCACCATGGCACCAATCGAAAGCAACTCCACCTAACCATCACCGCTAGCGCCACTCCCACCTCCCACAAACTACCATTTTCAGCTTCAAAACCCCCACTACCACCACCTTACCAACAACTCCACCAACAAGATCTTACACCCCCACCCAACACACCAAATCGCAAGCACACCAATCGTCGCCCAAATACCAACAAAACCACCGCCATCAACAACATCTAACACCATTGCCTGAACACCAAATCGCAAGCACACCAATGGCCGACCAAACACCAAAAAAACCCACCTTATGTTTTCTTTACCCTTATATTTTAGTGAAACTACATTCGCTAAAATCGTGCTAGTTTCGACCTTGTTACCTTTTACAAAGCATTTTTCATTTTCATCAAGAAACTCCTTGGCAATAGTTACATTATCGGACACAACGTCTTGAATGCTGTTGGAATTTCATGTTTCATGATTGTAAGACTTATGCAGTTGAATGATATCAGTTATCCAAATCCCATTTTTATTACAATCCTAAATGCAATGTCTAGATTTATGCCGCCAAAACGATACAAACGTTTTCTTCCATCCCTTAACATTTGGGTCAAGCACAAGAATTGAAATGATGTTGGCAGATATTGCACAAGTTGATGTATTAACAGAATAGAGAACTTAAACCTAACTCACATGTTGGACAATCAATAATTTCCAATGATGGTGAAGCCCCTTATAAGAGACCAAACATAACATTGATATTTAGTCTTTGAACATAAATACCAATTTGTAAATGACACTCTTGGTATTGTAATCAAATGTTGACAATAAATCCGGTCAAACATCAAATCTATATTTGGATCGACTCAATGTTTACATAATGAAAAAACTTTACAATTGTCACATATTTATCACCACAGATATGTAAATAATTCGTCCAAATATTAACTTTCATTTGGGCCGTTCAAAACCTGCATGATTTACTTACACACAATATTCCTAATATTCCAAATAAATTAATTTAGGCAAGAGGGGTTCCTTCGATAACATATTGTTTCAACTAATCTATTTTAGAAAATCAGTAATTTGAAATAAATATTAAGTACCAAGATTTGAAATTGATTGTCCCTTAATCCTTATCTTTTATTATTATTATTTTTTTTTGTTTTGACAACCAAAAAAAAAAAATCCCAAAATCTAAAATCTTGAAATTTAGAGCTAAAATTCACATCCCAAAAAATTGAGAAATCCAAATTATGAATTTTAACCCTAATTCTTGATTCTTAAAGGTTTAACATGGAGTTGGTTTGATATCACTTGTTGAAACTTTATTAAACTTTAAATTTTATAAAACTAGAAAAGCTAATTACTTAATTGCGAAGATCATATGTCAAATCATCAAGAAAATCAATAGCGAGGAACATACCTTAATTCTTTGGGAATAATTTCTTATGACTGAATCTTGATTCCGGATCTTGAATTTTGATTATTGGCTCTTTTGGTTCTTGAATTCTTGGTCTTGATTTTGCTTCTTATTCCATAATTTTGATTGTTTTGTTCTACAATTTAATTGCTCAAATCTTTATCCTTGATTCTTGATTGTGGTTTTCTTGATCTTCATTTCCAATATGCTTTCTCTATTAATTCTTGTGTTGATGAGATGACACAAAGAATAAAAAGTTGCATATAAATTGGGGACAATAACCATATTTATAGTTTCCATATGTATTTGGCCAATCGTCAAAAACAATCCTAATGGATCCGGTCTATACATATATAATCTGGTCCACGCTTTATTTAAATGTTCTAAACCCAACAATTTAATTCTTTATTAGACCATTTTAATTTGGTTCAACTTTAAGATAGCTTTATACACTATTAATTACATATGTAGGCCCGCAATGACAAATTAATAAACCTAACAATCAGCTCCATTGCCTCGTTTACTACTGCAATAATTATTTGAGCTTCTCAATATTTTATTAGCTAACCATGTAATGTGATTGAATTCTCCTTTCTTTCTATTGACAGTTCAAGTATCATTCCTACGAGATCACAACATGGACACTCATTATAGAGCACAAGTGATGATTTGATTTTTTTTGGGGCAATGGTGCATGCTAATATGGGGCTATGCACCAAGTGGCATCGACTCACATCATGGTGTTGCACAAGGGCTTTCTTCATGCAAATGACTTGGTCCTACTCGGGCTCAGTTTGATTCCCATTTTTTCTCATTATATTGAGAAATATGATTGTTGGAGTTGCTTTTTTGAATTGCAACGATCATATTTCTCATTATAATAAGGAAAAAAAGGGGAATCAAGCACACACTTGATTGAGAATGACACGACTTTCAAGGCATTACAAAGGGTGTATAAAGAGCAAACTTAGATCAAAAGAAGGATAATTCCATATCATACAATAGAAAATCACATGGGAAATTCCATTCCATATCACACTAAATTCTTGAGAGCAAACTTACAATAAATGTTTGGAGGTCATGGATGATTTTGAAGAGGAAAAAGATCATTGAAGAGATTCAAGATTAATGGCTTGTATCCCTCTTTTATTTTAAACTATTCCAACTATATATTCTTTATTTATCCTTTTCTTTTAATCGAAATATGATATACTAAACTTTTTGATATTAGGATTTAGATAAAACTTTGATAATTTTTAATCCAATACATTGCTTGTCTTTAATTTAAAATCTTGCGAGTTGTTTGTTTGCCATTGAATTATTTTAACATCCTATTATTGACCACTTTAGGATTGTGTTTTGAATTTGTGACCACATCGAATCATGTTTGTAAATCAAATAACAATAGATCACATATGTGATAGAGATACTTTTATGCTTACTGCAATCTTAATTGTTTATTCTATAGTACTTATATAATATTTTGTCTATTTACATTCTACAAGGAGATATAGTCAGATCGTAATTAAAACATGTTTTTATTTATGTCGAGAGAGGATATGTTAATATAACAAATATCAATTGTCAATAAAAAATAATAATTGGTTAATAATTAGAGAACTTAATAGGTTAACAATGGTGAATTTATGATCCTTGTATCATTTGTAATTTGATTAATTTCAAGACTTCTTTTGCTTATTTTTAATTGTCTAAATTAAAGATAATTAAAAATCAACTTCCAATAATTAATCGTGTTTGTTTAAAGTTATTTTCATTAAGTTAATCCCTACTATATTAAAATAGTGAATCCGCTGATTACTGTTCATTCCTGAAGCTTTTTTTTAATCCCAATTCATCCTTATCCATCATCTACTATTCATATAAGGCTTAAGAGTGATTTGGACTTCTTCCTACCACTAGCCCACAATTGTTGACTTTCTACCCTTTTCCTGCTCTCCCAATCAACCCACCGTTTATATCCTTATCCCTATTATCTTAAAATATGCAACCCACTGTTTAGTGTTTACTATTCATTTGTGAAGTTTTTTGTTTATCCCATTGTGATTGGTCGGTAAATTTATTAAGTTGTTTTCTATGGCAATGAGCTTGCCTAAAAAAAAATAATCCGGAGTTGATACTCTGCACTACTCGAACCTTTTTTTTTACACAATGCAAACAATAATACCTGATAAACACATAGCAAAAAAAAAAAAATCATTTATATCTTGTATATTTCAAAATTGTACAATACATTTAAAAATAACATTAACCAAAATTACGAACACTTATTTTTAAATTTAGGTGATAACATTTGCTTACATTTTACACAAACTAAATACAATTTCACTTATTAATAATTTAATTCAAAAACATTAAAAAAAATTACAAAAGCTTATAATCGTTTACAAATCAGAATTTCTTTCGGGGACATTGCCCCCGAATCCCCATGAGAGGCATTGTCCCCTTAACCTGATCGGTCAGGTCGATCCCCGTTGGGGGTGTTGCCCCCGAACCCCCGTGACCTGACTGAGCATGTCGATTCCCCCTCGACTTTGAATCTATTATTACTTGTTGGGCAATTCACCGTTTATTGTTCATTTGTGAAAATTTTTTCCCAAAAGCAATCCAATGTTTACTTGATTAGTGTTCAAAATAACTTTCTTCCTTGTTCAATGAAGCTCAAAACTTGAAGGATTCTCTTATCTGCACAAAAGTTAAACCTACATTTGCATTTCCTTGGCATTATGGTTATCAGATAATATTTTCACTCTTTTATTTTCCACTAAACTTTCTTCCTTGTTCAGTGAGTACTATATAATTTTAGTACAGAGCACAAATATGAGTTGTCAAACATTAGCAACTTTAGAAAGATTAATATTGTCCCCATTAAATTCTTCCTTGGAAAAAATTTTGGCTACCAAAAACTTTTCATTTAAATCTTACTAGAATATTATCATTATGAAATTTTACTAATTATTATATTATATAAAAACTTACTGAAATTTATATAATTGTGTGATGATCTATCCATTTAAGGATGGATATTTGCGACACATTTTCGCACACATACATTCAGTGACGGATTTAGGCAAAAATGGCATGGGCTTTAGCCCACGTCAATCCAAGCCCATTTACATTTCTCCTTTATAATTCTTTTTACGGCAAATTGTAGTCGGGGTCTCAAACCTTTCAAAACGTTGCAAACTATATCCAAACCTTTAGGGGCCGTTCTCTTTGTGTTTTAATTTTGTGTTTTGAGTGTCTGTTTTGAAATTTTTGAAAATGCGTTCTCTTATCATTCTGAAAAACTGTTTCAAAAAACATAAAAATGAAAAACGCGTTTACTTTGAAATTTTGAAAATTTTTTAACAATATTTTATTAAAAAAAAACTGATTATTCAATAAATTTCAATTGTGTAATGTTAATATAGTATTAAATAACGTATAGAATTTAAAATTGGTGAAACGTAAATTTATTTTTCAAGATATTAAAAACACAACCTACATTACATTTGTTGAAGATACGACGAGAATTTTACGTATCATGACAAAATAAGCAGATACTGAACGACATAAAAAATAAATCCACGGAGTCACGTGCAACGTGTTGAGTAGTCATTCCACATTTGTGTAGCAATTTGATCCTTAACTTGTCCCATTTGAGCTGTTTGACTAGCATCAAAATGTATGGCTTCTTGTGCTTGACTTGACTCTGGTATATCTTCGAACACCATATTCTCCTCTAAATACTCAGCGAACAACCTATCTAAAACATGCTCCTGACGAATAAAGTTATGTATTGCGCAACATGCAGTAGGGATTTGTTTTTGTCTACTAAGAGGATAATTGGTTATCAATTTCAAAATAGGAAATCTTGCCTTTAAAACTCCAATGCAACGTTCAATAATGTTACGGTACGAGGAGTGTCGATAGTTGAACAATTCTTCCTTCCCACGTAGTCTTCCCCATCCAAGAGAGTCACGCAGATGATATATTTGATCTCAATAAGGGACAAGAAATCTAGGCATGTTTGGGTAGCTAGAATCAACAAGGTAAAAGTGATCTGCAAAAAAAAAAATGACTCACATAGTGTAATACTGTAGATACATTCACAATAAATATTTGAAGTACAAGAATATACCTCCCCGTAGCAGTGGAAAGTTGTTCAATCTTCTTGTAACTGCGTCAACGAATACTCGCGAATCGTTAGCAGTGTCTTCCCAACCAGATTACATGAAAGTGAATTTTATATCGAAATCACATGTTAACATCACATTTTGTGTTACATTTATTTTCCTTCCACAAAAAGAAGTTTGTCTCGATGTAGGTGCCTAAGCTGCAACATGTGTTTCATCTATTGCGCATATACAATCCTTAAAAAAAGGATATTTGTACAAAATTCGCTCATGCACAACATCTTGATTCGTGGGTTGAATTATCTCTGTGCCAAATGAACAAACAACCCTTATCACTCGTTTAACCCATTTGTGTATCGTGTTATTCGAATGTTGAAACCTATCGTCAATAATATTATATCGGGTAGTGTGCCCTATAATCATCAGAAACATAGCAACATCCTGGACACTCACTTTTTCCCATCTTCTAACAACCCTTTTTGTTTCAAAATATCACAAAAATTCATGAACACGTGTTTCTGCATACGAAATTGTGATAGCATACGTCCGGATGTCCATTTAGAATTTCTAGCACGTACATTTTCCCCATAAGCAATGATGTCCTACAAGGTATCCTGTCAACGGTACTCCTCTGTGAATATCAATCATATTAAACATCATTAAATTGTCAATGGAATTTACATCAAACTCATCTGTCATTAACAAGTCTTCATCACTAGAATCTTCAGCAATGGAATCGTCAATATTCACATTATCATCCATACTGTAAACAAAATATACATTAATTATCATAAGTCATAACAACCAGCATTCATTCATTTACATTAAAACTAATAGCATGAAAGTAACAGCAGTTCCATTGCCAACTACATCACAAAGTTCGTACATGCAAACGTACATAGTAGGAGTCCCGAAAATAAAACAGTAGTTCAACCTCGCATATCACAAATGAAAACAACAAGATACTAGAGAAATTAAAACAATAATCATATCAAAGTAGTTCCAAGATATGTCCTTATGAGATAATCATCTTCTAGCTGTCTTTCTTCCCCTGATGTGCTTGGAAGCTGAGTGGAGTTATTGCCTAATCCTCTAGTAGCAGTAGTTCCGCTAAATATCTCCCCGAGAGTGTGATAGTGCTTACAGCCTTCCTTTTTGAACAGCTTGTAATTCGACTTGTTAATCTACGTTGCAAAAGAATGCCCATTAGAAAAGAGGTAGAATTGAATATCTCAAAAAATAAAGACGACAATATTATTTAGTAAATAAATATACCGTATAAAAGTGTTGCAAAACTTCTTCTACAACATTAACTTTGTTGGTATTTGGATCCCATGTGACCCCTGTATGTGCCAACAGTTCGGAGAACATACGGTAAATCTTACGTAAGCGGTTCCACTTTCCCTTTAATCTATCTATCCCGTAATCCACTTTCGTTGAAACAACCATTGTTTCATTGATTCTGCCCCATTCGTATTTGTGAACGTAGAACATTGCAATACGTTTGATTTCACTCTCTCGTAAAAAATTTTAATAAAAATAAGTTTATTCTCATCCGACCATGACATTGGTTCCTTATTCCTAACTTTGTAACCACCCATGTTCTATATTCAACATAAATAAAATGTGAAGGTAATTTATGATTAGAAAAAATCTAAAAGATACATATTAATAACAGTAAGTAAATGTAATAACAGTTTAATCCTGCTAAAAAAAAAACTATGAACTGAACAGGACCTGTTAAAAATATTTCACACAAGTTAAAGCAAGCAAATTTGATATGCCTAACAAATTTTCCAAATTATCATTATTTTCGGGAAAAAATGGGTTTATTTCAGCGTAACATTTTAATGTGTTCAACCTACAATTGCAATAGAGTTGAAAATTGCTTGAGCAGGAGTAGCAGGTGTAGGTATATAAATAGAACATCCTCCCTTCTCTTGCTTTCCTCAATGAAATCCCAAAGTAATAAAATCCTAAAGGAGTTTTTTACTTCTCATCATAAGGGTGATTCCATAGGGCCGTTTTTACAAAAAGAATAAAAATTCCTATAAGCTCAATCGGAAGTATGACTTCTCTTTGCTGGAGAGAGTCACACATGCATATCACAAGAGAAAAACTACGAAGATTTGTATGTAGCATTCCCTACTTATGTATAAGATGATAAAATGATAACAAGTGCGTAAGGGATTTCCAAAGTAATTTCATTTGGAGGCTAATATAGGATATACAAAGAAATTTTACCAAAGGAGCATTACAAAATTGGATTCAAAAGCAGGATTAAACTGTTATTACAGTTAGTATCCTAATGTTTACAAAGAAGGTAAGATCGTTAGCTATTTCTACAATGTTCAGAATCGTTTATTTTGTTAGGTGTTTAGAAAACAGGGTGTGATGATGTACTAACACCTCCACCTCCAGGTTGTTTAGAAAACAGGGTAAGATCGTTTATTTTGTTGGGTGTTCAGTGCAAATCCACCTCTAGCACCACCTCCACCTCCACCTCCACCTCCACCTTCTATCAATCCTAGAAATCGTTCAAACAATTCGACCTCCACATCCACCTCTAGCACCACCTCCACCTCCACCACCAGCTCCAGCACTAGCGACCGTCCCAACTATTGTCCAACCAGCCTCAATTTTCGAACCAATCAAATAAAAAAACAGACTTGGACCCAACAACTCAAAAATTGAATAGCAACAAATAACTAAAGATTATCACAAGCAAAGAAACAAAACCTTGATTTGGAGAATAGAAATCTAAATTAAAATGAAACCCGTAATTCAGCCTTTGATTCGGCTTGACCGGAACAAAAACTGCCCGAAAAATTGGAAGATCCCGTCTAGCACCCTTTGTCCCCTCTTTCAGCCTTCGATTTGGTTGGGGTTTTGCCTCTGTAGATCGATTTACAGGGAGGTGGGTGAGTGAGAGAGTTGAGAGAAAGGGAGAGAGTTCAGTGAGAGTGAGGGTCTGAGACGTTCCTTCCGTTTCGTGTGTTTTGTAGATTTTCGACGTTTTGGGCTAACATTTTACAAAACGGTGTTTTGGTTGTTTTCTATTTTCAAGTATATATATATTTTTTCATTTTCCAAAACGAGTTTTCGAAAATAAGATTGAGAACGCGTTTTCGTTATTTTGAGAAACTAAAAATAGGAAATGGCTGGAAAACGACAAAGAGAATAGGGCCTTAATTTTTGCAGTTGAGGATCCCAAACCTTTTATTTCAATAAGATTAGGAGGACAATTTCGTTAATTGACCACAAAATTTAAAAATTGACCTATTTTGACCAGTTAAACGAAGGGTAAAATTGTAGCTGTATACTTTCTCAAATAAAACAATTAAAATAATTAAAAAATATCGAAAAGAAAAGAAAAAGGAGAAATATGCACGCTTGACACTACCACACCCTATCCAATTCATCTTCTTCAACCACCCCTACTCCATCCTAACCCACCCCACTCCATCCCAATCCAACCTAATCCACTACTCAACCAAAACCAGAACAAACCCAAAAGAAATATTTCATTTTGTGGTGACTCTTTTCTATCGAACCAATACAAGAAAAATCCAATTCCAATGTGTTTTAATGGCCCAAGATAGAGCCGTGGAATTGAAACTGTATAGAAAGAATTTACATTCATTCCGATTCGAAGCCGCAACTCCTTTGTCGTCACAGTTAATAAATCTCCCTGCATATTCAGATGATTGGGACAAATTTAAACATTCCTTTAATTTCTAAACATTACTCCTCTTCCAAGTTCTTGATTTTAGTATGAGGACGTATAAACAGGAAACAAAAGGCAAATAAAAGGTTAAATCATAGCTCTCAATTTCCTCTCCTCATTTGCTGAATCAGTTCAATTTTTAATGTCACCATTCTTTCAGCGTCTAATTTCTTATTATTGAGAAATGCTATTCATCCCCTGGGGATGTATTCCCAGTCTATGTAGCGTTTATAGGCCATTAAATGATAGGTGAAATTAAATAAGTCATTTAATTTCACCTATCATTTAACCAATCATTTACATCCACATAGACTGGGGATGCATCCCCACTGGGATGAATAACATTTTTCTTTCTTATTACACAAATTGATAACTTGGAGAAGGGAAACATGAGTCTTCTAAAATATTCGAATAAATCTATATGTGCATAATTATTGTACATAATGGATTACATATGCCCATGTGGAAGAAATTCGGGCGTGGATGTGAAGTGTGGAAAAGTAAAAAATTGTAGACTACCGATGGATGCGTGCCACATATCAATTATGTAATATATTATATAAATGATTATGTATTTGTAGTATAGTCCAAAATATCCATCTAGCCTAAACTCGAAGCTCGAGCAAAACGCTACTCTTCGCGTTCAGACGCTTTTTTTTTTTTCTATTTTTAAACGGTTGAATTTTTTCCTTCCTCAATTCTCTCTTTCGTCTTCCTAAGTACACTTTATTAATTTTTTTATTTTATTCCTTTTTTAAATTCTTTTATTTGACTTTAGTTTATTAATTTTTTTAATTTTTAATTTCAAGTTTTTTAAAGACTTTATTTGTACAAAAGTTAAAAACAATTCCGATAAAAAGTTAAATAAAATTTAAATTACGATGCTATCCACATTATATAATTATAATCTTGAAACTTATTATTTTGTTGAAAACTTCGAAAGCATGTATGAATTTCCTATAAATTTGTTAAATAAGATTTGTCTAGTTGAAAATTATTGCTATGAAAAATAGTCTAATTTTTGCATTTCAAAAATTTGAAAATTGTATAATTAACTAATTATATGAATTACTAAATAAATATAGTATTTTATATTTTAGATGTTTAATATATATTATTTTAATTAGGAATAATTACAGTTGCGGTCCCAAACCATTCTCTTTTTTTGTAGACTTTACGTCAACATTCACTTTGTGATATTCACAGTCTCAAACCTTTTATATTGTTGCAACACAAGTACAAATGGACGGATTCTGTCCGTACGACCGTTAATTGACCAGAAAAGTCAAAATTAACCGAAGGGCAAAATGAGAACTTCAGAATTAATATTTTCCCAAATATTATTAATAATTAAATTTAAAAAAAAATGCCCGCACCCCATCTTCATCATCTCCACCTCCACCTACATCTCCAATCCACCACCGAACCGAACCACAGCCCCCGAACCACCTCCGCCACAAATTTCTTACCAAACCATTCTTCCTTTCCCCATTTTGTCCCACCAAATCGAACCTGCAATGAGTCCATCTTGTTCCTCCAATTTTTAGATCTCAAACTTCAAATAGCTTGAAAAGTTAAGGAATGGATTTTGACAAGGATGAGCATCGCACATCAGCTCGAATGGAAGAGTCCAATCTGGACCTGCAATGATATGAGCAGTAATGAGTTTCTCTTTCAAAGTATTGAAAGCATTGAGACACTCTTGAGAGAAATTGAAAGTAGTGTTCTTCTCAAGTAAAGAGCAAAGAGGTTTTGTGATTTTCGAAAAATCTTTAATAAACCTCCTGTAAAATTCGGCACGTCCAAGAAGACTCATAATCTCTTGTACTGTGGTTGGTGGAGGCAATTTTCAATCACTTGAATTTTTGCCTTGTCTACCTCGATTCCTTTCAGGGATATCCGATGGCCAAGACCTATGCCTTCTTGAACCATAAAATGGTATTTCTCCCAATTTAATACTAAATTGGTATCTTCACAGCGTTGAAGCACCTTTTCCAAATTATTCAGGAATCCATCAAATGAAGGCCCAAATACTAAGAAATCATCCATAAAGATCTCAATACATTTTTCCACCATGTTGGAGAAAATTACCATCATATAGCGTTGGAAAGTCGCGGGTGCATTGTAAAGACCAAAGGGCATTTTTCTATACGCAAAAGTACCGTACAGGCATGTGAATGTAGTTTTCTCTTGGTCCTCCGCAGCTATTGGAAATTGATTGTAGTCCGAATAACCATCAAGAAAATAATAATTCGAATACCCTGCCAACCGCTAAAGCATTTGATCTATGAAATGAAGAGGAAAATGATCCTTTCTTGTTGCAGTGTTCAACTTGCGGTAATCAATACACACTCTCCAACCAGTCACGGGTCTGGTAGGTATCAGTTCATTTTCTTTATTTTACACCACAGTGATACCTCCTTTCTTTGGCACTCATCAAGCCTTTTAACAACTTCAGCTCTCACCACTTCCTTCATAATTGGATTTAGTCGCCTTTGATGCTCGACTTATAGCTTAAAGTCATTCTCCATCAGTATTTTGTGCATACTAAAGGACGGACTGATTCCCCGAATATCAGCAATCGTCCACCCAATTGCTTCATTGTGTTACCATAAGACTCGAAGTAGCTTCTCTACTTCTATCTCACTCAAAGATTTGGAAATGATAACTGGAGGCGTGAATGATTGACCTAAATAAGCGTACCTCAAATGAGGTGGAAGAGTTTTCAATTCAAGCTGGGGACTTGTTGAAGAGATGGAAGTGGTGGTGAAGAAGTCTTGTCAAAATCCTCATAATATGGTGCCCTTATGAAAGTATGGGAAGGTGTAGCATTCAAATAATTCACCATGTCCTCAACATCAGGGTCACCGTCATTGAGATGTGATGAACGCACAAGGCATTTTCCAAGGGAATCCTCAGAATGTCCATAAAGAGAGTCGGCAACCAATTGATCAATATTGTCCACCCGAAAATAGGTATCGGATGCCGATGGGTACTTGATTGCTTTCAAGATATTAAATGTAACTTGCTCATCTTGTACCTGTAAAATGAGTTTTCCTTCTTGCATGTCGATCAAGGCTCGATTGGTGGCAAGAAATAGTCGCCCTAAAATGATATGGATGTCATGATCCTCCTCCATGTCAAGAATAATGAAGTATAAGCTAGGTATTGACCATATATTAGGAATCTAAGCCTAATTTGTTGCTTAAAAATGAACATTGCACTTTGTTAAATATTATGTCTCACTTCGTAGCCTTTTTGACTCGAATTATTAAGTTTGTTGGGGTATCTCAAAACCCTTACCCTTTGGTTTAAACAACCGGGGAACCACCGACCCAAAGCTCGTTACAAGGGTCAAGAAAAAAGCTAAGGCAGTAAGGTGAATCTGGAACTTTCATTGAAAAATTTGATTTGGTGCAATTGTAATTGATTTTGGGCTTAGATAACTAGTAGGTTTGACTTATTTGGTATAAACTTGATTGTGAAAGCACTCATTAGTGAAGAATCATCACATTTTTAGATGTTGAAAATACCGGTTCAGAAAAAGAAAATAGTGACTGGAGAGAACCCTTTAGATTTAAATAATCGGGGAGCTACCGACCTTCAGTCTCAAAACCCGTTACCCTTTAGTCTAAACAACCGGGGAGCTACGACCCAAAGCTCGTTACAAGGGTCAAGAAGAAAGTTTAAGGCAGTAAGGTCAATCTGGAGCTCGTCACAAAAAGTTTTTCTTAAAATTTTGAAATAATATTAAATATACAAAAATGCATTTTTATGCCAAAGCCTCACATACGCTCGTTTAAATTCATAAAGCTTGATATTTCACCTCCATGTCTAATCACGTTCTCCATGTCTAATCACGCTTTATGATTTTTAGAACACTAAAAAATACACTGTTAACAATATTACACAGTTCTTGGAGAAAATTTTTTAGTCAAGATAAAGGGTGATTTTTTATTATTATTATTTTAACGTATAGATATTGGAGAAATACACTTTTGGGTTTGATCTGGTTTTGGTCGTGGGGTAGGGTGAAAAGATGAGGTGGGTAGAAGTAGAGTGCATATTTCTCTTTTGAATTATGCTTGGTGTACATAAATGGGTCTCACCCCATGTGAGAAAAGGGTCACCCTTATGTACAAAAATTATGTACAGAAAACAATGTCCATCTCTTTTATCTCTCTTCTTTTCAGTTTTTTTATTTAGTTATTTTAATAATTTTATTTGAGAAAATATAATGTTAGAAATTTACCATTCATTTAATTGGTCAAAATAGGCTATTTTTTTTTTTTTTAAATTTTGTAGTCAATTAACGGATTTGTCCTCCAAGTACAATCAAAATAAAACGTTTGGGGGACTAACTATGAAAATGAAAGGTTTTGAAGGTAATGTAGCATCTTGAATGTTGAGGATTGATGGGAGATTGTATTACAAAATTTTTACACATTTGTATAAAAGAAATAATGTTTTATAAAGATGTAAGGGGTCAATCCAAAATTTTAACAAAGAGAGAGAAGTAAATAATGTATGGAAAGGGCCTCAGAGGAAAGTTCATATTTTCAAGAGGAAAACAATGCATTTTACGACCTGGAATACAACAATGTACTTGAAAATATAATTTTGTCGGGTTTCTTTTTTCCTAAACTGACATAGAAATCAAGCAAAAGCTCCATGCGGACGAAATAAAAACACATAAGCAAGTTCCAATAATTATAAAGAGAGAAAGAATCAATCAAACAAGAGATCGATAGCGCTTTATTGTAGTAATGGATGGGATATCGACTTGCCAGGGGAGTCATGTGACACATCCATACAACGTATTACTATTGGAACCTTGGATACCATTGGCATAGTTTGTTAAGGTTAAGAGAGAATTTAAGCCACCTAACTATTAAATATGTAAGTGACAGAAGATATAATTACAGAATTCGAAAATTATCAAAGACAAAATCTCATAATATTTAACACAAATTACAATTTCATTGAGCATCTTGATTCTACATTGATCTTCAACACAAGATTGGTCCGAGATTGATGATTAACTCTGCTGGACATCAGGCATTGAGTAACAAACCCGAAATCAGCCAGATTTGTCCACTTCAAAATAACTTAAAAAAATTTCATGTTAAATAACTTTTATGAGTAATTACTAATTTCTAATCACAACAATTGTTTAATAACAAACTGGAAATGTCCCAGCTTTTTGTCTCTGAAAGGAACTTGGGCGCCACAAATTTTTTTACTTGAATGTTTTTAAACATCTTCTCTACCCGAATAAGTGGTGGAGCCCACTTATTGTGTTTCCTCAAGTACAAATTATTTTTTACAGATTTTATACAGAAATTCAAAAATTGTTTCACATGATGGTGGCCCCACATGATTAAAATTGGTGTGAGTTGTCTGGCAAGTACAGAGATTTAAATCCATGTACTTGTAGCTTGATTTAAATCCATGTACTTGTAGCTTGGCTCATAATGGAAATGTGCTCAGCATGCAATTCGAAGTGGGCTTTGTGCAACCATTCATTGTTGGTAAGGCAGAGAAGAAGTAATTATTCGTTTTGGTGAAATTTTATATTATTAAGTGTATCAAATGAAGTTTATCATGCTCATTCTCGTTCACTCAATTGTTTTTTTCTACACAACCATTTATAATATAAAAAAAGGGAATATGTTCACTTGACTTGTCTCTCCAAGTTTTTGATAATATTTATTACCAAACTGAAAGGCGACCAAAACCCACAAGTATAGAGTCAAGATACAAGAAACTTTAATAAAAAGAAAAGTAAATCTACAGAAAAATAAATGAACTCAAGAGATTTTTCGGCCGAAACCCCATAGGTTTGGTATACACTTAATCTCCTGTTGAGCATCCACAAAAGGATAACGCTCGATTGCACTATACTGCTGTAAAACTGGCAACGAAGGTTACAAAGGGTTCAATCAACACAAAGAATACAGATTAGAGACTTATCTCTTCAGGGATTCAACAGATCTTGGTTGAATCACACAAGAATCACTAGATCGAAGCTATCAACAATTACAGCAGACAGAATCCACTCACCAACAAATTTCCATACTTGAAATCATGTATTCTAAGGCTAACACTCATAAATCATACAAGATAACAAAAGATTTACTCTGAACAAATCAGACGAAAATCCTAAGTACAAAGAACTCTCTCGAAACTCTCTCTCAAACCCTAATCTCAAACGTGAGAATGAAAAAGTGTAGTAAACAGTCAACTTCCACTTATTTATACTTCAGATCAGATTTCATCCAACAGCCAGCAGTGAAGATAGATATCAGCAGATTAAGAAACCAGCATATTAAGTAAAATCGTGTTTCCCAGAAAACACGACTTTAAGTGAAAATATAAGGTAGCACTACAAACATGGTTCGAATCCCCAACAATCTCCACCCTGCTACCTTAGTTTTCAGCAGTTTTAGTGCAGCTAGGAACTTATCCAATTTTGTATCATTTGCTCCAGGTACCTACAGAACAATTAAACAGTGTCAATGGACAATAACTTCAAACAGTTTTGAAACTTGTTTAAAGGTATTATCTTTGTCCCCATGTCTGAGGGATTAAACTGAGTAGCTACTTTACCAATTGTCATAATGCCTTTTGAAATCACATCTCTAATAAAATGGTATCTAATGTTTATATGTTTTGTCCTATCATGAAACATGGGTTCTTGCTCAAATGTATGGCACTTTGGTTGTCAGAGTATAGAATTGCATTATCATCAACAAAACCAAGTTCCTTTAAAAGTCCACTTAACCAAATTCCTTCTTTAAAAGAATCTGAAGCAGCAATTTTCTGTAGAGGATAAGGCTACAATTTTCTGTAACTGGGATTTCCAACTGATCATAGTACCACAAAGAGTAAAGAAATAGGATGAGGTAGACTTTCTATTGTCCCTATCCCCAACAAAATCAGAATCAGTAAACCCCTTCAAGATAACCCCTTCTTTATTCATTTTAAACACAAGACCAAGATCAGATGTACCTTTCAAATATCTTAATAACCACTTTAAAGCATTCCAGTGTTCCTCCCTAGGATTACTCATGAATCTACTAAGTATGCTAATACTAAATGCAAGGTCAGGTCTAGTACATACCATCAGATACATGACTGAACCAATTACATTAGCATAGGGAATTTTTGACATCCTATCATATTCTTCATCAGTTTTGGGACAAAAATCAGATGACAGTTTAAAATGGTTGGCAAGAGGTAAAGTCACAGGTTTACAGTCAAACATATTAAATTTCTTTAAGATTTTAATCACATAATCATGCTGATTTAAAAATAACAGATTTTTAAATTTATTTCTATAAATCTGGATGCCAAAAATCTTTCTGGCAGCACTAAGGTCTTTAATTTCAAACTCAAATTTTAACTTTTGTTTTATAAAATCAATTTCAGATTTATCATAACTAGCAAGCAACATATCATCAACATAAAGTACAAGGTAGAGAGAATTTTTGCCTCCATTACCTCTGCAATTTTACATGTATCATAATTGCTCCTTTGAAAACCAAGTTTCAGAACAAAAGAGTCAAATCTTTTGTACCACTGTCTTGGGGCTTGTTTTAGACCATATAAAGATTTCTTTAGCAAACACACAACCTTTTCGGAGTTTTCTTTTTCAAAACCAATAGGTTGTCTCATATAAATTTCCTCTTCTAAGTCACCATAGAGAAAAGCATTTTTTACATCTAATTGATCAAACTCCCAGTTAAAATGAGCAACTAAAGTAAGTAAACATCGAATAGTGGTATATTTGACAATAGGAGAAAAAATTTCAGTGTAATCTACAAGCCTTTTGCTCCAAGCTAACTTTGTATCTAACATTTTTGTCCCTCCTTCACCTTCTTTTATTTTGTAAATCCATTTACAGTCAATCAATTTCTGCCCTTGAGGTCTGTTAACTAAAACCCAAGTTTTGTTCTTAAGAAGTGAACACATTTCTTCTTCCATGACTGTTTTCCAACTCTTAGCATTCTTACTGTTAATGGCATCATTATAGGTACTTGGCTCATTTTCAAATTGTTCTTAGAAAGAAAACAATGAAACAAATTCATCACAGTCAAATCTAGGTGGTGGCCTAATCTGCATTCTCTCTCTATCTCTTGTAAGTTGATAATCATTAACATGTAAGGTAATATTGTCTATCTGATTATTAGGACTAATATCAGGATTAGTATCAGGTACAATTAAGTTACCAGTTTCACCAGAAATAGATTCAGTTAATGCAAGAATAGGTGCTCCTTTTTCAGCAGACAGGGTCTCCACCTCAATTTGAACATCTTTATCAGACAAATTATTTTATTTTCCTTCTAAACATGGCATGACAGATTCATTGAAGACAACATCTCTTCTAACAATCACCTTAAAACCTCTCTCACCCTTAACCCACAGTCTATAACCCTTTACATTTTCTCCATAACTTAAAAAAACACATTTAAGTGATTTAGATTCTAATTTTCCAATATTTTGATGAGCATATGCAGCACAGCCAAATATTTTCAGATGTGAATAATCAACGGGATTTTTAGACCATACAGATTCAGGAATTTCAAAATTCAGAGAGCTAGTGGGACTTCTATTAATCAAGTATGCAGCGGTTTTTACAGCTTCTCTCCAAAATAATCTGGCAGGCCAGAGCTTAAGAGCATGCATCTAACTTTGTTTAATAAAGTCCTATTCATTTTTCTGCAATGCCATTTTGTAGGGGGGTATAGGTAACAGTTCTATGTCTTACAATGCCAAAATCTTTGCAAAAACAAATGAATTCATAATTGCAAAATTCCAAACATTATCAGTCATCAATTTGATTTTCAACTTGTGTTTTCCAGTCTTTAAAAACAGAAAATGTTTCATCCTTTGATTTTAATAAGAAAGTCCAAATTTTCCTTGAAAAATCATCAATGATCAGAAGATAGTACTTATATCCAGACAAAGTACACACAGATGCAGGTCCCCACAAATCAGCATGTAAATATTCAAGTATTTGTTTGGATTTATGAATGCCAGGCAAAAATTGAAGTTTGGCTTGTTTACCAATCAGACATTGTTCACATGAACCAAAGTCACCAAAATTTTGATTTCTAAACACTCCTTTATTTTGTAATGCCTTTAAGCTCTTTTTACCAATATGTCCAAGTTTTTCATGCCACAATTTTGCAAAAGAGAAATTTTCAATCAAGACAGCAGCAGTCAAACCAAGTAAAGGTTTTGCCCTTAAAAAATATAGGCTATGTCTCTTAGGGTGCTAATGATCAAGTCATTTCCCCTAAGAATTTTTATGTGACCTTGACCCAATTTTATGTCAAACTCCATGTCATCTAACATTCCTAGAGACACCAGATTCCTTTCCAATTCAGGTGCATATCTAGTTCCTTTCAGAATTAGAATATTACCATTCTCAAGTAATAGCTTCACAGTTCCTATTCCTTTACAGGTCATGTTATTACTCATTATAACTTGCCCACCAGTGGTTTTTTCAAAATCAAGAAAACAATTTTTATTGGGGCACATATGGAAGGAACAACCTGAATCAAGAATCCATTCATCATTCAAATTTTTCTCAACATTTACCAAAACAATACCATCCCCAGTTCCCTCTTTATTATAAACTAAGACAGCATTCCCATCATCAGATTTCTTTTCCTTTAATTCATTTTTCTTCTTATAACAGTCTTTAACAAAATGTCCAAGTTTCCCACAGTGAAAACATTTATTCCCCTTTGCATTATTTTTGGATTTATTCTTATCACCCCATCTGGTTTTATTTACATTAAAGCTCTTAAAGTGATGATTGGGTTTACTGTGACCCTTCCCTCTTATCATAAGAGTATCTCCATTATCTTTTACTTCAGACTTTATTTCTAAAGCTTTATTCCTCAGAGCATTTATAATTACATCAATGGTCAGGTCTTCCCTTCCATATTCTAAGGCAATCTTAATGTCTCTATATCTATCACTAATGGAGTTTAACAGGACCACAGTCAGCTGATCTTTTGAGAGTTTCTCATCACAGTTGGCAAGGTCTTGGGTCAATTTTGTAAACCTATTCAGATTGTCATCCAAATCAACAGAGAGATCCATTTTAAAAGAAAAGAGTTGTTTTAACAAATAACATTTGTTGGGAATGGTTTTGGTCACATACTGACTTGTGAGTTTAGTCCAAAGTTCAGTAGCAATTTTGGTTTCACCAATGGTTCTTATCACATTGTCAGATAAGTACAAGAAAATAGCACTCCAAGAAATTTCATCAAGTTCAGTTTTCTTAGCAGTAGTCATATCAGGTGGCCAAGATCCATCTAAAGCCCTAACACGCTTTATTTGCATTAAAATGACTTTCATGTTTTGACTCCACATATTAAAATCAATTTTCCCATCAAATTGAGCAACTTCAAACTTAGCAGAGGCCATATCAATATCACACACTGTATGCACAGGTATGAGTCAAAAATTATAAAGCAATACAAGAAAGACCAACTAATAGTCAATCAGATTCACAAATGTAGCATGCAGTTCAAAAACAGATAAGGGACACAGAGCAGAGATCACACAAGCTATGTTTCAGTGATTTCTCCTACAAGATTCTCCTGATACACACCCATACTGGATTTATCTCAGATTCTCAAGACCTCGCAGGAGTCTTTGGACAAAGATTAGTCTCCAGGGGGTATTGTGTATGGTAAATCGAGGGAGATATCAAGAAACGTCTAATTATAAAAAAAAAAAGACTTTTCAAGAATTAGAAAGATCTCATCCAACGAGTATTTTTCAACTCGGTGTCCTTTAATACTGCTTAATCACAGTTCCAAACAATTTTAGATCTGCAACATATCATGCAAATTTCTTCGAAGATCCAGGTATCTTGCTCTCAGTCGAAGCTCCGATACCACTGAAAGGCCAAAACTCAAGATACAAGAAACTTTAAACAAAAGAAAAGTAAATCTGCAGAAAAGTAAATGAACTCAAGTGATTTTTCGGCCGAAGCCCCAGAGGTTCGGTATACTCCTAATCCCCTATTGAGCATCCACAAAAGGATAACGCTCAATTGCACTATACTGCCATAAATCTAGCAATGAAGGTTACGAAGGGTTCAATCAACACAAAGAATATAGATTAGAGACTTATCTCTTTAGGGATTCAACAGATCTTGGTTGAATCACACAAGAGTCACGAGATCAAAGCTATCAACAATTACAGCAAACACAATCCACTCATCAACATATTTCCATACTTGAAATCATGTATTCTAAGGCTAACACTCATAAATCATACAAGAGAACAAAAGATTTACTCTGAACAAATCAGACGAAAACCCTAAGTACAAAGAACTCTCTCGAAACTCTCTCTCAAACCCTAATCTCAAACGTGAGAATGAAAAAGTGTAGTGAACAGTCAACTTCCACTTATTTATACTTCTGATCAGATTTCATCAAACGGCCAATAGTGAAGACAGATGTCAGCAGATTAAGAAACCAGCCTATTAAGTAAAACCGTGTCTCCCAGAAAACACGACTTTAAGTGAAAATATAAGGTAGCACTACAAACATGGTTTGAATCCTTCACTTGACTTGTCTCCAAGTTTTTGATAATATTTATTACCAAACTTATCAAGACCCACAAACATTGCCCCTATGAAGTGAATTTTCATTTGCCTATATTAATAAAAAGAGTAAAATTCCAGTTGATGGCGGTCATTATGTAATCATAAGTTACATCTCCTTATATAAATAATAAATGGTTTGTACTTCTAAAATTTAGTTTTAGATTTTGTTAGAATTGTTGAAATCTTCACTAACCTTTACATGAACAAGTTGGGTTGCATTCTTGAATTGGGAATTGGAATAGGACGACCTGCTTTGAAATGGTGGAAGAACCATTCTTCAACAGGATTTTAGTTCAATGGTCCATAAATGCAAACTGGCTTCAGAGAAGTATAATTTGCACATTTTGATTCCAACAAGCTCTCTGTCTCAAGCTTTCCCTCATGCTGGCCTCAACATTTCTCCTATGATGCATGCCAAATATTGAACCCATAAGGTGTGATAATGGGCAGCTACCAAAGTCACTGCTCACGTATTTGAGAGAAACATAACTCTGATTAAAAATATTTTTTCATTTTTTGTATGTTCTCAACTTTAAAAGGAAAAATGTTAAAAAAATATTCATTCACTTACCCAAGCCTTAACTGGTCATTCCTGCCCCCACCCTTCATTGGAAATAGAGGGGGATGCTTAAGAGGTGGAAGTGAATAAAAGGAAGTTATTGCTGAACAGTGCTCAGCATACTTGCAACTACACATACAAATAAGACACATAAGTTATTCAAGAATACAATCAATAATACTTAGATAAATTAAGTCGCCTTTCTCATCTAATTTGAAGAGCTACTATGGGGTGAAGAGGATAACCTATTGCGTGGGAATGCTGCAAACTTGGGATATTTGACATCTAAAATGAAATAAAAGATGAGACAAGCTTTATTAATAAAGATAAATTAGATCCTATACTTTGAATATATTTCATGAATATATGGTATATTAGTCATGAAATATGCGTAGTATTGTTTTTTTATATCGTAAGTGTACGATATCGTAACAAGTAGTATAGTGGATCTTTGAATCCGGATATCGTTCCCATGAGAACTATACTTTAAGACTTAATCTAATTTTTCTAACTCTTATTTGATAAGAGCAAGTAAAGAATTATGATAGTGATGATTATTTTTTCTAACTATTTTTAACTATTTGAAAATATCAAAATTTTGCAAACAACGGTTGATTAAATATTCAAATATGGGATAAATATCAGAGCATAACAATTTCATCTATTGATCACTTTAATTCTTAATTTAAGATTCATAACTTAATGTAATGTTCGATTGAATTCTTCTATTGTATTCAATTGACCACTCTCGAGTTCTCATCGAACCTATTTAACTAATTAAATTTCATATCTCCATGTAAATCAACATTAGTGAAAAGAAACACCAGTTCTAAGAATTCATATTATGACTGCAATAATTAGTATATATATCTCTACACGTTATACTAATTTACCGAATTTTACTATATGGTCTAAATCTCAAACTTACCCCTCGATTCGTAAGAAACTCATATAATCATCAAATTAGTGATCAATTAATTCAATACATTAAACTCATAATAAAACCAACATATATATGAATAAATCATAGAAATGTTGAGTAGAAAAATAAATGATCACAAGTCGACTACATTGTTTGTCCTAATATGAAAATTAGTTACTCATAATATAAAATTAAATATAAAAAATTGTCTTTGAATAAATCACCGGATTCTTTGAATAAATATGTTGAAAAAAACTTAAATCTTTTTTTCCCTCCTTTCTGCGTATATATCTCCCTCTTTGCAGTCGCCTTTGTGTGTGTGTGTGTGTGTGTAATCTTTTAAGCAGCAGCAATCCCCTCTTTTCTCTCTTTCTTTTTTTGTGCATATGCATTTATATCTCCCTCCTTGTAGCCTCCCTTTTCCATGTATATATATTCCCAACAGCAACCCGTTTTCTCTTCTTTCTCACATCTTTTCTGTCTCTTTTCTCCTTCTTTTCTCTCGGCCGCCTTTTTGACTTCAAAAAAATAAAACTCCAATTGTTTTCCCTCTTCGTGTGTGCGTGTAATATAATATATATATCCTTTTCAATTTTGGGCTTCTAATTCAAAGCCATTAATGCTATATTATCCTTCAAGTCCTTAGTCTTTCCAAAGTATGAAATTTGATCTTCAAATTTTGCATCCAATAGCAATTTAGTCCCCCGTACTTTTGATTCTGCCATTTTTTTGGCTATTTTGCATTTGTTTCTCCAATTATTCGTCAAACATAAAGTTTTATTTACAAAATACAATATAACATAAATTAAGTAGAATTTTATCCGAATGACAATAAAATATCATCATTTAGGACATCAAATAAGTGTAGAAACTACACTTATCAAGTATTAGAAAACTTTAATCAACCTCTGATGTATCCCTTCAACTTTAATGCTTTCACACTTCTCATTTGTTGCTTTCAAAACCGGCTTCACACTTTGATCCCTTCAACTTTAATGCTTTCACACTTTGATCTACATTATTATCTCATTAAAATGAAAATGAAAAATATGATTGTTATACATCACATCAACATTTAAATTCAAATTTTCTATCTCTTATGTGGGCCCCAATAACGACTATATATTTCATTCTCATTCTACAATAATTTAGCTCAAACAGGACCTCAATGTGAATTGATAATAGCTATTATTTTGTCTCTCACCTCTAAAGAAACTTCATACAAAGCTGATGCTAAACTTTTTATTACTTTCTTGCTATTCTCCTCCTCTTTATCCCTAGAATTTTCCAAGTCATTTATGAGCTTATGTTTTTCTTCCAATAAAGTTTGCACACTGTCAGTTACAAGCTTCTCATTGTTTGAAGCCTACTTTCTCTCTTCTTTAACAGTTTCAAGCTCAAACAAATGATATTCAACTTTTTTTACCGTTTGAGAAGCTTATTTCTTGGCTAGTTCAAGGTTGCATTCCGATTCCTCAAGATCCTACTCCTGCTTTCTAATTGTGATTTCTAGCAATCCCACTTTCTCTTTGAGGGATGCGATCTTAGATTCTGCATCATGCAATGGATCAATGCTTTACTTTTAAGTTATTTTTTGATAGATTCCATATATTTTAAAGCAGATCTCTCTAATTTCTTTGCTTCCTCCGCCTGAACTTCTAACTCATGAGCCCTCTTCTGCAACTCCTCCACTAAATTATATGCATAAGATTCAGCGATTTATGCAGCCTCCAAATCGATATTAAGTTTCTCTAAGGTAGCCTTTTTCTCTGGCAATTTCTCCTCATTAGTATTTGCCCTTTCAATTTCTTGTCTCGAAGAATCAATCTCCCATTTCAGTACTTCCACCAATTTGTTGTTCTCATTAGTTTCCATTTAGACTCACGCATCAAGCATGGATTTCAATGGAACCAGATCGCAGAAACAATCTCCACTTTCTCTACATGAATCTCTATATTTTTTGACATATCCTTAGCATGGTTGAGTGCCTGGTTTTTTGCATTAGCAGCCATAGCCAACTCTTGCTTCACCTTATCAAGTTTCTGATTGGCAGATAGGAGAGCTGCCACATCCAATGCATGTTGGTTTCTCACCGTTTCAATGTATCTCTGCTATTCATCATCCTTTTTTGGGTTGCTTCAATGCTGCCTTCAATGTACGTTGCAACTATCGCAGAATCCAAACACAGTGATAAACAACCCCGGTCAAACCAATAGTGAAACGAAAAATGTTGTTTTATCTTAAAACCAGTCCAAAAAAATCGAGATCCACCTGAGTACTGTTACGAAATTATTTTTGTCTTCAACCCTACCCCCATCAATTACTGATACTGATTCCGCAGACACAATGACTGGTGTAAATTCTTTAGCTATGAGCTGTCATGATTCATCAAGTAAAATAATCGCCAACACCATGAAACAAACAAAACAGGGAAAAGCAAGATGCCTGCATCTTCTACAAAGAACCTCTCTTCCAAGCATCAGTTGAAAATGCCGAAACGAAATTGCTCAAGAAAAAAAAAAAAGAATTCTTAATCTCCTGATGACAAAGGCAATGTTCCAACTTTGCGAAAACAACATGAATCATGTACTTGTACCATAGGCAGTTGTATAGTTTTTTAAATAGAAAATATCCTCAAATCAAACTGCAGCACGTACCAATGTTTTTGTTTTTCTTACAAATCGATAGGATGCTACAAATATTTTAAAACTAATTTCCAATTACAACTGCTTGTATATTGTGCTAATCATATATGAAACTTTTTCCCTCTGCTATTACATAATGTTCAATTATTCATTGTTTAATATATCTTTTATTTGTCCTTCGTATTTAATTTTCTACGTAATTAAACATGTAATGCTTTAAATAATTTGACTATTTTATTTTATACATTTTCTATGTTCAATATATATTACATTCTCTCATAAAATTAACATAACAATTTACGTACTAAATAACGACGACCTCCTACATTAATATAACACGTGACCATTTGCAAGTTAAATACGCGGACATTGGCACATATATTTTACAATGTATATGAACTCGACAACTTGTTTTCCGTCCATACATGATTTAAGATGTTTACTATTTGAGTGTAAGTACAAAAAATATACTACAAAAAGTAGAGTTGAAACAATTATTTGAAATTGATCCCTTTCAAAACAGAAATTAATTTGTAAATAAATACTGACTTTTCTAATCTATATCAATGTTTTTAAATTATTAAATTACAAAGAAGTAAAATTATATTTCGTTTGAATAAAATGTAAACAATTGTTATCACCTAAATTTAATTATATAAAATAATAAAATATTAATTTTTTTGCAAAACATAAAAAATAAATGAGCAATTGGAGTAATACTTTGCATGAGTATAGTTGAAAAATATTTCGAATATAATAAAAAAAAAGTAGACTTGAAAAAATTACGATCACTTCCAAAACGGAAATTAATTTTTAAATAAATATGAGCATTTATAATACGTATCAATATTTTTGAATTTTTAAATTAGAAAGAAGTAAAATTGTGAGTTCAACAAATTATCTAAAATGAATCTATCTCAAACCGAAAATTAATTTGTAAATAAATACAAGTTTTCCTAATATTTATCAATGTTTTTGACTTATTATATTAAATTAGAAAGAAGTGAAATTATATTTTCTTTAAATAAAATGTAAACAAATGTTAACACCTAAATTTAATTAAATAGAATTACAAAATATTAATTTTTTTGCAAAAATAAAAAATTTAAACATAGTACAGAGTAATTCCGCACATAAATGAGTAACCTCCGCACAGGCACAGTGCCGAGTGCTCTACACAAAGTGCGGAGTAAATAGTAATGAAAAGTTTTGCCTTCTATATTCATTTCATTGATGCAAAAAGAGTTAAAAGTCAGTTAACATTCCCTTTACACGTTTTACCCACAAGTTCAATCAGATGCACAAGGCCAGATCTGAATCTCTTCAATTCTCAACTTCTGTAAATAAAGCTTCACAGAACTACATGCAATTCTCTCGTGTGATAGGCAATGGTGCTATGATGTGGTTGTGTCAGAGCATGCTTCATTGCCTTCAATTACAAATTTTTTTATTGAAAAGAACCCACTGTGAAATATTGAAGTAAGGTTGAGAAGCTGCTATTTTTTGTCATAGAAGATCGTAATTTCCACTGCAAGAAAATTAATAACTTCCAAAAAATTATAATATTACTGTAATTGGACACGCTAACGTTACCTAAATAATAACACAATGCACGGGCATAAAACTAGTACCGTTAAAGATGTGGTGAGATTACTGTTTTGCATTTTTCTTTTTTTGACAGGTACTATTTTGCATTTGTTAATATTGAGTTAAACTACTTGTACATTTTGTACAACTAGTTTAACAATTCATGAGGAGTAAAATCCTGACTATTGATTTGAACAATAAAGCTATTTGTACAAAGTTGAGTTACAAAGTGTGTTGGCAAAATCCAGACCGTTGATTTCAAATGATTTAAAAATCTGTTTTTAAAATGATTGCTACAGATGTTATTTTGTCAACCAACTTTGTAACCAAACTTTGTACATGTAGCATAACTGAATTAAAGGACAGATATGATCACCTTCTTGATGATTACGTTGTTCATATCCTCTATAATAGGAACTTCAAGTGCATTTCTACTCCGTGTTTCATCTTGTCATTGGCCACCTTGCTCTATTCATTTATTTTGCTCACCGGATTGGTCTCCCAAAGAAGATGATTTATTAGAACATGAAAAAAAATACATGTAATGAACTCTTACTCGCCATATTATAATTGAATGCAAATCAAAATTCACCGTAGTATAAACATACATTACATGTCACTCGAAGCACACAGTTCCACGTAATAAGATCATAAGGAAAGTGAGCCTGGCAGAGCAAGGGGCAGATATAACATCACAAACTATGATCACAGAGTGAAAAAACCATCTATACAGTTGATTAGTTTCAACAAAATGCAATAATTTACAGATGACATCTTGAAGTAGAAACATGTTGGGTAAAGCTTGAATCTTTCTGAGCAATAACAACTCACTGTATTGCAAGTGCAAAAGATTACAGGACACGAGCATCTACAGGAACTCCATAAGCCTCAAATCTTGGTTCTATATTTATTCATAAGCATCCAAACAAGCAAGTGTATATACATATATTTAGTTTAAAATAAACAAATGCCCTTAGATCGCAAAGTTTTCCCCAAATCACAGGCAGCTTAATACTTCTAAAAGAGATTCATTAAAGGCCTTTTACCCTAAAGTTCCCTTTATGCATCATAACAATAATGCGAGGGAGGAAGATCCCGTGATGGAAGCAGCGGCAATGACAGAGCTAGATATTCCAGTGATGCATAAAAGGTAAATTATGAGTCAAAAAGCCATCGAGTAAACACAATAAGTCAAGTTTATTCCGTCGCCATCTAAAAATCCATTTGAATATATGATCAAACCCAGAACAAATATGACCACCCAGACATTGTCACCAAGAGTTGATGCACAGAACCAGTTCATCGACTTCATCATTCATATCTTTAAGTCCACACAGATCATATTTGAACTCTAGGAGTATTGTTGAAACAGCAGTGATTATGAATATCTTATTCAGTAAAACGATTTCATTACAACTTCATACACATACTCAGGCTTATAAAAGATCAAACCAGTACAAGACAACACCAGCAGCCAAAACAAAACTAGTAGATCAAGCCAAACACAACAACACATCACCAGTAATGTCATGCAAGGAAAATTACGAGGATGATACATATCATATCAGCTAGTTATTACTTCTGTTCCTCTTTCTCAATAGCAGCATTTGCAGCAGCAACATCCTCTTCCAAGAACAAATCCCAGTGTCCATCCCACTTGATAAAGAACTCAGTATCCTCAAAATATTTCACTCTGTGCACGTCTCCAGCCTGTGTAAACAAGTAATCCCCCACCCCCAATTCATATTTATCTCCTTTCGTCAAGTTCCACACACATTTACTCCCACTTATAACCACCAAATCATATCCAAAGGTATGATGATGGGCCGGCTCCACGCTGCCAGCCTTAAACCTCACTATAGCCGATGTAGGCGTCTCCCTCAAAATTTTCATGGACGCACCAGGCATTATATCCACAGGCGAAAACTCCTTTTGATCCCGGCTTTTCGCCAGGGAGCAAATAAAACACGGAGAATCAGCAATACCATCAGTTTTGTTCTCGATTTGAGTTTTCCCAATTTCAGACATTTCTTGAACAGAAGTGTCCAAAAAGGACTGGATATCTTCCGGCCAGGGATTGGAACCGGAAGCGGGGCACGGGGCCTTAAAGGGGGTGTTGAGGAAAGTGTTCAGAATATCTAAAGCAACTTCAGGGGCAGTAGACATACCAGAGACAGCAAGAACATTACAATTATTGATGGACCGGGCATTGAGGGCGTCATCTGGGGTGAGGCAGGTGGCGGCGTATACTCCTGGGAACTTGTTAGCAAAGATGCCAACACCCACGCCAGTGCCACAAGCCACTAGGCCACGGATCTCGACGGAATCATCGGTGTTTGCCTGGCTGACACGGCGGCCGATTTCTTCGCCGACGGAGTAGTACTTATCAGTTCCGAGGTCTTCCACTTCGATGTTGAGAGAGCCGAGGTGGGTTAAGAGTGTGTCTTTCAAGTTGCAGCCGAAGGCGTCGGCTCCGGCTATAATTTTGACGCGGCGGGGAATTGTGGCGATCGCCTCTTGCTGTGCCATGAGAACTGATGAATTATCAATCAAAATGGGTGCCCGACAAAAAGGATCTGATCGAAAGATTTTTGGGTAGCGCAGATGGATAAGATCACTTCAATACTCCCAAAATATTTTAAAAAGTAATTACCCATCAACTACTCTTCATTTATCCACATAAACAAAAAATCCACGACGTGACGTTAACGATGTCTACTTGGACGGATGAAATTGGTACGAAATTTGAATGAGTAATCTATTTCAAATCGGTTGTGCTACCGTACGTAGGGTGTAATGTACCACTAACATTGTTCATTTCAACTATGGGCGAACAGTTAGTAACTTTTTAAAATTTAGATGAACAAGTAACAACATAAAATAAAGTTTAATGTGCATTGATTTAATTAACTCGATTTTAAAAGGATTTAAAGTCGACATTGAAAACGTTTTATTTCAGTTCCAAATTTAATAAAATTGATTAATTTCATGAATTATAGCTACTCTGTGAATCAATCATTTGGTCATTCCAATATTATTACTATCATTATTCCCCTGTTTCAAGACGAAAAATTGATCAGCCAAAAATTTCACTGGGTAAGCCTGCAATTTTTGTTCTAAACCAACCCAGAGAAAGCGGGATTTGCTGTTGCATATTAAATTGTATCGAGGAAATCTTGAAATAGATGAATAACGATAGTGATAATATTGGAATGATCAGAAATAAATTAAATAGTTGATTAAATTCGTGAAATCAATCAATTTTATTAAATTTGGAACTTAAATAAAGCGTCTTCGATTGGACTCTAAGCCATTCTAAAATTGAGTTAATTAAATCAATTTTCATTAAACTTTATCTTAGCTACTAGCTCATCAAAATTTAAAAAAATTACTCAGTACTCACCCATTAAAAGAAATTATCCACCCATCACTTATACTAATTTCATCCATCCACGTAGACTATGTCAAATTTCACTTATACTAATTTCATCCATCACACCCAAATTCTAACATTATGATTTTTCACCGTTGAGAATCAGGAGAAAGTCTGGATTTTTGGCTTTTTTCTTAGGTTTTTCTTCTTTTTTTATTTTTGTAAAATGACTGTCATTCCACCAACTTCTTTCAAAAACAAATACAGCCGTTTGTGCTTCATTTAGGCCCTGTTCTCTTTATCGTTTTTTAGCCTTTTTTGTTTTTAACTTTTCAAAACATCGAAAAAGCGTTCTATCTTATTTTCGAAAATGCGTTTTCCAAAAAAAAAAAAGCAACAACAACAACTGAAACTCAAAACAAGGAAAACATCGTTTTGTAAAATGCCTCAATAAAACGACCCAATTTCACAAAACACGTGAAACAAAACCCACAACTCTCTCTCCCTCTCTCTCTCTCTCTCACTCTCCCTGTAAATCGAATTCCTCTCACAAACCCACCACCAAAAATCGACTGCAGATCGCGTTGAACGAGGACGACGGGTTCTATGCGGGATCTTCAAAGTAAGGGCTGTTTGGTCTAGTTTAGCCTAATCGAATGGGTGTCACGATGGGCAGTTTGGATCAAGATTTCTTATCTTCAAATCAAGGTTTTGATTCTTTGCTCATCAAAAAGCATTTTCAGTTATTTGCTTGCTATTTCATTTCTGAGTTGTATTACAGAGAAGATGGAAATTGAAGAAAACTTTATTCAATTCACTTGACCAATGTAGAAGTCGTTCAAGCCTATATATACAGTCTGTAATGGAAGAGGCGGGAAAAATAAAAGAGGGAAAGTTAGTTAGCAAAAGATAACAAACTAAAATATCTCTAATACTTCACACGTGCAAGTTAACCCAAGATACAGCTGGTTGATCCACTAGCTTTGATACTCCCCCTCAAGGTGAGCTATGGATGTTAGTAATAGCCATCTTGGACAACAAATGATGTAAGGCAGTGATCGGTAATGGCTTTGTAAAAATATCTGCAAGTTGATGATTTGTTCGCACCGGTAATAACTTGATAACTCCGTCATTGATTTTGTCTCTTACAAAGTGACAATCTATCTCTATGTGTTTGGTACGCTCGTGGAAGATAGGATTGGCTGCAATATGAACAGCCGCTTGATTGTCACAAAAGATTAGAGCAGGTCTTTGAACATCCAAGTGAAAATCGCATAGCAATTGTTGTATCCATATCAATTCACTGGCAGTCGAACCCAAGGCACGATATTCAGCTTCTGCTGAGGATCTGGAAATGGTACTCTGTTTCTTTGCCTTCCAGGACACCATTGAATCTCCAATGAAGACACAGAAGCCTGTAACTGACTTTCTTGAGTCTAGGCATGAGCCCCAATCAGCGTCAGCATATGCTCAGAATCGTAAAGATGAACCAAATAGAGAAAAGAAGTCCTTGACCTGGAGTGGCTTTAATGTATTGTAGTGAATGATGAACAGCATTTAGATGAGGTTTTCGAGGTTGCGAAACAAACTGACTTAGCTTATGAACTGTAAAGGTAATATCTGGCCTAGAAACTGTTAGATAGAGTAAACGCCCAATCAACCGTCTATACATGGAACCATCTTCTAACAGCTCCCCCTCAAAGGAGTTAAGGCGAACTTTGGGATCCATGGGCACCAAAGCAGGTTTGCACCCAAGAAAACCAGTGTCCTCAAGCAACTGGAGAGCATAGTGCTACTGAGAAAGAACAATCCCAGTCTGTGACCTCGCAATTTCCAAACCAAGAAAGAATTTTAGTTTACCAAGGTCTTTCAGTTTGAAATTGCTGTGAAGGAAGACCTTTAATTCATCAATAATGCGAGAATTGGACCCTGTAATAACAATATCGTCAACATATACAAGCAGAGCAACAAACTGATCTCCAGAACCTCTGGTAAAGAGAGAGTAATCCGACTTTGATTGAATGAAACCATGTAAAATCAAAGCATGAGAAAATTTCGAAAACCACTGTCTCGAAGCCTGCCGTGCCATAAATCGATTTATGTAATCTGCAGACTAAACGGTCGCCCTGCTTGCCAGAAGAATTGGACAACTGATAGCCTAAAGGCAGGTCCATATAAATCTCTTCAAACAGATCTCCATGAAGGAACGCGTTATTCATATCCAACTAATAATGTGCCACTTGTTTATTGCTGCCAAGGCCAAAAGTAGCTTCACAGTCACCATTTTCGCCACTGGAGAAAAAGTCTCCAAGAAATCCAATCCCTCCTGCTGAGTGAAACCTTTTGCAACAAGGCGAGCCTTGTGGCGATCAACACTCCCATCTGATCTGTATTTTGTCTTAAAAACCCACTTGCAACCTATGGAATGTTTCCCTTTAGGTAAAGGAGTAATGGACCAGATGTTGTTTAGCTCCATAGCACTGAGTTCAGCAGACATAGCATCTCTCCAATGAGCCTCTTTCACAGCTTGATGATAAAACTGTGGATCAAGGTTGGAAGATATGTTCAAGATAAAGGTTTTATGTGACTGAGAAAGCTTAGAATAGGAAAGGTAGTGTCTTAAGGGATATTGATGAGATGGCAAAGTGGTGGAGGAAGAAGAATTAGGCAGGAGATTACAATGAAATTCTTGTAGATATGAAGGAGTTCTGCTGGTTCTCAGAGATTGTCTGAGGATTGGAGGAGGTGGAGCATGTGAAGAAAAATCAGTAGGAGCAACAGAAATGTGTGGACTGATATCAGCAGAGTTATGTGGAGAAGAAAGATTATGGTTTGAAGTAGGGATATCAGCAGAGTAAGGGATATTAGCAGAGTCAATACTGGGCGAATGCATATCAGTGTTGCTAGAGATGTCATGAAATGGAAGAGAATTGGGATTGGAAGCCACTTGGTGTTGAGCAGAATGTATGACAGTAATAGGATTGGGTAAGACAAGATTTGGAAATGAATCAACAACTTCAGGAGTCTTTGAGATTGAGTGAAAAGGAAAAATGTGCTCATGGAAAGTCACATTTCTAGAAATAAAAATTTGTTTGGAAAGAACATCATATAGTCGATATCCCTTTATGCCAGGATGGTATCCAATAAAGACGCATGCCTTGGCTCTAGGATGGAATTTTAAACGGTGAGAAGTGATGGTGGAAGCAAAACACAAGCAGCCAAAAACTTTGAGAAAATTGTAGTCAATCGATGTTGGTATAACATGGAGAAAGGAGTTTTATTATGTAGTATGGTCAAGGAGTTCGGTTGATCGGGTAAGTGGCGGTCGAGACACAATCACCCCGTAAGGAAATGGGAACTTGCGAAAAATACAATGCCCTTGCTACATTTAACAAGTGCCGATGCTTCCTTTCGACAACCGAGTTACGCTCGGGACATTCGTGGCAAGAGAATTGATGTAACACCCCTTTCTGATTAAAGAATTCTGTAAACTTCAACTCAGGTGCATTATCAGATCGAAAGGCTTTAATAGTTTTATGGAATTGTGTTTCAACAAGGACGAAAAATCTGGGAATGATTTTGTGCACATCAGACTTATGGTTTAGCAGGTAAACCCAGGTAAACCTTGTACAATCGTCCACTAACGTGAGAAAATACTTATATCCTTCACGAGTTGGTGAGCTATATGGACCCCAAACATCACAATGAATGAGGTCAAAACTATTTGCAGATAGACGATTATTTGAAATGAAACATAAACGCTTCTGTTTGGCCAATGGACAAATATAGCAAGGATTAAAATCACTTTTCTCATTTTTGAACTGTAGCTGATCTTTCAGAGTATCCAACACTTTAAAGGATAAATGTCCCAATCTATGGTGCCAAACATGAGGGGTCACCTTATTTATTACAGAACAAATGTGAGTTTTAATAGCAAACGAATTACAATCATCCTTCATTACATCAAATCTTGTCTTAATGATGTAGAGTCCATTAACAGCATCAGCCCTGCCAATCATCTTCCAACTGCACTGATCCTGAATGGCACAATAGTCAGTGAAGAACTTGACACTTACATTTGAATCCTTAGTCAAGGAGCTAATGGACAGAAGATTGAATTTAAATTGTGGAACAAATAACACGTTCTGAAGAGTTAATTCAGGATTAAGTTCCACAGTTCCAGTGAAATGTACTGGTATCCTGATGTGGTTTGGTAATGTAATATAGGTATCCCTTATTACTCTCAATGTTTTGAAAGAAGCACGATGGAAACAAACATGACTGGTAGCACCTGAATCCATAACCCAATATCCAGTAGAATTGAACATCCTTTTATTCAAAATAGATAAACAAGTACCTGATATATGACCTGGATCTGCAGTTTCATCTCCTACCTTTGAATCCGCAAGATGTGTATTCAACATATTCATCAAATGTTTGTACTGATCAGGGTTTAAAGTTTGCACAAAATTGCTAACATTACCAGCAGAATGTCCTGAAACGGAATCAGAAACCTGATTAGCCACAGTATTGGATTTAAAATCAGTTTGATTACCAGAATTAGTCCTCTGCTTTGCTTTGTATCCAGGTGGATAGCCATGGAGTTTGTAACACTTATCCACAAGATGACCTCCATACCCACAGTAGGTACAGATCGGCCTATCTCTCTTCTGAATCCTATTGTAAGGCTGCCTCAGAATTGGCTTTCTATCATCATTTTTAACATAGAAAGCTAAGGAATCAGTGACTCCAGCAGTAGAATTTATCCCTCTCTGTTGTTCCTCTTGAGTAATAAGAGAAAAAACTTTATTAATTGGGGGAATGGGATCCATCAGCAGTATCTGACCCCTTACTTGAGAATAAGACTCATTCAGCCCCATTAAGAAGGACATCACATACTCCATGTGATAGTGATCCATCAATTTTTTGTTTCCTTCACAACTACATTTCCCACACGAACACGAAGGCCTATAATTGCTCAGTTCTTCCCAAACCGTCTTTAGTTTGGTGAAGTAGACACTCACAGACATTTGCCCCTGCGTATGGTTCATCAACTCACGCCTCAGCTGAAAAATCCGAGGGCCATTTTTCTGCTGAAATCGTTCCTTGAGATCAGTCCAGATTTCAAAAGCTGATTCAGAGTAGATTATACTAGCTGAAATTTCCTTTGACACGGAGTTAAGAATCCATGAAATCACCATGTTGTTATTTCGGATCCATGAATTACGAAGTTCAGTACTATCTTCAGATCTGATAATGGATCCGTCTATGAATCCTACCTTATTCTTCACCGATAATGCTATAAACATAGCACGAGCCCAAGAAGTATAGTTTTCACCAGTCAATTGTTGTGAAACTAAGACGAGACCAGGATTATCGGAATGATGAAGAAAATAGGGATTAGATCCGTCTTCAACTGCGGAATTGCTCATTGAAGAAGTAGAAATTTGAATGTGATCATTGGCCATGATTAACCAGTGGAAAAGAAATCAATTGAATCGAAGATAGAAGAAGGAATCAATTGTGCGAAGCTAGAAGCACCCTAGTGCTCTGATACCATATTACAGAGAAGATGGAAATTGAAGAAAACTTTATTCAATTCACTTGACCAATGTAGAAGTCGTTCAAGCCTATATATACAGTCTGTAATGGAAGAGGCGGGAAAAATAAAAGAGGGAAAGTTAGTTAGCAAAAGATAACAAACTAAAATATCTCTAATACTTCACACGTGCAAGTTAACCCAAGATACAGCTGGTTGATCCACTAGCTTTGATAAGTTGTTGGGTCCGATTTCCCATCTGTTTTTGTAATTGATTGCTGTGAAAATTGAGGCGGGTTGGATAATAGTTGGGGCAGTTAATTTGCAGGGGGAAGGGTAGATAGTGGTAGAGGTGGAATTGTAGGTTGAATTCGTAGGGGGAAGGGTAGCTGGTGGTGGAGGTGGAATTGATAGAACGGTTTCTGAAAGTGAGGAAATTGAGGAATTGGTAGATCCTGATTAGGAACGGTTTCAGATCCTGATTATCCTGATTATTTGATATAAATTTGCAAATTTCAACTGTGCTATATCAATTTCCTTTAAATCTCAAGTTGCCAAGTATACCTTCTGGTCCAATAAATCCTCTATGCATCTGCCACTGGAATTGCAATTTCTCACTAGTAAAGCTGCACTATTAATGACTGCACTTTCAGTTTTTCCATTTTATTTATCAGTAGGTGTTTCCATCCTGTTACATAATTGGAGATAATGTTGTGGTTCAAGCTTTTCAAATAGCTATCGTTCGTTGAAACGACTTATGAACCGGACAGCCCTTTGTTCCCATCTCCCCTGTCATTCTTCCCTCATTTCAAATTTTGAGCAACTCCATTACCTTGCAAATGGAAAGTTTTTCTGCCATCATTTCTTTTGCCTTTTCGCTTTTACAGTAAAGAATAAGAAATATAGAATTGTTTGATATAGATGTCCAATGAATATATAGTATAAGGAGACTGAATTTGTAGATGTGCATTGAAGAGATAGCATGACACTAGATTCAGTCCCTGAGACAAATAAGGATTAAGCTGAATGTATCACTCCATACCTGATACTTTCACACTTTCAACTGCTTTTATTTCTTTGACCTTTTATGGTATCTCACAAGGAGCCAGAATATGAGTACTATTGGGACTATTTAAAAGAGATGTGGTTATACTTGCAGTTTCATGTTCTTAAAATTTACTTTCATGTCCTAATCTATGTACTTATTTCTATTGCTTACACTAGCTGGAGCTGATGCAATGAAGGAAAAATAATTCATCCCTTTCATATTTAAGTAAAGATTATGAACCTTTTATTCAATTACAGTGTAGTGCACTTAGAATAAATGTATCCTTAAAATGTAGACATAGGTTTTGGCCAAGCCTAACTAAAGAGCTAATTTTGGTGGCACCACCACTTTAATTTGAGTCTTTTAGATCTTTTTTTTTTTTTTTTCATAAATTACCAATACATTTTATATGTGATAATTTTATTTATGTTCAATATAGAATATGGATGATCACAAAGTTAGGAATAAGGAACCAGTGCTACGGTCGGATGAGAATGAAATTACATTTATCGAAATTCTTTACGAGAGAGTGAAATCAAACGCATTGCAATGTTCTACATTCACAAGAGACGAATGGGGCAGAGTCAATGAAACAATGGTTGCTTCAACGAAAGTGGATTACGGGATAGATAGATTAAAGGAAAAGTGGAACCGCTTACGTAAGATTTACTGTATGTTCTCTGAACCTTTGGCACATACAGAGGCCACATGGGATTCAAATACTAACAAAGTTAATGTTGCAGAGGAAGTTTGGCAACACTTTTATACGGTATATTTATTTATTAAAGAATATTTTCCTCTTTATTTTTTGAGATATTCAATTCTACCCCTTTTCTAATGGGTCTTCTTTTGTAATGTAGATTAACAAGTCGGATTACATTCTGTTAAAAAAGGAAGGATGTAAGCACTATCACACTCTCGAGAAGATATTTAACTGGACTACTGCTATTGGAGGATTAGACAATGCCTCCACTCAGCTTCCAAACACATCAGAGGAAAAAAGACAGCTAGAAGATGACTTTTTGAACAGGGGAGTGCATGTACGTGTAGAAAATGATGATGAAGTGGATGTGGTTTCAAATACTCGTCGGCATGAGGAAATTGGTATGTTGGGTTGCAGACATAAAGAACCTAAGATCAGTAAAAATGATAAACTTGAGGCCTGCATGGCACATTGGTTATCTACAGTTAGTGATGTCAAGATGGGCCCGCACGGAGGCGAACCGGCCCGAAATTCGGCCTACGAACCGAGTGGGCCGAATCACGGGCAGCCCCGACTGGAAAATAAATTTAAAAAAAAAAGCCTACAGCAGCAGGCTGCAGCCAGCAGCCAAAGTGACCGAACGGTCACATGTCAAATCCTGTGACCATTTTTCTGATATTTTTATTTTATTTTATTTATTTATTTTTTCGAAAATGGTAATGTATAGTAACTGTAATTTATTTTTTTTATAAATTGTGGTATTATGAAGTGAAAAAATATTGTGGGATGTACTTTAACTATAAATTTATAAATAGTTAAAAACTGTTTAATTTGTCAGTTAGGCAAAATATTGTTCGAAAAATTGAAAGTTTTTATGTTATTGATGTAAAATTTATCTAAAAATAAATCAATGTAAAATTTATTTTTATGTAACTTTTATCGATTTTCACTCTAATTATAAAATGTAATTTTTACTATTTATTTTTTAAATGACAAAAAAAAACGAGCAGGTCGAACGGCCCAAACCAATGACTCGGGCCATGCGGGCTTATGGTCCGGGCCGTGTTACACTTTTTTTATCCCGCATGGGCCGATTTTTTAAACGACGAGTTATGCCCAGGCTTCTCAGTGTGCGGGCCTAGCCCGTCTGTTTTGAAATCCCTATCTACAGTTAGAGTGTGTTTGATATGGATTTTTAGGGGAAAAATTGATTTTTGAATAGTGATATGATGGGAAATAGTGGTTGAAAAAGAAGAAAAAAGTATTGATGTGATGGAAAATATTATTTTATTAAAAAATGTGTGGTTGAAAATGAGAATTGATTTACTGTAGAAAATGAAAATCTGTACCAAACAGGCCCTTAGTATAAGGAATGAAGAAACTGAAATTAGAACACTTTACTTCAAAGAAAAGCTTGCAAAGATACAAGGAAAATCTTGTAATCAATCGGATAGCAAAGTTAGTAGTCATGATAATTATTCCAGTATTATATGCATGGACATCTTAAACAATACGGAAGAGGTGTCAAATGAGATTTATATAAAAGCAATAAAGGCTTTTGAAAGTCCCACTTTTAGGGTATCGTTTGTGAAGATGCAAGAAGCAAAGATATGACCTATCTTGGAACTACTTTGATATGATTGTTATTTTAATTTCTCTAGCATTTTGTTGTTTTCATTTGTGATGTGCAAGATTGAACTACTGTTTTATTTTCAAGATTCCTAGTATGTACGTTTGTAAGCTTTCATGGTGATATGTTGTTTTCATGTAAGAACTTTGTGATATTGTTGATTGTAGAACTGATGTTGGTTTTTATGTGAATGAATGAATGCTGGTTGTTATGACTTATGATAATTAATGTGGGATGCGACAGCTCAAATGGGACAAGTTAGGGATCGAATTGCTATACAAATGTAGAATGACTATTCAAGACGTCGTACATGACTCCATGGATTTATTTTGTATGTAGTTTAGTATCTATTTATTTTGTCATGACACGTAAACTTCTAATCGTATCGATTAAACCGTTTCATCAAATGTAATTTAGGTTGTGTTTTTAATATCTTGAAAAAAAATTTGACGTTTCACCAATTTTAAATTCTATATGTTATTTAATACTATATTAACATTAAACAATTAAAATTTATTGAATAATCATTTTTTTGAATAAAATATTATTAAAAAATTCTCAATGCATTTTCAGAAATTTCAAAACAGACGCTCAAAATACAAAACACAAAACGAATTCAAAATTTAAAACACAAAACTAAAATACAAAGAGAATGGCTCCTTAGTGTTTGACCATATTGTCCTTGTACTAATAAATTCACCAAACATAGGCGCTATATTTCGAGCTTTGCCACATGTACATCAAGAGTTATATAATACACAAATGATATTATGTAATTGATTAATGAAAATTGTTTAACTTCCACCAACCAATTACATAATGCCACTTGTACATTATGTAATCCTTGATATAACATTTTATCTACAAGTAGAATAATCCTTACATTTCATCAATTAAAAAGGTTTTCTTTCATCTTAGTATAGTAAAAGCTCTATATTGCAGCTATGTGTAGATCTTTATATCATTTATTCTTACCCAATGTTCTAAAATGTGTAAGGCATGGATGTTAAGTCTTAAGTCTTACGTTCCTAAGCTTGCCTAAACAAAATTGGGTGTAGTTGTTGGATAATTTCAACATATATGGACCCACACGTTGTATATTGAAATGTGTGGTGCTATTATTTAAAGGATATTAGTCAATTAAAGTTATCCGTTAAAGATGTTTTGTGACTAATGAGTATTAGTTTTCATGTAATTATAGTGTAGAGACCGGAGTGTTGTTTTAGATTAACGAGGGGCCAATTTGAAGCAATTAAAAGATAGTGACTATTGAGTTACTACTATTATTTTATATGGTTATGGTCCCTATTTGTTGGTGTTCTTGAGTTTTTCTACATCCTCATCAATAGAGAGCAAAAGTTGAAGTGAAGATCACCAATCATTTGGAAGATCCTAACCTATCCAGGCAAAGAATCAGATTACTATGGATATATGTATGTTTTATATTTTGTTACTTTCTCAAATTTCAACATGGAGATGTATCTATGGTTTATTATTGAGAATTAAGGATTTGATTATTATTTTGATTGATAATCCTATTATGTTTTTCTATCAAGTGGTACCAGAGCCTCTCCATAGTTGAAATTTTGAGAAGTTGAAGATTTAAAATTTTGAATTTTCGGGTTATTTATGAAATTTATGGATCTTCAATTTGGTATGTTATTTCATGTAATGAACATGATTTTATGATATAATTCATGGCTTTCTTCATAAATTTGGATTTTGGATTAAAGTTTTTTTTTTATTTTCAGATCTGATTTTAAAAAAAATACATTTTTTTTTGGGCAACCGATGCTGGCAGCAGCGGGGCTCACCCTGCATGGCTGCTGGCCACCGGAGCCCCCACTTGTTGGCTTGGTGGCGCCGATGAATGAGAGGAGATGAAGGGACATCTCATTAAAGTTTTCAGTTATGGAATAATTAAATTTTCAGTTTTGGAATTTTTGGGAGCGGGGGCTTGTACTGCAAATTTGAAGTTTTGGGGCCCCTGCTTGCAATTAAAAATTAGGATTAGGTTTGGTTATTTATTATTCAGCCCCTAAATTTTAAATTTAGTCCTAATTGGGCCTTAAGGTTATGGATTTTAATAATTCAACCCCTGAAGTTCTGAAATTAATTAATTTGGACCGTTTAAGTTCTGAATTTAATATTTAGCCCCTGAATGTTCATAATTGGTTTAGTTTGGCCCCTAAAGTTCCGCATAATTGATTTTTTGACTTCTAAACTTTTCGATTATTAACAATTAACCCCTAAATGTTTGAAATTAATTAAGTTTGACCCCTAAAGTTTTGAATTATTAACCCTTAGACCCTTAAAGTTTCAAGATAAATAAAGTTAAGTATTCTTCTTTTCAAATTTTGGTAAAAATGACTCATTTGAGTATATATAATATTTAAAAGTGAATTGATTGAAGCAATATGTTGCCAAAGCAACCTCTCTTGTGGAAATTAATTAATTTAGAATATTAGAAGGACTTCATTTGTATGCTAATTCATTCGGATATTAACCGGCCCAAATGAATGTTAATATTTGGCCGAATTGTATGCACACTTGTGGTGGTAAACGTGTGACAATTATAAGGTTTCCATGTGAATAATAAATAAATCCAAAGATGGGTTTATTATTGACATGAGTTATTGTCAATGTTTGATCACTACACCAAAAGTACCATTTACAATTAATATTACCGTTCAAAGATTTGATATTAATGATGTGCTAGGTATCTTGAGATGAGACTTATCATTATTTCAAAGACTAATTCATCTGCTACTACCATATCTGCAAATGTTAATTCTATCGCAATGCTCAATGGACAAACTTCAAGGATTGAAAAGATAAGGTTTTAATTGTTCTGGCTGCATGGATCTAGATCTTGCGCTTCGGATTGAGCAACCCACTCCTCTTACGGACGAAAGTTCATCTGATGAAAAGAGGAACTATGAGAAGTGGGATCGCTCAAATCGCATGAGTCTAATGATCATTAAGCACGGCATTCTGGAGGCCTTTAGAGGCGTTGTATCTAAATAAGTGATTAATGCAAAGGATTTTCTTGTCGAAATTGAGAAAAGTTTTGCGAAAAATGATAAAGCTGAAACTAGCACGCTTCTGCAACGCTTGATTTCAATAAGGTATAAAGGCAAAGGAAATATAAGAGAGTACATCATGGAGATGTCTCACATTGCTTCTAAACTTAAGGCACTAAAGCTCGAGCTGTCTGATAACTTGCTCGTACATTTGGTATTGATCTCACTTCCTGCACAATTCAGTTAATTTAAGGTCAGTTATAACTGCCGAAGGAGAAATAGTCTCTAAATGAGCTCATTTCATATTGTGTGCAAGAGGAAGAAAGGTTGAAGCAAAACAGAACTGAAAATGTTCATTTGGCAAGCACTTCTAAAGATAAGGGCAAGAAAAGAAAGAAAGAATATGAAACTTTTTCTAAGGGTACAGTACAACAGAAACAGCAAGAGGACAAATAGACCTATTTCTTTGCAACAAAACTGGACATTTGAAGAAGAATTGTACCAAATACCACGTCTGGTGTGCAAATAAAGGTACAAATCTTATTTTGATCTGTTCTGAGGCTAATTTAGCTTCGGTACCTAAAAATACTTGGTTGTTAGATTTCGTTGCTACTATTCACATAAATATTTCTATGTAGGGTTGTCTGAGCTATCGAAATCCAAATGATGGTGAAAAACACATCTATGTGGGTGATGGAAAGTTGGTGGAAGTTGATGTAATAGGCACTTTTATGTTATTGTTGAAAACTGGTCATTATTTAGATTTGAAAGACACTTTTGTTGTGCCGTCTTTTAGGCGGAATTTGATTTCTGTTTCTTTGTTAGACAAATTTTGTTATTATTGTTCATTTGGAAATAATCAATTCAGACTTTCTTTAAATTTCAAGATTATTGGTACTGGTTTATTATCTGCATATGATAACCTATATTTGCTTGATATTGTTGCATCATATAATGAAAACCTGCATGTGGAATCACGTGGTACAAAACGTAAATTAAATATTGAAAATTCAGTAAAATTATGGCACAAGTGCTTAGGTCACATCTCTAAAGCTAGAGTTGAACGACTTGTGTTAGATGGTATTTTGGTTTCCCTTGACTTCACAGATTTTGATATATATGTTGACTGTATCAAGGGAAAACATACCAAAACAAAGAGATTAGGTGCTAACAGAACTTCGAATGTCTTAAAATTGATACACACAGATATTTGTGGACCATTCCCTACGGCTTATTGGAATGGTCAACAATATTTTATATCATTCATAAACGATTACTCACGTTATGGGTACATATATCTTATTCATGAAAGTCTGAGTCACTGAACATGTTCAAAGTGTTTAAAACTGAGGTTGAGAATCAACTCAACAAAAGGATAAAAAGAGTTAGGTCTGACCGTGGTGGTGAGTACTACAGAAGAAATGACGGTTCAGGTAAACAATGTCTAGGACCATTTGCTAAATACCTAGAGGAATGTGGAATTGTCCCATAATACACCATGCTGGATCGCCTAGCATGAATGGTGTAGTTGAGAGACGAAACAGGACTCTTAAGGATATGGTAAGGAGTATGATCAGTTATTCCACCTTACCAAAATCACTCTGGGGAGAAGCATTACAGACTGCAGCTTATATTCTGAATAGATTACCAACTAAGGTTACTGTCAAAACACCTTATGAGCTTTGGACAAGTAGAAAGCCTAGTTTAAAGCATTTTCACATTTGGGGATGTCCAACTGAGGCTAGGTCTTATAGCTCACATGAAAAGAAATTGGACTCCAAAACAGTGAGCAACTACTTTATTGGTTATTCTGAGCGATCAAGGGGCTATAAATTCTATGATCCCACACTTAAGTCAATTTTTGAAACGGAAACTGCAACATTTTTTGAAGATGTTGAGTTTGGGGGGGAATAAGGTTATAGACATTAACTTTGAGGAAGAAGTTGAGGAATGATCGGTTTCGATTCCTACAATTGCTTTTGACAATGTACAGGTTCCTATACCTGTTATTGATCAAGAAGTATATTCAGAACCTTAACAAGACAATGTTGAACCTCGCATCCAAAATGAGGTAATTATTCCTGATGTACAAACTCAACAACCTCAAGAACCAATACCTTTAAGGAGATCCACGAGAGAAAGGAGAAATGCTATTTCGGATGATTTTATAGTATTTCTCCAAGAACATGAGGAAAATAATGGATTGATGGAAGATGATCTAATCAACTTCCGTTAGGCCATGCAAGGTTCTAACTCTCAAAAGTATATTGATGCCATGAATGAGGAGTATAAGTCTATGGAAGACAATAATGTTTGGGATCTTATCACGTTACCAGAAGGCACGAAGTCCATTGGTTGCAAATGGATTTTTAAAATCAATAGGAATTCGAAAGGTAATGTGAAAAGATATAAGGCTCATCTTGTAGTTAAAGGCTTTACCCAAAAGGAAGGTATTGACTTCAAGGAGACCTTCTCTCCAATTTCAACGAAAGACTCTTTCGGGATAATTATGGCACTTGTTGCGCACTTTGACCTTGAATTACATCAGATGGATGTTAATACGGCGTTTCTCAATGTCAACATTGATGAGACGATCTATATTGTGCAACCAGAAAAATTTGTGTCAGGAGACCCAAAAAATATGGTTTGCAAATTAAAGAAATCCATCTATGGGCTCAAGCAAGTTTCCCGTCAATGGTACTGCAAATTTCATCAAGTAATTATCTCGTTTGGTTTTGAGAAAAAAGCTGTTAATGATTGTGTGTATCACAAGTTCAGTAGGAATAAGCATATTTTCTTGATTTTGTATGTTGATGACATACTGTTTGCCACAAATGATATGGCATGTTGCACGAATCAAGAGATTTTTATCAATGAATTTTTAGATGAAAGATCTTGGTGACACCTCTTTTGTATTAGGGATTCAGGTACATCGAGATCTCTCTCGAGGTATTTTTGGATTATCACAAATGAGCTATATCGATAAAGTACTTAAGAGGTTTGGCATGCAAGACTGTAAATCAGGTGACACCCCTGTCACTAAGGGAGACAAATTTAGTCTCGAATAATGCACGCAAAATAACCTTGAAGTTAAGGAAATGCAGAAGATTCCCTATGTGTGAGCTGTTGGGAGTATTGTGTATGCTCAAATTTGTACATGTCCAAACATAGCATTCATTGTTGGAATACCAGGCAGATATTTGAGCAATCCTGGAATGGATCATTGGAAAGCAGCCAAAAGGGTTATAGGTATTTGAAGAGAACAAAAGATTACATGCTCACATATATCAGATCGGACCAGTTAAAGATCATAGGGTATTTCGATTCTAATTTTGCTGGATGCCAAGACATTAGGAGATCCACATTTGGCTATATTTATCTGTTAGATAGATGAGCTATTTGTTGGAAGAGTGTCAAGCAGACACTCATAGCTTCTTCTACCACGGCAGTAGAATTTGAGGCATCTAATCATGGAATATGGCTACGAAATTTTTTCATTGGGCTACGCATTCTAAATGGCATAGAAAGACCACTAAATTTATATTGTGACAATAACTCAGCAGTTCTATATTATAATAACAACATGAGTTTATCTAAGTCAAAACACATTGACATCAAGTTTCTGGTGGTGAAGGAAAGAATACAGAGTGGACATATTTCTATAGAGCATATTGGGACTAACTCCATGATTGCAGATCCGCTTACTAAAGGATTGATACCCAAAGTCTTTCATGAGCACACTGCTCATATGGATGTTGTATATCATAAGGATATCAAATTTTAGTGGGAGCTTGTATTTTCATTACTTTATGTTTTGGACACATTTGTGTATTTGGATATTATTTTGTACAAAAATAAAGTATTCAGTTCATTTCACTCTGTTATTATGTTCAGTATTGATCTCACTTAAGAAATAAGGTTGGACCAGTTGGAAATAGACATGTTTGAATCACATAACATGTAATTTCCATGCTACACTCCCATAATTGATCTATGTCATTTGGTTGTATGGGTATATGTGACAAATGATGGATTTAGTCACTTTAAATGTGACGAAAATCGCTTTGATCCTATATCAATATGACTAATGGACGAGATTGTTTGGTAATACTCATAATAATAATAGCAAATTTTTGAGCTCATAAGGTTGTGCACATTTGTAAGGTTACACGTATGGCTCAGTGGGAGATTGTTGGATAATTTCAACATATATGGGGCCACACATTGTATATTGAAATGTGTGGTGCTATTATTTAAAAGATATTAGTCATTAAAGTGATCCGTTAAAGATGTTTTGTGACTAATGGGTATTATGCTTCATGAAATTATAGTGTAGAGACCGGAGTGTTGTTTTAGATTGATGAGTGTCCAATTTGAAGCAACTGAAAGATAGTGACTATTGAGTTACTACTATTATTTTATATGGTTATGGTCCCAATTTGTTGGTGTTCTTGAATTTCTCTACATCCCCATCAATAGAAAGCAAAAGTTGAAGTGAAGATCGCCAATCATTTGGAAGATCCTAACCCATCCAGACAAAGAATCAGATTACTATGTATATGGGTATGTTTTATGTTTTGTTACTTTCTCGTATTTCAACATGGGGATGTATCTATGGTTTATTATTGAGAATTAAGGATTTGATTATTATTTTGATCAATATTTCTATTATGTTTTTCTATCAGTAGTTATATCTCTCATTTAATGTAATGTTAATAAATTTATACGATGAGTAATAAAATATTGCACAGTATCTTGGAAAATATTTATTTTCCTTATCAAATAAAAAAAATGTATATAAAAAGAGAGAATTGTCAAAAATTTAACTAAAGAACAATATTAGAATTAGTCAAAATTTCGGTACCAAATCCAACTAGAATTATTCTAGATGACCCGCAAGGATGACCACGCCCTCACGGCTGAGCCGAGGGTCCCACCCGAATAAAATAATCCCGACCCCCCATGTGTGTGTGTGTGTGCGGTCACCGACGCGGTTATCCCCGCAGTTCCTGTAGCATGGCTCATCCAACTAACCCTGAATCAGACTATCCTCAAATATAAAATGCAATTTAAGGTACTAAAATCCAAGCGAAGTACCTGCCACGCGTAATTCATGTCCTCGTCAAATCGAAGTGTAAAATTGGAGCAAGTATTCATGTCTCAAATTAGAGCGACAACAAATTATGCCAAATATATCTTCTGTAGGCGTTGACAGGCAGTTGCGTTATTGTTGTATATAATTTTTCATCAGCAACGGCTGTCCATCAAGAAAACAAATTGAAGTCGTTGATATGTGCAATTATAAAGTTGCTCAAGTCTTGTGCCCTAGCCTGTCGAGGCACATTCCGTGATTTACCTCCTACACAATGCTTTAGGGGCGGGGCGGGTTCAACCTATTTTTATAAAGCTGCTCAAGTCAATTTATCTAGACAGCACTTCATAATTTCATGCATTTTCACTCGTGGAATTAAAGAATTACTATGAGTGATATGTGATAAAGGATGTAATTGTTTAAGAGTTTTTTTGTATAAGAGCCTCGTGTATACCTTCAGATGAACCTCTGCCCATTCCTTCAATCTTTAGAAAATTGAAAGGAAAGTGAAAGTGTATTAATTATTTGAATTTTGCTCTATTTTGTACCTGAGAAAATATATTAAAAAAACAGTACAAAGCGTAGAGAAAGTTTCACTTTTTTCTATGCAACCAAACCAATCACATTATTCATGTACAAAACCCTCAATAAATATAGGCATTAATAAATCACAGCAAAGTGCATGACCGGAAAAAAAAAATTAAGAATTGCACCTACTACATATTGGTTAAAGGATTGATGCCAAAGACATTTGTCAACTTCGGTTTATGGTTGCTGACAAGCGACCGCTAGCTTCGTTATTGAAGGGTGCAAGGATCAATGGCTTTGGGGATTTGTCTTTCAGCTCTTATTTGGCCCCATTATAATGAAAATTTGGGGAAAATATAATTTTGAATAGTAATTTTTTTGAGAATATTTGGTTAAAAAAGAATGAAAATTTTTGAATTTACTTATAATATTATTTTATTGAAAAACGTGTGATTGACAAGAAGTTGGAGGATTTATAATTTTAATAGGGGTCAAACATGGACTCAATTTTTTTCATTACAAATCTAAAATTTTAGCCCCTGATTGATGGGCTTTTTTAAAAAAATTATTTTTTCTACATATTTTTTTGGCCACACATTAACACAATAAAATATTTTTTTTTATATTTTTCAATCACACATTCTCCAAAAATTTACTATTCAAACATTATGGCTTAATTGACGAACTAGAAAAGTAAATGAATGAGTTTTGAATGGGACTTCAAAAATGAAATAAACAAGGGAACAATACATAAATAGGTATTTAAGTATCACCATTTCAAAATTAAGGTTTGAGATTTTAAATTTCAAAAATCAAGTTTTCAATAAAATTTATTTATAATTTAATTAATTAATTATATATTTTATTAATAAATATATAAATGTCACAGATCTATACAATTTGGTCACAATTCAAACAATTTAAGGTCACAATTCAAAAATTTTATAGGTCACACAACTTATTTTATGGTCACAAAACATCAAATTATAGGTCACGAATTACTTTTATTGGTCACAAATTAACAAATTTGTAGATCACACAGTATTTATTGGTCACAATTTATTCTTCATTGGTCACAATCAACATATCATTTGTGACCACCACCAACACAACACCATAGAATCCCTCAATAAATATAGGCATTATTAATCACAGCAAAGTGCATGACCGGGAAAAAAAATTAAGAATTGCACCTACTACATATTGGTTAAAGGATTGATGCCAAAGACATTTGTCAACTTCGGTTCATGGTTGCTGACAAGCGACCGCTAGCTTCGTTATTGAAGGGTGCAAGGTTCGATGGCTTTGGGGATTTGTCTTTCAGCTCTTATTTGGCCCCATTATAATGAAAATTTGGGGAAAATATAATTTTGAATAGTAATTTTTTTGAGAATATTTGGTTAAAAAAGAATGAAAATTTTTTAATTTACTTATAATATTATTTTATTGAAGAACGTGTGGTTGACAAGAAGTTGGAGGATTTATAATTTTAATAGGGGTCAAACATGGACTCAATTTTTTTCATTACAAATCTAAAATTTTAGCCCCTGTTTGATGGGCTTTTTAAAAAAAAAATTATTTTTTCTACATCTTTTTTTGGTCACACATTAACACAATAAAATATTCTACACGTAAACGTATTTTTTTAATATTTTTTAATCACATATTCTCCAAAAATTTACTATTCAAACATTATGGCTTAATTGACGAACTAGAAAAGTAAATGAATGAGTTTTGAGTGGGACTTCAAAAATGAAATAAACAAAGGAACAATACATAACTAGGTATTTAAGTATCACCATTTTAAAATTAAGGTTTGAGATTTTAAATTTCAAAAATCAAGTTTTCAATAAAATTTATTTATAATTTAATTAATTAATTATATATTTTATTAATAAATATATAAATGTCACAGATCTATACAATTTGGTCACAATTCAAACAATTTAAGATCACAATTCAAAAATTTTATGGTCACACAACTTATTTTATGGTCACAAAACATCAAATTATAGGTCACGAATTACTTTTATTGGTCACAAATTAACAAATTTGTAGATCACACAATATTTATTGGTCACAATTTATTCTTCATTGGTCACAATCAACATATCATTTGTGACCACCACCAACACAACACCATAGAATCGCACCGCCGCCGCCAACACTAACACCACATAAACGCACAACTGCCGCCAACACCCATCACCATCACCACCACTTTCCAGCAACAAAATCACAGTTTCAAACATCGCAGCCAACGTTTTCACCACCGCTATACCAAACCGACAATATTAATAATTTTTAGGTCACACAGCATGCATTGGTCGCAGTTTATCTATTTCATTGGTCACACACTGATCCAATTATTGGTCACAATCAACCAAATCACTTGTGACCACCACCACTACATCGCACAAATCCACCATTGCACATAACGCACAGCACCACACACCCAGATTCAACCCCTCCCCCCGCGCCCACATCGTACCACTACATCGCCACTACTTCCACCGGTAGCGCCACCACCATCACCGCCCAATAGCGGCGTCAACATCTCATACAAACCAAGACCATACAAACGCACATGTTCGCGTACACACACACCAGTCGCGATGCACCCACGCATACACCTTTCGGATTGCCTCCGCATGCACTCACACACACCCAACCACCCTCCACAAGAGGACATACGGGCGCCGTTACCGGCCCGACTACGCCTGTTATTTCGTCGGATCGAAGAGCGAAGTGTGAGAGGGAGAGAGAATAACAGTGAGGTTGAGACGGTTGGGCGTTTTAGCATCACAGATTTAGAAGAGAGAAGCCTGCATGGGTTACAAGCATCGTCATCGTCGTCGTCGATGAGGGAGAAGAGCGATGACGAAGACGGACGGGAGGAGAGAATATGGAGATGGGAGGGGATGAGAGGAGAGGAGACAGCGATGGCGGGGAAAGAAATGAAATTAGATTTTGATTTTAGGATGAAATTATTAATTGGATTGAAAATTATTAATTAGTATTTAATTAGATATAAAAAAATGTTTTTAAATTATTAATTAAAACCTGATTTTTGTAATATAAAACTTGATTCAGGATTTATGAAATTGGTACTTTAAATCTAGGGCTATGTATAATTTCCTCAATAAACAATATATTTAGGTGGGCTAAGTACATTTGGGCTGATGGTGGGCTAATGAGCTAAAAATTTTCTTTGTGGAAATTACACACATTCATATTTTTCAAATTTCAATTTCAAATATCAGATTCAAAAGTTTTGTATTTAAAAATCAGGTGAAAATTTAAAATTTTTAATATTATTAATAATATAAAAAATTAAATTAACCTAAATATTCACTTCACTCAATTCTATTTCCATTTACCCTACCAAATTTCATTCCAAACCCTAATTATTTTCCTTTTTCTCACTTCTATCACTCTTCTATCTAACCTTTCCCTTACACAGATCATAGTCGTCGGAAGACAATAACAATATGCAAAGAAGACGACGACGACGTTGATTTACGCAGGGACAATGTCCAATCAGCCATCTTCACAGCGGCGCTTTGTTGCAAAGTCACGCGATCAATGATAAACAGTGCTGCGGCGCTGTGCAAAGCCACCACGAGCAACTGATCACCCCTTTGTTCACCGACGTCGAATTATCACTTCGATCAACCACCTCCATCATCTTCGTTGCCCCTCACCCCTTCATTCACCAGTGTGACGTAGATGTAGTTTTAGGGATGGCGACAACATGAATGTGGTGTTTCTTCTTTTCGATATGCCAGGGGCGACTCCACGCTCCAGTCATTGCTGCTGCAAAGGTGCGTGCGTGCTATAGTCGCCACTGTAGTGACGATGACATGGTATTCCTGGGTGTTGGCGGTAACGTTGTTGTTTCTGGGTGTTTTTGGGTGTCGCCTTCCGATTTGTTGTGGGTTGTTTTGGGTATTGGTGGCAATGTAGTAGTGGTGAAAATTTAGAGTTTAAGGGATAGTTGGTGGTGGTTTAAAAATTGTGACGGTGCTTGTAGTTGGGTGGTGGTGGTGATCAACGACGGCTATGATGGTGTTGGTAATTGACGGTAATGGTAATGGTGATGGTGGCGGTAGTTGATGAGGATGGTGTTGTGATGGTGGTGGTGGCGAGTTTAGATGAAGAGTGTTCGTGACCAATTATTTAGGTGTTTGTGACCAACTACATGTTTGATTTGTGACCAACTATTAGTAATGGATTGGGATTGAGGGTAAGGGTGGTGATCAGTGGCAGACCCAACAAAAAAGTTTAGCTCGGACGGACGTTGATTATTGACCGTCGACAATTAGTGATCGTAAGAATTTGATCGTTTATTAATATTTAATTAAATAATATTGAAAATAAGACTAAGCTTAAATTTTTTTTACTTACAAGTAAGTTTATTTAAGTAAAAAAAGTAACTTTAAAATAAATATTTTTATAGACTAGTTGTTGTATCTTAATACTCGTTTGGATTAATGAAAATCTTTAACCGCTCCCTTTGAACATGAAGAAGACAAGAAAACAAAAGTTTAACAATATATTTTGCATGGAATGCGGATTAAACATGTGACATTTCAAACTTGTTCCAAGAATAATACAAAGATTATTAGATTAATCATTAACTTATTCAAATATATGAATTTCTCAGGAAAAATACAGACAAAAATCTGTGTCTGCCATTTTTCCTCTCTTATTTTTCATTGCTCAAATTGTTAATGTTTCTTAATTAATCCCAAGATTCCTTCTGACCCAATTTTAAGGTCATTATGAGTGCAATTTCATATTAAAAAAGGCCCAACTATCTCGGCCCAAAACAAATGGGCAAAAACTGGAAAAAAAAAAAGAAAACAACAACCCTCCTCACTTGAAACAGTGTCTTCTTCTTCCTCGTCTTCTTCGTTCTCTTTGCAACAGGACTGGACAAAGACTCGACGGCGCTGACAATATTGAAGATTTCAGCAAATTCAGCACGGGCGATCGCGCCCCCTCGCTGGGTGCTAGGTCCGCCCCTGGTGGTGATGAAGTGTTTGGTGTACGTGACCAACTATTTGATTATTTGTGACCAACTATTTAATTGTAACCTAAAAAATCGATAAATCATCATTGAAAAATAATTTGTGACCAACTAATTTGAAACTATGTCACCGTTAAATAAGTTTTGACCTATAAAAATTGTGACCAATAAATAAATTTTGTGACCTATAATATTTGATAATAATGACTAGTAAATAAGTTGTGACCTATAAGTATGTAACTCTGAATTGTATAACCATGACCTTAATATATTTTATTAATAAAATATTTTAAATTATGTAGTTATCACCTGAGATTTGAAAATTTAAACTAATTGTCCGAGTTTTGAATTGGGAAATTATAATAATTCAGGTGTTTAAAGATTGGAATTCAAAATTCAGGGACCAAATTTTATTATTCAAAAATCAGGTGATATAAAAACTCTTAACCCTAATTTTCACTCCTTCCTCTTCCCCTTCCCCTTCCCCTTCCCCTTCCCCTTCCCCTTTCCCTCTGTTTCTCTCTCTGCCTCGCCGGTGGCTCCCCTCCCCTCTCTCTTCCCTCCCCCTCCACGGCTCCACCTCCCCCTCCCCTCCCCTCTCCTCTCCTCTCCTCTCCTCTCCATCCCCTCTTTGCTGCGAATCGCAGCAGCGCTGATGCGCTTCGCGAAGAGCCGACGTGTCGTGACGAAGAATCAACCGTGCAGCGAAGACTTTGCGACGCCGTCGCGGTGATTGTTTGCGGTGGAGCGTTGGGTGGTTGGTCTATTGTTGGCTGTGGGTGGTTGGTCTATTGTTGGTTGTGGGTGGTTGGTCTATTGTTGTTGGGGTTGGTGGATCTATTGTTGTTGGCTGGCGGTGGTGGTTGTGGTTGGCCGTTGGTGATGGTGGGTCTATTGTTGGCTGGTGGTGGTGGTTGGCTGTTGGTCTATTTTTGTTGGGGTTGGTGGATCTATTGTTGTTGGCTGGCGGTGGTGGTTGTGGTTGGCTGTTGGTGGTGGTAGATCTATTGTTGGCTGGTGGTTGTGGTTGGCTGTTAGCTAGAGGTGGTGGTTGTGGTTAGCTTTTGATGGTGGTGGATCTATCGATGTTGGGGTTCAATCGTGTGTTTTGTGGCTGGGTAGTCTGTGTTGGTCGATCTGTGACCTGTGATCAAGTATCGGTAATCTGTGACCAAAATTTTGTCAATCTGTGACCAATTACTCAAATGTGACCTAAAAATTTAATAATCTGTGACCTCAAAATAATATGTGACCAACTAATTTAAAAATCTGTGACCTCGAAATAATTTGTGACGTACAAATTTTTTGATATGTGACCTCGAAATAATTTGGGATCAAAAAATTTGACGATATGTGACCAGTAAATAAATCTGTAACTTAAAATTATGAATATGTGACCATTAATCACAAAATGTGACTTTATTATCTTTATTTAATAAATATTTTTAATTAATTAAATGAATACCTGATTTTTGAATTTTTAAACTATTTACCTTATTTTTGAATTGAGGTAAAGAAAACACCTTAAATATGATTTTTTCCCTTTTGAATTGGCATGTCCTTTACACCTTAAATATGTAATTTTTCGTTTTTTTTTTAATTTTAGTGTATAGTCCACCAACAATTAATATCACTTGGCAAGCCCAACCCAATTCTTAAAACTAAATTTTTGTTTAAATTTTTGGCCCAATTTTGAGAACTAACTTTGTTTAATTTTACTCCAAATCCGTCACAAACTCATTTGATTCCTCTCTTTTCTTCAAAATTCAACCCTCGGGCATCTTTTGAAAACCAAATTGAAATTCCCAAATTTTTTTAACCTTAATTTTTTTTCCTATCCACGGTCTACCCATCATCGGAGCCATTGATTGCCGACCACAAAATTGTCAATCACAAATCAGAGCTATTGACTAAATACACACGCGAAGAAATTTTGAAAAGGAACCGTATGTACAACTGTTTATGCTTTGTTAAACTACGATTTTAAATGTTGTTTTTCCCTGTCCCTCATGAAAGATTTTTTTTTTGTAGAATTTTTTCTATTTTTACGTTGTCACGGAAACTCATTATTGCCTAATATAATTAAAATAATTTTAGGTTTCCATTTCTTTCTGGAAATTTAAAAAAAAATGTAGGCGAGAAATTCTGGAACTTATTTCATTTGCATCAAGTAGACTACTGATATAAAATCTAGTTACTTACAAAATGAATGAATTTAAGTTGGAAAGAAAAATAGACGGATATGAATTTATAATTTCTTACGATAGATGGGTATGACCGTATGAATGCATGATTTGGGAAGGAAGATGTTAAGTTCTAAGCTTTTACAATATGAATGAATTCATAATTATGGTTTTATCAATTTATGTTTATGAAATATTGTCATATTGAAGTGTTTTGATTTTTATGTTTTTTAGTTTTAAATTTTAATATGAAATAAAATCGACCTTCTGTCAAGAAAGAAGAATTTTATCATCTTTTTTTTCAAAGTGCTAAAAATCTAATGGTACAACTGTAATATGTAATATTATATTATGAATTTTTTTTATATATATGAATTTTATTCGTACATTAAATTTTTAGAATTTTTTGGCATCCCGTAACGTTGATTCCTTACTCCTCCCCCGATTGATAGTCCTTCTCCACGTCGAGACGTTTTCTTCATGCTCTGTGCCTGAACAAGCCTTATAGAACAGAGGTTATGCCACCGTAAATTTGATGTTTTTGCTTTTCTTTTCTTACACTAATTTTTACTAAAAAATCATAGATAGTTAAAAAAAAGGTTTAAAATATACACCTGAGTTGCATTGCGGGATAAGTTGAATTAATTCATCTTACCAACTCTTGACACCTTTACTTACAAAACACGCTATATAATATCAAATATTTGAGTTTTCACTTATTCTACAAGGAAAGAAAACCACTAATTATGATGTCCACCTGGCACATCTTTCGATCTAATTTATCAATCAAATAGAGAAACACCAGGCCAGCCTTTACCGACTTCTTAATCCTTTCGATATCGATGGCAACGTTGAATTTATATTTTGATTGAATGGAATATATTATGTCCTTATTTGATAGAGATTAAAATCAAATTTTTAATAGATTTTAAGAAAAATGTGATGAAATGTGTGATTGAAAAGTTGTGGATCACATAAAATACGTGGTTAAAATTAAATGATGACTTTGATTTACGAATTTAATTGGATTTTAATCCAAATCAGAGACAATGACAGAATGCATGTGACCCACGTGTCCAAATCACCCATTTGTACACGTTACTCTTTCGGTCACGTAATGATTGAAGAATTATCCATTTTGAAGAATTATTTGTGAATATTTAAACAAGATAACATTATTATTATTATTAATCTAGGATCTACTCTTATGTATGATACAATTTTTTGACCTTGACATCAAACGCATAACTTGGGACCCCTTATTCCAAATTAGAAAATTTTGCAAACGCGGGCAGGTGTTTATAAACCATTTAGTGATAAATCAATTTTTTATTTACATTCATAAGTACTAATTACTTATCATTAATTCGTTTTTATATATTTACAAATAAAGTTGTTTTAAAACAGTTGCCAAACATATAAATTTCAAACAAGCATCGACTGCTAATTTTGCTGATGCAGGAGGATCCGAATCAGATGATGCCAGTTGTCTGATAGCTCGTTGATGACGCTAAGAAACTATGAGTTGGTGGATCAGCACCATAATGACAAGTAATAGAAGATCTTTTCTAATTGGGACCCTTTTTGGACAGGTTTATCAGAATAACTTTGGCTAAAATGGCAAGTAATCGAAAATCTTTCCTAATTTTGACAATAACTTTGGCTACGGTTATCAAAATCACGCTTATGACCCCAATTCGGAAAGCTCTTTTCGGTTTGCACGTCGTGGTCACCGAGCGTGTACATCGATTTCGAGGGCAAAATTCGTTGTAGTTGTTTTCGCATGTTGGATGAATAATAAAGAATTTTCTTGTTTTCTTTACGTTTTCTCTTGTGTTGTTCCCTGTTAATTATCTGTTGAAACCAGACTGCAGAATAATCGTTATCCTGCTCGACGTCAACTGCATTACATAGTACAAAAATATTGAGGTAGATTTTCAAACCTAATTTTCTTTCTAAACCTTGATCTTGATATCAATTTGCACGTGTTAAAAATCTCAATCATCATTTAATTTAATTAACTTTAAATATTTCTCGAATAATCGGAGTACTTTCAAGATTGTTCTTCATCCATCGTTCTATTAGCTTCCTTTGAAAATTGACAATTTAGATAACTTGAGAAATGAAATCATTAATTTTTCGAATGATTTAGAGTAACAAAGGAGAAATATTGTTTAAAAATAAAGACTTTTGGGAAATGACTTTGGAAGTATTATGATAATATGAGAAAAACTTAAAACTCGATAATTTTGGAAAATTAATTTAAAAGTAAACCTGCCGTTTAGAATCATTTTAGAAGTTGAGCAATTATTAAGAAACAACATTGAAAATATTATAGTCATTGATTTTTTGTACAATCCGTTGTAGAATTATACTGCGAGTTTGGATTCATTTTGGTTTAGATCTTACGTTGGCAACGTAAAATAAATAAATAAATAAAATTTTGCAACAGTTGTGAATTTGAAACTTCCATCAATTTTGCCTAAATTTAATATTAACCCAGGTTTGAGCTCCATTATTTCTCAAATACATTTTTTAAAATTCATTTCCAACCTTACATTCTTCCATAAAATAATATTACAGGTCCATTTTATTGGTTTAAATTTCATGGAAAATGTCATATTCGAGGAATTCAATTTCTACTTTGACTGTTTGATACGAAAGTGGAAAAAGAGTTCAAATTTCAAGGTACAACCTTTTTAAACTTGTTTTTTGCCAATTTCATGGAAAATACATTCTTATGGGATACTTGAGTTTTTATTTTCCAACTTACATAGAATTAGTCTTTCCACCTTTACAAATCAACCTCTTTAAACTTATTTTTTGTCAATTTAATGGAAAATGCATTCTTATGGGGTATTTACGTTTTTATTTCTCAATTTACATGGAATTGGAAAGACTATTCAACTTTACCAATCAAACGGACCCTACATGTAAATTAAAAAATTTTCCTTATTTTTTAACCCTATATTATGCAAATTGGATAATACACAACAGATACCATAGTGTTGATCTTACAAGGGAAAAATTGAAGTTTCACCTTATCTTATTGTCAATTTGTCATGAGTGGATGACCTAAAATCTTCACGTGTATTTGTTCTATGGTTGCCTTTTTCATCTCCCTGTGCATGTGGTTGAGACTTTCATTCATATAATTATATTTTAACACGCTAAAGGTCAATTGAACATGATTTTTGAAAAATTAAATGAACCTTTAAGATTCAAAATCGTCTTTTTAATAAATTTGACTAATTTTATAAAAGCACGTATTCTAGTTAAAAGAATTTTTGAAAAAAGTTACTTCAATGTGATTTCTTTTAAAAGAACTTTTGGAATAGAATAATGCTAAATGTACATTTTGCATAACACCATAGTTGACATTCACCCTATGTGAAGGAAATCTATGTAGTAACGTAATGAATGAGTTCAAAATTGATTGTTTATATGTTGTTATGTGGAAGAGTGTAAAAGAATGTATAAGGGATAGTGTAAATGTTGCATGATTGTTTTTAAAATTTTAATTTTCAAAGTAACTTCTTTTAGAAGTTATTTTACAGAAAGTAAAAGTAAAAGTCATGTCATCGATCCTAAAAGTGTGTGTAAAAATTGTAAATAGTTCAAATTATAAATAGATAGAAATAAATGATAGATAAGTAAGCATTATCTGTCGATCTCTTAAAATGTATTTAAAAAAAAAAAGGTGATTTGAGTGGTGATAAATATGAGAAAAACATAAGTTAAGTTACTTTTCTGTTTTTTATTTATGAAAAGAAGATATTTATTAAAGAATATGACACGCGTAGTTAGCTCGATTAGAAGTTCATTACATGTTCCGCTATCTGTCCTGTGCCGACACCTTTCATTTATGTATTAATTCTTGACGCGTGTTCGAGTATATTATGAGATATTATTAATTCCGTCCAAAGCTCATGATTTTTTGAAACCTGGTAATTCGTTCGACTAAAATAATCAAACATAGAAACATCTGTCCTGTCATCAAGAGCAAACCTGTGCTTTTATTCAGACAGCTTACATTCTAATAATATCACATGAAGATCAACTTTATATTTCGTTATAAAATTGGTGTTATTTAAAAATACTTGTTAAAGAATTAATCTCTTAAATTATATATTACTTTCGAGAGCATTTATCTTTTATATATCATCTTTTAGAAAAATGTCGATCTAGCTCGATCTTTGCTACTAGATTATGAATTTATATTGAAGTATATTAAAATGACGAAGACTGAATTTTATTGAATAAACTTCTCCAATCCAAGAATGTATTACTTTCGTTTATAAATACAGATCAAAGCTAACAGAAATTGAGCTAACAGAAGCTGAATTAGGTGAAGCTAGATCAGGAAAAGGATCGATCATCTCCTTATCACGTGAGATAGAATGGAAAGGAAAGAAATGCTCATGGAATTTGATATCTCTCGAAACAAAAACAAAAAAAAAAAAAAAAAGATTTTTAAACAATATCATACAACTTATATCATTGGATGCCACGTGGATAGCCAACAATGACACAAATTCTGGCTCTTAGATGGAATTTTGGACAATTGGATGATAGTGGAGGCAAAACATTGGCTTCCAAAGACTCTTAAAGAATGGTAATCTACTGGGGATTTATAGATAAGGTAAAAGGGAGAATTATTTTGTAGGAGTTGTGAAGGTGTCCTTTTGATTATGAAGGTAACTATGAGGAGTTTTTAATTTTAATCCGATTTTAATCCCTCCTAAACAAGCTCTTAGTGTTCGTTTGATTTCATTTTACATGGAAATTGTTCATTAAAGTGAATTTTTTTTTATATAATTGGTTATGAAATTTGTTCACATTTAAAAAAAATAAAAAATAAAAAAAATTGGCAGAACTTGGAAAATGCTTTCCCACGTGGGAAAGCATTTTCCCCAATTTTGAGGAAAATGGGCGAGTTGGTGGGAAAATTTTTTCCAAGTCAAATTATTGCAATCAAACAAGTCAATAGTAGGAAAATGGACAAGGAAAATTAGAGGAATAAAAAAATTTTCCATTTTCCAAGGAAAATTGAAATCGAATTTTAAGGTACAACCACTTTAAACTGCATTTTCTTTATTTTCATGGAAAACGAATTCTTATGGGTTTGATGGATTTTTATTTTCCAACTAACATGAATTGAAATTATTTTCCATATTTACTTATCAAACAGACATTTATGTTGTATTTGATTGCATTTATTTTCCATGAAAAATGTATATTTTTCACTCAAATTATTACTTTAAAGTGTTTGATTGCTACTTTTTTATATGGAAATTATTTTTCAACTTTTAAAAATATACCTAATTTTCCTTGTTTTTTAAGAAAATATTTTTTGGAAGTATGTTTTTGTTTTTCTCAAAATAAGGAAAATATTTTTTTTTATGATATATTTTTCATGTCAATCAAACATACTATTAAAGGAAATAGTCAATTACTATTATGTCAACTTTTGATCATTCATGTTTGGGCTCCATTTTTTTAATGTGCTTTTGGGGAAAAAAAAATGTATTTTAGAATATTGATATTTTTAAGAATACGTAATTAAAAAGAAGGAAAAATTTTAAATTTATGTGTAATATTATTTTACTAGAAAATGTGTAATTAAAAAGAGGAGTAAAAAAATACATTTGAATAAAATAAAAGGCTTGTCTGCTAGGGATTAAATTGTGGATGAAAAGTCATTTTTGGACCGTTGAGTTCGGTCAGCATTTCACTGAAATAAGCTGGTAGCTTGTGAGAAAAGGTCAACTTTAACGGCTCCAAAATCAATTCTCAAAAACAGATAATCACTAGCAGGCAAGTTGAAAGTCCAATTAGATCTTAAGATGAGTGCATATGACCCACCTCTACCAAAAGAGACCGTGTTCTTACCTGTTAATAGAAAAAATTGCCGACGCAATGAATGAACCCCACGTTACACCCATCATCTCATCCTATTGGAAACACGTTTAAGCAACGTGTAGTGCATACCCTTTTCCCGGTCCCATTCAAGTACGCGTGTATTCCGATTTCTGCCCAACTTTATGAGCCTGTTTGGTACAAATTCTCATTTTCTACAGTAAATCAATTCTCATTTTCAACCACACATTTTTCAATAAAATAATATTTTCCATCACATCAATACTTTTTTCTTCTTTTTCAACCACACATTTCCCAACATATCACTATTTAAAAATCAATTCTTTCCCCAAAAATCTCTATCAAACACACTCTATATACATTTTTGTAAAAGCAATCAAGAGCTTGTGAGAGCCTCTCTCTTTTTTTTTTTCTTTTCTTTTTTCTTGACAAAAATACATTTTAAAATATTGATTTGATGGAGAATGTGTAGTGAAAAAATAAAAATAAATTTCAATATTCTTATAATGTTATTTTATTGAAAAATGTATGATTAAAAATAATATAGAGAAAAATGTATTTTGAAAATAATGGGATCAAACAATGACTAAACTTTTCAAATCCGTAGAAATTAAAATTCAAAATCTTAATTTAAGTCAAAATTAATAATTAATTTTAATTACATATTTTATGGGATTCACAACTTTTTAATTACATATTTCATCAACTTTTATTAAAATTTACTAAAAATCCGACCCATCAAACAGGGACCAAAAATAACAATAAAGGTAGTAAATATTTTTTTTTTTTAAATAATATGATTTTTCTTCTATAACGAACTTAGACCATTTCCAACCTTGTACCAAAATTTGCACCATTTCGGTGAAAAATGGTGCAATTTGGTGAATTAATGTGCAATAAGGATGGGTCCTTCTTAGAGATAGTACGAGAGATTACCTTCTCATGTTTCAAAAATATTAATACATTGCGTATCGCATAAACTCTTGATCACTTTTTGAACTACGTATAATACAAAATCAAGTTAATAGTATATTTAAAATATCCACGTGAGGACAAAAAAAAATAAAAAAATTCTACTATTACTTATAATTTCATTTGTTCCTTTAGTAATTAGCTGATAATAATACTATCGAACACCAATTTAAATGATTACCTTTTATAGATTCAATTAAGAACAATGTTATTCAACATCACTGGTGCTATAACACAGTTTAAGTGATGATGTGTAATAGGCACAATGAAATGTGATTTTAAGGGACTTATTTAATTGTATTTCTTATTTAATGTGACATTGGTGCCACCTAAATTAGTGTTTTAACACCAAAGATGTTAAATATCATTACTTTTCAATTAAATGAGTCGTGTGATCTTACATTTAAATGAATATATCATTTTAATGTTATATAATTGTCATGAAAACTAGTGTTTAACACCAGTTGTAATAAATAACCCTACCAATTAATTAATAGTTAAATACTTTATGCATCACAAATCTAAATATGCGTGCTAGTAAAAATTTAAACCTAAAATTTGTTTAAAAAATTGGTAATAAATGATTTAAAATTTAATTATATATTAGTTCGTGTCTATAAATTTATCAATAAATATTAACAAATGTACTTTTTAATTTAAATATTAACAAAATGCAAACTTTAACAATAAAACTTCATATTTATAACAAATTCGCCGAATCATGAAAAGAACTGTTTTCTGTTCCAAATTTTTAGTTTTTAAGAAAACAATTTCCATTTTAACATCTTGCAAGCAATTTAAGATTTCATCTCAATGGCGGAACAATCAGCACATAACTCGCTTCCAGCGGCAGGGTGTGGGTTCAAATCTTGGTGGGAACCTGCGACCAGATTTGTTTGGTATGGAGCAATCACTTTGGAGGATGTTCCCTTGTGCGCAGAAATGCACAGTTGGTGAGGGGAATCTGGGAACCAGTTGAGGCATATTCCGCAATTTACATCCTCCAAGGTTCTAGGGGTAAGGGTCTTGGAGGTCCAGGATTTAGTCTAACAAAGATGAGACACCTGGGTATCAAAAAAAAAAACTGATTTCATCTCATTAACTTCATACTTTAAATCTGAACATGAGGATTTTGAATAGCTTTCTTCTTTAAATCGGTTTTATATATTATTTATATATGGACTGTGTCAATGTGATAAATTAATCAATTCAATATTTATAAAATACTAGAGCTCTATTTATAACTTATTAATTTACATTCATGTAATTTGAACAAATTAAATTGCTATTATTTATAGAAAAATCATCTTTTTATATGTCAGTTTTATTTTGGATGATATCTAATTTAAAAAAAAATGATACTCAAAAATAAAAATAAAAATGAGAGGTTAATGAAATTTTTAAAACGTGAAAGATTGTATATAAAAACTGGGAAACTCTTTTATATCTATACTACTAGCAACACTGTATAACAAACCATATAAACCTCTTGTTTAGTTTAGATAAAAATCAGATTTTGATAAAAAATGATGAAAATCATAATATAAAAGTTGTGAATTTTATGAAATATAAAGATAAATTTAATGAGTGATTTTACCTTAAATCTAAGAGTTAAATGTTTCAACAACCACTGCACTTTGCACCATGCTCACTGAACATTCAAAAGCGTCCCATCGGCCATTGAACTTTAATATGTTATTATCCATTACTCACAGGTTAGATACCGTTTGAATTGATGTTGAAGTGGAAGACGAAATTATGACATGTCCAGTTAACTCCTCCCAGACCTCTGCCTACTCTATGTCATGTCATCGCACATCAGAAAATTCCCCTCTCTCCCTCACTCACCCCTCCTCCTTACAATCTCCACTCTACAGCGGTACAACCACCATTTCAACTGCGGCACCATCATTTCGTTCTTCACCATGTTTCTCTACTCAAAAAACACCATATGGAGTCTCAAGTTCCAAATCACAATCCCATCTTATGACAATTAAACTCAAAACACTATTGGAAAACACCTACTTTATACACCAGGTCATTCAAAAATCCCCTTCAATTCAAGGAAAAAATCCAGTGCCTCGAAATCATGGGCTTCTAGTCCGATCGAGTACTCTCCCAAAAACTGTCTCACCACACCGCTTCTTTGCATCCCATCAATGAAATCATCTCCTTCCTCCAATCCAAAGGCATCCACAAAAAAGATTTAGGCGGAATCTTTGACAAGTGTCCCCAAATTCTAAAATTCGACAATAAAACTAACCTTAACCCAATTTTCAATTTTTTATCTTATGATTTGATTTAAAAGTCTCTAACGAAAATTTCAGAAAGGTGATAAACAAACGTCACAAACTATTAATTTACAGTGTAATAGACCAGCTTAAACCTACTTTATTCTATCTTCAAAGATTAGGCTTCAAGGATATGTATTCATTGGCTTATCAAGATCCCATTTTGTTAGTTTCCATTGTGGAGAAGATGTTGATTCCTAAGCTGAATTATTTAGTATCCTTAGGATTTTCGAAAGATGACGTAGTCGAAATCAAGCCTAAATTTGAGTATTTTGACAAAAAAAAAATGATGGGTTCATTGGATGAACATAAGGAATTTCCACATTATTTTGCATTTAGTGTGGAGATGAGGATAAAGCCAAGGCGCATGAAGGTTGTAAAATGTGGAATTGTGGTTAGTTTGTCGTTAACGTTGAAGAGCATTGAAGATGAGTTCAGAGAATTGATAAGACAAGGGGGTGGATAAGGGCTTTGAGGAATATCTGGTTCCATCTCCAGTTTGATTGACTATTTCTGACGTGTCTTGGTGTCAAGGATCGCAGCTTCAACTAGTCCCTTGACCCGCACATTGTAAATATTTTGTTTCAATTGTAAAATAGATGTGATATTGGAAAAGTTTAGTATGATTTCTCGACATTTAAATGTCAATTCCAATCACTTAGGTTTTTGTGTAGAATGCTATTATAGGGGGTATTAGTTTTTCAAACAATCTTTCAAGTTTTCTAGTGTTTGCCCCCCGCACTAGCCATTGTAATTTCCCGCTTTCGTCTAATGTAATTTATAGCTTTCAAACAATCAATAATCAATTTAGTTTCAATACAATTTAAAAATCATGTTGAAAGTTTTTTACAAATTGTAATCAAATTGTCTTTTTGTCCACAAACGACTGAGAGAAGGTGGAAGGTAGTCTAGCGGAGCAGACCACTGTCGCATGGTGTCCCTTTCTGTGCTAAGAAGAAAGACACCCCGTGAAACGTGATCTTACCATTTGAAAGAAGTTAACTGGACACGTCATGATTTCGTCCTCCACATCAGCATCAATTCAAATGGCATCCACCCGATGAGTAATGAACAATGATTGAATAAAGTCTAGTGGCTAATGGAACGTTTTTGAAAGCTCGATAGGTAAACAGTGACATGGTGCAAAGTTCAATAACCATCGAAACATTTAACTATAAATCTACCCGACAAAATTTAAAAGCTTTTTAATAAGAGGAAATTACACCCACCAAGATTTTTAAGTTACCATTTTCAAAAATCCAAAATCAACTTTAATAATACATAAATCAGGTTTTAATTAATTATTTTTAAATTAATTTTTATTTAAATCAATTGTACACAATTTTCAAACCCTAATTTCATTTTCTTTCACTCTCTCTAACTCTCTCCCCCTGCCGCTCTCCCCTCTCTCTCAATCCCCACCGCCACCACCCACCGGCGCACCACCTCGTCGGCACCTAAGCCGACGATCGATAGTTGCGGCACCGCTTTTATCATCTACCCTATGCCCTAATTATTTTTCAATTTTTTTTTCTCTCTCAATACAGCCAGAGGCCACAGCCACCCATATCTCTTTCTCCAAATATCCTCTCTGACGATGGCAATGAGTGCAGCCGTAGAGACGAGGATGAGTGTCGTGCACAGAGCAACTCGAGTGAGGAGAGGCATCACCTCTGTGTGCTGCAGATCGCGAATATCACTCTCTGTAATGAGGATGGTTGATGTTGGGTTTGATGTTTGTGTTGGTGGTAATGAAGATGGTGGCTGTGGCGGTTGTTGAGACCAGTTAATGGGTTGTGGCGGTGCTATGACAGCGAAGGTGCCTTGCACGGTAAATTGTAGTAGTGGTGGAGTGGCTTCGCCCAGATCCATTCCTCTTCCCTGTTTTTTTTTTTTAATTTTTGAGTTTGGTGGTGGAGATGTGTAGTACGGTGGGTGCGACGGTGATGTGCTACTGTGTTGTTGTAGGTGCGGTGGTTGGGTGAAATGGTGTGGTGCGATGTGCGGTGCTAGTATGGTGTTGTGCGCGATGGTGGTGCTGTGGTGATGACGATTCGGTGGTGGAGGTGTGCGGTGCGGTGGTGGGTGCGACGGTGGTGTGCTTTGTGGTGTTGCAGATGCGGTGACTGGTGTGCTGCTGTGTGCGGTGGAGGTGGTGGTGTGAGTTGTGCGCGGTGGTGGTATGGTGGGGTGGAGGTGGAGGTGGATGTGCAGTGGTTTATTTGACTGTGATGCTGTGTCGTGGCGGTGACAATGAAGGTGTGGTGGTGAAAATGTCGGCATTGGAACGTGGATTTTGTTGCTTAGATGTGGTGGTGTTGGTGTTGACGATTGTGGTGTTGTGTTGGTGGTGGTCACAAATTGTGACCAATAAATTTGTTGGTGTGTGACCACTAATAATAAATTGTGACTAAGAAATACTCTTGTGACTCAAAAAATTATTAATTGTGACCTAAAAATTATTAATTGTGACCAATAAATTGACAAATTGTAACCTAAATAAGTATTGTGACTTACAAATTTTGTAATTTGTGACCGATAAAAAAATTGTGATTTTTAAATTTTTAAATTGTGACCGATAAACAAATTGTGACCTATGAAAATTTTGAATTGTGACCTAAAAAATTTTGAACTGTGACCAAATTGTATAGATCTGTGACCTTAACATATTCGCCGGAATCGGATCAATCGTCGAAAAAGTCGTCGGAACGGTAGCCGGAACAGTTGCCGGAGAAGAGTGGTGATCGGAAAGTCGGTTGGGGTGGTGGAGGTGGGGTGGGGTAATTATATTAAATTAAAATTAAATATTTAATAATAAATTGATTTAGTAATTCATTAATTATTAATTAAAAATTAAAAAAACCTGATTTGTGAATTTTCAAACTTGTTTTTGTATTTTTGAAAAGGTGTAAAGTAAATACCTTATAAATGTATTGTTCCCTTTTAATAATTACAGTCCCACGTTAACAAACCATAAATTCTTAATTTCGTGATTTGGTGGACTATTGAGCCCCATTTGGAGAAAAAAATATATTTTGAAATAATGTTTGTTTTGGAGGATATTTGGCAAAAAAATAATGTAATTTTTTTCAATTTACGTGTAAAGTGATTTTATTGAAAAATGTGTAGTTGAAAATGAATTTTTGATAAAATGTAGCCCAGCTAAATAAATTTTATATTTGTATGTTCCTTGAACTTGACCCACGGCTAGTCATGTCAACGAGTCGAGTCGAGTCGAGCAAAAGCTCGACAAAAAAATGAGGTTAGGCCTGAGCCGACTCGTGTTTTTTTTTAAATTCATTATAAGTCTATAATTTTTTATAATGTATTTAAAATTTGTGCAATTTATATGTATTATAAATAATAATTAAATATTACTCGACAAAAAAATGAGGTTCGGCTTGAGCCGACTCGTGTTTTTTTTAAAATTCATTATAAGTCTATAATTTTTTATAATGTATTTAAAATTTATACAATTTATATGTATTATAAATAATAATTAAATATTAATATATAAAAAATAAAATTTGTGCAATTTATATGTATTATAAATAAATTATAATTAAATATTAATATATAAAAAATAAAATTTGTGCAATTTATATGTATTATAAATAATAATTAAATATTAATATATAAAAAATACATTTAAACTTAAAAATATAAAAAAGCTCGGCTCATGACCCAATGACTAGCCCGGGCTAGATCGGGCTTTTTTCGGGCCGAGCCCGGACCGCCCGAGCGACCTTCTTCACATACAGCTACTCCGAGATTTTTTATACGAGGAAAATATAAAAGGAAGTTTCCTGGTAGTTTCCTGCAGCAGGAACCGCATCCCACGAGCAAGTTCAGGCTCTCAGCGTTCTCTAATCCTTGCAGGTTTTTTCTATCCTAAAAATTCATTATAAGTACTCCTTTGTTAAACTTGGTGAATCTTTTCGCATCACTTTTTTCTTTACCATTTTTATCGGTTCGATCTGTCTTCTATAGTAGTTGCTAGCAGATAACCTAAAAGCGTGGCTAAAAATTCCCTAGTTTGAGTTCTCATTGTGAGGAAATCGTGAAATTGTGATTGTTTGTTTGTTAAGGCGTGTCATCTCTCCTGCGACTTCAGAATGATCAACGGAAGTGAAGTGGGCTTGAAGAGCTCGCCGTATAGACGCACCAACAACGACCTCGAGGCGGCTAACAATCGCCGAGAGTTTGGTGAGGGGGAAGATGAAGGTTCAGGACCATTCGATATTGTTCGAACTAAAAGTGCTCCGGTGGATCGGTTGCGGAGGTGGAGAGTAAGTCTGTTGCATTATTTATTTATTTATTTATTTATTTTTCCCACTGAATTTTGATTGATCTTGTTTTTGATTCTGTTATTTTCTCAAAAGCATACCCAAGAATAATTTTCTCGATTGAGTGAAATTGGCAAATGAAGTGGAACAGAAAATACTACTGTTATTTATTTACTTATTATTATTATTATTATTATTATTATTATTATTATTATTATTTTTTGTGTAGAATGCATTTTGGAATAGGAAATTGTTGGAGAATGTGGTGATTAAAGCGAAGGAAAAGTTTTCGTGCCATGTCTAATATAATTTTATTGGAGGATGTGGTTGAAAAAAAGAGGGAGAAAAATGTATTTTGAAAAAGTAGAATCGAATAAGGTTATAAATAGATGTGAAATTGAGGAAATTCAAAATTTGAATGCTATTGAATTTTCACGCACTGCCTTTTCCTTGCATTTCAGTTATGAGTTTTCTACCATTCTATTGCATTAAACCTCTGTTTGATATCCTTTATTTCAACCCTCTTTTTTCTATGTACTCTATCAACTACACACCCAACACAAAAAACTGTTAAAACCCAAAAATTTCCTTTACCTTTTAAGTTTTAACTCCCACAATCTCCATAAATTCACTATTCAAAATACTGTTTCTGCCAAATAATGGCCATCAAACGGGGGCTAAATACAACAGGCTGTGAAGGGTATCAGCTTCACTCTATTTTTTATAATTCTTGTGGCTTATGGAGTCCGTGGATAAATTGAGTGTCTGCAGTATAAGGGGATTATTTTCAGAATAAAATTAGTTGCCATCTATGATGTTTGAATGTGGTCGTGTGCAAGGACGAACAGTTTTGGATATTGCTATCATTGATACTGCTATCATTAAGACAGGGTTTGTTAACTAAGACACAGGATACAAGGTTAAGAGGGGACTAGATAAGTTTTTTAAATGCCTCTGATTTGCTCTCTCATGTTGTCTGAACGTTGGTTCATATCCCAAACTGCAGAAAGCCAGTGTCCGGTGCATGGCAGATAAGAATTATTTTTGAAGTACTGACCACTATGGTCTTTTGGAATTGTTTTAATGACATACCTATCCATATATGATCTTCATATTTGTGACTGGAAGTGTGATGTTTGTATCACGCCACTGTTGCTTTGGACTTCTTATGTCTTTTAACCAGAGGTTGATCAAATGACCTAGAATTCAGCTAGTTGTTTGGTGAACAAAAAGAAATGATGTTTTACCCCATCTGAAAATTCCCAAATTGACCTTTTACGATCCTATATTTGATTGAAAAGCATTAGTCAACAAGTTTTTCAGTTATCACGTTAAATTTGATTATTTTAAAGCACATTTAGAATGTCAGTAAGTTGTTTGGCTAGCAGGAAAAATTTGATAACCTTGTCCAAATATTAAATCTCGACTGATTACTAAGTTATTATTTTCCTAAAAGGATGTACTGACTATTTCCTAATCTGCTTTTGTACTGACTATTTAAACAACACAGTTATTCCATATTGTGGAACCAAACAGGGTCATATCACTGGCTTTATATCTGGAATGAAAGAATTTATATTTTTGACAAATGTTTTCCTCCACTGAGTGATCTAAATTCTGTGTTCGTTGCATGCAAGCCATGCGGATATTTTCCTATTACATTGTGGAAGGATGATTAGGCACGACAAATGATTAATAGGAAAATCACTCCCAAAGTGTAAATGGAAAAGGCAAAAAGTGGTTTTTGTGAAATGATAAGATGAGGGAACTGATGGTGTTTGGTGTAGTTCTCCCAGTTCCATGATATTTATCTCTGGAAACTGATTATGGATTTAATCTTGTTACCATCTATGTCCTGCTTCTAAAATGAATATAAAACTACATTAACTGTATACTTTATGCTGCATAATGATGTGTTAGTACTTAGTATTGCTTGTATATGTATATGGTTATCTAAGGAGACGTTCAATCTTTGATCTAAAATTAATTGTATTCTCCCTAGCAAGCTGCACTTGTCCTGAATGCTTCTCGTCGATTTCGATATACTTTGGACTTGAAAAAAGAAGAAGAGAGGAAGCAACTAATTGCGAAGATTAGAATGCATGCTCAAGTCATTCGGGTAAATCATACTTCTTTCTTATTTAGGTGAAGTTTGTTGAGTTTGTCATCAATTCTTAATCAATTTTGCTTCAACAGGCTGCTGTTCTCTTCCAAGCAGCTGGCCAAGGAGTGAATGGTAATTCTTGTTCTTTGTACTGTGGTATTTAATTAATTGACTAGAGGTTAAATTTCAATAGATAGCACCAAGCTGCAGATTTTCCATATAATGAAGAACGCACGTTTTTCCCCTGTGCTCCTATAAATATTGGCATCAATGTGATAAATTACCATCTTCATTGTTATTCTCATATTTTGTGTTTAAGCTTGTAACTGCAAGCTGTGTCACTCTAAACTGGGAGACGAAAATGTCTGGCTTTTTCGTAGTTATTGTTTTCTTCTTCCAGGTAGTTTATATTGTTAAAGTAAAAGAATTAGAAGGCTTAACAATAGTGTTAGCATGTCCCACTATTTATAATAAGAGTTAGGAAAACTTTAGGAAACCCTAAGTATTACATAAAAGACCTAAATACCCTTTAACACTCCCCCTCAAGATGGAGCATATATATTGTGTGCTCCAAGCTTGTCACAAATGTATTTTATCCTTGAGCCCCCAACGGTTTAGTAAATATATCAGCTAACTGATCAGCTGAGTTTATATATTTAGTCTCAATCTGCTTCTGCAACAATTTTTCTCGAATAAAGTGACAGTCAACTTCAATGTGCTTCGTTCTCTCATGGAAGACTGTGTTGGATGCAATGTGAAGTGCTGCTTGATTATTACATACCAGTTCCATCGGTGAAGTGTGTTCAAATCCAAGTTCTTCCGACAAATGTTTCAACCATGTTAACTTACAAGTGGTATGCGCCATTGCCCTGTATTCCGATTCTGCACTCGACCGCGCTACTACCGTCTGCTTTTTACTCTTCCAAGAGACCAGGTTACCACCAACAAACACACAATACCCAGTAGTAGATTTCCTATTTAGGGGTGATCCAGCCCAGTCTGCATCTGTGTAGCCATTTATTTGAGTATGTCCAAAATTTTGATATAGCAAACCACAACCAGGAGCGCCTTTCAGATATCGGAGAATACGAATCACTGCATCCCAGTGACAAATCATTGGACGACCCAAGAACTGACTAATAACACTAACAGCAAAGGAGATATCTGGTCTAATAACTGTCAGGTAGTTCAACTTTCCAACTAACCGTCTATATTGAGCTGAATCTGTCAGTGGTATACCCTGATCTGGCAATAATTTGGTGTTTGGATCCATAGGCGAGTCAATAGGTTTTGCTCCTAGCATTCCTGTTTCGCTCAATAGATCAAGGACATATTTTCTCTGGGACAGGTAAATGCCCTGACTTGATCGAGCAACTTCAATCCCCAAGAAATACTTTAAGTGTCCCAAATCTTTGGTTTGGAACTTACTATGCAAACACTTTTTGAGTTCTTGAATACCACTGTGATCATCTCCAGTAATCACGATGTCATCCACATACACAATTAACAATATTCTGCCGACTTTACTGTGCTTGTAGAAGACAGAATGATCGACTCCACAACGCTGAAGACCAAATTCAATGACCACTTCACTAAATCTTCCAAACCATGCTCTAGGAGACTGCTTGAGACCATAAATAGATTTCTTCAAATGACATATCAAATCAGACTCCCCCTGAGCAACAAACCTAGGAGGTTGCTCCATATAAACTTCCTCAGTCAGATCGCCATTTAAGAAAGTATTCTTGATATCGAGCTGATGTAAGGGCCAAAGAAAAGTGACAGTCAGAGAGATGAACAAACGAACAGAAGCGAGCTTGGCAACGGCAGAAAAGGTCTCATAGTAATCAAGACCGTAGACCTGAGTATAGCCTTTAGCAAATAAGCGAGCCTTGAGTCGATCAATGGTACCGTCCGGATGAACCTTAACAGTGTACATCCATTTACATCCAACTGTAGTTTTGTCAGGCGGAAGCGAGACAAGATCCCAAGTGCCATTCTGATGTAAAGCAGTCATTTCTTCCTCCATTGTTTTTGCCCAACCGGGAGAATAAGGGCCTCTGAAACGGACTTAGAAACAGAAACAGAAACAGAAACAGAGGACAGAGGACAGAGAAGCAACAAAAGAGGAGTATGAAGGAGATAGGTGCGCATATGAGACAAAGTTAGAAATAGGATGGGTAGTACAGGTGCGCTTACCTTTCCGGATGACAATGGGCATGTCCATGTCAGACATGGGCGGGTCTGCTGGAGAAGAATCTAAGGGCACAGAATCGATGGGCACAGCAGCGGAGGCGTCCTTCTGGCGACGAGAGTATACCTGCAAAGGGGCCGAAGAACGATTGGAGTGGAGGAAGATAGCGTAGGGGTAGGGTCAATGGGCAAAGGAAGTGTAACATCTAGATCAACTTGAAATGATGGGGTAGAAAAGTAAGGGGTGAACTCAAAGAATGTAACATCGGCACACACAAATGAGCGACGTAATGATGGACTATAACATCGATAACCTTTTTGCGTGCGAGAATAGCCGAGGAAGACACATTTTAAAGCACGGGGATCTAACTTGTCCCTGTCGGGAGTCAACTGATGAACAAAACAAACACATCCAAATATGCGAGGAGGTAAACTAAATAAGGGTGAACGGGAAAAAGAATGGAATGGGGAATCGTGCCTCGCAGGGTAGAGGATGGCATCCGGTTGATTAGGAAGCAAGCTGTAAGAACCGCATCGCCCCAGAAATGTTTGGGAACGTTCATCTCAAAAAGGAGAGTACGGCCCACCTCTAGGAGATGTCGATTTTTACGCTCAACAACCCCATTTTGCTGTGGTGTGTGAGGGCAAGAAGACTGATGGAGGATACCAGAGTGCGACATATAGGAAGTAAAGGGTTGAGAAAAGTATTTTCGAGCATTATCACTACGAAGAATACGCACGGGTACATTAAATTGGTTTTGAACTTCAGCACAAAATGTACGAAAAATAGAGAATAATTTGGAACGATCTTTCATTAAATAAAGCCGAGTAACTCTTGAAAAATCATCCACAAAAGTGACAAAATAACGAAAACCAATTGTAGAAGTAACACGAGAAGGACCCCGAATATCTGAATGAACTAAACCAAAAGGACTCGATGCTCGAACATGAGCAGGGGAAGCAAATGAAACACGACAATGCTTACCCAATTGACAAGACTCACACTCTAAAGAAGACAAATGATTGAAACTAGGAAAGAGTAACTTGAGGTTGCCAAGGCAGGGATGACCAAGGCGACAATGGATTTGGTGAGCAGATGCAACAGCAGGACATACAGTAGGAGGGTGTGTAGGACTCTCATCACGATCAAGGTAATAAAGGCCATTGTCCTCACGCCCTGTGCCAATCGTCTTTCGCGTTTTCAAATCCTGGAGAATGACAGAATCAGGAAAAAATGAGACAGAACAATTAAGATGTTTGGTGAGTTTACTAACTGACATCAAATTAAAGGAAAACGAAAGAATATACAAGACGGAGGAGAGAGATAAGGAGGGTGAGGGGTCCACTGTACCAATGCCACGGATAGGGATAGTGGAACCATCAGCAACCGTAACAGGAGACAGCGAAGAAGAGGACTGAATATGCGTAAATAAAGAAGATGTACTTGACATGTGATCAGTGGCTGCGGAATCTATGACCCAGGGTGATGGATGGGATGGACGAATGGAAAGATAAGTAGAAGAAGTACCTCGTTGAGCTAAAGAAGCAATATGAAGAGATGCCTGCTGAGATGCCCTATACTGAAGGATCTGAGCATATTCCTCATCGGATATGTCCTTAGCCGCTTGAGATACTGGAATGGTAGGAATATCTGGATCAGATGTTACTGCATTGACAAATTTGGGTGGACGGCCAACCAAATTCCAACATGCGTCTCGATTATGATTCTCCAACCCACAAAAGGAGCACTGATTAATGGAGACACGACCACGGCCACTACGTCCAGCCCGAGGGCCACTACCACGACGACCACGAGAGAAACTACCATGATTACCACGAAGTGGATCATCTCGATTTCGCGTGGGAATCTGTGTAACAAGTGCTGAATGCTCAGATGACGTAGACGAACCCGAGCCAGAAACATTGTCCTTGGTAGTACTATGGGAAACGCGAGAATACATTTCAGTGATGGTGGGGAGGGTAGCACTTGAAAGAATCTGGGATCGGACTGGTTCGAAGTCTGGACGTAACCCAGCCAAGAACTTCATGACAGCCATCTGCTCACGTTGCTTTTGAATTTCCTTCAGATCGATAGTCAATGGTAGGATAGTATTCATCTCCTCATAGAGGCGGTTGAATGTGGCAAAATAATCTGTAACGGATTGCGTGCCTTGCTGAAGTTGGAAGTACTCCACTGATAAATCATACATCCTGGTGAGATTACTAGAATACAATACACGGAGATACTTCCATATATTTTTGCACGTATCTAGATGAGTACAGAGATCAGCTACCTGAGGCTCCATTGAATTCCACAACAATGTTACAATCTGCGTATCAGCCTGAATCCAGTTGTCATACTTTTTATCATCTGTTGTCGGGGCGGATTCCGTGATGTGACGATATTTTCCCTGTCCAGTTGGCTATTTTCACAGCTTTAGACCAATTTAAATAATTGGTTCCGTTCAACTTACGGGTTGTTAATGGTTGAGGTGTAGTCATCGATATTAATACCTTCCAATTCAACAAGTAATAAACAGCTCGCACAAGGGAAACAAACCAACAATACAAACAACTGTAGGGCTTAAACGAAGAACGCGAGAGTCATAACCAGACTTACGAACATTTGTAGTACTGTCATACGAACAATAACGAATAACCAGAAGCAGATCTGAAATTAGCAGATTGAACAATGACCAAAAACCAGCCGGATGAACAGTAACCGCTGATAAACAGTACTCTTCGGATGAACAGTACCCGATGATGAATAGTACCGGATTTTTTTTTTTTTTTTTAAAAGAAGGAAAAAAAATGTTTGAACAAAGCTTATGGAATTAATTTCCCGTAACCTTGCTCTGATACCATGTTAAAGTAAAAGAATTAGAAAGCTTAACAATAGTGTTAGCCTGTCCTACTATTTATAATAAGAGTTAGGAAAACCTTAGGAAACCCTAAGTATTACATAAAAGACCTAAATACCCTTTAACATATATATTAACTCATATACAACTTGCAAGTTTGTGTATTTGTTTAAATTATTGATTGTTTGACTGGTGCGGAAGTGTTTAGAAATTCTTGTAATAAGAATTGAAAATAAGAATTATATTGGAATAATCTTGTTTTATATTGATATATGATTGATTGATTAAAAAGTGTATAATACCCCTATATTTATATGCCAAATTATCCTTAATCCTATTAATAAAAGGAAATTAAAATAAGGAAATTAAATTCTAAAAGAAAATAAACTAATCCTAATTTAAATAAAATTTAAGAATAAACCTATTACAATTAGAAAAGATAATTTAAAAAAGACAAACTCCTAGATAAAATGAAACTATCAATTGTAGTTGTGATGTACTACATCAATCCCCTCCACTTGAATAAAACTCGCCCTCGAGTTTTGTGGGTGTAAGGAAAACTCATCTGGAGGAAAGTATTTGAAGATTTCAGCAACATTGAAAGTATTAGAAATGTTCATATCAGCGGGAAGGTTAACTTTGTAAGCATTATCACCAATTTTTTGAAGAATGTGAAAAAGACCAATCTTCTTATTTTTAAGCTTATTGTAAGTGCCAACATGAAAACGATTTTTGCGGAGATGGATCATCACCAAATCACATTAGTTGAACAATTTAAGGCGTCGATGTTGATCTTCAGTAGTCTTGTAACGAATATTAGCATCTTCCAAATTTTGTTTTACTTCGTGATGAATTCTTTGTATACGTTCAGCAAACTCTTCTGCATTAGAATTGACATTCGGAAGTCGAATCAAATCTACTATATGTCTTGGAACACTAGTGTAAACGACTTCAAATGGAGTCTTCTTGGTGGATCGATTAAGCATACTATTAAAAGCAAATTCAATCTGTGGAAGGGCAACATCCCATTGCTTTGGTTTATCTCCACTAATTGCTCGAATCATATTGCCAAGAGTTCGATTAGCCACCTCTGTTTGTCCATCCGTTTGTGGATGACTCGCGCTACTAAACTTTAAAGAAGTGTCAAATATTCTCCACAATGTCCTCCAAAAGTGACTTAGAAACTTGACATCTCTATCAGAAGTTATAGAACGAGGAATGCCGCGTAGGCGAATGATTTCACGAAAAAATAAATTAGCCACGTAAGAAGTATCTGCAATTTTCTTACAAGGAAGGAAGTGAGCCATTTTCGAAAATCGATCAATTACAACCAAAACAGAATCAACTCCTCGTTGAGTTCGTGGAAGACCGAGAACAAAATCCATAGTGAGATCTTGCCATATTGTTTCTGGAATAGGCAATGGGGTATAGAGTCCAGTATTTTGAGCTTGTCCCTTAGCTTTCTGACATATTGGACAACATTGAACAAAACGACCAACGTCTCTTTTTAGCTGGGGCTAATAAAATCTTTCTTTAACCAAACTGATTGTCTTATCTCGACCAACATGTCCTCCTAATTCGTCTGCATGCAATTCTAGAATCAAGTGCTCACGCAAAGAAGAACGAGGAATGCATAATTGCGTTCATTTGAATAAGAATCCTTCCTGAAGCAGGTAATGGGTATAAATTCTCTATTACTGCATCGAGTCCATATATCGCCAAAATCCTTATCAGTTGCATAAAGTTCCTTTAAGCAATCGAACCCAACTACTTCTGTACTGATGGTAGCTAAAAGAGATGCTCGCCGACTTAAAGCGTCTGCTACTTTATTCTGTTGGCCTGATTTATGTTTTATAGCAGAAGTGAATTTCTGTAAAAAGGTGATCCATCGAGCATGCATTCGATTCATTGTTTTTTGAGAATTGATAAATTTCAAAGCTTGATGATCCGTAAATAATACAAATTCTCGTTGTATCAAGTAATGTTCCCAATGCTTTAAAACCCGAATAACGGCATAAAATTCTAACTCATAAGTAGTCCACTTTTGTCGAGATTCACTAACATTTTCACTGAAAAATTCGACTGGGCGACCTTCTTGAGATAATACTGCTCCAATTCCCATAACTGAAGTATCACAATCAACTTCAAATACTTTTTCGAAGTTAGGTAATGCCAACACCGGTGTAGTGCATAATTTGGTTTTTATTGCCTCAAAACTATTTTCTTGCGCTTTACCCCACTGAAATTGACCATTTTTCAAGCAATCGGTAATATGTGCCATGATTGCACTGAATCCTCGAATGAAACGCCTGTAAAAAGTTGCTAGTCCATGGAAGCTTTGAACTTCTCTCACGGGTTTAGGAGCTGGCCATTCACGTATTGCTTTCACATTTATTTCATCAACCTGAATACAATCTTTTCCCACCATAAAACCAAGAAATAAAAGTTAATCAGTCATAAATATGCATTTTTTAATATTGATATACAATTTATTATCTCGCAGGACGGAGAGAACTTCTTTAAGATGTGACAAGTGCTCATCTTCATTCTTGCTGTAGATAAGAATATCATCAAAATAAACCACCACAAATTTTCCTACAAAAGGACGAAGAATTTGGTTCATTAATCGCATGAATGTGCTTGGTGCGTTCGACAGCCCAAATGGCATCACTAACCATTCGTAGAGACCATCCTTGGTTTTGAAAGCTGTCTTCCATTCGTCGTCAGTTCGAATACGGATTTGATGATAGCCACTCCTTAAATCAAGTTTGGTGAATACCACTGCCCCTTGTAATCTGTCGAGCATATCATTAAGACGCGGGATGGGAAAACAATACTTGATTGTTATTTTATTAATAGCACGACTGTCTATACACATTCGCCAATTGCCATCCTTCTTTGGAGTGAGTAAAGCGGGAATTGCACAATGACTCATGCTCTCACGGATCAATCCTTTATCAAGTAACTCATTAACCTGTCGCTGCAACTCTTCATGTTCAACTGGGCTAATTCGATAATGTGGTAACTAGCTCCAGGTGCCAAATCAATATGATGTTGAATGTTTCGCATAGGGGCAACTCGCTTGGTAACTCGTCAGGTGCTATATCAGCAAAATCAGCAAGTAACTTTTGAACTTTGGCGGAAATCTGTATAGTTGCTTCCAAGTGACCTTTAACTACTAATGCTAATATAGTGCTCGGCTCTTTTACTTGGTCAAAGAATTTTGGGCCCGATATGTTGGTAAAAAGTGATTTATCTTTCTTGATAGTAGGATTATTTTCCAAATGTTGAGATTGTGGTACTAAAACGATCTTCTTATCAAATCACCAAAATATGAAAGTGTTATCTCGCCCCTTATAAGTGGCATCAACGTCATAATGCCATGGACGACCCAATAATACACGACAAGCATCCATATCCGCCACATCGCACATGATCTCATCTTTGCAATATTTCCCAATCGACAAAGGAACCTTACAGATCTCTAGAAATTGAACTTCTGGGCCTTTTTTAAGCCATGCAATCTTGTATGGAGAAGGGTGTCTCTCAGTCTTCAGATTTAGAGCTTTTATTACTACTTTGGAAACGACGTTCTCACTACTACAGCTGTCAATGATTACGTTGCATACCTTACTATGAATAGTGCACCGAGTCCGGAATATTTTGTTGTTGTGAGTTATCAGGCTTTTTGGGTGCAAGTAAAAGGCGTTAGACAATGCATGCCAACTCTTCCCCAGTATTTGCATCTACAACATTACCACCCTCATAGTCACCGTCTTCAAAATGTTGTTTTTCATCACTTTCACCATCTTCTACAATATTAATGGATCGCCTGTTTGGACAACTATTGGAAAGATGTCCTGGTTGGTTACACCGATAGCACTTTCCAAGATTAGGTCGCGCATAAGGGTCATTATTTGTTCGTTGCTGTGCTTAGTTTCTGTTTTGGATGTTAGATTGAACAGGAGCTGAAGTTCCACTTTGATTCTGTGCCGAATTCTGAATTGGCGTGGTACCCTTACTGCTATTATTATTGTTGCCTGATGTCGTTGCACCCTTTGGAGTAGAATAAGTTTCTTGAATTGGTCCTCGAAAATTGCCTTGAGTACGGGGCTGTGGTCATATTCATCTGATTTTCCACTTTCATTGCTAAATTCACTGCATCGTCATGGTCCAAATCTCCTGAAAAGCTAGTCGATCTTGAATGACTAATTTTAGGCCTCCCATATATCGAGCAATTAATTGAGCTTCTGTTTCAGATAAATTAACTCGGGCATTTAAACGATAGAATTCCTCTGTGTACTCGTTTACTGTTCGATTGTTCTGTCGACAATTCTGATATTGCTGGTACAAAAATTGCTCATAATCTGGAGGGAGAAATCGTCTTTGCAATAACCACTTCATCTTGGCCAAGTTTGCACACGTTTTCCTTGTCGTTGACTATTAAATTGAAATTGTTCCCACCATGCCGAAGTTCCACCCTTTAATTTATACGCCACGAGCTTAACTTGGCTTTGTTCTGAGATATTCAAATAGTCGAAAAAAAATTTCGACGGTATGGATCCAATCCAAAAAATCTTCAATATTTAATCGGCCGTCAAAATTTGGCAAGTCCATCTTCATCTTAAATTTGTGAATATTTGTACCACGATTATTAGCCCTTGGTCGAAAATTATCTTTTTCTTCGGATGAATATTCGAAACCTCGTGGCCTTCTTTGTTGAAAGCCTCTATCCCTCGGCTGAAAATTAGGACCTCGATCACAATTAATTCCTCGGTCAACATTGTAACCACGGTCAACATTATAGCAGCGGTCAAAATTGTGTGGGTCAAAATTGATTCCTTCCCTGAAATTAAATCGCGTCTCTGCCTCTCGCTCAAGATTTTTCGTTGGAGCTCGCGGTCGGTCATTGAGCTCCTCGTCGTCGCCGATTGGAACCTTTCGCCGGAGGTTACCTTCATCTCGCCCGTTTCTTCGCTCATAGAATCGTAGGGGGTAGCCTTGCAAGGGTCGCGATTCGCGACTGGTTTCGCGCGCCAGGCAACTTGATCGTGGATTTCTGGGTTCTGCTGCCGAAGTAGATCATCTGGAAGGGGCTGGAGTCCTTCCCTCACACTTGGGTCGACGTGGGGCTGGGTAATAGGGCGCGTCTCCCTCCTTGCTGGAACTCCGCGATTGCTTACATTCAAGTTAGCATCTTCTTCCTCATCGTCGGGAATTTGAGTTGATATCTCTCTGTACATATTTTTGCCCACCCGTCTGTTTTGCCCTGGACGCATGATGCTTCTCAATAGTCATCGCAGTTAGCATCTGCGTGATATTGCGAAGAGCTTCATCCATCCCTTCTAGTCGTTGCTCAATTTTTTCAAACCTCCGCTCGTTATCAGTGGTTTGTTTGCCACTCGAACCGTCCTCAGCCATCAGATTGAGGTGAATCCCTTGCTCTGATACCAATTTTGGTACGGAAGCGTTTAGAAATTCTTGTAATAAGAATTGAAAATAAGAATTATATTGGAATAATCTTGCTTCGTATTGATATATGATTGATTGATTAAAAAGTGTACAATACCCCTATATTTATAGACCAAATTATCCCTAATCCTATTAATAAAAGGAAAATTTTTTTTTTTGATAAGTAATCAGAAGATTTTATTCATCATAGGATAATACAAGGGAAATGTATTATCAATTTAGACAACACATAAATGACATGAAATTGGGCAACCCATCTACATGATTAGGAGCTACAGTATTAAACCAACTAAACAAGGTTAGATAAAATAATTCTCTGAACTGCTCTTTTGTTCTAGCCTTGTCGTCAAAACAGCGGCTGTTCCTTTCCCTCCATACGCACCATACAATACATCCCGGAATAAGATTCCATACAATCCTACTCTCCTTATCGCGAAGTTTCCTCCACCATGCCAACAACACATCTTCAACTCGTCTAGGCATCACCCAATCCAACTGTTGGGTGGCTAGGATGATGTTCCAAAGCCACCGAACACCATCGCAATGAATGAACAGATGATCAATTGTCTCCCCATCCTTCTTACACATATAACACCACTCGGTAATACACAAGCCTCTTCTTCGAAGATTATCCACCGTTAACGCTTGCCCCCTCACAACCGTCCACAATAAAAAAGCCACCCGAGGGGGCAATTTACATTGCCACACCTTCTTCCATGGAAAGAGCTCTGAGCAGGTTCTAATAAGGATCTAAAGTAAGAGCGAACTGAGAATATACCATTCGGTGCCAACCTCCACCTGCTACGATCATCTTCTCCAAACTGAATGTGCACCTCATGCAAATAGGTCAAAAGCAACGCATAATCATCTAATTCCCAATCCTGTAGACCCCTCTCAAAGATAGTATCCCAACTGTGACTTCCATTGTGAATAGTGAGTACCTCATTCACCATAGCAGACGGTTCCAAGGCAATGCGATACAAAGCAGGAAATCGTATCTTTAACGGTTGATTACCACACCAACGATCGTCCCAAAATCTGATGTTATTGCCATTTCCCACCTCATATGTCAAATTGTCTCGAACGTCACCCCAACCCCGTCAGATATACCTCCACAGACTCACCCCATAAGATCCGCGACCGTCAATTGAGCACCAGCCCCCCTCCATAAAACCATACTTTGCTCCTATGATTTCTCTCCAAAAACTCACCCTCTCCACTCCAAATCGCCACAGCCACTTACCCAGCAAAGCCTTATTAAACAGACTCAACTTTCTCAATCCAAGGCCCCCCATCCTTACAGGAGAACAAACCACATCCCACTTGACCAAATGAAGTTTCCTCTCTTCTCCCATCCCTGCCCATAGAAACTCCCGTTGAATCCTCTCTAATCTATTTGCCACTGCTGCAGGAATAGGAAACAATGACAAGAAATAAGTAGGGAGGTTGGAAAGAGTAGATTTGATGAGAGTAAGGCGGCCACCCTTTGAAAGATACATACGCTTCCACCCTGTAAGCCTCTTCTCCATCCTTTCGATGATCCCATTCCAAATATGTTTACTTTTGAACCTTGCCCCTAACGGGAGCCCAAGGTATGATATAGGCATCTACGCAACCCTACATCCCAATAAACCAGCCAGCTCATCCACATTAGCAACCTCCCCACCGGGATAACCTCGCATTTCCCCAGATTAATCTTCAAACCCGACACCGCTTCAAAATAAAGTAGTAACCGACGTAAATTCCTCAATTGCTCATCAACAGCATCACATAGAATCAGTGTATCATCTGCAAATAGCAAATGAGAGATCCGGACATGTCCAACCGTAAAACCCCTAATTAAACCTTCCTCCACAGCTTTCTCAAGCATCCTACTGAATGCCTCCATAACAATAACAAACAACAATGGAGAAAGAGGATCTCCTTGCCTTAATCCTCTGCTGCTTCGAAAATAACCTTCTGGAGACCCGTTAACCATAACAGAAAATGAGACAGTTGAAATACAAAATTGAATCCACTTGCACCACTTTTCCCCAAATCCACATCGCCTGAGCATATACAAAAGGAACTTTCAATTGACAATGTCATAGGCCTTCTGAATATCCAATTTGCAAAGCATCCCTGGCACTCCCAACCGCAATCTTGAATCAACGCATTCATTAGCTATAAGCACAGAATCCAATATCTGTCTTCCTTTCACAAAGGCATTCTGAAACTTAGACACCACTTTCCCCAACACCTCCTTCAATCTATTCGCCAAGATCTTCGCAATGATTTTATACACCCCGCTAACAAGGAAATTAAAATAAGGAAATTAAATTCTAAAAGGAAATAAACTAATCCTAATTTAAATAAAATTTAAGAATAAACCTATTACAATTAGAAAAGAAAATTAGAAAAGATAATTTAAAAAGGACAAACTCCTAGATAAAGTGAAACTATCAATTGTAGTTGTGATGTACTACATCATTGACATTTCCCATCCTGCTCTGATCTTGATATTTAATTCACACAGTATGGTCTCTAGACCGACAAAGAATGTTATTGTTCTTTGTTTGATTATTGGTACTGAATATACATTTCTGCATTTTAGAGCCTGGAGTCTCGAACAAACTGCCTTCAATTGAAGCCCATGTTGGCAATTTTGATGTTAGCTTAAAGGAGCTAGTTTCAATGTCCCAAGAGCATGATCTTTCTCTGCTGGAGCAACATGGAGGGGCAAGTCCACTTTCTGTCACATTTTTAACCGTCTTTTTTTTTTTTTGTGTGGCTCAAATGCAATATTATTGTCATTGATTCTCTACATTGTCTTGCCTTCTTTTTCTTTTTCCCTTTGTCCTCGGTATCAGGTCAAAGGAGTTGCTGATAAAGTAAAATCAAATTTGGAAAAAGGTGTACCTGGAGACGAGAGTGATCTCATAAACAGAACACATGCTTTTGGATCAAACACATATCCTCGGAAAAAAGGCAGGAGTTTCTGGGTAAGTATTGAAAGTCCCAATTTCGAAGCTGCAATTGTTCATTGTCTTTACTGGTAAACATTCTCATATGAATAAATATGTGAAATTATTTTCTTTTCTTCGTTTATCTAAAGAGGTTTCTTTGGGAGGCTTGTCGAGACACAACTCTGATTATCTTGATGGTTGCTGCAGCTGCTTCTTTGGCACTGGGCATAAAGTCTGAGGTAAGGCCAGGAGGTGACAAAAGAAACTATTTATTAAATTTTGATTGCATAACAGAGAGAAGTATACTTTCCTTTTATACAATTTATAACGATTACATGTCACACTACCTGTGCACTGTGCAGCATCTAATTGATTGTCTTCACATCTTCAACTGTGAGCCTTTTCTTCTTGATGAGCATTAGTTTTTCACCTTGACATTTTCTGCAGAGAAGCAATGTGATTGCTGATTGGAAGATGCCATTCTACTTTTATATTTATATGAAATGTTCTGTGTTTGATTTAAATCCGTAGGCTTGGTTGAATCAATCTAATATGGTATTGTTAATTTGTCATTTTTGACTAATTGTTTGGTATCAAAAAGTACTGAATAGTTCGTAATTCATTATTTTTCTTACACGGACAGAAATTGTCCCAAAAGAAAAAGTTATTATATGCATGTTTTTTTTTTACTAAACATTCTAACCAGACAATGTCTCATGAAATATGCAGTCTTTTGATTTCCTTTTCCTTGCCTTTTGAGAAGTATTAGATGTTCTATAATTGATTATTTGTTTGGTCTCCATTTGGAAAATTTATTTTTTATTTATAAATGGTCAAACTAAATTTCCAACTACACATTCCAGTGGACCCACAATCCACTACTCATTTTTATCTATTTTTAATTAATTAAACCGTTTATAAATTCTTCCCAAACAGAGGCTTAGATTTTCATCAAATTATAGAATCCAGTCGACAGTCTTGGGCATAGGAATGAAATTTGTTTTCTTTTCAGTTTTCTGATAGGTTGCTAAGCAACAATCTGTAACGTGATACAAAATATACGACGATGCAGAGTGAACTTGATATATGACGATTGCATTTTCATTTATCATTTTAAGCAATTAATCAAATTTGTAAATATATAGAGAGAAATGCAAAACATCTTTGTTCCAACTCACATTTATTCTCTTTTTTAGGGTATAAAAGAAGGTTGGTATGATGGGGGTAGCATTGCCTTGGCTGTACTTATTGTCATTGTTTTTACAGGTATGCTAAAGAATGTAGGAATTATAGCCTCGTATATTTGTACCGTTTCAATATGTTTGCATGTGTTTATGATATGCTTTACTTCGGGATGCTGTTGACCTCGTCTCACTTTTGACTACTTTACCAATGTTAAAAGTTTTATGTGAAGAAGTGCAATAAATTGGAGGTATATGCTAATGCAATTAACTCTTTTATTGTTCGTCCTGTGGTTGAACACAATTTTCATTCTCCATTCTCACTTTGTGGAAGATCGATTAAGAGGAATCCATCTCATGACATTGAGTGAGCTGGTGGACTTGAGATTTTAAGTGTCACTGTATAGATGCTTTCTGTCTGTGTGTTTATTCTCTTTGAAATTCATGTTTTGTGACTTCTTGGGTTAGTGTTATGCTTGTCCCCTTGGGGGCATTGTCAACTTTAGGCAGTTATGAGATATCTGCTTTTACCATATTGCAGCTGTAAGTGATTACCGACAATCCCTCCAATTCCAAAATTTAAATGAGGAGAAGCAAAATATACACATGGAGGTAGGTATTATACACTTTGGATTTGTTCCTTTTCCCTCCCTTTTGCATTTTTCCTCAAATTTCCTGCAATGTTATACAGGTCGTTAGGGGTGGGAGGAGAATTAAGGTTTCTATTTTTGATATAGTTGTTGGTGATGTTGTGCCTCTCAAAATTGGCGATCAGGTGAATGAGAAGACCTCTTTCTCCCATTCAAAATGAAGCGCTTTTTCTATCAATTTTACTTATAATCTTCTTTACTTTTTCCTGAATATGTTGATAGGTCCCTGCAGATGGAATTCTAATCACTGGTCATTCCCTTGCGATTGATGAATCAAGTATGACTGGGGAGAGCAAAATTGTAAGCCTCAGTAGGCAATCTACTGTATAATTTGGTAGTTATCATACCCATATTCTTGTTTACCAGTCATGGTTCTGCAGGTTCGCAAGGATCGAAAGGCACCATTTCTTATGTCCGGATGCAAGATTGCTGATGGCTACGGAACCATGCTGGTAATATTCTGTTGCTCTTTCATCAACTTTGACTTGATGAAAAATGGGATTCTATTTTTCAAATTCACAACCATCATTGTTAGAGTATATGTATTGATATGGGTATCTATTTGGAAGAAAGCATTTCACAGCTACTAGTTGTGATAAGTAAATGGTTAACACAGAAATATGTGGGGAATCATGTACATGATGGACACTGGTTTTAACTATTGCTTTTGTCTGCATGAGGGCATTATAGCTGTTGCATGCTTCCGCTGTATTCTCTCCTCTATGCCTCTATTACTCTATGTTATCCAAATAATTTGTTTGTTTCTTTTTTTTTTTTGGTTGGTAGCTTTCATGTGTCTCATTGATCAAAATGTTAGCTCCGGTCATTTAATCTAGCTTTCCGTTGATGGGAATATTCGTCTCCGTACTAGTAGTGCATCCAGTATTTCCATTTCTTTGAGTTATAACATCTATTGGCGTGTCTTTTCTGCTACAATTTGTGGATAGTCCGTAAGGCCTGAAGTTTGAGCCTTTTTTATATGCTTTTACTTGATGAATCTAAAAAGTAGAAAACTGAGTATATTGAAGTTGATGGTTGATCGAGCAACAGGGATGCAATCAAGAGAACGATGAAATGACCTAGCCTGTTCAAATTGGGATGGGTAACTAATAGTTTTATGGTTAAACGATGTTAATGTAAGTTAAAAGAGATTAAAGAACTGTATTGAATAGAAATGTTATTCATTTGTAAGCCTCGGTATTTTTATGTAGTAGACAAAACTAAATGATACATTCTGATGTGATGTTTAGTTCATTTTGTATATGCTTTCATGATATCTTTTTTGCCGGAGCTTATGAAAACTAAGATGTAAATATGTAATGCATAACACTGACCTGCTTTTAGGTTATGTTACTTCATGTCTGATGGTGTGCTCATTGGTTAGGAGTGAAAACTTGTACCTTACTATTTTTATTATTTTGTACAGTAGTACTGGAACTAGTAATACTATGTTACTACTACTATTATATTTTGCACGCTTGCTGATTTTTAGCTACAATTTTAAGTGTGCTATGGGCATTTGTGTAGTACATTGACTCGATAAAAGGTTTGTTTCTTTAACATATATGTCATTTTCTTTGAAATGTTTGTACTCCGAGTGATTGTGGCTATCTTCATAGACTTAAACGTGGTAGCTTACAGTTTGTTGGAATATTTTTCTTTCACAGGTAACAAGCGTTGGGATAAATACGGAATGGGGATTGCTGATGGCCAGCATATCAGAGGATAACGGTGAAGAAACACCATTGCAGGTTATTTTCATCGGAATTCCTGAACTTTTACACTGAGTGCCGAGTATAGCTGCATACAGTATTGACATTGTTGTGTTTTAAAAAGTTCAGGTACGATTAAATGGGGTTGCAACATTTATTGGTATTGTTGGGCTTGCCGTGGCTGTAGTGGTTCTGGTTGTCCTTGTGAGCAGGTAGCTTTAGATTTAGTAAATGGTTCAATATGTGATCTCATGTTTTGTATTGCAGAAGTGTCAGGGATAAACTTAACTTTGTGATTGAGCAGATATTTTACTGGGAAAACCACGAATCCAGATGGTAGTCCCCAGTTCCAAGCAGGGAGGACTAGCATTGGTGATGCTATAGATGGCTTCATAAAGATTTTCACTGTTGCAGTATGTGCTCATCTAGATAATCAACTGATGTTGTTTATATTAATGTTTATTTATGACCTGTTAACTTATTTAGATGAAACTCTAGGTGACCATTGTAGTTGTTGCAGTACCTGAAGGGCTTCCATTAGCTGTCACTCTGACGTAAGTTCATTTGTTTATTTACATCATCCCGTGCTTGTCGTTTTGCTGTTTTGAAGTCTAGAAAAAGTTCATAGGATGTCTGATACTTTTTATATAAATTCTTTCCTTCTAATGGTTATGATACCTCATGTGCATTTATTTCATCTGCAGGCATGTATGCATGTATATACATGTTCCTTTATTTGCATTGCACATTTTTTATTTTACTGAATTTGAAATTCTCTTTGTAGGCTTGCCTATTCAATGAGAAAAATGATGGCGGACAAGGCCTTGGTATGTTGCTTACTTTATTTGAAGTGACAACCATATTCTTGTTCCTACAATCTACTTGCATTTTTTCCATGTCTCGTAATTTATAATTGAACTGCAGGTCAGGAGGCTATCAGCCTGTGAAACCATGGGCTCCGCAACAACTATTTGCAGTGATAAAACCGGGACGCTAACTTTGAATCAGGTCAGTATTTTTTTTTCTTATTTTGCTTACACTAATCTTGGGGAATTTTTCTCTTTGGGAGGCGAGGGCCCCGAGGAGGTGGTTAGTTGTTTCAGCTATTGCGTAATTGGTGGAGATCTGGGAATTCGTTTTCTTTTGTATGAATTTTTTTTCCCAAACTTTCTGCAGATGACTGTGGTTAATGTGTTTGCGTGTGGCAAGAAGATTGAACCCCCTGAGAATAAGTCACTGCTTCCTCCTGTTGTTATGTCTCTGCTTATTGAAGGCATTGCACAGAACACAATTGGCAGCGTATATGTCCCTGAGGTGGGTTATTGCTAAATAGGAACCATTTAGTACATGAATTTTACTTGATATTCTAATTGAATGATCGTAGTGATGCTTAGGGTAGTGTATTGCTGGTGTTTTGATGATTTTTATCGGCTTATTAGATTGTGACGGTATGTAATTTTATATTGTAATATTTGTTTTGTCTCAAATTGATGTGTTGGTGAATGTGTGCAAGCATGAGTGTTCAGAGATTCTTATATTTAACTTGTATATCACAAGTAAGTTGGCTTGGTGCCCAACAGTTTGGGATTCTCTCTTACTAGGAGATCTACACATCAATAAAAGGTGGTTCAGGCCTTGGTTTCTTAAGAAAATGAACTTGAAGAAACATTTTACCAGCACCCCCGGATTACCATTCCATTCCTTCATCATGCCTTCACTTTCATCTCATCACCGGCTTTTCATTGCCTTCAGTAAGAAAAAAATGTGGATTTCTGCCCTGCTGCCTCTAATGGACAGCAATGCTGACAGCTACACGTGCTTCAGCATCAGAATGGAGCAGCACCGTCAGTGCAATCTTTGGCAGCATGCTTTATATTCTACCTCTGGAGTGGTCACTAGTCACTCGCCAGTGGGATCTTCGACTAGTACAGCTATGCACCGGCCGGATATTTTGGGCATTGTAGCAGCTGTTTCCTGGACCTCCTAACTTACTACCATTTCTGACTGTCAATATAATCCCCTATTATGTGCACATAAGACTACTGCACCTGACACCATAAAATCACTGTAATGTTGAGGTCGTCTACAATTTTGGAGGGGATTATTACCTCAGTGGGAAGTGCTGGATAATATTTCTAAGCTTTGAGAAGCATTTTGACAATTGAAATGGAGAACTGTTCATTGCATGCTGAAATTTCTAACTCAATGTACTCTGAAATTCTTCATATCATGGTAGTTCTGTATTTCCATTCACAATTTTTGGAATCTGTGGACAATGAGTAGGTTATTAATCTTAATTGTATTCTTATGTTGAAAAAATAGAAGTTGACCACAAGTTGCTTGTTTCTTGTCTTAAGAAGAGATTGGAGATATTGTTCGAAGTGCTGCATCTGTCTGCCTTTTTATATTTGCTTGCTTTTATTTGTTATAGGCATGAACCATCTGCACTGAATTAGCACCATCAAAGGTGTTGTTATTAGATGATGTAGATATGGCAAATCTACAAAAAGCTGGTTGAGTTTATCCTGGTTTTGTATGAAATGTTCCTTCTAATATTTAGTTATTGTTGGAAAGGAAGATCTGAACATTAGCTGCATATGTAGTATAAGAATCTTGTCAAGCATTCATAGTTACATTGAAAACTCAAGCATCTTGACAAAGTAAGTTTAATATCTGATCAGTTTTAGACCATTACAAAGCTAAAATGTTCAAACTTCCTTGTTACTGGTCTTTAGCAGGGTGGTAAAACTGTGGAGATTTCGGGATCGCCAACAGAAAAGGCCATTCTTCAGTGGGCTGTTAATGTAATGTAGATAATTATGTTTTCGAGTCCGTGCATTCCTTCATTCTCTTATGCTATTTCATTTATCTGATTTATTATGTTTCCTGTAGCTTGGGATGGATTTTGATGCTGTTCGATCAGAGTCACTGATAATCCATGCTTTTCCATTCAACTCAGAGAAAAAGAGAGGTGGTGTCTCTCTAAAACTGGTAACAGAATAAATCATATGTTATAATGCAGTTGCACTTTTGTCTCCCCTAGGACCCCTGCTATATTTGATACTAATATAAATGGACTTGCCCTTGGAAGTAGGAGCGGAAGGATGCTAAACTAAAGGTGTATGAAGCCAAATATGATAATTAAGTGATTAGAATTAGTTTCGTTCATTCTTTTAAGTAGGATATCAGTAGCACATATTGATAGTGCAGTTTTGGTGGGGTTGCATGTATCCACTCATTGTATTTATCTATAATTCTTTTTCCAGTCGGATTCGGAAGTTCATGTACACTGGAAAGGGGCTGCAGAAATAATCCTTGCATCTTGTACCGATTATATGGATGCAAATGGCTGCGTGGCGCAGATGGAAGAAGATAAGGTTTTCTGAAATTTTCTCTTCATAGTTAACTAGCTGTTTCCTCTCTCTGTTCCCTTCTGTAGGATGTTCGTCAATAATATTGGGTATTTAAAATCTTGTAAATATTGTTTTGCTTTAATTTGTTAAATATGAAAAGGTTAGCTTTAATTTGTTAAATATGAAAAGGTTAGCTGGTTCTGATGATATAGGAAAATTTATAAAGCAATGTGTATAGTCTTAAATGATAAAGATAGATTTTTCCAAATACGTGTACAAGTATTTACATTGTTTAAAAATATTGAACTTGATATTAATTATAAGTGCATTTATTCTTGTCTTGCAGGTATCGTATTTCATGAAAGCAATAGGAGATATGGCTGCAGGAAGTCTACGCTGTGTTGCTATTGCCTACAGGTCATATGAGATTGAGAAGGTCCCTTCTAATGATGTGGAAATGGCGAATTGGCAATTACCAGAAAATAACCTTATTTTACTTGCCATTGTGGGTATTAAGGTATGTATGAATAGTATCAGCCTCTGATTATGGTTTTAATTTTTCTTGAAAGATAATAAATCTTAAAAATCAATTCTCCGTTCTACCGTCTTTGGGTAACTCTCTTCCAAAGATGACATCCCCCCAATCTTGGAGGCATGAGATATTTCATTAAGCCCTTGTTTGAGCCCCATTATCTCAAAATATATTTTTCCTCAAACTTATGTTCAACCACACATTCTTTCAATAAAATAATTTACGCGTAAACCCAAAACTTTTTCCTACTTTTCAACTACACAATCTCCTAATTTACAGAACGCATTTTTTGTTAAAATGGGGCCCAAAACTGGGGCTAAAATACAATGCGAATATATGTCATCTGTAAATTCAGATCACCGTGTGATTTATCGTATCCCAGTTCCGGTTTTTGACCTTACGTAGATATAATCTAGTAAATGTAATTTCTCATGCCTCTGTAGAGAGTATATCTCCATTATATTTATGATCAGAAGGCTAACTATATATCCTCGAGACCATATTAAAATTCTGGTATTTATGGTACTCTTGAATATGATGTATGATTGGTATCAGCCTCCGATTATGGTTTTAAATTTTCTTGAAAGATAATAAATCTTGTAAATCGATCCTCTGTTCTAGTCTTTGGTAACTTTCTCCTCATAAGATGACATCCCCAATCTTGGAAGGCATGAGATATTTCATTAAATGCAGTACAAATATATATCATCTGTAAATTCAGATCACTGAGTGATTTATCATATCCCCGTTCCAGTTTTTGACCTTGTGTAGATATAATCAAGTAAATCTAATTTCCCGTTCCTCTGTAGAGAGCATTCGTCTCCATTCTTTTTATGGTCAGAAGGCTATCTATATATATCCTCAAGACCATATCAAAGTTCTGGTATTTATGTACTCTTGAATATAAGAAAGCATCTTCTAGTCGACATACCTTGGTCTTACCATCAGCATATCCGATAGCGGCTGTTACCTGAATGTGCCAGTAACTACAATCTTCCAACCACCCAGTACTTCCACATCACTTTGGATGGTTGATTTTGGTTTACTATATGATTTCAGCCTGCTTTTGTGGCCTGATTTCTTCTTGATATTTGGCCTTTCACTCCTATGCATATTACCACTTGTTACATCTCCTGATCTTATTCTTTATATCCTATCTTGGAAAGTATTCTTTCTTCTTTTCCTTATTTTCCTTTAACATCACTAATCTTTTCCGTGTCTCCAAAAGTCAAATTACTTTGCTTTGTAAAATATGTTTCCATCAAAATATGCATGGACGCTGGCCATATGTAAAATACATTTGCATGAAAGTACGTATATATTGATAATGTGTATTTCATCACTAAGAGAGCATTCATCTTTGATATAGGACCCTTGTCGACCAGGTGTGAGAGATGCAGTTCAGTTGTGCGTTGATGCTGGTGTTAAGGTATATCCATCTCTTTTCTACAGTGACATATAAAACATAATAATCTTTTCATGTCATCTTTGTATCTTTTTTGGCGTATCAATCTTTTGTTCGTCTTCTTTATAATCTTCTACATTTCAATATCGTCTTTTTTCATCAGTAAGGAGATGCTATTCTGGGTGGTTCCGAAATTTGTGAATATAATTTGTTTGCCAAACTGTTGCATATTTTTGTCCGCACCTAGTGCTTAGATTCGGTTGTTCGTTTTAGTGTTTCTAATAGTTCTATCTTCATACCTTTTTACATTTCCGGGCAATCCGCACCTCTTGCTTAGATTTGGTTGTTTGTTTGTGTGTCTAAAAGTTCTATCTTCATATCTTTTTACATTTCCGGGCCAACTGAAGTGGGTGGATGTGTTTAGCAACTTGACTCTTGGTTTCAAGATGGAAAGAGACATTGAAAAATCTCTATTGTGAAATGCTGTCAAATATCATGCAAATATGCTTTCATTATTTGTACATGACATTTTTCTTGGGGGAATTAAGAAGGTTTGGGTTGCTTATTAGCACATGAACTTATAAGCTTGTAAGCTAACGTGTCTATCAGATAAGCTCTGTAGGGATTTATGAGAAAAATTGACACCCATGACATTTGGGTTTGCAGTCATGGCTTTATATTTTAGTTATTTCGGATTTATGCTGCACTATTATTTAAATTGACAACATAATTTCCCCTAGCATATGGCACCAAATGTTGATATGTAATTATCCTTTTTTTTTTTTTGCTATTGATGACACCATCAGTAATGGTGGCATGATACATCATTGCATTTCTTCTTATTGCTTTTATCTGTAAATGTATGCCGATCTCCTGCAGTACTAGATATCGCTACCTTCTTCTGAGATCGGTTCATTTCGATGTCCAGTGACCCACTTCTCGGATACTTATACATGTTATACAAATTTTCAAGTCTTTGAACCTGCTTATGGCATGATGAGTGTGTGTGTGCAAGTGGCTATCACCTGGATTCATGTTGGGTTGGACTTCTGTGTAGTTAATATGGTGGCTGATCGATGTTTGTTGTGCCTATTTTAGAATGCCACTTATCTAGTTTCAGAACAGAATACCTTTCTTAGTCAATTAACTATTAGCACTTTATCCCTATCCCTCAAGGGAAGTTTGTGCTCCTGAACCTTTGATGGAGAACTATGGCTGTTGAAATGGGATCCATAGTCTTTGTACTGCGTTTATATGCTGAAGTTGCCATGTATCTTGTCAACACCTGCAACAAGGTTGATATTCTTTTGACAATCTTATAGGTACGTATGGTCACTGGAGACAATCTTCAAACGGCAAAAGCAATTGCTTTAGAGTGCGGGATATTAGGATCAAATGAAGATGCTACTGAGCCAAATCTTATTGAAGGAAAGGCATTCCGTGCCATGTCTGAGATGCAGAGGCTGGAAGTGGCTGATAAAATTTCGGTATTTCAGTTAACTTGGTAGCCTAAATGTTTTGGTTGGTGTCTATATGCAATTAATTCAAGTGGCACGCATGACATCTCTTATTTTTAACATTTCACCTGCAGGTGATGGGTAGGTCATCGCCAAATGACAAACTCTTACTTGTTCAAGCATTAAGGAAGAAGGGACACGTTGTTGGTGTAACTGGAGATGGTACTAATGATGCTCCTGCACTACATGAGGTTTGCTCTTTCACTGATTGCTAAAAATCTATGTACCTGTTCTGTAATTTGTGGAAAATATTGGGTCATGCAATGGCCAAATTTAGGTTTCAAATGTCTTCGTAACATGAATACGCTTATTTGGTGGTATGAAATGAAATTTTATCTAACCCCATTCCGTGGGGATTGCATGAGTTGATTATGATAATTAAGATAATCATTTTGGTGTTGGATTGGGCTTGGGAACAAGCATTTTTCACTAATGAACATGTCATAGTGTGTAGTATAATGAGGTATTCTAAAGAATTGTTCTTTTGCGTTGTTTTTTCTTTCCTCAGTTCGTATAATCTGGTTTTTAATTATATTGTGGTGTAGGCTGATATTGGTCTTGCAATGGGTATCCAAGGAACAGAAGTTGCCAAAGAGAGCTCAGACATCATTATATTGGATGATAATTTTGCTTCGGTAGTGAAGGTGAGTCCTTGTTGCAAGCATGTCAATGTTGATAACCTATGATGTACCGACACAGACACATGTGTCCGACACGATAAGTGTTGGATACGCTGGCACGTAATTTTTAAAAAACGTACAAACACGGTACGTTATCGATACGTTGATTAAATTCTTAAAAATCCTTCATTTATATAGTATAAATTTAGTTTTATACTTGTTATAAATTTTTCTTGTTGAAATTTTTTTGAACCTGAGTACCTATTTGTTAATTACTAATAATTTTGAATTAACAATATATAGGCCATGTTTGGTAAACATTATTTGTTTCATTCTCATTCTTCTACTCATTTTCAACCGCACATTCTTCAATAAAATAATATTTTCCATCACATCAATAACTTTTCCTTTATTTTTAACCACACATTCTCCATCAATCTACTATTCAATAATGCATTCTTTCAAAAGAATGTGTACCAAACACACTCATAATATTTCTAATCTAAAAAAAATGATTACAGTAGAATGTTCGAGAAGTGTCGGTATCGACTCGTGTCCGACATGGACATGCTACCCTAATTGAAGTGTCCGTGCTATAGAGTTGATAACTGTTCAAGAAATTTCTTAGTTTATCTATTAGAATTGCATAAAACTAGTTTTCTCATCTTATGAATGTTGCTTCAAAATTAAATAAAAATCATGCTATGAGGAGAATATATGATAGTAAAGCAGTGTAACATATTACCAGATCCCAACTGTCACCTCAATGCTAATTTGACATTTTGGATTTAGCAATTGCACGGGGCATGTTCACCATGAAAAAGGTGGACATCAGTATCGTCTAGTTTTGTATAAAATAATGTCAAAAAGTTTTCGTGTTTTCTTGACGTGAATGAGGCTTATATTTTTGTAACCTAACGATCTATGGTTTTCTGGACTTGCATTATTTTAAGATTCTTTCAGCATAGCATGTAATCATCTTTTGAGCTAGGGTTCTAATACAATTCTGTAGAGGTATCTTAAACGATTCTTTGGCTTGATATGGTGTTTCATAGTCCTGTTTTGTTATTTGGATATAGTACACATTTCTATCAGAACTACCTTTCGAGGCCATAGATTTTCGTTGTTACTGAAATTATCTCCGAATCGCACTATTATTGCTGTAATTTAGATTGTTCTTATTGTAAATCAATTATTTGTCGAGGGACGGTCACATAGATTTTCTTTCTGTCTTGTGGAAGTGTCTACGAATTGAAAATATTATGACAATAGTTGAGATTGCTGATTATACTTTTATGTTAATTGTAGGTGGTGCGGTGGGGTAGATCTGTTTATGCCAATATTCAGAAGTTTATTCAATTTCAGCTCACTGTTAATGTTGCAGCTCTTATAATCAATGTCGTGGCTGCAGTTTCCACTGGTAATGTCCCATTAAACGCAGTGCAGGTTTGTGATCTCTCTCTCCTCCCATGTTTTGAGTAGTATTTGTCTGTCTGCTTTGTTTCTTTATAGGCAAGGGTTCTTAATCTGCACTTTAATTTAGATTCAGATGCTAACTTCGTTATTATCTATCTTCTGAGCAGCTTCTCTGGGTAAATCTTATAATGGATACACTAGGGGCACTGGCACTAGCAACTGAACCTCCTACGGATCATCTGATGCATAGGCCTCCTGTGGGTAGAAGGTTAGATTTTTCATATATGAGTCACTTTGGTCTGAAGTTTGTTTTCTATGTGACCTAAAAATTGGGTTTCAGTTAGTTGAGTGGTAAACTGTATCTTCTTCCCTCCTCCCCTGGTACCGAAGGAGAAATAATTATCATAGAATGCAATTGAATTCTGTGTTGATGTAATGAACTAGGCTACTTGTTCATATTAGGATAACTTAAAAAATATATTACTAAAAAAATTTAAATAAACAGGTAATTGAATTGTAACTTCAAAATATATAAATTCAGTTGTGTCTTGTAATTAATATTGTTAGCATAATCAGCATTAAAATAGCTACAACAATTGGAAAAAAATAAAATAAACAGATAATCGAATTTGTTACTTTGAAGTCTTTAAATTGATTTAGTCTCACCTTGTCAATTTGTAACTTTCCCTCATTATTATCACTGATCAAGACAAGGAAAACTTTCGTGAAAGTAAAGAAATCAATTTTTTATTGCCTGGTTTTTTTTTTTTTTTCATTGATTAAGACAAGGAAAACTTTGAAGTCTTTAAATTCATTTAGTCTCACCTTGTATGCACGTTTTTCCTCAAAATAAAAGATCTAAAATAGATGAAGGTATTCCTTGGGGTGCTTTTGGTCTGTTGAATTTTTCACCGTCATTCAATGTTGAACTAGGTTTTTTAGCGAGAAGAAGAGAGATGAAAAGAGAGACAAGAAGGGGGTGAGAGGGGAGGAAATTATTAGCTTAGCTGATAGTGGTTACTGGCAATCAATTTTGCTGCTGGAATTGGTTATTAAAGAATACAAGGAAGGTTGGAGGTGATTAGAGCTGTCCCTTTAAATCTCATGTTACTCTTCTATGTTATAGGGAGATGTTATGAGCCATTCCATACATTTTTAAACTCCGTTGGACACATAGGGGTTCCTTCCTAATTAGTTGGGGAATGTACAATAAGGAGATGAGAAAATCCATTTTTCTGTATGGGGATTCACATGGAAATGTGTTCTTTCAGGAATCTATTACGTGAAGTATGGTATTTAAAATGGAAAAGGGAGTACTGATCCTCTTCCTTCCCCTTGTACCAGGCTCCACCTTAAGAGTGTTTTTTAGTTACCAGAAAGCACCAGTGTAGAGATGGTCTTTTATTTCTTCTCTATATGATTAAATTCTGTTATTCACTTCCTGAGATTGAATTTATTTACTGATTAATCATTTGTGTCAATGTTTTAGGGAACCTCTCATTACAAATGTCATGTGGAGAAACTTGATAATTCAGGTATTAAAGTTCTGTGTTAACTATATTATTGAGTTTTATATTTGGATGGAAAATAAAATACTTCATTAAATGTCCATGTTCTAATTGTTGTTGGTTGAATGATTGCAGGCTCTATATCAAGTGACTGTTCTCTTAATCCTGAATTTCCAGGGAAGAAGCATTCTGAATTTAGAGCATGAATCAGAAGATCAAGCTTTCAAAGTGAAGAATACACTGATATTCAATGCGTTTGTCCTTTGTCAGGTAGGTGTATTGAGAAATGATAGTATTAACTTTTCCTACACAGAGCAAAGTGTAGATATCTGTAACGCCGTTGAATATATCTATTGTCAAATGGAAATTATATTTATACTGTTCTGTGTATAATTATTAAATCTTGAATTGCTTTTCTAGTACACAACCTGTTTGCTTTATACACAACCTGTTTGCTTTACTGTATATCGTATATCCAAATGGTTTGTTTTGTTTGCATAGAAGAATAGATAATAGGTGTTTGCAGCGAGATATTTTTGTCATTTGATGGCTCTTGATTACCATCCCCTCCAGTAATAATCTCTCTGTTACATGAACTCACTGTCACTCTCATGCATGCTTGACACAAGCTCACTGTCATACTTGCTAACATAAAGGCGCTAACAGGCTGCACTGCAATTACCGGTTTTGAGTATCTAGTCTGAACTCTCTCTCCCCTTTTGTACAATAATACATTCCTGTTTTTGTAATTGAATTATTTAGTCTGCTTTTACAATAATGATCAATTGATTTTGTTATACTTAACCGGAAAGTGAAGGATCGAGGATTCTATCTCACAATATGAATGTTTGGCTGATATCATCATTGAAGAATTGAAGAACATGAATCTCTGTGAAGTCTGACGGGATTGAATACTCAACACTTTCGATGACTCCACTCTGTTCAGTTCTAAGTTTTAGCCTCCGTTTCGGAAGAATTTATAAATTTTTAAATCTTTAAATGAGTGGTGGATAGTACTTGTGGATCTATTGAAATGTATGGTCGAAAATGAAGTGTGGCCATTTATAAATGATTTGTAAATGTTGATAAACAGAGACTTAAATATTAATCAAGTTGAAATCATTTTGCTGAAGCTGCTTTGCACTTTTTATCTTAAATTTGCCAATTTTAAACTGCTGCTTTCCATGTACTTTAACTAATTTCTTTTGTATATAATTACAGATATTTAATGAGTTGAATGCTAGAAAGCCTGACGAGATTAATGTGTGGAAAGGGGTTACTAAAAACCGTCTTTTCATGGGAATAGTTGGGCTTACAGTGGTTCTCCAGGTTATTTCTGTTATCTTTGCTCCTCTTAGATGCCCCAAAATTTCTTGCAATTTATACATCTACTCTTGCTGTTCAGGTTGTCATAATATTTTTTCTTGGGAAGTTTACTTCAACAGTTAGACTCAGTTGGAAACTGTGGCTTGTTTCCGTTGTCATTGGTATAATCAGGTTGGTTTATCATTACATGGCATTTTTGCTTACAACTTACAGCTGGTATTTCTCAACTTTACATCTTATTTTGGTCGAGAGTCTATCGCATTTGTTAATACTTCTCTTCTGAAAGATACCACGGATACTATTTCTTGACGTTATGACATATTGACATGTATGGTTGCTTTGATCCCAATAATGTGTTTTTGGATCTATAATTGCGTCACTATTGGGATATCCTCGTATTGTTCTCATGTCTGGTATGAAATATCGCTGCTTTTTTTTTATTCTTGATCAGCTGGCCTCTGGCCATTGTTGGGAAGCTGATTCCTGTTCCTGACAGACCTTTCAGTGATATTTTACGAAGAAGAAAATACGTAAAGAAAGAAAATCAAGAGGTAAAGAAAACCTTTTCTTTTTACCCAATTGAAGCATTCTTCACTGGCAGTGATATAATATGCGTTTCTTCATCATTGTGAGCCGACTTGATCTTATTTTGTTTTCCAGGTTAATTTCTAAGGAAGTGGAGAAACTGCTGCAGGGCTTATCTTTGCCATAGGTGGTTTGTAAGACTTGTACATTTCAGTGGTGAAAATACGAAGTTGCTTTTGTTTGTACAGCAAGTTCGGATGCGTTCTTTATCAACTAATGTGATCCTAGCATGATCAAGAAATTATTTTGATGCAAGTACAGTTTAGATTTTTGGATTGATTGATCTGTGTATGTTGAATACTTTTTATGTTGTTTTGGCAATGATTTCTGGACGGTTGCCTGTTCATTCAGAATCAACTTATTTTGGAGGGTTGACTTCTATTCCATAGTCCCAGTAAACAGGACAATCTCACTTTTTTTTTTTTTGGTGGTTTGGTTCTCGTTGGTGTGACTTTATTGGTACCAGCCGTACAGAAACGGAGCATTTGCAAACTTCAACGTGCGCTTTCCATTTTTGATGGTGTATTCTATGTGCCTCATGCGACTGAACTTTGGGTGATTCAGTTTCACTTTTCGTCTGTAATACAGCCAGCTAGGGTAGTTATGGTCAATATTTCAGTGGGTGGATACCTCGAGACAACATTAATCTTAAAATGAGCTCCTGTTTGACACATTAAAATTTTTATTCTCATTTTTCTACTCATTTTTAATCACATATTCTTTAATAAAATAATATTTTCCATCACATCAATAATTTATCCTTATTTTTCAAACACACATTCTTCATCAATTTACTATTTCAAAAATATATTTTTTAAAATAATGTGGTTCAAACATCCCGAGTCACAATTTGGGAATTTTACAGCCGTTCTTTAAGATGGCACAAATTCCTCTCCGTGAAAAAAAAACTTATTCCACCTAGGGGACCTTCTCTCTTTGGTGCAGTTCCTTACAAAGGGAGACGTTGCAGGGCTAAATTTATCCTCTCTCTTTTGAAGCTAAAAAGTGGGGGTCTTTTCGCTTAAATGCAATCCTCTTTCTCACGGATCTCAGGAACCCCAGGAGGTGCTTACTGCATGCTACCCAATGTTTTTGGGAAAATTGCGGCCGCGGTCCCAAACCTTTCATTTTGTTGCAGATTACACCCAAACCTTTAATTTTTGCAGCCGAAGTCCCAAACCTTTATATGTAATAGCAGCGTCGGTCCCAAACCTTTACTTGTTGCGGTAGAAGTCCCAAATCTTTGTACATAATTGCAGCGTCGGTCCCAAACCTTTGTATGTAATTGCAGCGTCGGTCCCAAGCCGTGAATTCCGTCCGTAAAACCGTTAGTCAACGTTGAAACAGTAATTTTGACTCGGAAAAATTACATCACCGGTCCCAAACCTTTCATTTTGTTGCAGATTACACCCAAACCTTTCATTTTTGCGGCCGAAGTCCCAAACCTTTATATGTAATTGCAGAATTGGTCCATTTCCAGTCTTTTTTTTTTTTTGTTTTTTTTTTTACAATGGAAACAAATTTCATAACCAATTATTAAAAAAAAATTCTTTAATTAACAATTTTCATGTAAAACGAAGTCAAACGAACACTAAACTTTGATGAAAAAATAGTTTTTGAGCAATTTTTTTTTTTTTTAATTTTTGGCCATGGTAACAAATTTCATAACCAATTGTAAAAAAAAAAAAAAAATCACTTTGATGGACAATTTTCATGTAAAATAAAGTCAAACGTGAACAAAAAAAAATCTAAAATTTCAAAATTTTTCCGGGAAGAAAATTATACGAATCAAACACATTTAATTAACAATTCCCTAGAAAATGATTTTTAGGCAATTACTTTCCCTGAAATTCATTTTCTTTCCACCAATTTTCCACAATTGCAATCAAACGGAATCTAATTTTGACTCAAATGATAACTTAATTGATGAGCAAAATGTCAAAACAAGTTATTAAAAAATATTTTCTTCTTCAAATCACTTTAATAGACATATTTTACATTAAAATTGTCCATTAAAGTGATTTTTTTTTTTTTTACAATTGGTTATGAAATTTGTTACCATCGCCAAAAAGTTAAAAAAAAAAAAAATTGCTCAAAAACTATTTTTTCATCAAAGTTTAGTGTTCGTTTGACTTCGTTTTACATGAAAATTGTTCATTAAAGTGAATTTTTTTTTTTTTTTACAATTGATTATGAAATTTGTTTCCATTGCAAAAAAAAAAAAAGCTGGAAATGGACCAACGCTGCAATTACATATAAAGGTTTGGGACTTCGGCCGCAAAAATGAAAGGTTTGGGTGTAATCTGCAACAAAATGAAAGGTTTGGGACCGGTGATGTAATTTTTCCGAGTCAAAATTATTGTTTCAACGTTGACTAACGGTTTTACGGACGGAATTCATGGCTTGGGACCGACGCTGCAATTACATACAAAGGTTTAGGACCGACGCTGCAATTATGTACAAAGATTTGGGACTTCTACCGCAACAAGTAAAGGTTTGGGACCGACGCTGCTATTACATATAAAGGTTTGGGACTTCGGCTGCAAAAATTAAAGGTTTGGGTGTAATCTGCAACAAAATGAAAGGTTTGGGACCGCGGCCGCAATTTTCCCCAATGTTTTTATACGGAGTTCAATAAAGAAAAAATAGTTAGAGCATCTACATGAAACACACTATTTTTAAGGAGTATATTCTACAATTTAGAGAGTTTCTATAAATTTAGTAAGAATTTTTAAGTGCTTTAACAAACTCTTTAGATTTAATACTTAATTTCACTACTATTAAAAAAATATTTGTTGTTTTTCTCTATTTTTTATTTTCTCTAGTTTCCTCTACAATTATTCTATTATTTTCCTTCATTGATTTTAAATGACTTTAATTATAGAGAGGAATTTATTGGAGATGCTCTTATTAAATGTATGAATTGGATTAACTGAATTTGAACGAGTGAAAACGTTTGAAGGTTTGACTCAGAGGGACAATTGCTACTATTCAATGGTCGTAGGTCGGGTTTTGTAGTATATACGTTGGATTAACCATGATACGTGTACAATCATGGTGGACATCATTGTTGACAACCATGAGTTAACAGAAATTTACACTATTCATCTTAAAATTGTTTTTTTAAATCAACAGCATGGATTTTAACAACACATGAATTGTCAACAAAGATTGTACATATAGTTTTTTCCAATTTGGGTATATAATAACTTTTAGGGTATGTTTTTCACCTGAGACATGACTCAAGTAGAGAATATTGCTTTCTAGTCCACACATCAAAGACGGGCTCACTCTTGAAAGTGTAGAAATGGCTTCAAAGAAAGGGAAAAATCATAAGTCAAGTATTAAGTATGCACCAAAACAATTTCCCGACATTAAGGGCCCGTTCGGTAGGGATTAAAATCAGATTAAAATTGAAAAAATAGCCGTTACTGTTGACTTTTATTAGACGAGTGGGACCCAATAACGATCACATTTTTAATTTTAATTGGATTTTAATCCCTACCGAACGGAGCTTAAGTTTAACAATGCAAAAATCGGGTGCTAATTATGTTTTAATTTTAAATAATAATATTACAAAATTAAATTAATCTACTTCCACCCACCCAACCAACGAAACAACCGCCCCCACTCCACCTCATTGCACCCTGCCCTCGCGTACCGCCTATTGCCATCCCCTCTTATAGTTGTCTACATCCACTTGTCATCGACTTTTTCAGTGACGATCATATCATTCAAAAATTGAAAATCAAAAAACAGCTCTCGATGGTAATTTACAGAGTATTTACCGAAGCAAATAACTTCAATTCTCACCGTTGAAATCTGGTTAAGTGATATTGTGATCGGTTCACATAATTGAGGTTGGAAAAATTAATGGCATGTGACTGGATCTTTTGAATTTGTGACATGTAACATATGCACATGTGACATGATCCAATAGCCCGCGACCAAATCTTTTGAATTTGTAATATGTGACATGAGCAAATGGTCTGTGACCAAATTTCTTGAACTGTGACCTCCTATGCACTTGACATGTGATTTATGACTTGAAAACAAATTTCTTGGGTCTGTAATCAAATCTCTTGAATTCGTGACCTATAATCTATGCACTTTGACATGTGCCATGTTATATGCGATTGTGACTTGATCCAATGACAAGTCACCAAATCTCTTAGATATGTGACTTGTGGATCTAATGGTCTGTGACCGAAATCTCTTGAATTTGTAACTTGTGACCTATGCACTTGACAAGTGACCCGTGCACTTTGACATGCCACATATTCAAGAAATTTAGTCACAGAAACTCAATCGATAGGAAATGCAAAAAATCCCACATCTGTAACTCCATCTACAGCTGGAACTTGAGAATTGACACCGAAGGAAAGCAAATGAGAAATGATGGCAAAGGTCAACAAACTAAACAAAACTAAAGAAATCAAAACACGTGATTAAGAAAATAAAGAACAGTGAGAATCTTCTATTAAAAGAATCTTGAAATGTAAGTGGGAATTAAAGAGAGAATATAATGGTGATTGTGAAGAAGTTGATCAAATTGCCGTCGCCACCCAATTCGGCATATAAAAAATAGAATTACAGCTTCGAGTTTGCATTCACACAAATTGACATTACAAATCATTAGATGTCACTAACGAAAATCTTTAATCCTTGAAATTTGTGAAGTTGTCTCTCTTCTGAGTACCCACATTCTCGCTGGGTCGATCGACACTCTGTATAGCAACGCCCATAGATTCCATTGGATTACGTCAGATTGTGCACAGTGGTGGTGGTCCAGAGTGTTGAGAGACTGGAGAGTGTAGAGATGATCAGGGTTTTGATGGGGTAGGTATATAAATTAATTTATAATATTATCTGTTAATATTAAAATGTGTAACATGTGTTATTATCACCTAATTTTTAGATAACCAAATCTTACACCTGTTTTTTGAATTGTAATTTTTAAATGACTTTATATGTACAAAAAGTCAAAAATAATTTTATTTGATAAAGATTTAGATAAGATTTAAGTTACAGTGTTATCTATATTTTGTAATTATGATTTTGAAACTTATCGTTTTGTTGTGAACATCCACTTATCTAACATTTATGCACTAGAGCACATGCACCAATGTAAGTTATTTCCTTCAAATGCTCCAAGATCCGGGCTCAGCTAGTCAAGAATCGAACAACGCAATCAACCAATTAATCTCCAAATCTGGCACCTTCCCAAACACTAAGGTTGCTTCCAAATTATAGCCCACAAAGAGCTGATGGTGGAAAAGAATTGAGGCCCAAATGTGTTAATCCACAAAGGAAGAAGAAGAAGAACAACAAATTGCCGAAGAGAAGGCACAAACCGAAAGCACAAAGCAAGGGCCAAAATTGAATACTGTTCTCTCTTCCAAAACACACGGCTACTCACACATTTTTCACAGACCTAATAATAATAATGGTCAACCAAATAAATTGGTTAGAAATAGGTTTAGGCTTTTAGGTCAAACTGATAGGCCCAATAGGAAAGTGGTAAGTTGGCTAATACCTTAAAGCCATCCAAATCATTCGGGTTGGGCCATGAGCAGCACTAATATAATTAGGCTACTTCAAATGGCCCAAGTGAGTTACGTGATTCGATTGGTTTGATTGTGATGTCGACATTTCACTTTACTCATCGGTCAAAGCCTATGAAGCATAATCCAATTAAAAAATCGATTTAACATCATAGCTCGAGATTTATTGGGTATCAAAACTCAACAAATCTCCACCTTAATTCCCAATAAATCTGCAAGCAAACAAAACGCACAGTTTATACTTGCACAATCATGGTAGCCAATAAAATTGGTATCACAGACCTTACCTCGTGAACATATACCATACCTGCTTCATGTACTCACCAGGGCTAAGATCAAGAACATTCAAGTAGAAGCAAATAATCACAGCAATCAATCAAAAACAAATAAACATGCGATGGAGATATCATATAGGATAATACAGATCTTTTCAACCATGTTCACACAGAACAACAGATTAATACCAAGTCAATCAACATACCAACACATACGCAAAAAAATGCATAAATGACCTTACGAAGATCTCACTACACTTATCCTATCCCATTCCATGTTGCTCACTCCTTGAGAACACATATCTTACCTCATCGCACAATGCTCACTAGACTAATCACTCAACTCATGTCTAACTGGTAAGTCTCTATAGATCCTAAGTTATTGGGATAATCCTCTATCACCACATCACTCTTCCAACCTAAATGGATAATAAGTCTCCACCTAACAGAAGCGATAGAAGTTCCTCACTCTCTTCCAGATAAATGATTCCAACATTTGATCACCTCTCCACCTTGATCCAAATGTCACACTCCACATCCCACGGTAAAAACCACAATGTACCCCTAGATATCTATACTTCACCTTACCAAAAGACATACTCACACACTGCTAATGCATCCCAAACCTACTATGCATGCAAACACATTACACAAAGTAATAAAATCACTCCAATCCATGCTAATGCACATATCAAACACATTGAAATGCAACATATAATCATGCAACCGAATTGAGCAATCACACACATGCAGAAAAGGATTACACACGGATGCAAATGCAGTAATTAGGGTAATACTCAAAGGGTTCACTAGGGCCATCACTCGACCCTAAAACCAGATTCGTCTCGCCTCTCATCTTACCCTTCTTCTTGGGACAATCCCTAATGAAGTGTCCAAACTTACCACAACTGTAACATCGTCTATCACCGGACTTGTCCCAACTCTGCTCTTCTTCTTACCACTATCATCACTTGAGTCACTACTCGAATCACCATTATCTTGAGCTCTACCCAAACTCATTTGCTTAAACTTCATTCTACTCCTCATCATATGCAATTCACCATTTCTCTTATCTTCTTTTTCAGCCTTAATCTCCATATCCTTACTCCTAAGGGAATCTATGACAATCTTAGGAGTTAAGGTGTCCCTACCATACTTAATAGCATTTTTAATTTCACGATAAGTATCAGGTATAGCATTTAACAAAATAATAGATTTGTAGGTTTCAGACACCAACTCTCCACAGTTAACAATATCTTGAACAAGTTTGTTAAACACATCTAAATTGTCATTCAGATCTTTTGAAGAATCCATTTTGAAACTGAAAAAACGCTCAAGTAAGTAAAGCTTGTTTGGAGTAGATTTAAGCAAATACAGTTCTTCCAATTTTTGCCAAAACTCTTTAGTGGTTTTCAGTTTGCCCACTTTTCTTAAAATTGCGTCAGCCAAGTGTAAAGTGATAGAGGTATAAGCAATTTCATCAGCCTTTTCTTTTTGTTCTTTTGAAAAACTAGCGGGAAAACTGCCATAAATGACTTTTGATACCTTTTGTTGAACCAAAATACTTCATTTTTTGTTGACAAATAGAAAAATCACATTTTCCATTAAAAATTCCCAAATCAAAATTGCGCGTTGTCATTTTCAAATAAGAAACACAAAGTCATAATTAAGCCACACAGAGTAGACATAGGTTTTCAAATATACACCGTTTTAGATTCCCAGGGTTTTGTAAGATTCACGATTTTAGATCAAGGGAATTTTCAAATGGGTAAGGTCTAGGTATTCTAACAACTTATTAATACCACCAGAGAGATAACAACAAAACAGTTTCACTCACAATATATCACAAACGATAATATGCTGCAATTGATCAAAAGAGCAAATTTCAATCACGTAGCAAACGAAGAGCAAATAATTCCTAATTTCTAGAACAAGCAATGGTTACCCCTTCATGGTAATTCCAATCCTAATGTCACCTCACATGATGAAACGCTAATACTGAAATTGAAACCGGATAAGCCAATTTACCAGAGCGGACCTATCTGAGTCCGTAAATTATGAGAAATATAATTTTAACACTTTATGGCCACCACTATTCGCCATAAAGTCTCCAGCAATTGCGGCAATCAACAGAGCGACAATTGAATTACGAACGCAGGGGCAAAATCGTCTAACTTTTCCTGCGCAACCTGAAACACTAAACCAAATATATCAATACGTTCTGGAAATCAAATATAACAAACCGTTTGAAGAAACCGTCTCTGATTCTCAGACACGTGCCCTCACGTGCCACACCGGAGTTCTCCACGCGCCGTTCCCGTTCACACGCGCCGGCCAGTCAGCTTCGCCTCCACCTGCAGAGGCCTCCTGTGGTGTTGGATTCTTCAAATGACTACTGGTTTGGCTGGAAATCAAGATTGCGGGTTCGGTTTTTAAACCCAAAAATCTAGACAGAATCTTCTGGTTTCCTGCTCGATTTCTGGACAGGTTTTTGGCCGAAAATCCCCACCTAAAGCTCTGATACCATATGTAAGTTATTTCCTTCAATTGCTCCAAGATCTGGGCTCAGTTACTCAAGAATCGAACACCGCAATCAACCAATTAACCTCCAAAATTGGCACCTTCCCAAACACTATGGTTGCTTCCAAATTATAGCCCACAAAGAGCTGATGGTGAAAAGGAATTGAGGCCCAAATGTGTTAATCCACAAAGGAAGAAGAAGAAGAAGAAGAAGAAGAAGAAGAAGAAAAAATTGCCAAAGAGAAGGCACAAACCGAAAGCACAAAGCAAGGACCAAAACTGAATATTGTTCTCTTTTCCAAAACACACGGCTACTCACACACTTTTCACATACTTAATAGTAATAATGGTCAACCAAATAAAGAGGTTAGGAATAGGTTTAGGTTTAGGCTTTTAGGTCAAATTGATAGGCCCAATAGGAAAGTGGTAAGTGGGCTAATACCTTAAAGCCATCAAAGTCATTAGGGTTGGACCATGAACAACACTAATATAATTAGGCTACTTCAAATAGCTCAAGTGGGTTACGTGATTCGATTGGTTCGATTGTGGTATCGACATTTCACTTCACTCATCGGCCGAGGCCTATAAAGTATAATCCAACTAAAAAATCAATTTATCATAGCCCGAGATTTATTGGGTATCAAAACCCAACAACCAACTTGCCTTCGGGATTTATCTGGACATGCAGCCGGAGCTGCCGGACAGAGACTAATCTGCACTACACCACAGAGGCACAGAACACTTTTTTATGAATGCATAAGCTACAAATTCCTAGTACAAAAGCTCGTGCAACAGAAGAAAACCGCTTAGATAAAGACAAGTCTTGAATCCAATAAAATTATTATAACACAATTTTTTCTCATACCGGGAAATTATTGCATTATTTTATTTGGGTAGAAGTAGAACACAACCAAGAAGTAAGTTAAATTCAAAGGTATTTTGGAGAGTATTGTCTAGCCCTTGTAGAATCCTGGATCGTGACTTTATTTTTGAACAAATTTTCAATTTAAGAACTGTCTCTTTATGAAAACCAATGGCCAAGAATACTGAAATGACGCCAGTATGGAAAGACAAAAATGGTAAAAGCTAGAGCTCTTCAATTGCATGTAATAATCTCAACACGAATGTATGATATACAGGAACTATTCAAAATCATTTGAAAAGTTTAATCCACGCTTTAAATTTAAAGGATTCATTTGGATATTAATCTCCTATTTGGTATGACTAAAAATTAGATTTTTAATAAATTTTGATAAAAAATAATTCTTCAAGTACACAATTTTTAACAGATTTTGTCTCCCTTTGATTTGTTGTTGTCAAAAAAATGTTTTTGGCAACAACTAATCGAGTTGTCTTCCTGTACAAAATTTATGAAAAAAATCATGTACTCAAAACATGATTGTTTGATAAAAGTTGAAAAATTGATTAAAGACGTGGGTCTTGTAGAATGTTTGAAAATGAGTTCACAAAAAATGAATTTAAAAATTGAGATCAAATAAGGGTTAAATTTAGGGCTGTCCATGGGTCGGTTCGGTTCGGTTCGGTTCTGAAGATACCCGAACCGACCCAAAACTTTCGGGTATTTAATAAATGGACCCGTCGGGTCCAAATATAATTATGGAACCGTTCGGGTTCGGTTCCGTTCGGTTCGGTTCGGGTCAGTTCGGTTCCGTTCGGTTCCGTACCATAATTAAATTTTTTAATATTTTCAGCAACACTACATAAATACAATTAGCCTCCGTTTGGTAACCATTAAAATTTTCATTCTCATTCTTCTACTCATTTTTAACCACACATTATTCAATAAAATAATATTTTCCATCACATCAATAACTTTTCCTTCTTTTTCAACCACACATTCTTCATGGACCCCACTTGATGTGAAAGATAAAATGTATTATTTGAAAAAGAATGGCTCCCAAACGGAGCCTTAATAACATTTCATTTGTAACTTTTACAAATTAACGTAGCCCAATTAAAAAAAATATACAAAACTAGCCGTCCAATAAGATTAATTCAATGCATAAAAATACCAAAAAGTAGATATTAATATTACAGCAAAACTATATAAAGTATATTCATTTGTTTCAAATTAAAATGGGCTAATGGATTTTAAAATGATTTGGGCTTAAAAATTAAAATTATGAAATAATCTAATTTATTCAATTAATTTGTTAATTTGTATAGGAAAAAAATAAAATAATTTAATTAATTCAATATAAAAAATAAAAAAATTATTTAGTTTCGGTTCTTGTTCGGTTCTTCGGTTCTTGGTCTAGACCCGAGACCCGACCCAAACCCATCGGTTCTCGATTCGGGTACCCGTTCGGGTATTTAATTTATGAAGAACCGCTCGGTTCGGTTCGGTTCGGTTCGGTCCGGTTCGGTTCGGGACTTTTGGACACCCCTAGTTAAATTGTAGCCAGGACAAATAAAAGACAGGTCAGAGTACTGATTCGAGCGGCTTCTTCTTCCCTGTATAGTTATTGATGGATATATCATATATTCTAAGGAGAAAAAAAATAGGAATGGACATTTGCCCCTTGGAAAGACAAAATAACGAGCAACCGTCTGTATACCGCAGTCAGACACAGGAATCTTACCATGAACATGAATGGGATTTGATTCAACGCATAATAACAAGGGATTAATTACAAGGGATGTCACTCAACTTTCTCTATAACTTCAAGTGGGGTCATCAATTTCAATTTTGATGCAATCAAATAATTCTATTTGCCTTATGGTGGAGACTTTGGACAAAAAAAGAGAAGTGACTCGGACAAGAATAAAAGAAGTGGCCCTAAATTTTGGCTGAAAATCCACAAGAATAAAAGAAGTGACCCCATAGGCTTTGGCTTTTGCGTCTCTAAAATTAAGATTGAAAGAGTAAATATTCACCCGCGAAAACTTCTTTTTTTCTATTCAATGCAAAATGGAAGTATAATAGTTTTCTTACCTAACGAAAATTGCTAAGATGTTGGAGAGATGACCAACAACATTAGGCAATTCTTTATGAAGTCATCAACGGTTAGCATACAATGTTGAAAGGTAAATTTGAGCACTTTGATAAACATGTTTGAGAATCAAGTGACACCAAATACGAATCCAACAACCAGTATGATAATACGAAAACATATAGCACACATTGAACGTCTCTGGACACAAATCACACATTTGAGTTTTTAAGAGGTAGGGCAATGGCAATGGTATGTATCACTTCTGGAGCGGTTGAAATATATTACTAATACATCGGACATGACTATCACAGCACTATACGTATTTCAGTTTTTAACAGAAACAGGAATGTGCAAAATGGCCTTTTCTGGTTATATAAGGGGAAAGATAGTCACTGGCCTTCTCTGAAGTTTTTTCTGCAGGAACAAATATTTGTGTTTTGCCAGAAGCTATTTTGTTCCCTGCAACACTGGCATAGAATTGGCTGGGGTATGCTGGTACGAACACATCACTTTTGGAGCAAATGTTGAAGTCGATGAATTTTTCGTATTCACGACCCACCGAGCCCATGAATTTTGCCCTCTCATCAGCAGGCACAATTGCATCCTATTGCAATTTCAAAGGAATACAGGAAGGTTTACAACCGAGAACACAAAAAAAGTAATAACTTTGTTAATCAGAAACAAGTAATGGAATTCAGTTAAAATGGATTCTAGTAGTGTTGAAAAATTATCCATAAGCAGAGCCCCTAGATTTATATCATACATTAAAAAGTTCACGTTTTCTGGATTGATATATTAGAGAATTAGAAACTTATGAAGAGAAATTTCCACATGGGATCATTTAAAACAGCAGCTCGTGTAGGATGGAAAGAAGAGCATGAGCAGAGCATAAGCATGCTATGCAAATGGGCATATTAGTGAAATTAAAAGTAATAATTCCTTAAACTGAGATTCAAAACACACATAAGAAGGGCAGGCATTACCTTTGTAAATGTGTTGGGGAAAATATTCCTCAACGCGTCAAGCCTACTATGCCAACCAGTTTGAGTCAAGTATATCGTTGTTTCTTTGTGAAAACCAATCTTCTTGAGAAACTCGCCAATTTCTTCAGCATTATAACAGTGTTTACTTGAAGAAACAGTTTCTTGGCACCTTATCTTTCCCAACATCTCAACCCTCAAGTCCACTGCCACAAAGCGCCCACCCATTTTCTGGCTCATGCTTCGTAGTGTCCCAACCATCGAATTGACCAATTCCTGCAACTCTGGTTGCAACTTGAGACTTCCAAATGTAGACAAGCACCTATATGAATTTGAGTACATGGTTTCTTTTGACTTTGCTACGGTTGAGGAGTCGAAGTAAGTTGTGAGCCTCAAGTTTCTTTTAGCCCTAAATATTGGTTCAATTTTGGAAGTGATGAAATCCTCTGAGACCCTATCAGGAACTCTCACAGCAGTGAATTTCGTTCTTGATAATTCAGTGGGCTGAACCTTTGCTGCCTGGACTACTCCATTCAGGCTAGCTACAAACTTCTTGGCATCATAAATTTCTCCAAAGTCGCTGAAAGGGATTAACACATGATAGAATTTAGAGTTTCTTTACAACTTTCTTTTCCTAGGCTCGTGAAACATGCACTTCAGTCAAATAGTAAGCATCTCAATTGAAACAAAGTTTAAAGAATAATTACTGTGTTATGGAGTCAACTAAAGATTTCATTGCCGGGGAAAATTACTTTCATTTATTCTTTTATTTATCATTTTGATTTTCACAAGATTCTTCTTTTCATGTTAGATTTTGTTACGTTATATATGAGATATAGATCTGGATAACGAATAGATGGGTTTGAAATTTACTTTGGACCATCAATGATCTAAAGGAAAGTATAATTATAGATTCTTGACGATATTTGCAAGGACTCACCTTTTCTCCCCTAGTTTACTTCCTCTGATGTCAGGAAGCACAAGTGTCGCTCCAAGATGCCTAGTCACTGCCACAGCATTTGCAATCTGAGAGATAATAAGAAAATGTGGATAACTGGACATTATTTCAATCAACATGACTTAAGAAAGCATTTGCTAAACAATGTTCGAAATTTAAGCTGGCGGAAGTCATTGGTCTGACCGAAGCAACTTGATTCCATGAAAGCACTCCTTGAAAAGCTCTTGGCTTAGTATCTAGCTATAAACCTGTAGTCCGGAGTCAAGTCCTCGTGTCGTCCTCAACAGCTTACCATTATCCCACCACTCAAAACAAACAAATAAAAGAGAGGGAAGAAGAAAACTTGTATGGTTTTCGACTAACAACAAATTCCTAGCTGTGCTAGGCAGGCCAAAGTGGACCAATTTTTTTCTACTAAAATCCAGCCCACGCATGCCATGGGCGCGTTGCCCGGCAGGCCAAGGATTTTTGCTGCTGACAGGCTGTGCTGGAAAGGAAGTTGGGCCAAACCCACTTCATACCTCTCATACAGTCATACTACATAATATCCCTTTTTTTTTCCTCGGTACTTCAAAGAAAAAGAAGGAAAAGTAGCATACCAGTGGAGCGTGGTACTCCGGGCCATTAGTTAATGAAAAAAAGACATATCCTCCGGAATGATTTCCTTCTGCAAAAGAAACAGATATAATGAAGAATGAAGAAGCAGCTACAACTCAACATTTCCGCAAAATGTATGTCATATTTAAGGACTTACTGAACGAGGGAACTTTCCAGCACGGCTTTTGTACTTCATAATGTTCTTTATACGGACCATAATTATTTTCATTCAGTAGAACCCCTTGTGCGTTGCTTGCATGGTGTTGGTTGATGCTCTGCGATGGCTGTACATTTTCCTGCAAAAAAAATATGAATTTAATTGCTGTGCACCTAAGTTTTCAGAGATTATTCCAGTAAATCATCAGTCTCAAATGGGATACGAAAAAAAAATATAAGAAAAATAGGTTCAAAGGGATAGATTGAATAGAATTGACTTGTACAGTTCAATTTAAAAGAGAGTAGAGTGTCTGTCCTGCTGCATAGATGGTGGAATATAACCACACCTCAATGGTGGAGTTGAATTTAAGAATAAATATTGCAAAAAACTTACAAAAAGTGGATCAATATGGTCTCTTTTCACCATATTCGCAAGCATTATGAACATAGAAAATGTTAGTATGGCTGCCATCACTTGCCTCAAATCAACTGCCATTTTTTTCCTCTCAGTTCTCTCTCTCTCTCTCTCTCTCTCTCTCTCTCTGGTTTTCTCTCTTTCTCTGTGTGTATGTAATATTAGTACGCCCTATATTTATGTAGGCTCTCGCTCTTTTTACATTTTTGTGTTTATCGCTATTAGAGAAGGACAGTGCCCACAGACTGATTGTAGGCTGGTAGGCAGAAAACACCAGAAAAGATAAATTTGAGAAGATGACAATTAAGACAGCTTGCAGAGTGCAAGCAATGATGCACTCAACAAGGAAGAAAATACAAACTAAGGCAAATAACTTTTCCTTATAAAGCTAGTTAGTATTCTTTACGCAAGGGAGAGTAGATGGCCATGTCAAATAGAAGACTATTTTGTGAGGGCTTTGCTAGTGTCACTGACTAGCCGCACTGCATCTCTTCCCATTTTGTGATTTTCCTTTGTATTTGATGCCTTAATCCAATAGATCCTTTTGTTAATTCATTTATTTGCTAATAAGAGGGGATTACTTACACGAGTTAATTTATTTATTATTGTGGACAGGGATAGAAGGCTATTCCTTGGGTGTATCTATACATTAAAATTTATCATTGTGCAACCAGTGAACATATAGCATAGTATACAGATGTGTGCGAGTATGCACAAATTTTATATGTCTTACCAATACGTATGCAAATGGTTTACATAAAGCTAAAGACATGAAATATTTGGTTATATATACATGGAGGAGTCAATGTCACGTGATGCTTATGTACAAGAAAGAACATTTCGTTGTGGAAATAATTGTTATAGCGCCGGGCTATGCATCAACTACATGCACTAAATGAACTTAGTAAAATTAGGCTGTAACAATTATCCAGTTCATGAGTTTATTTTTTATGGTCTCCATATTGCCTTGCTTTAATTATATTTGGCATTTTCCTAAATTACTTAAAATGTTTCTCATTACCTTTCCAATTAGAAGCATGTGTGTTTAATCCATAACTATGGGTCTGTCACTTTTCCATATCACAAGCTTTTGGCTATAGCAATGCCATTAGCATGAATGACACATTCAGACAGGTCTCGAGATCTACTGACGCCTGACATCTTTCTTTTGTACTTTATTTCATGCATACGACACCTCTTTTATGGAGGAGGCTTCCTTTTAGTTATAAAGAAATGGAATTCATTCACCAAAATAAATGCATTAGTAACCTTTAGGGTTGCTCAATTGATTAGGTATTGGATTTGCTCCCCAGTGGTTACCAGTTCAAGTCCCCTCGGGGCCATTGAGGTGAGTATCTGGCGGTAAACTTCAAGATCCCATGGGATTAGTAGAGGTACGCGCAAACTGACCCGAACATCCACGGTTATAAAAAAAAAAAAGCATTAGCAAACAAGAGAAATGTCAAAAAAAAAAAAAAAAAAGAATTCTCATTAATGTTAGCATTAAGGTATTAAGATATGAAATGTCAGTATTGACTCAATAGAAGGTTTATTGTAGAAATATAAAGCTTATATCTTCAATGAAAATAGTGATGATTTTCGAAGTATAAATAACAATTGTTATCTTTCTTTATATGTAATTAAAAAAATCAACATTAAAACAAAATAGACAAGGAAAGTTTAATTACTATTTATCTCCTTTTTCCAAACCTCCTTTCATGGCTATGATTATCGCAATTAATCTAGGTATCTCAATACAAGCAATGAACTTTTTATCAAGACACCATTTTCCAGAAAATTTCATATGAGTTGCGTAAACAACAATTGTTTTGAAGACTTCATCGATACTTTCTATATCAAAATCACACACGAGATGGTTTAGTTAATTTGTATCCCTTTCTTTAAAATACATCGTAGTTTACAGATGGAAAATACCACTTTGCACCAAATTACTTCTAAGATGTATCCCTTTCTCTAACAACTTAAGTTTTCCAATGAGATTTTCAGCATGGTATCAAAGGATGCAAATGTCTTTTGGTTCAAGTCTCATTATTATCTATTTATGAGAAGATGATCATAGCAGGTGGAGGGTGGCACATAATGGTTTGTTTTCTGTCCGTACTTATTTCAGATCCTTATTGGAACCTGTTGAGAGCTCATTCCCCTGACAAAGGGTCTGGTAAAGTAAATTACCTCCAAGGATGGCTTTTTTACTGTTGACGGTGGTGAGGGAACATGTGTTAACGGATAATCTTCGAAGAAAGGAATATTGTATTACAGAGTGGTGCTATATGTGTAAGAGGGATGGAGAGACGATCGATCATTTGTTCATTCACTGTGACGGTGTTCGTTGGATGTGGAATGATATTTTGGCTTCGCAACATATGAGTTAAGTGTTGCCAAGGCGTATCAAGGAGGTGGTGTGGGCATGGAAAAGAAAGTTTCGAGATAAGAATAATAAGATTGTTTGGGATCTCATTCCAGGATGCATCGTTTGGTGTGTGTGGAGAGAACGAAACGGCAGATGCTTTGAAGACCAAATTCGGACGACAGAGTAATTTAAGGAATTGTTTTAATTGACTTTGTATAGTTGGTTTAAGGCTGCAACCATTAGTTCGATAGAAGAGTTGCCGAATTTTTTATTGTTTCTGTCTTGTTTAAACTGATAATGCACTCTTTGTGTATTATCTTTTGATTTTAATTTATAAAATTACGTGATTACCTATAAAAAAAAAATGTTATCTATTTATGAAAATTGTGCACATGTCTAGCCATTGATGAAAAAGCCTACACATGGGGGATGTGATAAAATTAAATTTAAAAAATAAATGGATCATTTAGCTACAAGCTTAAACTTTTTGCAAACTCATTTGCTGGTATGGACGTATCTTCCAATGCCCACGAATTAGGATATTCTACGCTCCTGTATCAATATGACTTTTCCATATTCAACACATTAATATCCTAACATCTTAGCCGCAATTAGCATGGCCAAATTTTAAGTTCTCATTATGTAGAACGTTTAGCATAGATGTATGTTTGCTCGCACATTCTGAGTGTTCTGCCAACACATAAATTCAAATGGTTTGATATTTTGAAGCTAAATACAACATTAACCATATAGCCATACATGGAAAGGTTTAGTTGGGTATCTAGGCATTTTATCTTTTTGAAGAAAGGCGTAAGCTTTGAGGTAACTTGAGGGATAATCCTCGAGATAAACCAATAAAATATTTAAAAGGATATAAAATTCAAAAATATATTCATATAAATCATAAATCATCTTAAAAAATATATAATAAAAAAGGAACTTAGAAGTCTAGCTTGCAAACAAAAACAAAATAGACTAATAAAGTATCAAATAATAAGTTCTCGAGTTAGAACTCGCAAAATAAAATTATAATAGAATCTTTAAGGAAATCATCAGCATCATCCTCCTCATCGGTATTCGTTTCTTCTCATTCTTTGTCATCATCCTCAATAGCTATCGTGTGTTCCCCCTACCCTTCCATTTAAAGACAAAAAAGGGAAATACAAAAACTTGTAAAACATTCTAAATGATAAAGAAATAGCCCAAAAAGCTAAGTCCATTATCAAAATATCTAGAAAACGCAAGACAAACAGGATAGCCTTTTAGTCCTCTTAAGGTTTGAGGCGTAAGTCTCGCAAATGTGCCTCAAGTTGTAAGCTTTGAGGCATTAATTAAACCCTCATGTGAGAAGGGATTCGAGGCGTAAGCCTTAAATAGGTTTTTAAACAATGACCGGCGGAATTACAATCACATTATGGTATTTATGTGAAAAGAACATTATGGAAATTTATTTTATTCCTTTATAGCTTAGATTTTTTTAGTTTCTTATTAATCATTTGTGTTACTTGGCCTATGTTTGACTCATGTTTATAAACTGTTCATAAACACTTAAGCCAATTTTTATCCAACACATTTCGAGGAACTCACAAGTACTACCCATTTATCCACAGCTCACTTCTATCTATTCTACAATTTAACCCGTTTATAAAAACTTTTTAAACAAGCTATTAATTATCTAAACAGGTTGATAGGTTCTTGTTAAGAGTTAAATGAATTCCGATTTTTGTATCGTAATAATTAAGGAAAGACGATGAAGAAAAGGAGAATGCATGCAAGAAAGCTAAAAATGTGGCTTGAGAAACTTTCAAATGAACCTAGACATTACAATGATGCACACGTCGTTTGCAAGTATTTTTTTTATTATAATTTTTCAATGAGGAACTTCATTACAACTAGATGATTTTAAGTTTTGTTTAAAAATATTTGATTCACGAGTATTTTATGGTCAACTTATTCTATACCACCTTGATTTAATTATATTAAGCTTTTTTCTTAAATTTTTCAGACACTTCTTGTTACTTATTTAGAAGAACACATGTTAACTCATTAAGGGTTTGTCACTCTACTATCTTACAACTAAGATGCGGTAGCAATGCTCATCAGTAGTAATGACACACTTGAATGGTTGTTGTGGTATACATGACGCGCGTCATCTATTTTTTGTACTTTCTTTAATGCACAAGACAGCTCATTTTATGGAGGCTCCCTTCTCATATATACAAAAAGCTAAGTCCACTAACATTAGATATACGTATATCCAAAGTTCAAGCTGTTGCTCCAAATTTATGAAAAATTTGCAAGTCAAACCTTTAAACAAAAAATGAATCTCACAGGAGGGACGTGTAAAAGATAACTTTTTTCTATTTAACTTAGAAGTTGCCATTGACATTCAATGACACCCTTTCAATCCCAAGAAATAAAGAGGTCTATATGAATGAAGGAAAAGAAATTACATAAATTGACTTCAGTGATGCCAGGAAAAATATGTTGTATTTTTCCATTATTATTGTTGGCTTCCTTGGTTACGCATTAATTACTAGATTAATTAGGAGTTATGTCCAAAGAAAAGTTACGAATCTTTATTTAAGAACAATGCATGTTGTTGGATAATTTGCAAACACTACAAGAAAACAAAATATATCGTGCAAGAACTTGGATTTCTACACACGGAGTTGATTTGACCTTGCCAATATATGTATTAGGGTAACCGGCAAACCTTTCTTAAGCTAATTTTTTGCTTGAATAATGGAAGTCTATTGAGTTTCGATTAAAATGTTTAATTAGTGGTAACTACATTTTCGAAGTAAAATGAGTTGAGGAAATCTACCTTAGAACAACCAACTCTGTAAAACAAAAGTTGACTTTACATATGTGAACATTCTAATATTGGAAATATTTTTGTTCGGAAATCTTACATGCATTTCTATGGTGGTTTTTCCATGGGTTACCTTGTGAGTATAATATCTAATTGATTGTCTTTAGGGTAATTATATTCCTATCACATTTTAATTAAATTAAAAGGTCCCTAACTCTCAATTATTTTTCATATTTGTGTCCCTAATTTTTTTCCCTCGCATTTATATCCTCAACGTGCCATTAATTAGCTTATATTGTTTCTGATAATGGTTTTCGTCCAAAAATTCTATAAACGTGCTTTAAAATAAATAACAAATATTTAGTCGCAATATTGCATTTGCTATTTTTGGCTTATTTAAAAATATAAAGAGGAAATAACTCATTTTATGCACTCTTAACATAATTTTTCAAATGATCAAAGAAGAAATGTGCTAAATGATGAAATGTTGAAGTTATGAATGTGATGAAAAAGAAAAAGATGGGAAAATAAGTATGACAATAAATAAAGTTTAACAACCTCAAATACAATTAAATGTGGTGCACTTATAAAAATTGTGGTGTCCATATAGCATCCTTTCTTTGTGAAAAAATTACAATAAGGAAAAAAGAGTTTGTTATGATACTTCTTTATTCATTTATATTTCACATTAAAAAGATCTTCCTTATTCAGTGTCACCAACATGGAGACATTTGAAACAACTTGGCCCACAAGCGGAGTCACAAATTACTTAATTTCTTAGCCCTGGACATATGTTCTTGTGGCACGACTGCTAAATTGGTAATTCTACCTTAGCATCCTTATTTCCTCATCAACTTCACTCTTCTGTTCGGGTTCACGATTTCTTTGACTTTGGATGGAATTTCATCAGCTTACTTTAGGCGCTTCCACCACTATGGTTGAGAACATATGGAGAATACCCCTACACCCCTATGTTCCTAGGTACCTGATCAAATTATATCGAGGGACACACCGGATGGAAAATTTGCTACCAAGTCTGCATGGCAACTTGTTCGTCCTAGTAGCTTTGTTCAGGGTAAGTACCAAATATTATGGAATTTCATCATACCTACGGTTGCCTCCTTTTCTGTTGGCGACAATGGCAGGAGCCATTACCAGTTGATGTGGCCATTAAGCAGCCAAAATGGTTGTCACTTGGTCTCTCATTGCCATTGCTGCTCGAAGATTGAGACCATTCCACACTTATTCACAAGCAGTAGTATATCGGACTAGGTTTGGCGTTACTTTGCTGACTTATTCCAGATACCTCTAAGGGCAGGTGAGGGAGTTCATCAACGCTTACAGGGATAGCGATTCTTTGGACAGTTCATTCGATGTGACCAAATTCGGACTATTATTTCTCTGTTTATATTTTAGTTTATCTGGACGATGAAGAATGATCCAAAGTACAGGGACATTGCTAGGGAGCCTCGTTGTATCATTTGGATGGTGTATTGCACTATTTCTTTGCTACATACAGATCGTTTATTTAGTAATATCCACTGGCGAAGTGATCTGGGCATTGCCAAACTATTTGGTATCTGTTTGATTCCCTCGTCTCCCATCACCCCCTATCTTAGTTTGTTGGTGCACTCCATTGGTGGATCCCACAATATCAACATTGATGATTGTGCCAAGGATGAATTTATAGATGGTAGGGGCATTATTCGTGACCACAATGGACGATGCATCCGGGCATTCTCTTTTCCGTATGGTGATTGCCCTATTCTTGAGGCTGAGTTACGAGTTATTCTAGACGTCTTCTCGCTCGAGGACTTGGACTTTCTGACTTGTGGATAGAGGTAGATTCCTCTTTAGTTATTCACTGCATCATTCATGGAACTGAGCCATGGTCTATCTAGTGTACTCTCAAACATATCGGCATCATCTTTTATTTGATCGAGACATGATTTCTCACATATACCGTGAGGGGAATCAAGTTTCTGTTGAGAATGATATTACCAAGAGTACATATCCATGGACCTTCCTCGACGATTACGCACCATGATACATATTGACAGCTATGGTATCCCTAGTGTTAAAGGGCTATAGTTTACTTTTGCTTCTTTACCCTTGTAAGGGAGGTAGTATCTCCTCTTTTACCGTCTTCTGTACTTTTGCTGCTTTGTTGGAAGTCAGGTTCTTGCCCCTCCAAAGTATTCAAGCGAGTTCTATATATATATATATAATGGTTGGGAAATCGTAACCCCCATCATCCTCTTCTAGTGGAGCCTAAAATACACTTAGGATGAGTTGATGACTTGCCCCTTAAAAAAATGTTGATTTGACATGAATCCTTATTTTGATACAAAACAAGAGCAAAAACTGTGTTTACTTAATTGTGTGTTTGTTTCTACATAAATATGTATTATTCTTGTGGGATTTTCCATATAGAATTGCATTATAATCATTGTTGCGGTTAATTTGTGATGATTCTATGCAGATTTAGTTTAAGCTAGGTTTTATTTCTAAAAATGAACTCCAGATGTCGAGGATCTTTGGTTTTTGTTAGACCACCACCTCTCTCGTTAAGTAATGGAGTATGGAGGTTCTTGATGAAAAAGATTGGAGTAATTAATAGCGTACATGTATCAATGTTATGAATATAGTTTAACAGACTATTATATGGGTGGGTAGTTAGGTTCATTATAACCACATGTCGTTACCAAATTATGACATTTCTGCTTTCTTATGTTCAATCTCAATAAATAAGTTCTTAAATTTTGTTTTTTAAGTGTATTCTTCTCTTTAAAAACCAATTACCAAGTAGTTTGCCTAAGACATACCATCTTTCACCTAATTATATTTGATATGCTTCCAACATTACTCAAAGAAGTTCAAAACATTGTGGCAGTAATATGTTCAAGCACTTAATACGACCAAAAATGTTGGAATTCAAATACCTATTATCAATAGTAATTGTAGTCATCCAACCATACCCACAGTGAGTTTTTGTTTAAATCGTGTCTAAATGCACTGGTTTTGAAAATCTTGAGTAACTTTGTACATTTCAACTTCTAAATCACTCTCTTATGTTTTAAGTTTTCTAAAGTATTCAAGCTAACATTTGAGTAGTAGTAAATAGTTTAGTCCAAAGATTTTTAGAGTCTATAAAAACCAGATAAAAGAGTTCTTTATTGCTCTTAGCTCTTTAACTTTTAGAAAATGTTGCTTTAGTCTTAAAACTTGAGATTTGTATTAATTAACTGTATCATCAGTCTAACAGCGCTTAACATACGAAGGCTTTAATATTAGAGTTTAAAGCAACATTAGCTCTTTATATTCTTATTAACTAGTACTGAAAAGGAAATACTTGCATATCCATGTTACATTTACGAAGGAAGAAGAAAGCCACATTTTCCCTTTATAAGATAAAACTTTGAAAATTATAAAATTGTCTCTCCATTCAAAATTGTTCATAGATAAATGAATGACCAACATAATCGTGCAAATGGATTAAAGCTCCACATATAAAGCATGCGGATTTCTATACATGGAAGAATTTATTTCACGTTATGCTTAGGTAAAAAGAACAATATAGTGGAAGTATTTTGTGGTCCCATTATTATGTGAACACTTTTAACTAGATCTTTATTACAGTAAAAGAATACATATAGCGACGAAAAAATTCATTGGTGAAGGATAAATTTCAGTTTCTGAAGATCATCAGTGACTGGAATTTCCATTGAAAATCGGTTGGAGAAAAGCTGGTTGGTGATGAACAGTGAAGGAACGTCTACTATGTCACAAAATTTAGCAAGGAAAAGTCCCATCACAATTGTTTTTAAAAAGTGAAAAATTATCAGCAACACATGAGATTTGCCTCTAACATAGTTCTGTATTCTAGAAATTATTAGACGCGGATTTTATCAATCACAAGTAGGTTCTTTTAAACTAATATTATTTTGAAGACATAATTTGACAATTAAATTCCATATTATCGAATCCAGTATCATGATTAACCTTCATGCAAGAAACATTCATTCTGTAGTTACTAATGTTACTCCCAGACAAAAGGATGAAAAGAAATTAATGCAGAAAACTATTCAACATTTGTTCATTGCACCGTATTAAGACCTACCGAAACTGCTAATTTCTGAGCATGCACAGAATTCATCTATATTAAGTATTATTAACATACTCACCATTATTCACTTCATCTATAACTTCATCACCTGGTTCCCTGACGATATCTTTCAGCCCTTTCGAGATGTTCTTGTAGAACTGCACATCAAGGAGACGAGATATAAGCTATCAGTATTTTGGGGACAAAACTGGGTCCTGTAAAATGGCACCCTAGATTCTTTATAAATATCAACCAAATTAGCCCAGATAACCACATCTTATATGTAAAAGATTCAGTGAAAAACAATCATTAATGGACAAAAAGTAAAAATATTTCTCCATAATACGCTTTGATTCCTTTACAGCACATTATACCTCGTAAATGTTAAATTGGGCTCTATTGCCTAGAATAAGTAAGAACCAAGAAAATGATGCTCTCCCAGTGGTTCAATTGAGATAATTTCCAGCATGAAGTTAAAGTCGAGCTTATATAAATCACCTTTTAGTATTTATTCTTCACATCAAACCCCAAAGCCAAAGAATTTTCTTCAAATTTAGAGATTATCCCATTTGCCTGAAATTCGGATATGAATCCTTTTTCTCACTTTGTAAGCAACTGCAATCAGAAAATAAGTTAGGCATGTTACTGAGGTCATACCATTTACATTCCACTGTTAACTAGAAAATATACATTCACGATGAGCACCACCCACCCCACCCACCCGTAGCCTCTACCACCAACAAACCCCACATCCACCCCGCAGCCAAGATCTCACCGCACATCAGCCAAGACCGTTAAAAAAAAAAATCCATACCGCTCATGATGCCAAGCCGAAAACCACCTGCAGGCTGCAGCCAGGCATCCTGCCCAGTGCCCACCACCAACAAATGCAAACACAAAATGTTAAACAAAATTAAATAAATAACCAGATCGTTTGCTTAAGATTTTCTTCAGAAATTAGATGGTATAGTTTTGTGAAATTGGAAGAAGAGAGAGTTTGAGAGTTTTAGGAAAATTGGAACAGAGACGTATTTATTGGGGGGAATATTCAAAATAGCACGTGAATAGTGGCTTTTTAAGATTTTTGTTAAAAAGTCAGTTTTACCCTTAATGAAATGGGTCATTTATTGCAGATCAAGTTCTTAATCTTTATAATTTTTTCGAAATTAGTTTTATTCTTGTTTTTATTCATCATCAAACGTTTCTTACGAATTACGATTTTTCTTAACCGAATATTTCTTCATTTACTTCTATTTCTTGATATCGAACTTACGTTAAATCCTACAATTTATTCAAAGTCAGTAATTAATATTCTAACTTTCTTTTTGGGCATTCGGTGCTAATATGACCTTCTTCATTGCAATTCCAACATTTACATCGTTTTTATCTAATGGTTTTTTATTATAAGGTTTATATTTTCTTCTAAAATATTTTTTTTGGTTTAAAATAATTATTTTTAAAATTATTTAATTTTTTATATTTCTTGGGTTTTATTTTTCTTTTTCTTTTATAATCATAACATCCCCAATTTCGGCACTTAATTATCTACTGCAACAAATCCTATCTTGTATAAATCCTGATTGTTTATAAATCATTTGATTACTACACATAGTACTTATTTCGTCTTTTATATTTCTTATAATAAATCCTAATGTATATCCTTCTTCATTTCTTCCTAATTGTTTTTCTTTAATCTTATTTTGAAAATAACTATTCCATGGTGGTGGTAATTTTCTAATAAAAACTTCCTTATAATAATTATTATCATTCCTTCAAACGATCATATAATAATATTTACTATATTGACAATATTCATTGAGATAACACATATTACAAATTTGTAAATGTTCCATTACCTGTTTTTAGCATCTTCTATTTCTTCTAATCTAGTTTTAGTACTTTCATTTACCCAATCTTCTCAATAAATTCTCTATAAATTCTTGTAGCAACTCTATTTATTCCTTCTATTATACTAATTCCAAATCACCTTCAATACTATCTTTCCAAATACCTTTTGTTGTTTCTTCTAATCCTCTATACCAATTAAATACATTTTCCTTTAAATGTTGCTAATAAATATTCAGTTCTATTTTTATTATACGTATTCTTTGATTATAATTAAAGTGTGCTATCATATTAAGTACTCCATTCACTTATAACTCTTCTAACATCTAATTCACAATCTAAATTTAAATATGAACTTTGCAATTTTCATTGGGTTTGATTCTCTTAATATTGGTTTAAATTGGTCTCTATACATTTTTCTTTTGTAGTTTTAAAATCTACTTTTGTATTAACATATCTTCTAGGGTCTATTTAGCCGTATCTAACGGTCTTGGTTTCTCCATATTCTTCTTGTTTAACTGCTCGTGGTCCTCCTGTTTTTCCAACCATATGATTTTTAGTTATTTCTTCACAAATTTTTAAGTCTTCTAAGTCAAATATTAAATTTTCCATTTCTTCGTTCATTGTTCTTCTATAATTAATTTTCCTTCTTCTTTTTCTATAAGATTTTCTTCTTGCTTTCTAAGATCAATCAATAATTTTTCTATATCTTCTTTTAATCCTCCATTAAGTTGTATTAATTCTTCATATTTTTCAATTTTCTTTCTAACTTCTTTAAGTTCTTTGGTATAATCTGGTTTAAATGGTTTTTCTTTATTTAGATTTTCTATTATTCTATACAAAAGATTTTCTATTCTTAAAAAGTTATTTTGTAGTCTTTCTTTCTTTTTTTCGTAGCCTATTTCAATTCTAGTTATTTTTTCATCAATTGTTTTTATATTTTTCTCAATTAAATTAATTTTATCATTCATATTCATATTTTAGGTTTTTTATAAGATGGTTTTGCAATTTCAAATCCTAATTTATTTAATAGAATATCAAGTTTATAATTAATATTGTCTATTTTTTCTTCTAAAGTTGCTATTTTATTAATACTATTTTTCTGTGCAATTTTTGATATTTGATTTTGAATTTCTTCAAGTTTAGCTTCATCAAGTATTTCTAAATTATTAATTTGTTCTTTTATTTTATTAAATTGTTTAGACATATTTTTGCTTAAAACTTCTAACCTTTCTTTAGCTATTTCATCTTTTGGATCAATATTATTTATTTCGTCTATAGCTTCTACATCTTTAGATTTTAATTGTCCTAATTGTTGCCATAAAAATGCATTAATTCAATTTGTAGTCATATTTAACCATTCATCTGTATTTCCCCATGAGCTTAAAGGTTGAAACAGAGTTGTATTCCATTTTTTAGTTTGATAACTTCCTATTGGTAATCTAATATTTTCTATTTCTTGTTTATCAAATCTTATTTTTGTTGGTAAACTCATATTAGTCTGGTATATTTAAGGAATTAATTATTATATTATTTATCATTTGTCTTATTTCTCTTCTAAATTGTTCTTCTCTTCTTAATTCTCTTGTAATTTCATTTCTTAATAATTCTCTTTTAATTTTATTCCAATTAGAAATTTCCCTTTCTATTTCTCTACGATTATTATCGATTATTATCTGTTCTTCTAAAATTTTATTTTATTATCACAAAATTTTCTAGTTATTCCAGGCATATTTTTATTCTATATCGTCAAAACTAAGATCAAAATCATATAATTCAGAAATTTCATTATAACTTACATATGCGTAGTTTCAAAAGTTCTTTCACTATTTTCACTTTATCTAACTTGAGAAAAATATAATCATTTTTATTATTTCTTTAGGCAATCTTTCTTTCAATCCAAATGATACAATTGTAAGGCATTTTTCATAATATCTACTATCTCTTTTATGAAATTTATTCCTCTAGTATAACTATCATAAGTTTACGAATTTCTATCATGTGTACTATAATCAATACTATTAGTATATCTAAAAGGTACGGATCTATAATAAAACTCGTAACTTTCCATGATAAAAGTTCTTCAAAATAAACAATCTTATAAAAATTCTTATATAATAATTTTCATGCAAATTTTAGGACAATAAATTTTCTTGTAGCTTAAAATAAGGGCCTTACCACGCCTTCGCCAAATAGCAAGAATGTTATATGTTCCTGGTCACCTTATGAAAGAGTTGGCCAGAAGTCAAAGCATTACGGCAAAATGGACACAAAAGCACTCAAAACTCTCAAAAGGACTCACTTGTGTAGAACAACACTCGAAAGCGTAATAAAAGATTTATTTCAAACTCGAAGATTTTATTGATACGAAGATAGCTTGAAAGCTATTATACAAAGATTTTTACGAGAGATTGATACTCGAAGAGTGGTTTCTACTCTCTAAAGAGAATGATTACAAAGATCATTGTTGAAGGTTTTAGATGGTAGTTCGGGATGAGATTTCGGATAGCTAGTTTTCGATGATCCTTTCTAATGAGAAGAGTCTCAATTTATAGAAAGGCTCGCACTTCACCGAGAAGATTACGGCCAATCGATTTTACAACACAAAAGTAAAAAGTACAATAATTTCAAAAGTGGTTGAAAATATTTAAAGTGCTTGTTGGTTGTCTTTATTCCGATGTCGGCAATTTCTTTTAATTCCAGCTTGACGTGTCTTCTAATCTTCAAAGTTCACATGGTTACATCGATCGCGTTTTTCTTGATCGTCCTTCACTTGTGGACGTGTCCCATGAGTCGGCGAGGCTTCTTTAATGCATTCTTCTTGCCGAGAGAATTGATCGTTCATAATTCATGATTTTTTCTTCAAGAATTTTTGATTCTTTATCTCCTCTACGGATAAGGATCCAATTATTGCTCATACCATAGACCATTGTATCTTTCTCCAAAAGAAGCGCATTGTTGACATGATTTTATTAGGAAACTCGTACGTAAATCATCCATTTTCTATTAATAGTGGGTAATTCTTTAAAAATCTGAATCTCCTTAAGTAGATTTCCATTATTTTCGAATTGTGATGAGATGATGTTCTCCATACCACTCACGGTTCTTTATATTCGGGACTAATTGTGTAAAATCTCGGTTCAATTGGTTGTTTATCATGAATTTTTTAACACAATTAACAAATTCTTTGTCAAGCTGTTCGATTTCTTTTAGATCTATCCCTGGGAAGAGTCGATCTAAAAATCCAAATCTTGAATTTTCGAACAATATTAGGATCTGCTCTTTGAAGCTACTGATCCTTGGATAAATCGCAGTTGGAAGAATTTGTCAAATATAGAGAACTTCCTTCTACGAAATTATATACCCATTAAATTCATAATACTCCTTTTCCATTGGATGTAGATTAGCTCGATGTGATGAGTAGCAATTATTCCCTTTGGTGATTTAAGGTCACCAATTGGTGATTTTTATCTTCTTGGAATTCAGCTGATAACATTGGAATTTCCAATGGGCCTTTTGATAAGGATGTTTGAGTACTAGACTCGGCGGCTCCTTTTCCACTTGTAAATTTTTCCAACAATTTGTCCACATCTTGTGAGGTAGTTGTTGTGGACCCTTTTTATGACATTTTCCTCTTGCGAGGTAAGAGGGTCATTTCTCTTGAATTTTGATTCTCCACTTGAGGTGGATGTATTAATCTCCGAAATGGGATGTGACTAGCCTTTAATTTGTATTCACCTTTTAAAGGAGGATACTCTGTTGCAATTTGCAAAAAAGTCTAAACATTCGACAATTTTTCAACTATTTTTTCTTTGTTATCATTCAATTTTTCAATCTTTTTCCCACTTTCAACAACTTTGCTTGATAAATCACCTGAAGTTTGTCGAATATCAAGATGATCTTCTTGAAACGACAAGATAATGCGCATTAAAATACGCATTAGAAGATCTTGTAATTCCTTTGTAAATGCTTCAATCTTTTCCATATTCATGATTCTGCTCGAGAAATCGACAAATAAATTATCTTTTCCTTTAATATATTCAAATTTAAAATTATAAAAAGATAGTAACACTTGCCATCTATGTAATCTTCTATGTTGAGGTGAATTTGGTAATTTATTATTTACTAGTCCGTTAAGTTGTGTATTATCGGTTTGAACAATAAATTCCTTGGGTAACAAAAACATTTTAAATTTGTTTATTCCTTTAACAAGCGCTAATAATTCTTTTCATTGGTTGAATAATTTATTTCAACATTATTAAATATTCCACTAGTATACTGCAAATTTCATTTAAATCGAGTTTTTAATAAAGCACTCCAATATAAATACGAAGCATCGGTTTGAACTATTAATCTATCTTTTTCATCGGGAAGTCTAAGTTTAGGTAAATTTCTACAATTTTCTTTTAAATTTTTAACACGAAAGTATGTTCTTCATTCGAGCCTAATTTATTTGATTTTCTTAATAGTTTACGAAGTTTATTTCTTTTTTCTGCAAGTTTTTCTATAAATCCTTCAGCATAATTAAGACAACCCAAAAACTTTTGAATTTGTTGCTTATTTTCTAATTTATCAGGAAATAAAATTATTTTTTCTGAAATATGAGGTTGCAATTTTATTCCATCACTATTTATTATCATTCCTAAGAATTCAATTTCATGTTTTGCGACTTCTGCTTTTTTCTGACTAAGTATTATACCTTCTTTTGAGCAAAGTGTAGCAAAGATTCTAAGATGTTTAAGATGATCTTCATATGTTTCTGAACAAACAAGTATATTATCCACATAAACAATAAGAAAATTATAAGTTTTAAAAACTTCATCCATTCTTCTTTGATAAATTTGTGGTGCATTTTTTAATCCAAATGGCATAACTAACCATTCATAATGTCCTTGAGGAGTACTAAATCTTTGTTAATGGTATACTATTATCTTCTAGTTTAATTTGCCAAAATCCGGTTACAATCAAATTTTGAATAATATTTTTTATTTTTAGCTATATTTATTAATACTTCTTTATTTGGTAAATAATATCCATCAAACTTAGTGTTTTTATTAAGTTCTTTATAATTTACTACCACCCTAGGTTTTCCTTTTTTTATCTCCGAATGATTTCTAACCATAAAAGCTGGGTTACTATGAGAGCTATTACTTCTCCTTATAAGTTTTTGATTAAGAAGTTCTTGAATTTGTATTTGAAATTCTTCCTTATTTTCTTGATTATAGAGTATATGTTTGACTCTAATAATGATTGTTGGTTCTAATAGTTCTATTTTAGTTGTTGTTTTGGATTTTTCCCATTTTTCAAGTGGGTTTTCATTATAATTTTTAGCTAAAAGATCTTTTATTTGATCAAGAGTAATTGTTTTGATTGAATAATTGAGTAATTTTTGTATAAATTCTATTTTTTCTGAAATTGGTGTTGAACTCTAAATGGTTTAAATTCTCTAGCAATTTTTAGTAAATGTCCACACGGTGTTTTTAATTGAATAATATAAATATTTTGACTATATTGACTAAATTATTGTAGAAAGTCATTTCCAAGAATAATATCACAATCATTAATATTATATTGATAAACATTTCTTATGGTTACTATTTTAGATCATATTATAACTTCTATATTTTCATTTTTATATTTTAAAGATTCTCTTACTCCAGTTATTCCTTGTAAAGTTAATTGTTGTTTATTTTCTATCCATTTTGGTAATAAGAATTCTTTAAAGACAGTTATCTCAGCTCTATTATCAATTAGAGCGCAAGTAGTTATTTTTGATTCAAATACAGTTATTTGTATATATACACTTATTGGGAATTTTATTTCTCGACTCATTTTTCTTTAGGGCAATATGTAGTTATTCCTTGATGTATAATAAGAATTCCTTCCTTGTCTATTTTATAATTATCAAGACTATTTAAAAATGAATTTCCTAATAATATTGGATGTTCATCAAAATTCATATTATTATCAATATAGCATTCTATGCTTAATAATAAATTTCCTAATTTAATTTGAACTTGTCCTATGATATCACAAGAGTTTATTTTTCCTTCAAAATCTCTATAACTATAAGGTTCAACTTTTTTTCTTTTTAATTCCTTCATCAATAAGAGAGCAAATATGATTCTGACTTGCTCCAGTATCAATAAGTATTTTAATTTCATTTATCCATTTACTTCCATTAAAGAATTTTCCTTTGATTCCATAGACACTATTATTTTTATTTTGTATCATTTTTGAAATACTATGTCTTACTGTATTATTTCCAATAATTATTTTATTTTCTTTATATGTTATTTGTTTTGGTATTATAGGTTGATCAATACTTATAGCATCGTCATGTCCTATCTCAAAATTTTCTATTTCTTCTATGTCTTGTTCTCTAGGTAGATTGCTTCTCCTATATCCCTAAATTCTTAAATCGATTTCTATAAAAGGCTTTTCTTTATATATATTTCCATAATTACTATTTGTATAACAATACAATCCTTGATATAATATAGTAAAGACTTTATTATCATCTTTTAATATTTTATTAGTCATCTTAAAATGTAGACTAAGACAATCATCTAAATTTTTATTATTTATATGCACACAATATCTAGGATAACAAGTAAATTTTAATTTTTTATAGGCTAAATTTTCTTTTATTATTCCTAAATTTTCATTTTCTGCAGTTATACATCTTTCATCTTATAGATTAAGTATTATAGGACTATTAATTCCTTCTTTAAAACATGATTTTATTATTATTTGTATTCCAGCAAGGTAAACATAAGATATTTTATCTCGTTTTTCTTGTTTTAATTTTCCTAGGAATTCATTAATATTTCTTTTTGTTATAAGATTTAATTTTATTTTTCCTTGTGTATGTTTAATATCTATGGCTTTTTCTATTTCATGATATTCATTAATGACTAACTTTTTTCTTCTAAAGGCTGATCCTAAAATACTAAACAATTTATTTTCTCCTGGTGGTTTTAGACTTAATTCTGCTCTATTAATTTTTCTAAATTTTTCCCAATCAAATTTTCCTTTTAAGGCATATCCCTCTACTCCTTCGTATACTTCAGTTTCTATATTTTCTGAATTTTCTATTTCCATGATCTTTAGGTATCTAATTCTTCAATTCTCATAATTTCATTATTAAGAACCCTTTGTATTTTTTTTAAAGTTTTCATTTCTATAAGAATAGGCATTTTAACAAGATATCCTATGTCTTCGTCTAAAACTTCATCAAAATCTATTAAAAGAAAAGTAATTTTCTTTTCAAATTTTTTCTTTATTTTAAGACTATCGGAGTCTTTTATTTTATTAATCAAATTTCTAGATTTATTAACAAGATGTTGAATATAACTATCAGTATCTAAATATTCAGTAGAATTGTTAACGTACCATCCTATGCAAATTTCGTTATTATCTTCCATTCTCTAACGTCTTTAATTCCTCAAGATATATGGCTCTGATACCATTTTTATGTGACCTAAAATGCAAAAATACAATTAATTCAAAAATAAATTTTGGCTCAAGATAGGTGGAAAGAGTTGATGGTGAAGAAAAGTTAATTTTTTATAGCAAGGGGCAAACAATTTTGTCGAATCCAAAATTAAATTTAAAGTTTAAGGACTAAAATGACTTGTTTTAAAACTTTTTATTTTAAGGGTATTTTAGGTATTTTAGAATGTTAAAATGGTCAAAGGCCATTCAAAGGCCATTTTGGAATTATAGCCTTGAATTTGGGCCATTCACACGTATATCCTCATATTTATTGGGATTATATATATGGAGCCGGTTATTTGCCCCCCATCACCCCCCCCCCCTTTTTTTTTTTATTTTGCATAAATTGTATTTTTGAAATAGTAAATATATGAAATGTGTTGTTAAAAAGTTGTGAATTACATAAATATATGATTGAAATTGATGATCGACTTTAACTAGATTAAAATCAAGATTTCAATTACTAACAAATTGTGGCATATATTTTAATTACATTCAGGTTACTAATATTTATTCATTATTACTAGGAGTGGGCGCGGGTCGGTTTGGTTCGATTTTTTTCGGTTCCAGAAATTTTCAGGTATTTAGTAAATGGAACCGTCTGTTCCAAATATAATTTTGGAACCGTTCAGGTTCGGTTCGATTCTGTTCGATTCCGTTCGGTTCCGTACTATAATTAAATTTTTTAACATTTAAAATAATATTACATAAATACACCTGAAAGTAGATACTAATATTAATAATAAAAAGTAGATATAAATACCAAGTTCAATCTTAACTTTTACAAATTAACGTAATCTAATTTAATAACACATAAATAATAAGTTGTCAAATACAAATACGAAAAAGTAAATATTACTAATAAAACTTCGATAATTCATATCAATAATTTATTTGCTTCAAACATTCAAGTCTACATAAAAATGAAATATAAATTAGAAGTAATAAAGATAAAATATTTTAAAGTATTGATAATACTTACCAACTACTTAATGTAATAATCAGTTGCTTGACTTTCCATACTAACTACTAAGAGATTATACAAGAAAAAATTGAAAAAAACACAACTAACAAACATAAATAAATTCTAAATTTTTCAACTAATAAGATTTAATAAGAAAAAAATTATTAATTTATTTAAAAAAAATAAAAGAAATTGATTTATCCAATATAAAAAAAAATTTGGTTCTTATTCGGTTCTTCGGTTTTGGGTCTAGAACCGAGAACCGAACCAAACTATTCGGTTCTCGATTCGGATACCCGTTCGGGTATTTCATTTAAAAAAATCCGCTCGATTCGGTTCGGTTCTGTTCCTGTTCGGTTAGGACATTTTGCCCAATCCTAATTATTACACTTATATTTTTAATTTCTTTTCTCTTGTTCTTATTTTTAACATTTTATTGATTATATTGTCCTAAATCAAGAATTTTGTCCAAAAATATTATTAATATGCTTTAAAAGGTCAAATAATCGCATTTTTGCATTATTATTTGTTTTCTTATTTAAAAATACAATGAGCAAATGAGTCTTTTTTTTTTTCTCAATTTTAAAGAAAATTTTGGATAGAAATCATAATTAAAAATAATTTATGTTAATTTTAAAACAAGAGTGCGATGAAAAAAAAGTTTGAGACATAAATGTAATAATGTGTAAATATTATGAATCTTTCCTGTAGTAAAAATATAGTCTAGTTATTAAAAGTTGTAGTGTGAATATAGTTAACCCCACTATTCTTATATGGGTATTACCATCACAATTTTTATTTAATACACCGTAATTTAATTACAATTAAATTTCTCAATCTTTACTCATTGTAACAATTATTTATTTAACTTTTTTAGCCAAATTCTTATTTTTAACCTTCCATTAATTAGTATTTCTCGTCTTTGATGATTATTTGTATCAAAATATTATATTTTCGTGCTTTAAAATGAGGGAAAAATATTTTTCGCACTTTTTATTGATTTATTTTTTAAAATTTTAATGGGAAAATAAGTTGTTTTACTTTATTTCAACGAATTTTTGGACATAAAATTGTTATCAAATACAAAATATGTTAACAAATGAAAAACTGAGAATGCGAATTATATGAAAAGTCATTAGAGAGATAAATGCTATAATGAGCAAAGATTAAAACCTTTAAGTACAATTAAAATGTTGTGCAAAAAATAAAAATTGTGGTGGGAATATATTACCCTTCTTATATATCTATTTATTTATAAAAGAACTCTGTATTACATATTTAACATTATGTAAGTTTACTTAAATATAAAATAATAAAATTAATATCACTCTGAATCATCCACTAATATTTATTTTTATTAACTACTTTTGGACCTTTTATATTTTTTTGGATTTTACATTTAACTAAAACACTCATATTCATAAAATATTTTTTTCAACTAAGAACAAAACAAAGTTTTGGGAGAACTAGAACATACCAGAGTTCAAGTGGAGAACCAGTCTTTGGTTAAATAAGTATACATCTAATCAAAGAATACTACAAACCCAAATATCTCTAGTAAGGCTGGAAACATAAAATTGTTTTTGAAAATATAGAGTTCTGAGATCAAAAATTTCAAAAAATAAAAAATAAAAAATTGATAATTCAATTGGTCACCTATTTCTTGAGCCACATATATTTCTCACTGTCTAGTTCCAGGATTTTCCTCTCCAAATCAACCCAAAAAAATTTGCATTTAAGAATTAAGCGGATTGAAGATATTGCGTCATCATTCCTTGGAATCGAAATATCTGCAAGATCAGGGTCACAATTTGTATTAATTAAACAAATTGTTAGAATTTACAAAGTGATACACTCTAGCAAGGCTGTATATTTTTCGTGCTGATCAACAATAATTACAATATCGGGTAACCCTATCATATATTTAATCATGCCCAAATATTTTTGCAAGTGAGGTAATTGCCTTTTCAACGTAGCTATATCCCTTTTCGGAAGACGGTTGAGTCTTCATGTTTTTTGTTCCATTCTCAAGTCCTTGAACTTATGAAATCTAGTTTCTGTAGTCGATTTTTTATTAACATAATGACACCGAGCCTCTACCGCAGCCCATGCTACTGAATCAACTACTTTATTTTTGGTACCAACAATTAAGAATTGTTTTCTCCTACTGGCGCATCATAAACCAAATCACAAGCTTAATGATATCCAAAAAGTGTAACAAGAAAGGAAGGAAATAATTCCCTTAAGCATAAATAAATAGAATGTGTCTACGAGATTGCCACAGCTGCATAACCTTCTACCATCGGAAATAGTTAAATTAAGTTGGAATTACCTCTTTTGCGAATAAGCATCCTCGTCCTTCTGCAATTGTTCAATTTTCTCCTTTAGATAATCTTGTAGCAAACAAGTAATCATTAGATGGCTTCGAGAGAAAAAAAAGGAAAGAAAAAAAATGTGTATATATGTTGGAATTACATTTTAGAAAGATTAATACAATTGCGTATAAAGACGAGTTTCGAGCAATCAAAGATCTTATTCTCAATCTCTAATACAATATTTATTGTAGTAAATGTTTACGACGGCTAAATTGCATATTATACTATGTCTTAAATTACACGTCTGTATCAGCGTCTCTCCTTCATTTCCTAAGTATACCAATTTTCTCTTCCATATAGTAGTGGCAAATAAGACTGTTGGCTCGACTCTAAAAAAGTCGGAGTCAAGTCAACTCAGAGATTGTTTGTACGAGCTAGGCAATAGGCCAAACCCCCCAAAAAATGAGATTTGCCTAGAGCCCAACCTAGCCTTCAAGGCACATGAGCAAATACATCCAAATTTGTATGTAAGCTCGTGTGGCCTTTTTAATGGCCACCTAGTTAATAAAATTCAACAACTTGCATAATATATTTTGTAGTTTTTAAATTAATTTGTATTTTGTAAATTTACGATCAAATTTTCATATGTACTAATCAATCATGATTATCTTGTATGTATATCATATCTGGATTCATATTGTGTTTGCGTGAATTTTATGTAAATTCAATGATGACACCGTTTATGTATCTATTTGGTTAATCAATGATGGAACCAAATTCTTTACAGTAATATTTCAGAAGAATATTATATATTATTCTTGAAAAGAAACAATTTTAATCAATATTTCAGAAGAATATTATATATTATTCTTGAAAGGAAACAATTTTAATCAATATTCCAAAAGAAAATTGTAATATTGTTAAAAATGAATCTTATGTTTGTATATTTTGTTGCTCCCGAAGAAGTATAGTATAATTATTAATATTTTAAAATAATATTAATTGCAGATCTGTTTATTACAAATATTTTGTTGTTACTTCTGAAGTAGAACAAAATTATAATTAATATTTCAGAAAGAGTATTATTTGCTTCTAAAGGGAGTGTACTTTTAATTTTCAAAATTTTAGAAAAATATTGACATATTGCTCACGAATAAGCACACTTTGTAAATATTATATTCTTAGAGAAAATATACTCCTTAAGAGTAAATGTTTTATAAATAATAATTTGTTGTTGCTCTTGAAGTAACACACTATTATTTATGTTTTAGTTATATTTTAATTGCTATTGAAGAGTATAATTAAAAATTATGCTTTTACTCATGAAGCGTAAATTATTATACAATTAATTATTTATTATAATAATATATGATCGCTCATAAAGAGTATGAATTATAATTTACAATATTTCAGAAGAATATTGACTATTGCTCTTGAAAAAACAATAATAAAATATGTGCTCTCGAAATAGCTTATGTTTCGAAAAATATATATCATTTTGAATTTGTGTTTATCCCTAAAGGAAAATATATAACGGTAATTGACACAAAACGTCCATACCTTTCATTTCTTGACATTTATACCCTTACCTATCACTTTTCGTGCGCTGAACGTCCTTTTCACCATATTTTGACAATTTTACCCTCCATTCAAATAAAAAAAAAAGAAAAGAAAAACTAAAGAATTAATTGCAATCATGCTCCCAAATTTTTTAAAAAGTACAAATTAGTCCAAAATCCTTATTAAAACATTAAAAAAAAATCTCTCTCTCGCTTCTCGCCTCTTCCTCCCTACGGTCGCCACCCACTACCGTCTAAATCACGGGAAAATGCTCTCTTCATCACCGGTGAGTTTAACCCACACATCCATTTCACAAGTTATCAATTTAGATTTGAAGGGAGTCATTGTGGGTTGGGGAGAACAATTGAAGATCATTTGGCCTTCAATTCCTTCAATTGAATCATTGCCCATTGCTGTAATTACCTCTACATCATGCCTTTGGTCGAATTGTGAGCATTAACATCAATACCATCATCAATTGAACTTGAACATTCATCTCGCTCTCCTTAGTTAAATTTGATTTCAGTCCATCAATTGGATTGTTAATTGGATCAATTGGTGTTTAACCCATTAAATTACCATCATGAATTGATGTTGTGTGCAGAATTGAGTGTTTGCAACAAAAAAACTTCATCGATTTTGTTAGGGCTAAATTACACATAACTCACTTAGGACTCCCATAAATTTAGCCGTTTCTAAGCAAGATTGACGATGACCCAAGGTTGGGCTAGATGCGCCTAGTTGAGGAGAGTGTTGTGGTGGTGGTCCACGATCAAGAAAGTGGCCGAAGGTGGAGTTATTTGGACAAAAATCGTGATTGCGTGCGCTGTATTAGGGAGAGCAGTGGAGATATTTTTCGACTAATTTACGGGCAGTTGGTGGGCGGAGGTTGTAGATAGAGATGAGATGGTTCCAATTTTGGTGATGTCCAGCGGCTTTGGTGGCAGTTGGTGGTCGTTTCTTGGAGAAGGAAGGTGGCCGTAGGGAGGAAGAGGCGAGGAGAGAGAGAGAGAGAGAGAGAGAGAGAGAGAGAGAGAGATTGTTTATTATTTTATTATTTTTAATGTTTTAATAGGATTTTGGACTAATTTGCACTTTTTAAAAAATTTGGGAGTATGACTGCAATTAATTCTTTAGTTTTTCTTTTCTTTTCGTTTTGTTTTATTTGAATGGAGGGTAAAATGGTCAAAATATGGTGAAATGGACGTTCAACGCACGAAAAGTGATAGACAAGGGTATAAATGCCAAGAAATGAAAAGTATGGACGGTTTCCAAAATCAACCCCAAATGTAGGGACGTTTTGTGCCAATTACCCAATATATAATTATGTCATATTGACATTGATTAGTTTGACCACTGATTGATTATTATATAATAATATAATATCTAATCATATTATTCGAAATTAAATATTGAATTATATATAACTTAATTTTACTGTTTGACATGACCAGCTAGACCACCACTTGATCAACAATGATGCGAAATTAAAAATTCAAATGGACATTCAACGAAGAACTAGAAAATTCTTCAATCAAATGAATTCCTGTATGTTATTTGTTCTCTTTATCAAAAATTCATCATTATACATCACTAGCTAAAATAATGATTGAATTCCTTATACTTCTAAAAATGAATCATGATGATAAATGAGGTCCCATCATCATCCAAGTTGATCATCTAGTTATTATTTGTATATAATAGATTTGACATAAATACTAAATAGTTGCATAGTGTTCGCAACTTGAAATTTGCGATTACAACTCAAATTATGAGCATAATTTTCAAATTATACAATAAAGATAGTGTGTCTTGTTAATGTTAATGATCCTAAACCTCAATATTTTAATAAGTGTTAGTTGAGATATCGATAAATGGTTTAACTTTATTACTTATTGAAACGCCTCATATTAATTTAATTAAGAACAAAATACTTTTCAATTCTGTTAAGGAAATGTTTTTACGCATCATGTCAATATCATAGTTTTCCCTATTATAATTAGCTTATAGTTATAGCCTAATTTTTCATCTAATTATTTTGTTAGTGTAGTATGTATAAAATTAATCCACCATAACACAATGAGATGTGAAGTAAAGAATGCCGAGAATAAATACGTAGTTTGAACCCTTATCTCAAATGGATGATATTTTATAACGCGGTTTGTTGGTTGTCAATTTTGATTGGACAAATGCATCATTATCTAAATCCTCATAAAAGATAATTCGAATCAGAAGTTCGAAAAATAATTTATTTAGATGCATTTATTGATCAAAGAGATTAATAATATCTCACATACTAGTTTTAAATGCTCCAGCACAAATTGATGTCCTAGGAGGAAAATTTGTTAGTATTATATTTGATAAATTTATAGTACACTTGAAGCGTGATGATATTCGATTCTAATATAAAAATTTTCAAACGAAAAATGAAGTAATTAACAAAGATGGTCTCATTAAGGAGGGCATATACCCTATGAGTATTTAGACATGACAAGTTTTAAAACTCTATAAGAGGTTCATGTACTTGAAATAATGAAAATTGAGATATCTCAATAAGTTATGTTATTATGGGAAAAGAAATAGAATTTGAAAAGAAAGAAAAAATTGTCGACAACTCTTTTGCACATGATGTACTGCATTATATTATGAATCGAAATAAATTTGTTGAAACATATCGATCGAAGAAATGATTGGCCAAATAAATGGGTACAATCCCAACAAGTTGAATTTAGTAGAGAAACTCGAAATTTTTGGATCTATAATCTGAACACCTAAAAGTGTATACTTACACAAAATGAAAATGGAAAAAATAAAGTCTTAATATGAAATGTATAACTCTTCACATAATGAATTTCGCGAAAAGTTGTATAAATATATAAGTAATCATGTGGCGGATGTAATCACAAGTCCCCACCTTGTTACGTGACAATACATGATATTTGGTATGCATATAATAAATTGTATAATGCTAGGAGTACAGCATTGTTTTTACAGGAAGCTTACAGGGATTTAAAAAATTGATGACGTGGCAATTTTTCAAAAAAAAAAAAAAAAATTCAATTAGAAAAGTAAACGGAAAGGAAAGCGAGGGAACCTTCATTTCCCACACCTCCGTTTTACTGTACCAAATCCTTGATTTTCAAAGGTTGGCGGCTCCGTTTCCGGCATACTTTCAGTTGGTAAAATGAATAGTAACCAGCTACCGCACTCCCAGACCTCCATTATCGACGTTTAAACCTTCATTTTCAATTGTTGCTACTGCGTAACCTTCATTTCAGCCTGCTGAATACCTTCATTTCAGCCTGCTGAATACCTTCATTTTGCAGTGGTTGCCGGCTCCGAATCCGGCGTATCGACCAGCTCTTCATCCCCATTTTCGGCTGGTAAACGAAAATACATCCTTTCCTCTTCATCCCGACGGCTACCATCGACCTCCCCTTTCTCTGGACCGGAAGCGAACCAGCAATTAGAAGCCTTCATTGTAGGCTATTAAACACAAGGAGAAGGCCGAATTTAAGAGGTAATATTTTCATGAAAAATTTTCAATACGGTAAGATTTTCAATATTTAGAGGTAATATTTTCCTGCAACTATTTAGAGGCCGAATTTGTTGTGTTACTGTAATCTAATTTTCATTTCGTATGTAACCTGTTGATTTCCTACAAGGTAAAGGAAGTACACAAATGTAGGAACACTAGCTTATTTATTGAGTTCACCTGTACTCCTTATCGATTACTTAGCTTATTTAATCTAGTTCACCAGTAATGCTGATTGATTACGTCATTACAGGAATGGAAACTATGGAAGAGGAGTATAATGATGTGTTGGCCGAATTTGGGAATGATAATGTCACAAATGATGAGAACGAAGTAGCAAATGATAGGGTGGGAGGAGATGATGTGAAAGTGCCCGAGGTGGGTATGATGTTCAATGATGAAAATGATATTCTTGACTTCTACAAGCATTATGCTTTTTCAAGTTGGTTTTCTAGTTAGAAAACGGAACTCGAAAAAGGGGGCTGACGGAGTTATGAGATACGTAACGTTCACTTGTGGCCGTGAGGGAAGAAGAAGTTAGGGTTCAAGCAATTCTTTGAAGCAAGCCAAACAGATTGTAGAGCAAGGATCTCAGCGTCTTTATTAAGTAATGGATAATGGAGAGTAAACACGACCCTACTAGAGCACAACCATGAAACGAGTCCTTCAAAATCGAGGTTGTATCGATGCAATCGAGAATTGACTGCAAATGTGAAATGAAAACTTGAAGTGAATGACATGGGCAGGAATTCCATTGCATAAAAGTTGCCACTCTGCGGTGGTGGAAGCAGGTGGTTATGAGACTATGAGTTTCGTGGAGAGGGATTGTCGAAATTATATTGAACAAGTTAGACGATTACGACTCGGAGAAGGAGATGAGACCGCAATACAATCATATTTTTCGAATATGCAAGCACGATGCTCTGGATTTTATTTCAGTATGGATCTGGACGAGGACTCTCGACTTAAGAATGTATTTTGGGCAGACAATAGGTGTAGGGAAGCGTATAAGGAGTTCGGTGATGTTGTTACCTTTGATACAACATATCTCACCAATAAGTATGACATGCCATTTGCCCCATTTGTTGGCGTTAATCATCATGGGCAATCGATACTGCTTGGTTGTGGGTTGGTATCTAATGAGGACATAAGTACATTTGTTTGGCTATTCCGGCCATGGTTGCAGTGCATGCACGGTCAAGCACCGCATGGAATAATTACTGATCAAGACAGGGCCATGCAGAATGCAATTCAAATTGTATTTCCACACACGAAGCATAGGTGGTGTTTGTGGCATATCTTGAAGAAGTTGCCCGAGAAATTTGGCTATCATGTTGATAAGGTTTCGATCTTTTCGACTATCTATGGTTTAGTATATGATTCACAGAGTGCTAAAGGGTTCGAGGAACGTTGGATATCAGTGATTAATACATACCAGTTGTACGATAATGAATGGTTGTCAGGCTTGTTTGAGAATAGAGGCCGTTAGGTACCATGCTTCTTGAAACCCACATTCTGGGCCGGAATGTCAACAACACAACGAAGTGAGAGTATGAATGCATTCTTCGATGGATATGTGCATTCGAAGACCTCTTTGAAGTAATTTGTTGAACAATATGAAAGAGCACTTAGACATAAAGTCGAGAAGGAGTTTCAGGCTGATTTCAAGTCATACTCGCAAATGGTACCTTGCGTAACAAATTACGATATGGAAAAGCGATTTCAGAAGGTGTACACTATTGTTAAGTTCAGGGAAGTCCAAGATGAGTTCGTCGGGAAGGTTTACTGTGACATCATCTCTATTTCAGAGGGACATTTATGGCTGATTCATGAGGTTCAAGAAGATGTCCAATTGTGTGGAGATCGGTGGTTGAAGAGGAGCTTTTCTGTTTCGTTTTCGAAGACACGTGTGATATTGTTTGCAGTTGCCACTTATTTGAGTTCCGGGGGATACTTTGTAGGCACACAGTCATAGTATTGGTCTGCAATAATGTCACGTTGTTGCCTGATAAGTTTATATTGCGAAGATGGAGGCGGGATGTAACTAGAGCACACACGAGGGTCACAGTAAACTGCGATGGGTTGTTGAGTACTCCTACACAGTTGAGGTACGATGATATGTGTCGGGCATTTTCGGAGGTGGCTAAACTTGCTGCGGATGATGAAGTGCGGGTTCGTTCAATAATGGAGTGGATCAATGTTCAACAAAAGGAGCTGACGCTACCGAAGTCGAGTTGTGGTAGGTATCCTGGGTCTAAATCTCTATGCAATTCGACCGTTAACGTACTGGATCCAACATCGTCGAAGAAGAAGGGTGCACCAAGAAAAGTTCGACGAAAAAGCCCATTAGAGTTGTCTTCGAAGAAAACAAAGGTTTGATTTCTGTTCGCCTACTAATTGAAACAAAGTTCAATTCTATGAAACCATATAATTTTTGATTTATATGCAGGCAAGTTTGTCCTCCGAAAAAGGCAAGCAACCGAGAGGGAGAAATATTACTGGGGAAGGGGCTATGCCCGAGGTTGATGCATTTCAACAATGTTCTTCGTTGACACCGATGTCTAGTTCGCAAGTCTTTTTGGTATGGCCTTTATTTTCATTGGCTTGGTATTGGTATCTATAGTTCCAGTTCGCGACAAGTTTTGTTTATTGCTAGCTAGAAATATTGGAAATCATTTGATTGTATTCAAAAGGATTTTTTTCCATTACTGATTAATTTAACTTGGTCTGAAGTGGTTGCAAAAATTATTCAAGTGGGAATGATATCTTATGCATGCTGGGAACCTGTATTTATCTAGGATTTCCATGTTGAAATTTTGAGATTTTCTGTGAAAAGTTTTGATATGAAAAATGCCCTTTGAAGTGTTCCGTTTATGCTTTGTAGTGAGCAGCAACAGAGTTTTTTTGTCCATGAAGCTTGCTGCTGTGGATTGAAGACAAAATTATGGGCTTCGTCAATTTTTTGTATAAGATGTAAGTACAATGGTGTATTGTGTAATTACTCTGTCCATGAAACTTGGTTGTATTTTGTAATTAAAGGGCTGTATAAAGATGATACATGCAATTGACAAGAGAATTGACTAAGGAAGAAGAACCTGATTGCTGGATAAGTTAGAACTAAGAAGGCAGAAAGGGCTTCTGGAGATGATCATGTCTCAATTTTATTATGCTTTTGCTGGAAGAGTCTCACTTGTAGAGCCAAATGGATGTCTTCATATTTTAGTTAGGGATTCCAGGTGTAGGCAGATGTTTTTTGTCTTCAGTTTTATGCTAATGAAAATGTAGAATTGAATTTCTATTCAATGAACTTTTTTTGTATTCAGGATTCCAGTGTCTTCATTTTATACCAATTCTACTTTTGTTGGATGATGTGAACGCTAGAAGTTTAAATGGTAATCTCAGTTTTATGCTAGCAAATTGAATCTTAAGTAGCCCAACACCAGAAGCATATACAAACATTGAAGGTAAATGACATTGTTGAAATTGAATGTCATTTTATATATAGAATGTACAAAACGAATACAATACAAATACAAACAATAATGTACACCAGGCATTATCCATTCAACAACTAACTCCTAAACATGACATACTACTCCGCACATCATTTTCCCTTCCTTGCGAAATGTCACGTTAACTCAAATCTCGACATCTCGTTTGTCGGCTATTCAAGCAAAAGTGTCAACCTGTCTGGGCAAATCTTCATGTTCCTCATTCACTGCTTCATTAATGGTGCTTGATTCTTCAAATTTCACCCAGTCGAAGTAGTTCAGGATGAAAACAACAGACACGGCCCCTTTCATCCTGAGATTGAGAACAACAGACAGACACGGTAAGCTTCAGAAGTTCTTACTGGTAATGAATTGCAAACGGATATGGCAATGAATTGCAAACGGAATTCATCCTGAATCAGAACAATAGAACTGATAAGCTTCAGACACAGCCCCTTCAAAAATGTGTTCCATCCTGAATCAGAACAACAGAATTGCAAACGGATATGGCAATGAATTCCATCATTACACAACAAACTCCACCAATCCACCATTACACAACTCACTCCACCATTACAGACTGATATAGCTCATCAACATTTCCACCATTACAGATGAACAACTTCGAAAAAAATCGAGAAGAAGTGAAGAACATTGACCAAAATCGAGCTCATTATACTCAGTCTTAGATTCAATCACAGTTGAATCCAACAAAACCAAACTCAAACATTAACAAAACTGAAAAGAAAAAGATCTCAGAAATCGACAAATTTCAAGAAAACCAAAAACATAATTGAACATAACCTAACAAAATCAACCTCAACAGAAAATGAAGTCGTCGTCGGATGTGAAAACGAAGTCCTCCTTGCCGTCGCTCTATTCGGATGTCGACTCCTCTCGTCGATTTCAACAGAAAGCTATGGTCGGATGTGAAAACAAAGTCGCCGTCGCATTCGTCTTCGATGTCGTCCAAAATCGACTTCCCACGAGAGATTTCAGTCGATAAGGGAGAGGAGAGGAGCATTTTTCTTTGAGATGTTAGGTTTCCTTCCTTCAATCGTCCCTCTTTTGAGTCATTTCATTTCCTTCTTTTTCCAACTGCCACGTCATCACAATTTGAATTCCTGTCAACCGCCTGTAAGTCCTCTCCTGTACTCCTAGCACGACCCTAATAAATTTGATTATTGCCAATCATCTAGCATGACTATTGATGTTATCTTAAAAGATTTAATATGCCTGAAACATATAATTCAAGTGATATTATTATGATGACGAGTAAATATGTGTTGTACTCTTCTTTCCTTAGTCAAGTTTTTGTCCCATTGGGTTTTCATATGATTTTTTTCACAGGGTCTTTCCTAATTAAGTTTTAATGAGTCATATTCTTTATATAATGAATGTCCCTAATCTAAAAGACATTTACTGTCAAAATAATACTTTGATATGTATGATACTCTCGAAAAGATCAACAAAAACTAATTTTTGAATCATCGTGTTACTACAGTTAACAAGTTTTGTCACACTAGATTTTATTGAAGACATTGAAGTACAAGGTATCAATATTGAAGATATTGACATACAAGACATGGATCGATTGATACAAGAACTGAAATCAAGGGGATCACTTGTACTCCTTTTCTTTAACTCAAGTTTTGTCCTATTGAGTTTTCTTGATAAGATTTTAATGAAGAGAAAAATATTGCATATACTACATATACATATCAAGTTTGAGTTGATTGGTAGATGTCTACCCTTCCTCCGAGTTTGATTCAACTAGATGGGGTGTGTAACACAGGAAAAAATTAGTTAGGTACATGAGTTTGAGTGGTATGGATTCATTGGCAAGCAACGTTAACAAGGACATGATATTGATGCAACTCAAATTTGGAAAGGCATTGTTTTCCCAAATTACATAAACTAACTAAAAAGCGGAAAGAAAAAAGACTAACTATAATTTTTTTTTTTCCAATTTCATTTTCTTGTTTTCACATTTGTGCAAATTAGTATGGACTAATCAAGCATTTCAGAATGAGTTGATGAACCATTATAATTAACAATACAGAAATTGGGTGTTTGAAATGGTATGAGGTTTAATATACAACTTCAATATGCCTAAAGCATGTCAATATGTTACACTCTTATAACACAATGCTACAAACTGACAAATTATGTATGCAAATCCGCAAATCCGCAACATGTAACTTCATCTAGAACGGTAGGATTTTGGTGAAAATAACCTTCTTGGAGAAAACATTCCCATATATCTAGGTGATGACAGGTGTTCAATGGACCTATAATTCTGCATTATGTACCCTTCTCTATCATCAAGGGGTAAGTTCGCACCACTGAAAGTACTACATTTTGCCAACTTTTCAAACCATGATTTTTTCTTTGGGGAGTTCTTATGAGATCCATTCATTTTCTCACACAGGTACTCTTTCACCATCAGCAATCCCTGCTCGAAAATGTCCATTGGAGGTGATACGAGTGGATTTCCTTCAACGCTGAGCTTCTGGAGCTTCTTGAGGCAACCAATGGACTCGGGTAAGGCTGTGATTTTGTTGTAGCTTACATCCAATTCGACTAGAGAAATGAGGAGGCCTATGGAATATGGAAGGGTTGTCAAGTACTTGAAATTTTGGCTAATGTTGAGGACTTGTAGGTTGATAAGGTTTTCGAGATCTTCTGGAAGGGATCGAAGGCAATTACGACGTGCATCTAAAACTCGTAGATTGGTTAAGTGGGAGGTGGAATGAGGAAGGAATACAAGCTTGTTTGAATTGACAGAAAGCTTTTTGAGGCTGAGAAGCTCAAATCCGATAGTGTCTGGGAGTTGGCTTAACTTGTTGAAGTTTGCATTCAGCTCTTCCAGTGATCTGCAGATTACATCGAACTATTTAGTACAACATATGAAGTACTACAAACCATATTTGAGAATCTGAGGAACTAATTGTTTTGATGGCTGGCAACCGACGTAAAATTTTGTCACATCTTATGAGATGAATCCTTATCCACATGGTGATAAATATTCATGTAGTAAGCAGATTGGGAATATGCAGTAGTTTGTTATTCATGATCCACGGTGTTAAAAATAAATAAAAAATTGAAACTTTGACTTTGGTAGTTGGGATAACCGCAAGAGAATCGAGATATAATAATATCACTACAAAAATATAATATCAGTCTATACAACCAGGTGCAAATGATTGAGACAAACATTTTAGAATACAAAGAAATTAACAACTATGCTGCACGTCTTGATGAAGCATTTTGTTGTTAATTAAAATATTAGAGTTAAACTATTTGGTCTATACGGACCAACGAGAAAAAAATAGGATAACTTCTTATGGACATGTATGACCTACTAAAATGCATAGAAGGCACTCTTATATGATCGAGAAAAAGATTGTATCTGCATTAGGCTTGATAGATAAAATTAACTTGGCCTCAAGTCGGGACTTATAATTTTATCGAATAGGACAAAAAGATTCACATAACCGTCCTCATCCCAAAATTATTATCCGTAAAGAAAAGGGAGAGGAGAAAGAACGAACCTACAGTTTTCGATGGTCCGAGGAAGTGATTGGAGAAGATTGCTTGCTACATTCAAAATCTTGAGCTTTGACAAACATCCAATTGAATTTGGGAGGGATTTGAGCTGATTGGAGTGCACATCCAACACAACCACATTCAAGAGTCTTGCTGTTAAAGACTCTGGAATACTCTATCAAATGGAGAAAAACTAAAATTAAAGCGAAGAAAAATACATAATAGAAAGCCAAATAATACTATCAAAACAACAAGCACCTACACATTCTTTCTTATCCCTCTAATTATTTCATTGTTACATCGACAACGATCCAAACAAACAAGACTCTAAGCAACTCTTCTTTTGTGTTGCATCAAAAGAACATGTCAAGGATATATAGAATCAAAAATCGACTAAAGATTTTGAACTACTCATCTTATCAAAATTGAATTTTTAAGATGGAATCTCGAGTCTTAATACATGAAAAGAAATGAAACGACAAAGTTTTGATCGAAATGACACTTGAAGATTATTGTTGGAGAGGTCTAATTTGCAAATGGTTCCTAAACTGAGAGGAGGATCAGGGAGGACCTCCAAAGACATCCCACTTAGATCAACAATTTGAAGTTTTTCTTCATCTTCTCCTATGTGGTTTGATCTGCTACTATGATCATGTCTCTTCCTCAAGTCCAACCTCATCTGTTGCTGCTGCTCGGACATCATCTTTACATACACATATAGATATTATAACAAAATGAGTACAACTCTCTCATATGTATAGCTAGTGGGATGGGATGGGATGGGGTGGGGGTGAGGATAAGTAGGAATTCTTATGTGTGAAATATGAATTCACAAGTTGTATTCATACCCCCCCCCCCCCCGCAAGTTATATATATAATGGGATAGCAAGTTGTCACATAACTGATATTCTATCATTATAATGATAAATAGTATTATTCATACAGTATATGCAAATGTTTTATTAACCAATACATTGTCATGTGTATTGTATATGGGCACATTCTCAACAATCAACATATTTGCCAATAGAGTATCGATCAGCTAAATCGTCTCGATTTATAAAAAAATTATATATTCGACAAGCACGTGACGAGACATATTATTGAAGATCGAATTTAAATAAATCGATTCATTTTTTGATAGATTATGCTTTAAGATATGTTTTAATCAATAATCATTACAAACTAAATTTTATTCTCAATAAATTTAAAACTAATCTATATTTATTTTTATAAATGAAAATCTAGAAAGAGGAAGTCGTAATGTTTGACCGTGAGTTTAAAGTTTGTTGGCATCTCATCTTGTAACCTAAATATGAACAGATGTGAAATAATATTTCAACTCAGTTAATTTATTTGACTAATGAATATTTTCATTTATCACTTTTACATTAGCTTCGGTTTTGACAAAATTTCTAAATTTGGATAGATCCTTGCATATTTCAATTTGAACTAGGGATTCTTCGTGCTAAGTACGAATGGTCCTTAATTTCAATGCAAGATTTTAAACCATATATTTCTGTGGACATCATTGCAAAAACATTTAGAATTTCGATACCCTAAAAATCAAGGACCTTGCTAGTTGTACAAAAGAATTTGTACAAAAATGTTGACAAACACTCACATGTGGGGGGGTCCACTTTTTATTTTCAATTTTTTATTCATGTGGGGCCGACAATCATGTGAGTGTTTGTCAACATTTTTGTCAAATTCTTTTTGTACAAATAGCTTTATTCAAAAATCAAATATCTCTCTGACTTTTGGTCCCGATATTCTTGAGATATTTTATTATTCCATACTGTCAATTTCTTTAATTTAATTTCCTTCGATTTAAAGTAATTAAATTTTTAACAAATACCCAAGAAACAACCAAAAAAATAGAGAGAGAGAGAGAGAAAAAAAAAGGTCATAGAAAAGCACGGTGTCAATCACATCTTATAAAGAATCACTCTAAAACGTTGACATTTTATTAATTGGCTCTTTGTCATATAATTTATACACAGACCATGATTGTATCGCACATTCTTGAAGGACATAATTGATCATCGAATAATTGGCATGTTTTAAATGCAAGATTCGTATAATTAAACATGAATTGTTGGATTTTTTTTCTCCTTAATAATATTTAATTATGTGGACTTCATTACATGAAACATGTCTAACTAAATATAGTTTAATTATGTAACATATCTTAATAAAATAATAGTAGATAAGATATTTGAGATTGAGGAAATTTCATGTGGAGGATGTGTCTAGAGAAAGAGAAAAAACTACAATCATTTTACAAATAGTAAGTTTAAAATTTATTATAATTCTAAAATATCATATTTTTGTCTGTGTCGTTTAACACGTTTCTTCAAAGATCAATCCTTCGTTCTCGAACTTTTTATCGTTTGAGGAACTGTTGAAAATTGGGGCTTAGTTCTCTTTTCTTGTTTTTATTTTCATTTTTTTCCGAAGATTTGTGCTTTAATGAATTTATTTTTTCGTCTACTACATTTATTTTTTAAAAGAAATTGTTTGTTTGTTTGTTAAAGATTTTAATTTCCATGGTTGAATCGAATTGGAGAAGTTCAAAGCTAGACTAACTCATTCATTAGGTCAAGCTGGTGGACTTCCACTAGGCGGAGTTAGTCGAGTTGAGTGTGTATTTATGGGAAAAATAGCAAAACAAATCAAGACTGTTTTTATTATGTTCAAATTTGTTATCGGACATACAAAAATGGCTTTCTGAATGGAAAAGTAAAAATAAAAATTAAGGTAATATTTTCCAGTTTATCTAAAATATTTTAAAGAAAAAGTGTCCAGCAATATGTTTATTAATTAAATTGCACATGAAAATCACAACTTAGCAAACGTAATGATTCTGGCAAAGTGGCATAACCCTTTTATTCTCTCTTGCTTCTTTTTCAATTTAATTTTTTCGATTCAATATTCGAATCAATTTTAAATATGCTAACTGTATCACATTAGTGAGACAGAAAAGTTAAAATAATGTTGCTTATACAATCTAACTCTTTTAGAGCATTTTGTTTCTGCTATGATGCTTTATTTTATTTCTGAAAGTTAAATATGCCTAATAAGTTATTTGTTTCAATAATTATAAGTAAAAAGGTCATTATGAAAATAAAATAAGTCCCTGTTTGACACATATTCTTTCAAAACTTTTTTTCAACCAAACATTTTTTAATAAAATAATATTTTTTATCACATCAATAATTTTTCCTTGCTTTTCAACCACATATTTCTCATCATATCACTATTTAAAATATATTATTTCTTCAATAATATTCATCAAACACCCCCCTAAGCATTATTTTTAACAGGTACTACCTTGATTAACACGTTCCACTGTCTCTAAGAAAAAATCATGAATATGTGTTCCATTAAGCCCCAATTTGACGATCGTTAAAATAATTTTTTTATTCAAACTTATTTTCAATCACATTCTCACAATAAAATATTCTGCACTTAAATACAATTTTTTCTTTCTATTTTTTAATCATAAATTCTCTAAAAAATTACTATTCCAAAACTCATTTTCCCTAAAGAAAACTCATTTTAATGTTTGTCAAATAGGAGTTAAGTTGAAAGTCTCGAGAGAAAATAAGCAATTTTCATCTACTTTTTAAGTTCAACAAGTTAAGTGAATAGTACTATACAACACTAAACGAGAACTTAAAATCTCGTTAATTTTTTATGTATGCAATTTTCATGTGCTTACTTATCAAACAAGACTTTTGAGGTCAAATGATATCAATTTAGGCTCCATTTGGTAACCATTTTTCTACAAAAAAATGCATTTTTTTGTGTCAAATCACACCTTTTTTGTATCTCTTTCCAGCCATGGACCCCACTTGATGTGAAAGAAAAAATGTATTATTTGAAAAAAGAATGACTCTCAAACGGAGGCTTAATTTTGAATCGTTTGATGATGGTTCCGTACTGACTTTGCCATTGAAAATTACATTGGGGGTGACACATTTGATCGTGCCTTGACTTCTTTGCACAAGCACGTCACTTTTATATAGTAAATAAAGCATCTCAAATATGTCATTGTTAATTTGTAATATTTAAAAGGTGTATCCGTCATATCAATTCACGATCAAGAATTAGTAGTCCAAACCAAACTGGGACAATAATAATTACAGTGATCTAAAACGCACATCTAGGCGCGCTTTTTGTTTTAAATATAGTATTTTATAATTTTAGATATTTGGTAAGTATTATTTTAATTATTGAATGATTTTTAGATTGATTAAAAATAAAAAATAATATTAAATAATAAATGTTTTTTTACGTGTAGCTCGAAGTTTGGCCTTCACGCCTTATGTTTTTTAGAACGCTCATAATAAATATGCACATAATTTTCCTCTTTCTATCTATAGATCTTTCCCTATTGCTTTGAACATTCAAATTTTATTAACTGATTTTAAGTACCCTAATCTTAGGAGTAATGCTATGAAGGTTTTTTTTAATATTCTTCACGAGCATGTTTGTTTTTATGGATGTTCAATTCAATTACCCTGAAATCCGCAACCCTTCTAACCCACTTGAAGGGGTTGAAAAAAAAAAAATACAAATAATCAAGAACTTCAAAGAAAAATCAAAAGGTTCAAACACGTAATCGTTGTCCTCAAATGATATTTGCCCCCTCTCGGATTGAATTGAGATGCTTGAAGGGTTTTTGGCAAATGGTTTATAGGATTTATCAAATCTTGCAATAGAAAAACACTTAATCACTTAGTGTTTTCAACCAAAATTTCAAGAACACAAGGTGATTTTTAAAATAAATGAAAAGAATTTTTGATCTTTTCTCTTTTAGAATGGAATATAATTTCAATTGGTTTCAATATTGTCTTCAATGTGTTTTGTGTGGATCGTGAGACATCTATATATAGATCACAATCAACACCCACGAAATGACGCAAAAATTTCACAAAAAGTTGCAAATTTTTCACCAAAGGCCACCAAAAATACAAAACGGCTATTTTTTAGTTCCCACCCTCTCGTCCCATCAGATATTTTTGTTATTTTACCTCACCTCCATACTTGTTTGAAGCGGGATTGGGCGGGATAAAGGTGGGGCGGGACAGGATCACCCCATTTTTTTATTTTTATTTTTTATTTTATGTTTTTACTTAGTAAATATTATTACCTTTTTACCAATTTGTTAGAAATAACTTATGTTCTCTTTAAAAATATGATAAATCTACTATTTTTGTTTGATAAAAAACTTAAATTTAAAATTAACTTTAAATGGGAATGGTAGCAAGGCGGAGACTATAATTCTCGTACCCGCTTCGGGACAATGACCCTCGCCCCATCCCCGTCATGTTTACCCGATTACGCGGGTAATCCCCTCCACGGATTTCAGATTGAACATATTTTTTTGTCATCCCTATATAGAAGGAACAATTGTAGGGCCTGAAAGCCCTGTATGTATGTATGTGACCGCATGCCTTTTGGCCTCCAATTCCATTTCTCATTCCAAATCTTATTTTATTAATATTGAACAATAATTTCAACAGGAAGCACGACAGTGGCTTTGAATCTGCACTGAAGCCTGCCTCCTTAATTCTAAAGGTGAAATTGGTGAGCTTTTGATACTCTGGAAGCCTCTTCCAGCAAATTAGAGATCACAAAAGAACATCTTAGATACAAAGTAAGGTCTATTGACGCGAAGTCGCGAACAATTAATTGCTCGATCACCATCAGACATGAAATTCTAAATAGACTCATAGAAGCATAAGCTTTGATTATAGCCAACGCATTGAGTGAGAGCTAGGCTTTTCAAGAACGATACACTTGAACCACTAACTTCCATTTAAAAATAAGATCAAACGAAGACTATTGAAACTTCTTGTTAGTCTCTTATTGTTGTCTGTAAAGTCTATTCGTTACATGGAAAAGTTTGATAGTGGCACAAGTTTTGATGTCAAGCATCCATTTATAAGGAATTGAGTAGGTGGGCAAGACTGTAAAAGTTGCTGGCAAATAAGTGCTTGTTTGGGAGGGATTTTTGAGGAAAGAATTGATTTTGAATAGTGATATGATGAGAAATGTGTGATTGAAAAAGAAAAAAAAATTATTGATGTGATGGAAAATATTATTTTATTGAAAAATGTGTGGTTGAAAATGAGAATTGATTTACTGTAAAAAAATCTAATCCCTCCCAAATAGGGAGTAAATTCTAGACTGTGACTATGTTGAAGGTGTTATTTTAGACTAAGTTAGGATTTTTTTTGTTTTTCAAAGACTCATTTTTAATCACATTCTTCCATAAAATAATTTTATCTTATTTTTTAACCACACATTCTCCAAAACACATTTTCTTACAAAATGGGATTCATACAGGGACTTACCCCTTGTTTATTTGCCATTTTGTCCATACTATAATGAGTTTTTTTTGACCGTTGGCAACTTGCAATTCATTGAAAATGTGAGATGCCAATTGAAAAAGGGGTCAAGTGGGGCCACCAACGCTAATTTCTTCTGAAAATGAAAAACAAAATGACAAACAAGCAGGGGCTTAGTGTGTAAAATGTGCCTTTGCATTTGATCTTGTGCCAACATCACACGTACAAATACTTGCCCCTATTTGTTATAGCTAAATATCATATTTTTAATATAGTTCAATAAAAATTTGATAAAATATCTAATTAAAAAGTCGTGAATACCATGAAATCAAGTTTGGATAAAAAAAAAAGTATAAACCAAAGCAAGGGCTTATTGTCCATTTGACATGACTTTTACCTTTACTTTTATTTTCTTTAAAATGACTTTTGAAAGAAGTTACCTTAATTTTTGTTTGGAAACTTAATTTTAAAAGAATTTTCTATTTTATAAGTGCTTTTGATTTTCTTTAGAACCTCTTCTAACTAGAAGAAGCACATTCGTAATAATAACGAACAAATAGAAACTCAAAGAAAACAATGCTCAAAAATTGAGATTATCATATAACAAAACTGGGAATCCACTAGTAATATCTAAAGTTGTGGTGAAAAACTCTAATTGATAGTTTTAAATCCATGCACAATACTTACTGGGAAATGATAAAACTGGATAATATGCAAAATTTAACAACTGATATCTAATATTGCGCAATCTGAAAAAGGCATTTTAGTCCACTAGCAGAGACACTTTTATAAGCTACATGGCATCTAAAACATACTGAAGGCAATACCCCTCATAATACAGAAACTCGTAAAAAAGGAAATCAAAACACAATATAACAAAAGGCCTATAACAAAAGGCCAGCTGGGAAGGGCAGACTATGCCTATTCAATAATTTTCATTACGAAAAGCGTTTATTCAACTGTAGAAAAATTCTCATTTAAGGTGTAGTGAACCGGAGGAGTTCAGATGTCAGGTGCCTATAATGACTCACTTGGAAATGGCAAGCTGGGATCTGAGAAGCTTGCAAGCAGCAACCATGTTTTCACGAGCTGGTTTCACTTCAGTGTACTTGCGAGTCTTGAGACCACAGTCAGGGTTGACCCACAAGATGTTGGTTTCAAGAACTGCAAGCATCTTGTTAATTCTATCAGCAATCTTTTCTTTTGATGGTATCCTGGGGGAGTGGATGTCGTAAATGTTGTATAAAATAATGGAGAATCAAAGTAATAGATTAATCAAACCGAAGGCCCGTGTTCATACGGTTTCCTTAAATCGAATTCGCCGCCTCACTGGGGTGTACGAGGTTTTAATCGGTGTTCGATTCCCAGGATATAATCGGTTGTCGGTTCACGTTGCACTACGTTTACCGCCTACGAACCCGCCGTTTCTATCTCTCAAAGATTTTAGCAAAGGAAGACAATGAAGAAACAAGCAAACTGCTGGAAACGGAGTCGGCTGGAAATGAAAGAGTAAAACCTGACTTTTTGTTTCTTGTTGTTGTTTTTTTTTCTTGTTTGTGTGTGTTTCTTCAACCAACGAGATCCTCTATTTATACCCATAGATGAGGAGTGTGATCATTAAGACATTGAAGAGAGGAATTGAAGAGCTAATGATGAACGGCTGAAACTGAAATATGAAATTCATTTCCATCAATAAAATCTGAAACTGAAGGAGAGGGAACAGTTGAGGGGCTGCTGACTGAAATTGATATTTTAATTTCATTCATTTCCAACAATCCCCCATATGAATGAAAATTTGGAAACGAAGACTAATGAGAGAGTAGAACGAATCAATCATGTATAGGATATGTAGCATCTAGCTTTGAACCTTCCCTTGTGAAAATCTATCGAGTATTACTAGCAAACCAGTGGATCTGATGCCTTGAACTGTTTCGCCATTTGTGTAAACCAAGACAATAGACCTCACACAGGACCATTCTAGACACAGCATAGTTCTCAATGTTGTGTTCGTTTTGGCCATGAACACGTCCCCTGGTTCTGCAAGTGTTTGTTCAAGGATGTAGCCTTCCCAATCTTTATAGAAGCGGCCCCACTTCACACTCACATAGGTGACCTCTTAACTCAGCGTTTCACAACAACGCCTAATGGTCATTAAAAGCGTAGCTTAACCTGCATCTTCCAATCACTGTGAGCACCATAGGAATAAGTAGAAGGAAAACCTTCTCAGTGATTTACATAGAATATACATGGTTTAGTTGTCCCTTTGAACCTAGATCCTGGGATCTCCATTCAGTTAGGTTGGGTTTCCACCATGATACCTTTCAACGTCATAGGCTGCAAGCCCATTCCCCTCGATGGTTTTCAACTAGCTCTCGAGTTAACCCTTTGGTTAACGGATCCGCAATATTATCTTTTGACTTCACGTAGTCCAGAGTGATAATACCTTGTGAGAGTAGTTGTCGAATGGTATTATGTCGTCTTCGAATATGTCGAGACTTACCATTATACATATTGCTCTGTGCCCTGCCAATTGCTGATTAACTATCGCAGTAAACACATATTGCAGGCACATGCTTTGACCATCTTGGAATATCCTCAACAAACTGGCGAAGCCACTCTACTTCTTCAATTGCTTTGTCCAAAGCAATGAATTCTGATTCCATTGTAGATCTTGCGATGCAAGTTTGTTTGGATGATTTCCAAGATACAGCTGCACCACCAAGAGTGAAGACATATCCACTAGTAGATTTTGAATCTGACATATCAGATATCCAGTTCGCATCAGCATACCCTTCGATTACTGCAGGGTATCTAGAATAATGTAGTCCAAAATCACGAGTGTACCTCAAATAATGTAACACCCTGAAAATGGCTTTCCAGTGGATAGCACCTGGGTTACTCGTGTAGCGACTCAATCTGCTAACTGAGTATGCTATATCCGGTCTCGTACAAGTCATTAAATACATTAAACTCCCAATTATCCGAGAATACTCCAACTGTGACACACCATCACCAGTGTTCTTGGATAAGTGGAGACTCAAATCCACTGGAGTCCTGGCCACAGTGGTATCCGACTTGTTGAACTTGTTTAGTATCTTATCAATGTAATGAGATTGAGATAACGCAAGTCCACTTGGTGTTCGAGTGATTTTTACTCCTAAAATGACATCCGCGAGACCCATGTCTTTCATGTCAAATTTTGAGTTTAACATATTCTTAGTGGCTTTGATAATCTTATCAGAGCTGCCGACAATGAGCATGTCATCGACATACAGACACAATATGACATATCCATCATTAGTGTCCTTCACATATACACACTTGTCGCACTCGTTGATTCTAAAACCACTAGAAATCATAGCATTATCAAACTTTTCATGCCATTGCTTCGGTGCTTGCTTTAAACCATAAAGCGATTTAACCAGTTTACAGACTTTTCTTTCTTGACCTGGAGCCGAAAACCCCTTTGGTTGCTCCATGTAGATTTCTTCATTCAAATCTCCATTTAGGAAAGCTGTTTTTACATCCATCTGATGTATTTCCAGATTTCGCAAGGCCGCAATAGCAATTATCATCCGGATAGAAGTTATTCTCGACACAGGAGAATAAGTATCAAAGTAATTTAAGCCTTCTTTTTGCTTATAACCTTTGATTACTAGCCGAGCTTTATATTTATCAATGGAGCCATCCGCTTTCATCTTCTTCTTGAAGATCCACTTGTAGCCCAAAGGCTTACAGCCCGGTGGAAGATCTACTAATTCCCAGGTATGATTCTGTAGGATAGAATCAATTTCACTCTTTATGGCTTCTTTCCACAAATGACCATCTGAAGAAAATATAGCTTCTTTATAGCTTTGAGGATCATTCTCCATCAAATATGTGAGAAAATCAGGGCCAAACGTCTTAGAAGTTTTGGTCCTTTTACTCCGTCTAGGCTCATCCTCACCTTCTTCAACTAGATCTTTATTGCTGCCAGTAGCAGAAGATTCCATAGTAACTGTTTAGCAGATTTACAAGGAAATATATTCTCAAAGAATTGTGCATTCCTAGACTCCATAATCGTGTTCGGATGAATATCAGGTACATTCGAATGATGTACTAGGAACCTATATGCACTACTATTTTGTGCATAACCAATGAACACACAGTCAACTGTTTTAGGTCCAATTTTGACCTTCTTAGGAGGAGGCACCACAACTTTAGCAAGACACCCCCACATTCGTAAGTATTTATACGATGGTGTACGACCTGTCCAAAGTTCATACGGAGTCTTATCCATATTCTTCCTTAACACTTTATTCAAAATGTAATTCGCAGAAAGAATAGCTTCTCCCCACATGTTCTGTGGTAATCCAGAACTAATCAACATAACATTCATCATTTCTTTTAACGTTCGATTCTTACACTCAGCAATTCCATTCTATTGAGGTGAATAATGTGCGGTAGTTTGGTGAATTATTCCATGCTTAGCACAAAATTCACCAAACGGTGATTCATATTCACCACCACGATCACTTCGTAACACCTTTATTTTCTTGTTAAGTTGATTTTCAACTTTATTCTTATAAAGAATGAATTTATCGATAGCTTCAACTTTGCTTTTAAGCAAGTACACATAGCAATATCTCGTGCTATCGTCTACAAAAGTAATAAAGTACTTATTGCCACCTCGTGTTTGGACAAATTTCAAGTCACACACATCACTATGGACTAGTCCCAATGGTTCGGTACTTCTTTCAATACTATGAAACGAAGACCTAGTAAGCTTAGCCTCAACGCAGGTTTCACATTTATGTTTTGAATCAATTTGAAACCTAGACAAGTAATTTAATTTGCTTAGTCTACGTAATGCATTGTAATTTACGTGACCTAATCTACCATGCCACAGATTAAGAGACTCAAGCAAGTAAACAAAAGGAGTTTTCTCATTATTCATAACAGTTGGGGTTACAGCAATTACATTCAACTTAAACAGGCTATCAGTCATATAGCCTTTCCCAACATAAACTCCTATTTTGGTAATCACCAGCTTATCTGCCTCAAAAACCATGTAGAAACCATTCTTGCTCAGAAGAGACCCAGAGACTAGATTCTTGCGAATTTCTGGCACGTACAGCACATTAGTCAGAGTAAGCTCTCTGCCAGAGGTCATCTTCAAGATCACCTTGCCTTTACCAAGCACTTCAGAAGTTGCAGAGTTTCCTATAAACAGCTTTTCACCATTTGTAACTGGTGTGAAAGTAGTGAACATGCTCCTGTTGGAGCAGACATGACAAGTGGCCCCAGTGTCTAGCCACCACTCCTTAGGGTTAGATCCCACCAGGTTAACCTCACTAACCACCGCCGTAATGTTTAGGTCAAACATGTCATCTGCGAGATGATCTCGCTCATTTCCAACTATATTAGCCTGAAGGCGTTGCTTGCTATCCCTTCGAGGCTGACGGCAGTCTGCTGATCGATGCCCAACTTTGTCACAATTAAAGCACTTTCCATTGAACTGGAACTTAGGCTTCTTTCCTACCGCACCGGTAGGCTTCAACTGAGACCCTTTCATGGTCTACTTTTTGTCTTTCCAATTCCCGTTACCATGTTTGACTTTAAATGATTGACCTTTCTTAGTACCAGAACTTTGACCATGTTCCAATACATTAGCCTTCTCAGAGTAAGAATTCCCTGACTTACGTTCAGCCTTTTTGTTATCTTCCTCAATGCGCAGCTTGATAATTAAATCCTCGAAAGACATCTCTTTCCTCTTATGCTGCAAATAGCTTTTGAAAGCCTTCCACTGAGGAGGTAGCTTGTGAATAGCAGTAGCCACCTGTAGAGATTCTGACATAGTCAGACCCTCAGCATGCATTTTCTGCAAGAACACTTGATACTCCTGCACTTGGCTCACCACTAAACGTGAATCAACCATTTCGAAGTCCATACACCGACTGGCCAAGAATTTCTTAGACCCAGCATCCTCGGACTTGTACTTCTTTTCTAAGGACTCCCAAAACTCCTTAGCAGACTTCTTTACCACATACACGTGATACAGAGAATTCTGTAGGCCATCCAAGACATAGTTGCGACACAAAAAATCAGCACTTTTCCATGCATCCCAAGCCGCACGCCTATGCAAATCAGTGTCGTTTTCAGCCACGACATGGGCATCCTCGGTGAGGAAACGTGCAAGGCCCAAAGTAGTAAGATAAAAAATCATCTTATTCTGCCATGTCTTAAAATCAGTGCCAACAAATTTATCCGGTCGAATTGCATGATTCACCGAAAATTGAGCCGAAAACGGTGGCAAAGGTACCGAGGTCGTAGCCCTAGGTACTGGCAAAGATATTGTACCAAATTGAATTGCCGAGGCCGCAACCGTAGGCAAAGTGGGGTTCACTCCAACATGAGGAAATCCGCCACCAATAGTCCCATCAACGGGAGGAATGCCAGTCGAGGTCTCCATAGGGTTGACAGTAGTCATTGCGGGATTTGGTATACCGGTACCAATAGTGTTTTTGTTCACATCGTCATTTCCATGTGACGCCATTGAACCTTAAAACAAGTAACAAATAATTTAGAATACTTATAAATTGAAGATCTAAATTATATGTTGAAAATTTTCGATTTTTGTCAAATTATCAACAACTTATCAATTATATAACATGAATTAGAAAATCATTATCCAATGATTAAAATCAATTATTAATGGAAAAGTAAACAATTATATCCTAATGATATGCAATCATATGCTAGTAATTGTAAAATAATCATACAATCATTGTGCAAATAATTAAATAATCATACAACTAATAATTATAAAATAACTAACCAATCATTACCAATTATTAAAATAATTGGACAATCATGCAAAGCCACTTAAATTTCATGCAAACCAACTTCTACACCATGCAAAACTACTATCACTTTTCAAACCAAAATACGCAGTGAAGGAATCCTTTTCTGTAACTAATTTTTCCTTATTTTTTTTAATGCTCACAATAAAATATATAGATGATCAGCCAAATAATGTAACCGGTAAACAAACTAAAAAAAATAACAGGAACTGGGAAGGGAAAAAAAAAACCACTGAAGCCGGAAAAAAAAAAAAGAAAAAATTGAACCTCCAAACCGAATTCGATTTAAGCTTGTTGTATAAAATAATGGAGAATCAAAGTAATAGATTAATCAAACCGAAGGCCCGTGTTCACACGGTTTCCTTAAATCGAATTCGCCGCCTCACCGGGGTGCACGAGGTTTTAATCGGTGTTCGATTCCCAGGATACAATCGGTCGTCGGTTCACGTTGCACTACGTTTACCGCCTATGAACCCGCCGTGTCTATCTCTCAAAGATTTTAGCAAAGGAAGACAATGAAGAAACAAGCAAACTGCTGGAAACGGAGTCGGCTGGAAATGAAAGAGTAAAACCTGACTTTTTGTTTCTTGTTGTTGTGTTTTTTTTTCTTGTTTGTGTGTGTTTCTTCAACCAATGAGATCCTCTATTTATACCCATAGATGAGGAGTGTGGTCATTAAGACATTGAAGAGAGGAATTGAAGAGCTAATGATGAACGGCTGAAACTGAAATATGAAATTCATTTCCATCAATAAAATCTGAAACTGAAGGAGAGGGAACAGTTGAGGGGCTGCTGACTGAAACTGATACTTTAATTTCATTCATTTCCAACAGTAAATGCCAGGCCTAATTCCAGCACTGTACTTCACTCCCTCGCGGAAAACAGAGAGGAGCTTCTCGTAGGAGCGAGAGTTCTCAATGGTGATGACATCAGCAGCCATGTTGATGATAGACTGGATGATATCATTAAAGTTGTAGTAGCACATATGTGTGTGAATCTGTCAGTTATAAAAGATGAGCTCAGTGTACCAAACATGAAGAGACCAAAGTAAAAGCATAATCGTATTGAAAGAACATAAGAAAAGCACCTGGGTGGTATCCTGGACGCCTACGTTGGTGATTCTGAAAGAGTGGACAGCCTAATCCAGGTAGAAAGCACGCTCAGCTTTCCTAAGTGGTAACCCCTCTCTCAATGCAGCCTCATCGATTTGGATAACAGTAATGCCGGCCTTCTCAAGATCCTCTACTTCATCCTTAATGGCCAAAGCAATCTGGTAGCAAGTTTCGAATCTGGAAACCAAGAAAATATCAAGTCACTTATAATCTGAATGATCAGATAGAAGATAAAGAATTATTCCATCTCTTCTATTACAAATAACAGCTTAGAGGGACAAAGGGAGTTGGAACCCCCAGGTACCTTGGTTGGTGATTTCGAACGAAAGACCAGTTGAGAATGGTAACAGGGCCAGTAAGCATTCCCTTCACTGGGCGCTTGGTCATGGTCTGGGCAGCTGTGGACCAGAAGACAGTCATTGGCTCGGGCCGACTTACATCACCATAGATGATTGGTGGCGTCACGCAGCGAGATCCATAAGATTGAACCCACCCATTAGCAGTGAATGCAAAACCGGATAATTGCTCTCCAAAGTACTCAACCATGTCATTTCTTTGGAATTTACACAACCCGAAATGTAGAAGTTATATTTTTGGATAAACTATTGGTGCATAAAGGATGCATCAAAATAACTACCCATCTAGTCTAAACAATGGGAAATTTTCTTTATTTGTTTCACAGACTAGAGCTTCTAATAGCGTACCTCTGGTTCTCCATGAACCAGAACATCAATGTCAAGCTCTTCCTAAAGCTTGACAACTGTGTTGATCGATGGTCTGAGGAAAGGATCCAATTGTAGTGGTTGGGAGGATTGGAAGGTTAAGCTTCTTCTGTTGAGCATCCAGTCTAGCACTGACATCAGTGGCATGACGGTGGTCAGAACCTTTCAAAGCAGCAGCCTGATCAACCATAGGTAGTAAACATTGGTGATTATAAAACAATTTCAGCAGCAACAATACCCTCAAAAGTTCAGATGAAATGGTATGCAGGTTAATCACTTACAGCCTTTTGGACAGCTTCATTAGTCACCCTTGGAGAGGATTTCCTTGAGGCCTGGACTGCAGCATTGGCAGAGAAGAATGCGTGAAAAGTGAACAGCAACCAAATGTGCAGGGTCAATAATAATGTGAGAGACAAAGAAAAGCATAATTTAAGGGACTAAATTTTGCAACCAGTTTCAAGATACTACTGTCAAACACCATCTGGATTTATATTTCTAAGGACAACAAGTGAGATGTATACCTCGTCTTTCTGATCCGTCAATGCCTTTGCCAAAGCATTTACTGCAACAACTTTTTGGGAAGCAAATGCAAGCCATGATTTAATTTCTGTGTCAAGCTTAGGTTCATTAACCAGATCGACAGCAGTGTGGAGAAGTGAGCAGGAGGTGTAGACAACAAGCTTGTCTGCATCACCAAAATCATTAGAACAATGTGTCAATAAAAGCAAAACTTCAAAAACTAGCAGCAAAATATTTGGACAACTTACCCTTCCCCACAATGCCTTCTACAGACTTCAGGGTGGTGAGAGATGCATCCAGATCATTAGCCCAAATGTTTCGTCCATCAACCACTCCGGCAAACAGGTACTTTCCAGAAGGGAATCCACTCTTTATCAAATCCAAAGTCTTGGTGCTGCGTACCAAGTCAAAACCAAAAGCAGTAACTCCCTTCAGAGAGGTAAGTGTTTTATATGCGTCCCCAGGGATATCAGAAAAGTAGGTCTCAACGAGAACATCAAATACAGAGAGACTTGACTCGAGTTCAGCATAGGCCTTAGTGAAGGCTTCCAATTGGTGAGATTCGAGATCCATCACTAGAGTGGGCTCATCAAACTGAATCCATGAAGCACCAGTTGCCTTCAACTCAGCAATTACTTCCCTGAAAGAGTATTGCATATTTGGATAAAGATTCAGTTAAGTAAAATAAATATGGAGATGACACCATAAGAAAAAACTGAAAAACTAATTGCTCTTACTTGTAGATAGGAAGAATTTTGTCAAGAAGAGATAGAAGAGGGAAAGTTTTCTCAACACCCTTGGCAGGCTTTGAGAGCAACAAGTATGTAACAGGGCCAACAAGTACTGGAATGGAATCTACGCCAATCTGCATGAGGGAAATGTAATTAGTTACCAGTATATAAAAGGATCTTTTTATTGATCCTTAAGTCCTGAATAATGTAGGAACTATAAAGTGTTCATAATAATTGTTGGCAGTAAGCTAAAATATTCCAATAGTTAGTGCAAGTTCTTGGTTGCCACTCCTGTAATTGAAAAGTGTTGATTTGCTCCTATTTAGAAATCAAATTGTAAAACAGTCGTTTTAGCTCATTAAATAAGTAGGCATCATATTGAAGAACAATCACTCATCAAGTAGCATTAAATACAAAATGAGATGTACAGATCTTATACCGCCTTAGCCTCGTTGTACTCATTCATTGCTTTGTGGGAAGAATAAGAGAACTTCACATCTGGTCCCAATTCAGGAACAATGAAGTGGCTGCATTGATAAATAGACAGCCATTATTGGCTAAATAAACAAAAGGAAGCTTACAATAATTAAAAAAAAATTAAGCCATTAGATCAATCACTACTAGTTGGTGTCGAACCACTTGGTCATTTCCATAGCAGGCATGGAGGCATTTCCTCTGGCCATGGAGAAGTAAGTGTCAAAACCAATCTCATCACCACTCCAGTTGTACCTAGGGGGAACAGCACCGAGCATTGCAGTTGTATCAAGCACCTGATCATAGTACGCGAATGTGTTGCTGGGAACATACTTAATACCGGCATCAGCCATCTGCTTCTAGATGGATACCCTAAGGTCGGCTGCAACCTTTTCCAAATCCTCAGCACTGCTCTTGCCATCCCAGAAAGATTCGAGAGCGAATTTCAACTCTTTTTTTGGGCCCATACGGGGATATCCAACAATATGAGATGCCATTTTTCTGGTTCAAGAGTCTCAATCAATCACCATGAGAACACCAGATTTTATTGTTAAAAAATCATGCACCCATGTGGGTTTCTTTCATAGAGTTACATATATGATAAGATGAAGATACTAAATCAACGATGGATTGAAAATTCAAATTATAATGGTTGTTCAAATTTTAAATCAATGATGGATTGAGAATTCAAATTATAATGATAGTTCAAATGAACATAGTTCAGACTATTTAATGTAACTAATATACTAATGCAAACAGATCCACAAAAATTTGAAGTATTCAAGATCCAAAAAAGGATACTAGTACATGCTTAAACATGAAACTGTGAAAGAATGCAGAATGGTTTACAAATAACAATTCAGAGCAAAGTATAAGTTCCAGATCTATTAATTTCCAACACCTAAATTAAAAAACTGAGGGAAATGAATCTTGATTGTTTAGGTGATCAGTGCCAAATGCACCGTGTTATATACAAGAGAGTTAGTAGCAAAGAATATTCTAGAAATGAACAAGAAAACTGAATCCAACAAATTCTAACAGCTGGCTAATAAATTGATTCGAATTCCTAAAAATCAGGAAATGCAATTCTGCTGATGTCCTTTCCTTCATGCTACACTAGCTGGAGAATAATTCTAACCCCCTCCTTCAAGGTGGAGTGTATTCAAGCACTCCAAGCTTGTCTCTGAGCAGTTGGAATCTCGAGTGTGACATAGGTTTAGTCAACACGTCTGCTGTTTGATATGAGGAAGGGATATACTGTATTTTCAGTCGATTCTCAAGTACCTTATCCCTTACAAAGTGTGCATCTAGTTCTGTGTGTTTAATACGAGCGTGATATACAGGATTAGCTGCTAGAGCGCTCGCACTTAGATTATCACACCATATAATGGGAACGGAATGCTGAGGAATTCCTAATTCATTCAACAAGGACTGAATCCATGTTATCTCAGCTGTGCAGTGAGCCAATGCTCTGTATTCTGCTTCTGTGCTGGAATTAAGCTACCACATGCTATTTTTTAGAGCTCCATGACACTATGTTATCTCCAAGATACACACAATATCCAGCAGTCGATCTCCTATTATCTGGACAGGAAGCCAGTCAGAATCTGCAAAGGCGGTGATATCAAGGTTGTCATTCCTTTAAATGGTTAGTCCATAACTTAGCGTCCCTTTCAGGTATCTGAAGACCCTCTTAAGAGCTTTCCAATATTCATATGTTGGTACCTGAAGATACTGACTTAACCTATTCACAGCATGGGTTAAGTCTGGTTTGGTGTGAATTAAATAACGGTGTCCACCTATAGCACTTCTATAAAGAGTGGGATCCTTCATTGATTGACCTTCAGTTTTGGAGATTTGTTTTCCCACGGCCACAGGTGTGATGCTAGGTTTCAAATTTTCATAACCAAATTTTCTCAATAACTCAGTAGCATATCTAGTTTGCTTTAGGTGTAACCCAGCTGCATCTCTTGTAACTTCAATTCCCAAAAACTACCTTAGCTTCCCCATATCTTTAAATGTAAAACTATGGTTGAGCTTGTCAATAAACTCTTGCAACTGCTGATCATTATTACCTGTAATCACGATATCATCCACATAAATCAAGGTAAACAGAATATCAGTTTCTTTAGCCAAGAAAAACAAGAAGTTATCAGCTTTGGATTGTCTGATCCACTCCAACAAAATCTGTTTCAGTTTATCATGACAGGCTTTAGGTGCCTTTCTTAGCCCGTATAGAGCCTTCTTGAGCTTGCACACGTGACTAGGATGATTTTTGTTGACAAAACCTTATAGCTGATTCATGTAGACAACCTCATTCAGATTGCCATTCAGAAAGGCGTTATTTATATCCACCTGTCTAATTTGCCAATTCTTTGATACAACAAAAGTTAAAATGATTTTAAGTGTTGCAGCCTTAATCACGGGACTAAAGGTTTTACTAAAGTCGACTCTAGGAGTTTTAAGAAACCCTTTAGCCACAAGTATGGCTTTGTGCCTTGCAACATTCCCATTTGCATCAAACTTCAGCTTAAAGACCCATTTATTACCTATGATCTTCATCCCAGCCTTAGGTGAAACTAAGGTCCATGTATCATTCTTCATAAGAGTATTATATTCTTCCTTCATAGCACTCCTCCAATTGTTACTTGTTAATGCCTCATTTGCATCAGTTGGCTCAACTGCAGCCAGTTCATCTGCTGCCACACTAGCATAGACTTTTAGCTTAAAAATCCCAGCCTTGCTCCTAGTAATTATTTGATGTCCATGATTCTGAGTGAGGTTTCTTTCTAGTAGTTTCACTTGCTGCATTCTGAGTTTCAGCTCTAGCAGGTTGAGTTTCTGACATTTCATTGCCTGCTGCTACTTCATGATTCACCTAATCACCTATTACAACTCCACCATTCCCAATTTCATTTTCTCCAGTGACCGAATCAAGTGCAGGGGTGCCCTTAAGTTGTATTGTAGGAGCTGCAGTTGCACTTTGAGAGGTGATATGGTTAATAGGATCAATGAAGGGAAGATAGCTTATTCCAATGTCACAGGTCTGAGGTTGAACTTGTTTGTTTAGAAAACCAGTCTTGAATGGAAATTCAAACTCGTTAAAGACAACATGCCTTGAAATGTAAACCCTGCCACTAGAACTTAGACATTTATAGCCTTTGTGGGTGTCCCCATAGCCAAGGTAAACACATTTTTTAGAGTGAAAAGCAAACTTATGCTTCTGATAGGGCCTGAGGCATGGAAAACAGGCACAGCCAAATGTTTTAAGTTGTTTGTAATCGAAAATCTTATTGAACAGAGCTTGGTGAGGTGATTTATGGTCTAAGACAGAGGTAGGTAGTCTGTTAGTCAGGTAGGTGGCTGCTTTAAAGGATTTCCACCAATAATAGAGTAGCATTTGAGCTTGAGCTAAGAGTGTTAAGCCAGTCTCTGTGAAGTGCCTGTGTTTGCGTTCAGCCCTTCCGTTTTGGACTGAGGTATAGGGGCAGGAATGCCAAGTTCTATACCGCACTCAAGAGCTAATTTGCTAAAATTTCTGAATTCATCACCCCAAGAGTTTTAATTTTCCTATTTAGATTGTTTTCAACAAGTTTTTTAAACTGGAAAAAGATAGTTAAGGCTTCCGATTTGTGTTTCATGAGGTAAATCCATGTATACTGGCTATGATCATCCACAAAGAGTATATAATGTCTAAAACATGTGGTTGAATTTAAGGGAGCTGGTCCCCAGACATCCGTATGAACAAGTTCTAGTGGGTTAGTGGCATGTGATAGTGAAGTGTTAAACGGGAGAGCATAAGATTTCCCAAATTTACAGGAATCACAGAAAGTAAGGATTTCATTAGCTTTAATAGTTCTATTACAGACTTAAGGACTTGACTCATCATATGGTTTGAGGGGTGACCAAGCTTTCGATGCCAAAGATCTAATTCTAAAACTGAGGTTTGATTAATTGACGACACTTTGTCACGACTGGGATGAGTTGCATAACACTGGTAATTATTTTGGTGGATTGACTTGAGTGAGGTTCTTTCTGACTTGAGGGTTGGCAACTGCAGCTGATACAATTTGTCCTTAAATGCCCCTTGTTCTGCCTCTAAAACTTGGGGATCTACCACTACTAGTTCCTCTAAAACGTCTGCCAAATCCTAAACCAGTTCAATGTGTTAACTTGACGCTTGCTTGACTAACACTGAGTGAGGTGAAATTATTCTTTACTTGATTCAAGTGTTCAAGTCGACTCTCAAAAATCGTGAGTACTGATGATAGCTCATACCAGGAAACGATTTTTCTGCTAGTTATTTGAACCACTATATGTGTATACTCCTCATCAAGGCCCATAGAACTTGTGTAATAAGATCACTTCGATCAATAACCTTACCTGCTATCTCCAGATTATCAGCCAACTACTTGATGGTGGTCAGATATTGGTCCATTGTCATGGATCATTTCCTAATTCTTTGTAGCTCACCAGTTAGGAACATCACACGTGACCTTTTCAATATTCCAAAGCTTTCCTCCACAAACACTTAAGTCTGAAAAATCAATGGAATCAAGAATTCTTTCTGACACAAGTTTTTTCCCATTCTCTTTTGAGAGATGTGACCTAATAGTTTGTGCCACAACAAAGCAAAATTCTCATTGGTTAATTTATGTTCAATACCACGTGAATCTATATACAATGTTTCTTTATAGGAGGCAACCATATTAAACAAATATAGGTTATTGTAATCGGATAAAGAACGGACACCCACAATATTTGAATTAAGAAAAAGATCAAGCAGATTATTTCTAATTGAACAAGAGTAATCAAAGTTGTCTAATATAGAAATAGAAACCAAATTCCATCTAAAAGGACAGTACCACAAATGTCTCTTTCAAATTCAAATAATAATCAGTCTTTAATGATAACCTAAATTCCCTATAGTCTCAACCTTAACTGATTTACCATCGCCCTAGATAGATGAATCTTTCTGCATCAATTGGTTTGGCAGCATAGATATCCCGCATAGACACACTTATGTAAGTGGTGGTACCGAAATTTATCCACCAAGTGTGTCTAGGTATTGACACTAGATTTACCTCAAAACAAACCAAAGTGAGAAGTGTACCATTCTTTACACGCCAAGCGTGATATTTAGTACAATCTCTCTTTATAGATCCCAGATTTTCACAAAATTTACAGCTAAATTTATCCTTTTCAGGCTTTTGCTGTTAATTTAAAATCGAACCAGAAGTAGCTTTGTTATTCTTTATTACTTGTCCTTAGAAGTGTTCGCCAAATGAATATTTTCAGTTCTGTCTTACTTCAACCTTTCTTCCTCTTGCACATAATATAAAATGAGCTTATTTAGAGACAATTTCTCCTTCAGGCAGTTATAACTGACCTTAATTAATCGAATTGTGCAGGAAGCGGTATCAGTACCAAATGTACGAGCAAGTCATCAGACAACTTGAGCATTAGTGCCTTAAGTTTGAAGCAATGTGAGACATCTCCATAATGTATCAATACCAAATGTATGAGCAAGTCATCAGACAACTCGAGCTTTAGTGCCTTAAGTTTAGAAGCAATGTGAGACATCTCCATTATGTACTCCCTTATATTTCCTTTGCCTTTATACTTTATAGAAATCAAGTTTTGCAAAAGTGTGCTTGTTTCAACCTTATCGTTTTTCGCAAAACATTTCTCAATGTCGACAAGAAAATCCTTGGCATTAGTTACTTCTTCAGATACTGTGCCGCTAAAGGCTTCCGGAATGCCGCGCTTAATGATCATTAGACTCATGCAATTTGAGCGATCTCACTTCTCAAAGTTCATCTTTTTATCATATGAACGTTCTTCCGTAAGAGGAGTGTGTTGCTCAATCCAAAATACAAGATCTAGATCCATGCAGCCAAGAACAATCAATACGTTCTCTTTCCAATCCTTGAAGTTTTGGTTCTAGCATAGGAATTGAATTGATATAGGCAGATTAAAGAAGTTGATGGATGAACTGAATAGAGAACTTATACTTAATTAATATGTTCACATAGGAATTCGTATTAAACAACTAATAAATTCAAATAATGATAAACTCTATCTCAAGATACCTAGCGCAACATTAATATCAAGTCATTGGATAGTAATATTAATTGCAAATGGTACTCTTGGTGTAGTGATCAAACATTGACAATAACTCCTGTCAAATAATAACCCACCTTTGGATTGAATTATTATTCACATGAAAACCTTATAATTGTCACATGTTTACCACCACAAGTGTGCATGCAATTCGGCCAAATATTAACCTTCCTTTGGGCCGGCTAATATCCGCATGAACTAGTATACACACGAAGTCCTTCTAATATTCTAAGTTAATTAATTTCCACAAGAGAGGTTGCTTTAGCAACATATTACTTCAATCAATTCACTTTTGAATATTATATATATTCATATGAGTCTTTATACCAAAATTTGAAAAGCAGAATACTTAATTTTATTTATCTTGAAACTTTAAGGGCCTAAGGGTTAATAATTCAGAACTTTAGGGACCAAAAATTAATAATCCGAAACTTTATGGGTCAATAATTAATTTTTGAAAACTTTAGGAGTCAAAAAATTAATTATCCAAAACTTTAAGGACCCAAAAATAATTATTCAAAACTTTAGGAGGTAAAATTTAAAATTTAAAACCTTTGGGGGGCAATTAGAACAAAATCAGAAACTTTAAGGGCTTTAATTGCAAAATAGAGAACTAAAATGGCCCAAATTAATTAATTTTAAAACTCCAGAGGCTGAATTATAAAATTCAGAACTTAAATAACCAAAATAAATTAATTTTAGAACTTCAGTGGCTGAATTATTAAAATTCATAACCTTAAGGCCCAATTAGGATTAATTTTAAACTTCAGGGGCTGAATAATAAATAACTCAACCCTAACCCTAATTTTTTAAATTGCAAGCAAGGGCCCAAAACTTCAAATTTGCAGCTCAAGCCCCCGCCCCCTAATCTTCCAAAACTTAGGGTTAGAAAATGAAAAAATCATTCATCTCCTTCTCCCGGCACTGCAGGGCCACATGTGGCCGGGGGCTTCCTGACGACAACCCCCCCGACCACCCATACTGCTATTCAGCAGCGTGACCACCACCACGCTTGACATGCTTGAATCCATAAAATAACACGAAGATCAAATAACCTAAAAAATTCAGAATTATTAAAACTTTAATTCCTCAATGATTCAATAATGGAGTGGCTCTGATACTACTTGATAGAAAATCATAATAAGATTATCGATCAAAACAATAATCAAATCCTTGAGAATGAAAATAGTGGAAGCATAGATATACCTTGATCCATAGATTTCTGATTTTTAGCATAAAAGAGTTACGATCTTCCAATTGATTGGTGGTTTTCGCTTCAATTTTGCTCTCTATTGATGGGGATGTAGAGAACCTCAAGAACACCAACAAATGAGGATCATAACCATATAAAATAATAGTAGCAACTCAATAGTCACTATTTTTCAGTTGCTTCAAATTGGCCCCTCATCAATTTAAAACAACACGTTGGTCTCTACATTATAATTCCATGAAACATAATACCCATTAGTCACAATACATCTTTAACGGATCACTTTAATTGACTAATATCCTTTAAATAATAGCATCACACATTTTAATATACAACGTCTGGCCCCAAATATGTTGAAATTATCTAACATACAATGCCAAAGAAGATGTTCATTTTTAATGTACAAATAACTTAATCCTATAGTTTTGTTTTGCTGCCGTTACAGTTTCGTTGTTGAAAAATGGATAGTCACGAATGTACTTTTTGTTCTAAAATAAACTTATTTAAGGGGTGTTTGTTTTTAATTTTAGAATTGATTCTCAAATCAATTCTCATTTTCAACCACACATTCTTCAATAAAATAATATTTTTCATCACATCAATAATTTTTTCTTTTTTTTTTTCAACCACACATTCCCCAGCATATCACTATTCAAAATCAATTCTTCCCCTAAAAATTCATACCAAACAAGCTCTTACTTATAATAATTGGAAGCAAACTTTTTAAATTTAGACGACCATGCTCTCTTCTCCACCGTCGATAAAGCTCACAGTAGACGATTAAGCCCTCGTTATAAGTCATTATTTGAGATTATAATCTTTGAATAGTGTTTTTTTTTAATGTGTGGTTAAAAAAGAAAAAAAATATTTTAAATTTATGTATAATATTATTTTATTGAAGAATGCGACAACAAGTGATAAAAAAAATCGATTATAATTTTAACGGCAACTAAGAAGGGATGACGAAGATATGAACAATAAATTCAAACAGTAATCGCAAAACATGTTTCAAGAAAGCAATCATGCTACAAGTACATTGTTTTTGAAATTAAGTTTGACATTGTGCCACATGTTGCAACACGATTGGTCAGTTTGAAAATACAACACACTTTCCCACCACTCCATTTTTGAATTTGAAAAGGAGTGTCAAACTCCATATACACAAGGAGTGTACAAGGTGCATAATTCCTCAAGCAAGTTTGAAGCTTTAAGCCCTTTCTCCATTTCCAAAAATTCCTCGTATTGGATATATTTCTATTACAGTCGAATAACCAAAAAGATACCTTGGAAAAATGGAAGAAACAACAGCAGGAAGAGGTGGTGGGAGTCTATCAGAACTGTACAAGCGGCTGTTGCTGAAGACCAGAGAATCATTAGAAAGGCTTGAGCGTCTCAAGTGCATGTCATCCAACCTCATCCTCTTCATTCTAGTCGTCCAGCACCGTCATTCATCGAAATTTCGATGATCAAGCCACTATAATTCGAAATGACATTAACCATACATATCCAGTCCCTCTGTGTCAATATGGATTGTCTCTGGTTTTCCATCGCCGCCAAGTCCCAGCACGATCTCTGGAAAACGAGTGTATGAGGGAATTTATGTATGTAAACATGTATATGTGATTTAATTAATGAATTTGATGTTAAGTGTGAATTTACGGTCTGTGTGATTATTGAGCATTGATTTGGTCGATTAGGTTTGGAAAATTTGGGAAATGGTTAAAGAAGCCATTGATTTTCAATGTTACGTAGTAAAAATTGAAACTTCACTTGTTAATTGGAAAGATATAGGTTGAGTTCCAGTTCTCTGTACCATTATTGATTTGATGCTGCTGGTGCAATGATGGTTATTGCTAAGATTGATAAGTATAGCCCTGTCCATATACACGATAGTGTATATTTGTTCCTAGTGCTTGTTTGTTTGACTATTTCTCTCACGCGTAAGTTACAATTTTTTGTGGGGTATTCTCGATTGCATCATGTCATTGGATAAGTTGGAATCATTCCATATTAGGTTTATTGGCAAAAATTATTCTACTTGGGAGTTCCAATTTAAATTATTTGTCAAAGGAAACGAATTGTGGGGTCATATCAATGGGAGTGCTCCTGCACCTCAAGATGCTGATGCTTTGTCTAAGTGGGAAATTAAGGATGCTCGGGTTATGACTTGGATCCTTAGCTCGGTTGAGCCTCATATTGTTCTCAATTTGAGGCCTTATAAAACTGTTGCTGCTATGTGGAATTATCTTAACACGGTTTACAATCAAGAGAATTTCGCTAGGCGATTTCAATTGGAGTACGAGTTGGATAATTTCACACAAGGAAGTCTCTCCATTGAGGAATATTTTTCTGGTTTTCAAACTCTTTGGTCTGATTATTCCGACATTGTTTATGCTCATGTTCCTGCTGCGGCTCTCTCTACTGTCCAAGCAGTGCATGTAACCAGTAAGCGCGATCAACTCTTGATGAAGCTACGACTTGACTTTGATATTGCACGGTCTATTATGATGAATCGTCATCCTGTACCATTTCTGGATGCCTGTTTGTGTGAACTTCTTCGTGAGGAGCAGCGTCTCGTAACACAAGCTGCCATGGAACATCGAGCTAATGTTAGTGCACCTGTTTCTGTAGCTTATGCCGCACAAGAGCGGTATAAAGATAGAGACATGCGTGTTGTCCAGTGCTTTAGTTGTAAAGCTTTTGATCATATTGCTCGGGATTGTACCATGAAATTCTGTAACTACTGCAAGAAGCAGGGTCATATCATCTCTGCTTGCCCCATCGCCTTGAAAGGAAGTAGGGTATTGCTTATCATGTCTCCACTAGTGCATCTAGTTCTGCTGCATTGTCCGCTGCGTCGTCGGTTGTTCCTATTCCTGCTCCTATAGCCTTAGCAAACCCGAACACACTCTCTCCTGAAATGGTACAACAGATGATCATTTTCACTTTTTCTACTTTTGGGCTCTCAGGTAATCATACAGTTTCTTCTAAGCCATGGTATTTTGACTCTGGAGCCTCTAACCATATGACTAATACTGTTGCTCCTCTTTCCAATGTCAGAAATTATGATGGAAATATGACAATTAACACCGCTGATGGTAGTTTTCTGCCTATCAGTGCTGTTGGTGATCTTTTCTCTTCCTTAACTAATGTTTTTGTGTCTCCTGACCTCTCCACAAATCTTATTTCTATTGGTCAATTGGTTGATAATAATTGTAATGTCCATTTTTCTCGTTCTGGTTGTGTTGTGTAGGATCAAGTGTCTGGGAAAATGATCGCGAAGGGGCCTAAAGTGGGACGACTCTTTCCTTTTCATGTCTCTCCTTTCACTATTATTCCTAATTTTCCTTTACTTTATTTTGCTTGTAATGTTGTTGGTTCTGGAAATAAAATATGGCATAGACGTTTAGGCCACCCAAACTCTGATATACTTCGTACTTTGTTTAATTCTGGATTATTGGGAAATAAACCATGTTCTTCTCTTGATCTTTCATTGGATTGTACATCATGCAAACTTGGAAAAAGTAAAGTTCTACCTTTTCCTCATCATGCATCTCATGCCTCACAATGTTTTGAGATTATACATAGTGATGTTTGGGGGATTGCACCTGTTGTTTCTCATGCGCATTACAAATACTTCGTTACTTCATTGATGACTTTAGTCGCTTTACTTGGGTTTACTTCATTCGGGTTAAGGCTATCATTTTTTTAGTCTTTAAGCGCTTTCTTGCCCTTCTTGAGACTCAATTCTCTGCCGGAATTAAAGTATTGTGCTCTGATTCTGGCGACAAGCACATGTCTACTACGTTTCAAGACTTTCTTCAAAGCAAAGGGATTCTCTCCCAGCGTTCTTGTCCTTCGACACCTTAGCAAAACGGTGTTGCTGAGAGGAAAAATCGTCACCTTCTTGATGTGGTAAGAACTCTTTTACTTGACTCAGCTGTTCCTCATCGTTTTTGGTGTGAAGCACTTTCTACTGCTGTTCATGTGATCAATCACTTACCCTCTCCTACGTTAAATCATGTTTCTCCTTTCTTTAAGTTGTTTGGTTGTTTTCCTTTATATTCTGATCTTCGTACATTTGGCTGTGTTTGTTTTGTGCATCTTCCTGCTCATGAACAATATAAACTTACTGCTCAGTAGGTTAAGTGTGCTTTTCTTGGTTATGCTATCCCTCAAAAGGTTATATTTGTTATGATCCTTTTGCTCGTCATATACGTGTTTCTAGGAATGTGATTTTCTTTGAAAATTAATATTTCTTTCCATCTCCTGTTGAGCTGTCATCTTCATCTGTATCTCTTTTGCCTAGTTTTTCTGATTCCCCACCCATTGTGGAAAGGTTTAAACCTGGTTTTGTGTATGTACAACATCGTCGACTTGAGTCTGGTTCCACTTCTTCTGTACCCCCTTTCGATCTTGAACCGGAGCCTGATCCTGATCCTGAGCCTGCTTCCACTACTCTTAGTCGGTCTACTCGTCCTTCTCGACCCCCTGATTGGTATGGTTTCTTCCCTCCTGTCTCTCTTGTTGCTACTTTATCTACTATTTCCATTCCATCTTACTACAAACAGGCCAATGAACATGAGTGTTGGCGAATTGCAATGCAAGCGGAACTTCAAGCACTTGAGGAAAATCACACTTAGGATATTGTTCCGTGTCCTTCTACAGTCAAACCGATTGGGAGTAAATGGGTTTATTCTATAAAACTTCGTTCTGATGGTTCTTTAGATCGATACAAAGCTCATCTCGTTGCTCTTGGTAATAAGCAAGAATATGGGGTTGATTATGAGGAGACATTTGCTCTTGTTGCCAAAATGACCACGGTTCGGACCATCTTAGCTATTGCCGCTTCACAGTCTTGGCAACTACATCAGATGGATGTCAAGAATGCTTTTCTTCATGGTGATCTCCAAGAAGAGATTTACGTGAAACTTCCCTCCGGTATGACTACTTCTTCTACTCATGATGTCTGTAAGTTACGGTGTTCTCTATATGGGCTCAAGCAAGCACCCCTAGCTTGGTTTGAGAAGTTTCGCAGTACACTTCTATCCTTCAGTTTTATATAAAGTCAATATGATTCTTATCTTTTCTTCCACAAGTCTACATCGGGTATAGTTATTCTCTTAGTTTATGTGGATGATATTATCATTACTAGCACTGACTGTGGTCTGATTGTCAAGCTTTAGCAGTTGTTACATGCAACCTTCCATATGAAAGATCTAGGCCGACTCACTTACTTCTTAGGATTGGAAGTGCATCATCGAGCCCATGGTCTTTTCATGAACCAGCATAAGTATATTCAAGATCTTTTCACTTTAGCTAGTTTGGAGGACACTTCTTCTGTTGATACTCCTATGGAGATAAATGTTAAATACAGGAAAGATGAAGGGAATATTCTGGATGATCGTACTCTCTATCGGCGCCTGGTTGGGAGTCTTATCTACTTGACCACTACTTGACCTGATATCTCCTATGCTATTCATCAGGTCGGTCAATTTATGTCTTCTCCTCGGCATCTCCATCTTGCTGCAGTTCACCACATCATTTGCTATCTTCGAGGTTCCCCTACCTGTGGGTTGTTCTTTCCTACCGGCTCCTCTCTTCAACTTGTTGCCTATAGTGATGCGGATTGGGTTTGGTGTCCGGATATGCGTTGATCTACTACCAGTTGGTGTATGTTTTTAGGTGATGCCTTAATTTCTTGGAGATGTAAGAAACAAGATCGAGTTTCTAAATCCTCTACTGAAGCTGAGTATCGTGCCATGTCTACTGCTTATTCTGAAATTGTATGGCTACGTGGTCTTCTTGCGGAGCTTGGATTTTCTCCTACTACTTCTACCCTTTTTCATGCTGATAACACTAGTGCTATTCAGATTGCCACCAATCCCCTTTTTCATGAACGCACCAAGCACATTGAAGTTGATTGTCATTCCATTCGAGACACTTTGGAAAGTCGAGTGATATCTCTTCCTCACATCTCTTCTGATTTCCAAGTGGCTAATATCTTCACCAAAGCTATGACTCAACAGCGGCATCAATTTCTTGTTGGCAAATTGTTGCTAGTTGACTTACCAGCATCAATTTGAGGGGGGATGTTACCATATACAAATTTAGGAATTTATACAACTGTTATTATTAGCTATATATATATATACACACCATGTATAGATGCTGAAGATTAGGAATCCACAATATATAGAATGAAAGGGGCCGAATCAGAGGGCAACTTTTCCAAAAGCTCTCTTCGTATATTTCTGGTTTCTCTAGCAATTTGACAGAAGCAACCTTATCTCTATTGAGAAGAAAAGTGAAGCAAGTGGTTGAGGAGGCTGAGTCATTTAAGTTAGTATTAACAAGATATTATGCTATCAGAAGCGAATGCAAGAAGCCCAAGAGAGAGCAGAGTTACTTGGAAGAGCTGTATGGATTCTTTCTGCTTGATTTTCTGGTTTTCCTCTTCTTTGTTTCTTCCATTAGGTAACATATCTCTTTAATCGTTCTCCTTTTATGTTTCAAAATGGGGAATCCTCTCATATCTTGAGAATTTTTGACGAGGAAGCACGAGCAGTGCAGTCAGCCCGTAACTCCTCTAGAATGCTAGAAGAAGCTTATGTGACTGGCGTTGCAGTTCTTTCAAAGTATAGCGAGCAAAGGGATCACTTGAAGGTATTAGATTTAAACATGCAAAAAAGAAGTCAATAAAGATAAAAAAAATTAAAACAATGAAAATTCAATCTTCCCCGGTGATGCCATCCTCCCTAAATCACATGTACAAATATAGCCCATATCGCTACCCCAAGCCCCACCTGTCACCACTTCCTCTAATTACCATTGTAGTCCCCGACTACCACAGACCATAAAAAAATGTCAATTTAGTGCATGCAATTTACAGATTACACAGACATAAAATTATTTGAAACTCTCACTCACCCAATTTCTCAAAAAGAAATCTCATGCCAAAAAATGAGATTTCATATAACATTTTATGATTTTCCTGTTTGATACACATTCATTTCAGTATTAGTACAGTAAAAAGCCTTTTCAATTGCAAATCTATTTTCCTTTCTCACTAGAAAGATGAAAGTCATATCAAGAGATGAGATAGTTTGAATAACAGATATGTAAGATAGGCTTTTAATCATGAACACCAGAATGGTAAGCATGTTTGAGAAGTGATTAAATTATAATTTAAGTGATTATAAGCTATGGGTCTTATGTACGTGTAGCTAATGAGTGGGTAGTAGTTGTAGGTTATGAAATTTGTGAATGAAAAGTACGTTGGATCAGAAGTAGTTATAATTTAATCACTTTCAAACGTGCACTAAATTTTGGCTTCGACATAGCCTTCTGAAAATGATCTAGAATAATTTGGAAGTGGTGCAAACCGGTGAAATTTAAAGCCAACTATTTCTTCATTTTATTTTTATTGATTCAATTTAGATTTGGAGTATGATTTTCTCAACCTTTGGCCAATGATTTTTGGTGTGCCTGAGTGTATACGTGAACAGGGAAAGGAAGAATCTGCTGGGTGGACTGCGAGGAAGATGAAATTTTCCATTGTTTCTGATTAATTTTTATTTCTTTGCCTTTTGATTTGAAGGGCATTTTTATATTTTTACATTGCTTTAATTAACTTATTTCTTAACGTAAACTGTTAGAAAGGACTATGGACATCAGTTTATTAAAGGTTGAAGATAATAATTTAAACAAAAGTTGGACCTAATAGTGCAAAAGGGGTAAAGGTTGAGGTTCCATCCTCAATTTACCAAGTTTAAAATGTAATAGATGAAAATATATAAGGGCCTGATTGATTTATCCAAATTTTTCATGGAAAACGGAAAACAAATTCCAACTTCTACTTTTGCATTGTTTGATATACTATATTTTCCAAGCAATTGATTTTATTAGTTTTGTCTCTCACGTGTGCTTTTCCTTGGTTTTGTGGAAAACCAATTTCCACCAACTTTAATTTTTTTTTATTTTTTATTTTTGGCAATGGAAACAAATTCTATCCACAATTGTGAAATTTTTTTTCCCTTTAATGGACAATTTCCATGAAAAACAAAGTTAAACGAACACCAAAAAAATTCAAAATTTTAATATTTTCCAGATGGAAAATTATACCAATCAAACACAATTAATTGACAATTTTCAAGAAAACAATTCTATGCAATTCAATTCTCTGAAATTCATTTTCTTTCCACCCAAATTCCATTATTACAATCAAATAGACCCTAAGTAAAATACTGTACATACTGGTTTGTCTAGATGCCACTGGCAGCATCTTTATCAGAGTAATTTACAGCCAGAATTATGCTTTAAAATACGCTGGGACGTTTTTATTAAAAATTCCGGTTTCAGGTGTGTACTTATTTAGTAATGGTCTGTATATTAGCTTATGTTTATTAATGTCTCATGTATGACCATGTTATACATTAAATAATCCCTGTTGCGTTTTGGAAGTAAAACTTGTTCTGCTATTACGCTTGTAATATCTTCAAGGTGAGAAAGGAATTTGTCTTTCTTTCTTTGTGCTTTCATTATTCATATCAAATTATTGCAGCTTTGCTGGTGTCTCTGAAAATGAAAAACTCCCAATCTAGAGCACCAATTTGGGAATCTGGGACTTGATTTTTTTCATACAGGCGCACTTGTGCTGATCAACATTTTGTTGGATTTGGTGCAGATAGCTCAAAGAAAGCACTGGACGTTATGAACACTTTGGGGGCTATCAAACACTTTATTGAGGCTTATTGAGAGGCTAAATATCGTGTTGACAAATGAATCATGTAGGCATGGTTTTTACTACCATAATCGTTATTGTGGACTAGATGATTCCGGCTTCCTCATGAATCGAACCATCGTAGTACATTATTTGTCCTTCTATAATCTTTTCAAGGAAGATAATGTTTGCTGGATGTTGAAGAAACTGCAAAATATGGTCAACCATTGATTTAAACTTGGTTCCTATTGTAGGAAATAAAACCATAATGTTTACCGTCATAAGATCGTTCATGTTGGATCATCAAGAACTAATTAACCAAAAGCGGAAGCGTACCTGGATCAGACATGATTATCGCAATGAATAAGTCCTGCGGTTTCAGTCTTCCAGATCAACACGTTGTTCCTTAGTTTCTCTCTGAAGATGGGAGTCATAATAGAATAAACAGAACGTGTGATCCGGGGACCATAACCGTATATTTATACTGATTGCCTATTGACCTAATCCGGCCCATCATGGAATTAGGAATATGCCCGGTCTCTACACATATGAGCCCATACTTTAATTAGATGCTTCAAAGCCCAAAATACCGAAACCTTATTAGATTACTTTAAATGGGCTTAACCGAAATTGATAGCCTTTAATTTAATACACAATATTTCACATATAAGCCCACATGTTTGATTAAAAAATCCTTACAATCTCCCACTTGGGCTATATGTGTTACCTTATATTTGTGCATTAAATATAACCTTATGAGTACTCAGAATTTTGCCATCATTACCGAATGCATCCCCAAACAATCCGGTCCATCAATCATATCAACATAGGATCAAAGAGGCTTTCGCTACTTGTATCGTAACTAAACCCATCAATGGTCACGTATATTGATATAACTGAATGACATGGATCAAGCATGGATGTGTAGCATGGAAATTTCATGTGATGTGATCTTCACATGCCTATTTCCAACCGGTCCACCTTAATACCTTAGTGAGATCATTTTCAAATGAGTTCAGAGATAATAAACCAAAAACTTTATAACTGAAAATAACTTTAACCATAAACCATATCCAAAATGACAAAGATATGTGTCTAATATGAAAAACAATAAATACAAACTCCCACCGAAACTAGATATCTTCAAGAGATATTACACCCATATGAGCGTGGGGATGCTCACGAAAGACCTTGGGTATCAATCCTTAGTAAGCGGATCCGCAACCATGGAGTTTGTCCCGATGTGCTCTATCGACACCCGTCCACTCGAACTCTTTCTTTAACAAACAGAACTTGATCTCTATATGCTTTGACTTCGAGCTCCCGTTGTTATTGGAATACAAGATCGCTGATTTATTGTCACAAAATAACTTGAGTGGTCTTTCTATATTATCCACAATGCGCAGCCTCAATGACAAAATTTCGCACATATTCCATGACCTGCGTCGTTTCCTATGATCCATTCCCGGTTACTTAAATATCTCCCTAACATCCCAACAATGTACGCCTATATCCCGGACGCGTACAAACTCGAGCATACATCGTACTCCCTACACTCGAAGAATAGGGAATCTTCTCGCATTTCTTTAATTTCCAAATCATTTTTGGGGCATCGACTTAAACCGAACTTTGTCTCCTTTAGCCATGTGGGTGTCACCTCGGTTTACAATCTTGCATGCCATATCTTTTAAGTACCTTTTCGATATAGCTCTTTTGTGATAATCCTAGAATACCCCGAGAACGATCCCAAAGTTGTATCCGAATTCCTAATACAAAAGAGGCGCCACCAAGATCTTTCATCTCAAAATTCCTTGCTAGAAATCTCTTGGTTTCGTGTAGTAAATCTATATCGTTGTCGGCAAGCAATATGTCATCCACATATAAAACCGTAAAAATATACTTACTCCCACTCGAACTTGTGGTATATACAATATCTACCAAATTCATCTCAAAACCATACGAGATGATCACTTGATGAAACTTGTAATACCATTGACGAGAGGCCTGTTTGAGTCCATAGATGGATTTCTTTAGTTTACAAACCATTTGCTTTGCATCATCCGACACAAAGTTTTCTGGTTGTACCATATAGATTGTTTCCTCAATGTCACCATTGAGAAACGCTGTTTTAACATCCATCTGATGTAACTCAAGATCGAAATGCGCTACCAAAGCCATTATAATCCTGAAAGAGTCTTTCGAAGAAACCGGAGAGAAAGTCTCTTTATAATCGATGCCTTCTTTCTGTGTAAAGCCTTTTGCGACAAGACGAGCCTTATACCTCTCCACATTACCTTTCGAATCCCTCTTGGTCTTAAATATCCATTTGCAACCAATGGATTTCGCACCTTCAAGCAATGGAAGTAGGTCCCATACGTCATTGTCCTTCATGGACTTTATCTCTTCATTCATGGCATTGAGCCACTTTTGAGAGTTAGAACTTTCTATGGCTTGACGGAAGTTGATCGAATCATCTTCCACCACTCCAATGTCAACTTCATGTTCTTGGAGAAATACGATGTAATCATCTGGAACCGCACTTCTCCTCTCTCTAGTGGACCTTCTTAATGGCATTAGTTCTTGAGGCTGTAGAGTTTGTTCTTCTGGAACAAGTTGTTGACTTTCGTAGGAGATATAATGACATTCGTTTCCTGATCCGGAGTTGCTTCTTGAACAATGTCAGGAATAGAAACCTGATCCCGATCATTGTCAATGGCAATTAGAGGGATTTCAACATATTCCTCATCAAAGACAAAGTCTATAACCCTTTCTCCCCCCGCAAACTCAACATCCTCAAAGAACCGTGCATTTCCTGTCTCGAAAATTGCCTTAGTTGTGGGATCATAAAACTTGTAACCCCCGGACCTTTCGTAATATCCAATAAAATAACAACCGATAGTTCTTGCGTCCAGCTTTCTTTTCATTTGGCCTATAGGGCCTCGTCGCCTCACTGACATCCCCAAATGTGTAAGTGCTTCAAACTAGGCATTTTACCCGTCCAAAGCTCATAAGGGGTTTTATCGTAGCCTTAGTTGGAACTCGTTGAGTATATACGCTCGCGGTCTTTAATGCTTCACCCCGTAGTGATTCTCGTAAGGTAGAATGAGTAATCATACTCCTCACCATGTCCTTAAGCGTTCTATTTCGTCTTCAAAGAACACCATTCATAGTGGGCTAACCCGGCATAGTGTACTCTGTGGGACGATACCACATTCCTCTAGGAATTTAGCAAATGGTCCCGGACGTTGCTCACCTGAACCGTCATATCTCGCCATAGTATTCACCACCACGATCGTATCTCGACGCTTTTAATCCTTTTGCCAAGTTGATTTTCAACTTCACTTTATAGTTTTTGAACACGTCCAAAGGATCGTGATTTTTCATGAATGAGATATATATAGCCATATCTTGAAAAGTCGTCTATGAACGTTATAAAATATTGCTGACCATTCCAAAAAGCCGTAGGGAATGGTTCACAAATGTCCGTATGTATAAGTTCTAAGACGTCCAAAGTCCTGTTGGCTTGAAATCTCCTTTTGTTGATTTGCTTTCCCTTTATACAATTAACACACATATCATAATCTGTAAAGTCAAGGGAATCGAGAATTTTGTTAGACACAAGTCTCTCAATTCTTCTCTTGGAGATGCGACTCAATCTCTTGCGCCATAACGAGGCCGAATTCTCACAAAGTTAATTTTCGCTTTACACTTCTAGTACTTACATGCAATGATTCATTAAAAGAATCAATTGTATCAATCAAATAAAGATTATCATAACCTCGATAAAGAACCGAACCAACCAATTTTGAATCATGAAACAAACTAAATATTCCATTCCCGAATGAACAAGAATAACCAGCATTTGTCCAAAGCGTAAATAGAAATCAAATTCCATCGAAATGACTCGCACAATAAATGTCTCATCAAGATCCAAATAAAATCCAAGCCTTTTTAACAATAATCTAAATTTTCCTATTCGCTTTCTACTTCCATCGTCTTGCCGTCGCCAACATAGATGTATCTTTCACCATCACTTGGTTTTCTAACTCGTGCAACCCCGCATAGATACACCGATGCGAGTTGTTGCACCGTAATCTATCCACCATGTGTATCTAGGTACCGAAGGTTAAATTAACCTCGTAACAAACCAAATTAAGAAGAATACTCTCTTGACACGCCATGCGTGATAGTTGGTACAATTCTTCTTCCTATGACTGAGCTCCACGTAAGAAACAACCACCGCGCCTGGTTCCTTATGTCGTTTCTTTTGTGATGTCAGACCAGCCTTCCTTATCAGGTTTCTTTTTCTTATTCCTTTTGTCCTTAGAGGTGGTGGTTAAATGAGCACTTTCTGTCTTGTCATGCTTCAATCTTCTCTTCTTGTACACAGTGTGAGATGAGCTCATTAAGGGACCATGGGTCCTTTTGACAATTATAGGTCACCTTTAATTGACTGAATTATGTCGGAAGGGTTATCAAAACCAAGTGTACTAACAAACCGTCAAATATATCCATCTTGAGTGCCTTCAGTTTTGAAGCAATGTGAGACATTTCCATAATATACTCCTGTATGTTTCCTTTCCCTTTGTACCCCATTGAGATAAGATTTGCCAAAAGTGTACTAATTTCAACCTTTTTATTCTTGGCAAACCTCTTCTCAAGATCCTCAAGGAAACCCTTAGCCGTAGTCACCTATCGGACATAGTGCCTCAAAATGCTTATGGAATAGCACGCTTCATGATCATCAAGCGTATGAGGTTAGATTGTTCCCACTTGTCCATCCCTCTCTTGTCATCAGAGGTACTCTTATCAGTAAGTGCAGTAGGTTGATCGAGCCGTAAAGCAAGATCCAGTTCCATGACTCCGAGAACAATCATTACGTTCCCTCGCCATGCTTTAAAGTTGGTGCCATTAAGCATTGAAATAGAGTTGATATTAGCAGAGATATTAGCAAACAGAACCCGAAACTCGAATTTAGAGAACGATTAAGTTGAAGAGCTCACAATCCTTAATATGCAAATATTAATTTCAAATAGTGGTAGTGGTCCATCACAAGATACCTAGCACAACGTCAATACTTAGTCTTTGGACGTAAATATCGACTTGTAAGTGGTACTCTTGTTGTAGTGATCAAATATTGACAATAAAGAAACATGTCAATCAATAACTCGTCTTTGGACCGATTCATTGATCACACGTTAAACCAAATAATCGTCACATATTTATCACCACGTGTATGTGCACTGCCAAATACTGACCTTCCTTTGGGCCGATCAAGTATTCGCATGAATAACACACACACAAACACCTTTTAATATTCTAAGTAGATTAATTTTCACAAGAGAGGTTGCTTTGGCAACATGTTGCTTCAATTAATTCACTTTCGAATATTATATCTCTCAAAAGAGTCTTTTGTACCAAAATTTGAAAAAAGGAATCACCAATTTTGCATATTTGAGTAATTTTGAAACTTTAGGGACCTTTAGGTTAATAATTCAGAACTTAAGGGATCAAAAATTAATTATCCAGAACTTTGGGGGTCAATAATTAATTATTGGAAGTTTTAGGAGTCAAAGATTAATTATGCAAAACTTTAGGGATCCAAAAATTAATTATTTAAAACTTTAGGGGCCAATTTAAATTAATTATGAACTTTCAGGGGCTTAATTGCAAATTTCAAAACTTTAATGGCCCAAATTAATTAATTTTCAAACCTTAGGTACTGAATTATTAAACCCGAAACTTTAAATGGTCTAATTGAGTGAATTATAACATTAGGGGCTTAAATAACCAAAGTTACAAACTTAAGGGGTCAAGTCAGAAATACTAAACCCTAATAGTAAATTGCAAACAAGGGCCCAAAGACTTCAAATTTCCAGCCCATACCCCCGCCTCCAAATTCACCCAAACCCTAACCCTAACCCTAAAAAAAAAAAAAAATTTTTTTTTTTTTTAAATAGAATTCGCCGCCGCCCCCCCATAAATTCATGCAAGCCGCTCGATTTAGCGCTAAATAGCGTCAGACAAAAGAAATATGTCCAACATTGTCGTCGCTGCCGTTCAATAAAGCAGCCTCAAGGCCACAGAAACCGGAGGCGCGCGACGTTGTCGCCCAAAAAAAAAAAAATTTTTTTTTTTTTTTTAAACCTTTAAATCTGAAAATCCGAAATTTTAACCAAATAATTTTCAAATCTAACAAAACTAAATCCGGTATTGTTAAATTCGAAAATAATGAAATTAATACAAGAACGAAATTAAAATTTCGATTCTCAATGATTCAACATGAAGAGGCTCTGATACCACTTGTAGGAAATAAAACCATAATGTTTACCGTCATAAGATCGTTCATGTTGGATCATCAAGAACTAATTAACCAAATGCGGAAGCGTACCTGGATCAGACATGATTATCGCAATGAATAAGTCCTGCGGTTTCAGTCTTCCTTCCGCATCAACACGTTGTTCCTTAGTTTCTCTCTCAAGATGGGAGTCGTAATAGAATAAATGTAACGTGTGATCCGGGGACCATAACCGTATATTTATACTGATTGCCTATTGACCTAATCCGGCCCATCATGGAATTAGGAATAGGCCCGGTCTCTACACATATGAGCCCATACTTTAATTAGATGCTTCAAAGCCCAAAATACCGAAACCTTATTAGATTACTTTAAATGGGCTTAACCGAAATTGATAGCCTTTAATTTAATACACAATATTTCACATATAAGCCCACATGTTTGATTAAAAAATCCTTACACCTATATATTCCGGTGAGGAATAGTTTTGAGATTGTGTTTTACTTTGTAATGTGGAGAAAAGTTGTCTCTTTCGGAGAAATAATTGATAAAGCACGATTATTTTGTAGATCGTGATCATCATTGGTAGACGTGTTTAGTCTTATGCTATAACCTTCGAAAGGTGTTCAGCATTCATCAGAGCGTAGAAGTGATTCCACATATCATAAATGCCTTCATCTTAAACCAACTTTGGCTCAAAGCAATATCTCTATCCGACCGAGTTTTGCAATGCATGTTTTCACATCTATTTTTCAATCAACTTTAATAAAATATATAGCATTCGACATGTTATTTTTTCTGGAATTTGTTGATCTTCCCTTGCTAATATTAAATGACATTAATGATGAATTTTTAGTGGTCAAATAATCCCAGCATGACATGTAAATGTTTGAATTTGTTATTAGTAGGCAAGAAAAATAATTTAACATTGATGTTTTTATGTATGTAGTCTTTAACCTTTGAGTTTCTATGTGTACATATAAATATAAACTTTCAACCATATCCACAATTTCTATATTTACGAGTCCTACACGTAATTTGGTAAAAAAAACACACACACACACACGAAAACTAGTATTAAATAATTCGGCTAAAATAAAAAATAATAATAATTTAAATCCTACTATTATTATTTATGGGGATTTTATTGTTATTATGTGGCAATACAAGAAAGAAAATATAATGCCTAACGGGCTAAGCATTACATGTATTGCAACTGAACTGCGGTTCAACGGCCACTACTTAATACCACGATTTGCTAGCATCGGTAAGCTTTAAACAAATTTTTTATTCATGAGCTAAAACAGCAACAAAAATCTTCATATACATTAAAGGATAAAGCTACTTGTACATAATATCTTATACATAAGGGTGTCCACCCTCTCACATGAGGTGGACCCCACATGAATAAAATTCTTTTTTTAATCATGCGGGGTCCACCCCATGTGAGAGGGTGGACACCCTTATGTACAAGAAATTATGTACAAGTAGCATAGTCCTACATTAAATATCTTGAAGACCAACCATTAAGAGGTAAAAACATGCTGCTTCAATGAGCATGGACTTTGGGAGATGACCGAGAGAAGTGAAAGGTAAGACAAATTCAGAGACCGCCTTGGAGATGAAGATCAAGGTGAAGGGTGGAATCCTTCTGGATATTGTAATCAGCCAAACGGGACGACACAAGGGGCGGCATGGGGTCACGCGACCCACAACTTTTCTCTGTTTTTATCTCAATTTTTGAAGACATTACGTGATGTCAAACGAAATTGAAATATTGCATTCTTAATACTATTTTGAAGTGCTCACGGCCTACTTTTCTACGTCGTTAATGATGCGCGAAACGGCCAGTTGAGCCAATGTTATGGCTTGTTAGAGTCCAAATTTAATTACGGAACCGTTCGATTCGATTCCCGATTTCAGTACAATAATTATTTTTTTAATATTTACAAAAACGCTATATTAATTCAACTAATGATGTGTTCAATCTTAGCTCTTACAAAATCTCGTAATCCAATCCCGTAATATCTTTTGTGCATCTCTTTGTTGAGTTCATCATAGATTTTACGATTAAAATCATAGGAAGATGAAGATAACGAGCTCACAATAATGCTGCATTTCGAATTCGATTTTTCCAAAACGGCAGACATGACACTACAGTAAAATAAGAGATTCGGATAAAACTTATGTCAATTTGATTAGCCGCTAAATTAATTAGTTAGCAAATTTATTTAGAAAAAAATAAAATAATTTGATTTATTTAAAATAAAAAAAGTTAAAAAAAATTAAGGAGGTTCTGCTCTTTGGTTGTTGATCTAGAATCGAGAACACAACCGAACCGAACCGAACCCTTCTATTCTCTATTCAAATACTCTTTCAGGTATTTAACTTAAGAAGAACCGCTTGGTTCGATTCAATTTGATTCCAGTCCAGGTCAATTCAATTCGATTCGAGAGTTTTGCCTAGTTCTAAATTTATTTAATTAAGATTTATTATTGTTGAGCGATACATTTCTCTATATAGTTACATCATTTTATTATGAAATTTTACATAGGGTATGGTATGAAATTTTTTAGAAATTTTACATCCGAAAAAATCATACATGTAAATTTTCAAATGTAAAATTTAAATGGGGTATATTTTTTTTGGATGTAAATTTTTTAATGCAAAATTCCTCAACTTTTTGCAAGTCGGATTGTACCCTTAATTCAAAATGTCTATGTCCATCACGGTAGCCAAAGTCCTTCCATTCTCCAGCTGCTCGCTAAGATCAACCTCTGCTGGTCAGTGGGGTCCCCTTGTTCGAGATCTTAGCATTTACATTATAGAATCATGTTGCAGCAATATAATCCTTGACATTAGTTGACATAATGTCACATGACACTTCATCATTGGACTTTTTTTTTTTTATAACCGTGGATGTCCGGGCCAGCTTGCGCACACCTCGACTAATTTCACGGGGCCTTGAAATTTACGGTCGGGTATTCACCTCAGTGGCCATGAGGGGACACTTCATGTAACACCCCGAAAATTTTAGAATAAAATTTTGTATTCAATTTTATGATTTTGAAAGTTGAGGGACTAAAATAAAGTTTTAAGTTCTTATGTTTTAAATGGGTCAAATATTTAACTTTTTTTAGAATGACCAAAAGTATATCAACATTGGGCTCATTTTGTAGCTCGTATTAAATAATGTAGATTGGGCTCGAGAAAATATGAAATCAGATAAGTTAAGCCCAAGTTATTTCAGTTCAAAAAAGTATGATTTATATGTATTATTTTATTACTTAATAATGGTCCTTTTAGGATAATTAGCAAAATATTATAATAATTAAGTAGATAATCACTTATTTTCAAATGAATTAACCATTCCTTATTCTTTTCAATTGCACGTGTATATATATATTTTTTTGGAAGATAATATTATGTTATATTAGCCATATTTATCTTTAATATATATTGACCTATCAAAATTCTAGTTCTAACCAACCATTATAACAAACTCTTATCTATTAGAATAAATATGATTTTTATCAGAGTTATATTATGACTCAACTACTGTACTTTTCCCCTATAAGTAGTGTGCCCATATCTCACAATTCATCACACAGAATTTTACACAACAGTTTTCATATAGAGAACAGTTGTAAATTCTAAGTATATTTTTATATTAAAAGCTCGTTTCATCAATCGAGGTAAGATACTTTTTGTGCAAGTTGTTTTGTTTCCTTATGTTTTTATGTTCAGTAATTTATACATGTATTGCCAATGGACCTTCGGGTCGACCTAACGAAATGAGAAATGTGGAGATGGGTATCTCGATTGGCCACCGATATACTCCATAAATGAGAAATGTGAAGAATGGTATGAATTGTCTATGTTATTGTTATGTAACTGCATATGGAAACTGCACGTATCTTACTGAGTGTTTTCAAAATACTCACTCTTACAATTTTTACAGGCTAGTTCGGGTCGATTGGATCTGTGGCGGGATGGTGCAGTGGACTGCCAATGGATTTCCACCTACGAGAATAATATTAATTTTTGCTTCTTTCCTTTTAAAGTTCATTATTAATTTGATTTGTCCAATAACATTATTTAGCAAATTTATTAATGTTTAAGTTGTTTTTCGAAGACACGATTTTATGATTCGTATTTAAAATTATGAATGTTTGGTTTATTAGAAAAAAATGAATTTTACAGTTCCGCATTTAAATACATGAAAATTATTTTGGTAACACCTCAAGATGCTTGAAATTTTGGGGCGTTACACTTCATCATTGGACTGCTTTAAACACAATCAACTTTCTCATCCAATCACATTTTGCTAACTATCATTAAGTCACTCCATTTGTTAGCCACTTTCTGACTAAGTAGAATAACCCTTAAATTATCTATGGTGGCAGAACTCTACACCTCAAGTGTGACAGCCTTCTCTGTGAGTGTTTTGCCCCCTTCTGGACACAAGTTTGGACAGATCCGAGAGAATAATTTCCAAAATCTCAAACGAACATGAAAAGTGCATATAAAAGCCAAAAACAATGGCAAGGCTGTTGCCAGAAAGAAAAGAACTTAAAACTCACCTAGAAAGGCAAACAGTAGGGTCTAGAGAGACGGGATAAAAATGTTACACCATAGTTTATCAAAATGAAAATATATTCTATCCAACTAGATGAAAGAGCAATCAGTTCCGACAATACATATAAGACTCTGAATATGTTAAATAAATATACTTCAGAACACAGTTTCACTCGGAACAACAAAATTGATCTCGATGTCAAAAAGTCAAATGCAACAGCCCAACTCACATGAGAACACCTTCAACATTGTTAAGGGCCTTCTTCGCCAGCTTGTATTTATTAACTAGGGACTTGCTGAGACTCAACACATGCTTGCTGATGAAAAAATTGATTCCAATTCTAAGGGATTCATACTCGGGGGTGACAGCAATACGTGTAAAAATGTTCCACACAAGCTTATCTGGAAACTCCAAGATTGCTTCAAATAGCATTCGGAAATGCATAATCCTCTTTGGAGTTAAGTGTATGGGGTTGTTTAGTTCAACAATTTTTAAGACTGCTAGGGAAAGGCTGAAAGATGCAATCATTTCTGCAACAAATTTTGATAGATGCATTGATCTTTGCAGCTGCATTGCCTCCAGTTCTTTGAAATGGTCCCACACACAAAACTGCACAGGAGAAGGAGAAAGAGAAAATATCACAAATGAATGGGAAAAACAAATGGTTTAGCAAAAGCTGAATGACTTGCTCGTCACAAAATGAATAGCACTGATATAAATCATCACATACATGCTAGCAATTTCTATCACGTGCTTGCAAACATTAAATGATACTACCATGTTAAAATGTTATGCATAAAGATTAAAACCAAGAAAAACTACAAAGTAATCCTCATTCCAGATAAAACTGAGGTCGGCTACATAAAATATAATGATTCAATCCAACAGTACTCAGACATTCAAAACTCCTCTTTTCAGTGTTGCGCTCAAGAATAGATTTGATCGAATCAATTAGTATTCCAATCTTGTTTAGGTGAGCACTAGTTAACTTATCAAATGAGATTGGATAGCTATCAACATGTTTTATGGCATTCACTGTTGAAAGGGAAAGCAGAAATTTAATGTATCAAGCTTTGATTGTTAACAATTTATTATGCAAAATGGACATTTGCACCAGTTTTGCAGGTGCACACAGTTTAGTGTCCAACTATTAGCAACCTGCTAAATATTTAATGCAAGTTTGGTACGTAGTATTGGATAAGATTTCATAGAATAAAAAAGAAAGATAAGTTAAAATCTTGTCATTTTATGGTCCAGTCCAAATCAATATTGTGTACCAAAACACGCACTGAATGGCATGTCTTAATTTTGGATTAGTTACAAAACAAGGGATTGGATTGGGAAACCACAAAAAAATTCAAGAAAAAATGGATCACACTATTATCCCAAAGGGAGAGTGGGAAGGAGACGGTTTTAATAAGCTACTGTTACTTGTTTGACACTATATTTAGCACCAAAATGCATGCCCTTGAATCTGCTTCTACTCTCAAATCTTTTACTCCAAGATCAGAACAATGTTAAGAATACAATCTGCTCATAGTACATAATAAACACTAATTATTTGAGATGTTTATTACAATGTTAACAAAGTTTACAAATTATAATTGCAGCATGGTCTTTTTCACCGTCATTTGATCTGTTTCCAAATGGTATCATGTTCAAGCCAATTCATTGTTGAGAAGCGCATCTTTTATATAAGAGCTCCTAGTGTTAGATATTCCAGTTTTTGTTTTGCACTCCAATTTGACTTTATTCACAGCTTTAGCTTTTGAGACAGTTTATGCTTATGCTTCTATGTAATGTGAAATCTTAAGCCACTATTTCAAAGCATTTATATAATTTGGAATAATTTAAATACGAGCACACTAAGCCTTAAATAAAGTTCTTCCATTCCTACATGTTAAAACCTTATACGCCCATTGATCTAAGTACATATAAGAAATTCCAATACACCATACAAAAGCAGGGTACTACCACGAGGCTAGTGGTTTGTGTTTACATTTTGCAGAGGTGCAGACTTTCCTTTTTTCAAAGAAGCCAAAAAAGGTGCAGATTTTTCATTTATTTTCAACCAAAAAAAAAAAAAAAAGAAAAAAAGAATGAGACTACTTAAGGCGTGTTCGGTAGAGATTAAAATCGGATTAAAATTGAAAAACAAGCCGTTATTGTTGACTTTTATTAGACGAGCGGGACCCAATAACGACTATATTTTCAATTTTAATTGGATTTTAATCTTTACCAAACAAGCATTTATTATTTATATGTTCTTTTGTAATTGAGATTTGATGCAGGTAACATTCTTTATCTGTCAATCTTTCAATTCTCTGTTCCAATGTAATTGTGACAAGTACATTAAAGATGCCAATAATTACTGCTCCAGAAATGCTGGCCCCAGAAAGGAAATGTCATACCTGTAAAGTGAACTTGAAGTTTTTGTCATGGTTGCATAATTTGGAAGCAAGAATACAATAGTATTTGTTAAATACTTTCTCCTGTAAACAGCACTCCACAAGAACTCGCATGATCTCTCGATCCTAAAATACACACAAAAAAGATAAGTCGAATTAGTAAAAACATTAGATAAACAATAAAGAATGCAAAATGGAGATATTAACCAGCTTCCCGGGCAAGTCTAATCTCAGAAGTTTCTCGAAAGCATCGGCATAGTCCTCTCCACTCATTATCACACAAAATATCGCTTTTCTTGCATCTGTGTTCATCCTTTGTGCTGCAGCGAGCTGTAGCATTTTTTGCGTTTCGGAGACCTCTCTATCAATTGTGCTAGCAACCTCCTCAATGTTGTGTGTCGAAGAATCAATATCCCCGGACAACCACCACTGGCCTTTCTTGTTAGGGTCAAGAAGTTTACTCCATTTTAACCCTCGAATTAATATGTCAACTACTCTTAGCTGAGATAACACGACAATATATAGAGAGGAATATTAACATGGAGGTTTAAAGTTATCACATTCATTTGAAAATATACAACGCTAAACTATATCTCAACGTAATTCTTATACAGACTCTTCCTGTAATGAAACTAAACCTTTGTTTGGGTTCCTTAAAAGCTGCTAAATACTTTTCAAATATTGATTTTAATGACATATTTCGTGTGACACACACCTACTACCAATTTAGCTACCATTCATTTCTACCAACTTATAATTTTAGCAACTAAGAGGGAATCCGAAACAAAGGCTAATTATTCCAGCCATCAATTTCATTTTTCTTTGGAACTTATCTTTCTCAGTCAAGCAAGGAGAAATTTATAGATAGATCTAAAAAATTCGAATGAAGTAAAAGAAATGCTACAGATATATTAGATATGCAGACATGGATGATATATGCCACTGTAAATATTGCATTAGCATATAATGTAATGTAATGTGTGTGTGTGAATTTAATCTGGATTTGCTTGGTAGCTAATTTTTTAACACGACATGGACATGCCAACATCAAATATTGAGAAAAGTAGGACATAGATGCATTGGACACATTGATTAAAATATTGCAAAAATATAAATTATATCATTGTTTTTAAACTACTTAATTTTTCAATAAAGTCAATACTTGTTTTGTTTGGCTTCATTTTTAAGTTTTACAAGTGAAATATTTTAAATTCAAGGAGTGGTTATTTGTTGTATCAAGATAACTTAGGGATGTACTTTGTATTATTAGTGCCAACAAATTATAAATAATCATCTATCAAAAGTACATAGAGTGGACATAAAACCAGCTTGAGATAAAATATGCCCAATTTTTTTCCCATATATTAACTTCTTCACATGATTCTTAATAATAAAAATTTTCCAGTATTTTATATTAAAAAATTTATAAAATTGAGCTAATCATGTCCCTAACATGTCGGGCCGCCTACCTTGCTAGTAAATATTGAAAGATATAAAAATATGATGTCACGTGACACGTGTTCAAGGCATGTCAGAATCATGTCCTTTGCGAGTCGTAATTTAAAAAATATATATAGAAAACTAAATAGAGAGAACGCCATGACCTGTTGGTCATGTGTTGAGGTGTATCAGTGTCCAGAAAGTGCTACTCCACCCTAGGAGTGTCTGTACTAAACAATTTTTAACAATGGTTCTTATACCAACTTGCATCGTCTTTATACTTCACATAATAAGAGCATGTGGTGGGAAAGGATGTTAGCTTGTGTCATACATAAGCAAAATAAGAAAAGGGTGAAAGAAACGTTCTCTGCAAATCCAAGAAAGTCAGGCTGAAAGTACCTCCTGTAACCATTTCTTTATTCTGGTATGCTGCACAGAATTTTCCTTTGGTCTTTTTTTGTTGTTCTTTATATCACATATCGTTTCAAGCATGAAATCCATCTGCAGAAACTCCAAGAGAGTCAGGAGTACTTGAAAACAAATCCCATAAAACCCACTAAAAAAATTCAAAATAAACACACCCTTTTGCTGGTTATATTTGATTGTCCATCTCCAGAGGAGGCCTTCATCTCATTTACCCGACTCTGAACACTAGAGATAAAGTTTTTCATCTCAACAGGATCATCTCCTCTCAGTTTCATTCCACAAGCTGTTTCAGAAGCACTTTAAGATAATTTTCTGAGCAGCCAGTACTAATTGATGAATTTAACATACCAAGTGCAAAACGAGTTACTAAATGTGCAATTACTTACAAACGGTGATACCAAGGATCTTTTAAATAAAAGCTTTAAGATATACTAGATCCCTGTTGTTTCTTTCTATAGCTTCATACACGAGATTTTTATTGGATAAAGCACCATGTGCTTCTTATAAATAATGATTAAGATCAGAAACGGTGAAAAAGTATTCTATGGCAGAAGTCAGAAAAAATTTTAGCTTTTAAAATGTACAACTCCAGGCAACCACATGCTACCTCTTGGTCATACTAACTGTGGTGATTATGAGTGCCCTATTTTATAAGTCTGTTAAATGCCCAAAACGATGTACCATATCTGAATCTCTATTATTTTGATGGTTGAGGTGAAAAGTAGCAAATTATATGGTAAAGAAAAAGTTAATCATGATCACTAAAGGAAAAAATCTATCAGAACTAGTGTTGGATAACAATTATGAACTGTCGAAACCAGAAGATCAACAAATTAACCGCACAATCACATTTTCTATTTCTTTTCTTCATAAGAAAATTAGAAACACGTCTTTTCTTCTTAAGAAACTTCACACTTTCAAAAAACATTATTTACCTTAACCAATTTACTTTTAGAAATCAATCAAAACATGCATTCGAATTAAGTAAAAGAAAAGCTAAAGTCAAAAGCAAAAGCAAAAGCAAAAGCAGCTAGTTCTCTAATCTCTGTCTCTCCTTTCCCCTTTCTTTCATTGGCAAATATTGTTAACTAATTGGACAACAATGCATTAGATATCTGAATCCTAATCTTAATTACAACATAAAAATTTGTGACTAAATATAACTCACTTTGCATAATCGTTAAGACTGTAGAAACATCAACCTCTGTCAACCGTTTGCTAAGCATTATCAGGAAATCATACACCAACTCACTGAAAATCGTCAAATAGGGAATTCAATCAGAGGGAAAGAGATAAAAGAGAAAATATTAGGAAAAAATATGTCCACTTTTCTCTCACTGTAATAATGCATGTATTACACGGCAGTTTCTAATAGTAACAACATGCTATGTCATTAAAATAATACATAATCTCAAGGAAAAAGGAATTGTAAATGTAACGGTGCATAGTAGACGGCCATGCCTGTGCAAATGGTGCTTATACCAAGGTTGCGAACATAATTCACAGTGACAGGTAAAAGCTTTTACAATCATGTTACTAACCTTGAACAAACTCCGAAAATATATAAATAGGAAAGGAAAAGAGTTAGATTCCGCAAAGACAAATTGTCTTCTTCAAGATACTCTTCCTGAAGATTGAACACGGTGAATTAGTCACAGACTAGAGGAAGCAGCAAACGAGGGAGCAAAAAGCTTCATATTTCAAAGGTGATAAGAGTATTCAGTCGGTACTCAGTATTTTAAATACTAATAATCCATGATTAAGAAATTTGTCAAAAGATCAAGAACCTCAAAACATTTAGCGAGGCATGCAAGAAGCTTTGCACCAAAGTCAATCCCAACCAAACAAGCCATGCCAGCAACAAAAGCTGCAAAAACAGCAGCATACCTTCACATAGAAATATTGAAAGCAATGTCAATCACAATGAAGAAGACAAGAAACATATATTGTTTGGAGCTCCCAAAGAAAGCAGTGCAGAAAATCAGAAAACTCTAGATATCACAACATATGTAAATGTTGCATACACAATATTATAGCAAAAAATATATATAAAAACAACAAATATAGCAAAAAGAGAAGCTTCAGCGGCTGTATCAATAATATGGTAACAGGCGCACAAAAGATTGGCATTGGTGTACAAGAAATGATAATATTAATTCACACTTTCATGTGATATCTGTGAACGATCTGAAAAATCTAGAAAAATAAATATCAACACCAATTTGGCAATGTTGAAACATGTTTACGAAAGTTCTTAGAAAATTCTTTTGGTGTTAGTGAATGAGTGGCCTGACATTTGATATGCTATTTGACAATTTTTTCACATGGGAAAATATAAAAGGTCATTTATCAGTATGTTATAAAGTTGAAACAAGTACCAAGCTGGACAGTAGCTTTAATTATCTTTTTGTGTAAGAGTTAAAAAATGGGCACTGATCAGAAAAGGCGATTGACAAAATTTTCGAAACTGTTTCTGTTTTCGTGGAGTCTTTGGTTTGTTTTTCAGAAACAACAGCTTTTTGAAAATTGTTTTCCCAATCTTTTTTCTCTAAAAATTCCATGATGAGCAACTTCCCACTGTTCCTGCTGTTTTTGAGAGCAAAAGATATGTTCTCTTGAAAATTACCATATAAATTCTAAACAAATCTTAGTCACACTTATTCATACATGAAGCAGTATAAGTCCCAAACTTGGATACTCCATGTTCTTAATCAAAATGAATCAGGATTGTCTGGGTATATAATTGTGCTCCATCTAACCAACTCTAGCAGTCTACTTGTTGAAGTCCTACAAGTATTAATTACATGTCCGAAACTAAAGGGTGATTGCAGCACAAAAATGAACAGGTTTTCGTTACCTTCAGATTTCCAAAATAAATACAAGATCCTAGAGCAACATAAAGCACATAATGAAAAAATCTAATTCACAACAAAGATTAAAAGAAAATCTGCATAACCACAGAGGTTCTCAAACCGAATTGAGCATAAAACGCTTAAGCTTATTTCATAGATATGGTGTTGATGCTCCCATTTTCCCGAACCAGCACATCCACAAAACTGATAGATGGGAAATATCGTAATGAATATCAAAGTGAACTGAGATATATAAACTCTCAATTTTCACGTGACAATATTATGAAGCCTAAATTCATTTTTGGCAGATGTTTTCCAACTAGAGCTTGTGAAAAAAACCACCTTGATTCTGGAATCATCAAGTGAAGAATTCATAGAAGCCATACAAAAGAAGATATATATATATATATATATTAAACCTATTCTCATTCTAGCCCCATCCTCCTATAGCATATGCTGGAACTTTCTTATTAGTTTTTAACTAATTAGTGAAAAGTACAGAATTCTTAATAAGGTGATTCAGACTCAAATATGACTACTAATTCCATTCAACTGGAGCAAATCGGACAATAATAGAGGTAGTGAAGACTGAAGAGCATTAAAACTAAAACGAAAAAATGAACAGATTCTTAACTGTTCGTTGCCACGAGGACCCCCAGAACATGATGCCACAACCTCTTCGTGAACAATCTGGGAACCAACGCTACGACCAACAGACTGCATAGTAGAGCATAACATAACTGAGACTGCAGATATCAAGCAGTACAAGCATAAAGATCTAACAATAAAACTATATCCATAAAAAAAAAAAAACACGATTAATTTGTTCTAAAATTTGTAAAATCAAATCTAAAAATTTATTGTTTGTTGTCAGTAGGACTTCCATTAAAAAAAATAACTGCTTCCTTGTTCCTTCAATTCTTCGAGTACACAATTGCACAGTCTGAATATATTATTCTACTAAATTGATACTTATGTCTGGTATTCAGCCAAATTCGACTACAATAATAATATATACTCATCAGTTCTGAACAGACTTTAAGAAGGCATATACAAAACCTACAATCATAATCTATATATCAAGTAAAATTCAAATGACCTGTCCTCAATCATTTTTCTGTTTTAAAAAGCTTCAAATCACCCCAAGGTTTAGTGCTTAGAGTACATGTGATTAACACAATGAAGAAATGGCTATGATAATTAGTAACTTACCTTGAGTATTGTAGAAATTTCACCCGTGATTGATTCCAAGTTGGCTTCAGATAACCTGTTTAAAAGTCCTGAAGAATTTGAAAAATTTATGGAGATTAGGTATTGAAATCAATAACCACAACAGGATATCATGCTAAACTATAACATGATGTAGCTAATTTCATACCTCGTATTTGTCTACGGATTTGAGCATATTCTTCTGATTCTTTTTTAGCCCGAGATCTAAGATGAGGAGCCACATATTTCCCTGGCACCACATGACAAACCTGTTCTGATGTCGCTCCTGCACCAGAGGGTTCTACTGGTTTGGATACTCCAAATAATGGGTCAACTGCTCCCTCAGCTCTTTTCTCTTGATCAATGGACTTTCGCTTTTTAAGTCTCTCACTTGAATAGCTGTTATCAAGGCTCTTCTTGGGATCTTCATCAGAAGTTATTAGTTCATCCCCCGAGGAATCAAGCACTGAAGGAATTTCCCTGAATAACATGTTAATGTCGTCATTTTCTCCACTTAATCTCCCTTCCTTCACCTTGAGCTTCTTAGCTAACTTTTCTTCCAATGCCAAAGCTGCTTCACCTGAAAGCATACCACCCTGCATTTCAGTCTCAAGATACTCTTTGAACTTCGTCTTTTTCAGATTACGCTTCCTTGAATCCTTATGCAAGACCACTTCCTCAACATCATCATGCTCGTCACTAATAGCATCAAGTGTGTCAGATTCTTCATCCACATTATCAACCAGCTTTTCAGCCTTGGAAACTATATCTGCCAATTTACTTGTCTTTCGTTTTCTGTGCAATGTGCCATTCTGAAAGTTCTTTTCAATCCCTTTTTCATTTTCCTCTAGATTGCTTAGAATAGAAGGTATTCCTTCAAGTAACATGTCAATATCATCATCAACTCCTTGCAATTTTCCATTCTTGAACTTGAGTTTCTTCGCAAGTTTCTTTTCCAACTTCAAATCCTCCTTCGCCAACAATGCCCCTCCCTTCATCTCCAGTTCAAGATACTCATTAAACTTGCTTTTTGAACCTTTAATCAAAGCATTCCTTTTCAAATTCCTCATTTTACCCTCAAATTTCTCCTGTATTTGAGGCTCCTCAATGCTGTCTTCGATATCCTTATTAGATTGTGCTAAACTAGCCTCACCCTTTCTCTCATGCTGCTCATCCTCTTCTAATTTCCACACTTTTTCTGAGTTCAAATCCAGGGATAATGTTAGTGCTTTCCACGATTTCTAAATTAACAAACAAAAATATTCACTTAAGAAAAAGGTCACCCAATTAAAATTTCATTCTTTAAAGAAAACAGGGGCGGCGCCACCTGGAGTCTAGTGGGGGCAACTGCCCCCCACTGGGTTTTGGTCCTGGGTATTTCACCAAGGGAATACCATAAACAACCGCATCAAAAAATCAAGAGAAATATTGTTGAAAAATCAATGTTTCTAGAGAAATATTACCATCAAGAAACAACAATTCTGGAAAAATCAAATATTACAAGGAATTGAATTCAAATTAAATCATTCACAACAAACAAATCCAGCCGATTTCAACATTTAAAGCCCGTTTTAACACTAATACAATCCGATACTACCTTCCACGTTTGGTGATGAAGAAGTTCAGAAGAAATCACTGCAACATAAGATTAAATGGTGCCGGCCTCCCGGGTGATGAATATATTCCTGGTGTAATACCGAGAAAGAAAACCTGGGCTGTTCTTCCCTTTGCTAAACAGACCTGTTGATAGGCCTGCCTTTTAATTGGGCTTTACAAATATTTTAGTAAGCTTATCGTGTAAAAATCAAATTTGAGAGGAAATTACACATAGGGAACATTACATAAACAGACCTGTTGATAGGCATGATTTACAAATATTTTTCTCAATTTATCGTTTAAAAATCAAATTTTAGAGGAAATTACACATAGGGAACCTATATGCTTGTTTGTCTCTCATTTTGGAAAAAGAAATAGAGTTTTGAATAGTATTTTGGGAAAAAATCACTTTCCCTACTTTATCTTTACCCTATTTCAAAAATAACAAAACAACTTTTACATTTCAAAAATCAGATTTTTTGACCTATATATACACACATTTATAAATATTTATTTATTTATTTAAATATATAAAAAGATATAAATAAATATATAATATATATATAAAATTAACCCACCCCCACCACCACCACCACCCCACCACGCCGGCGACTGCTCCGGCGACCACTCCGGCGACGTCTCCGATTCCGACGACTTCTCCGGCGATCACTCCGATTCCGGTGACTGCTCCGATTCCGACGACTATTCCGATGACATGAATTTTTTGTACGGTCACGACCAGTGTCACGATCCGTGTCACAAGTCACGATCCCCGGTCACAGGTCACAGGTCACAATCGACCACAAACGGTCACAACCCCCATCCCATGCGCATCCCACTTACAACCAACGCACCACCGCCATGACCACCACTATCATCACCAACCATCACCGCCAATGCCACCACCAGCAACTCCACCTACACCATCAACAAAAATCAACCTAAATCCCCAATACCGCCAAAATATGGAAACCAACACTACCACTCCAACAACACCGTTCGGAAGAAACCCCCACAGATATGCAACAATAGCAAAAATCAGACAAGCAACCACCACAACCATCAGATAAAACAAACTTGAAAACTTAAAAAAGGGAACTAGTAGCAACCACAAAAATACAAATTGAAAAACCCATCACCACCACCACCCCATTTTACCATCACCCACTACCACGACTACCACCGCCACCGCACAATACAAATCAAAAACCAAAAAACCACCACCGCATAGCACAAATCGGAACCCATTCTTCCACAAAAATAAAATTGAAATCGCTGCTGAGCAACAAATCGTCGTTGGAAACCAAATGAAATCGCCGCGGAAAACCAAGCCGATTTCGCCGTTTTCCGAAGAATTTCGCTGGGAAACCGCGGCGATTTCGTATTCTGGTTTCCCAGCAGCCGAAGCGCCCAGTAATGATTTCACTGGGAAACCAAGAAATCGCCGGTTTCCAATGAAAAGGCCTCGATAAATCGCCGCTTTTCGGCGATATTTCACGCGACTAGGGAGGGGAGGGTGCGGCCATAGGCGAAGACGGCGAGCGAAGACGGGCGGCGACGGCGAGAGAGAGGAGAGTGCCGGGCGAAAATGGATGAAGAGAGAGAGGAGAGTGCCGGCGAAAATGGATGAAGAGATAGGGAGGAGAGTGCCGGCGAAAATGGAGGTTTTGGTTTTATAAATATTTAGTTATTTTATAAATTAATTTTTATAATATTATTATTAACATTAATTAAATATAAAAAACCTATATCTATATACAAAATATCTGATTTTTGAAACTTAAACCTTAAAATCTGATTTTGGAATTTGAATCTCCAAAAGTAGGGAATTGGGTAATTTTCACTGAATATATTCGTGGTGTAATACCGAGAAAGAAAACCTGGGCTGTTCTTCCCTTTGCTAAACAGACCTGTTGATAGGCCTGCCTTTTAATTGGGCTTTACAAATATTTTTGTAAGCTTATCATTTAAAAATCAAATTTGAGAGGAAATTACACATAGGGAACATTACATAAACAGACCTGTTGATAGGCATGCCTTTTAATTGGGATTTACAAATATTTTTCTCAACTTATCATTTAAAAATCAAATTTTAGAGGAAATTACACATAGGGAACCCTATGTGCTTGTTTGTCTCTCATTTTTGGGAGAAGAAATAGAGTTTTGAATAGTATTTTTTGAAGAATGTGTGGTTGAAAAGTAAAATAATTTTATTGATTTGTGTGTAGAATATTTTATTGAGTGAATATGTGGTAGAGATTGTTTACTGTAACCAACAATGTTTGATAAAATGGATGACAAACATGGGTTATATAAGATAATTGTAAAATATAATTTCAAAATTAAAAAATTAGGTTTAATATTTCAAAAATCAAGTCTTAGTTTAATATAATTAATTAATTAAAAAACATTTTATTAATTTATTATAGTGAGATCACAATATTACATAATTTATGGTTGCAGTTATTTACTAGTCACTATTACATACGTCGCAGTCACAAATCACAAATTTCATAGGTTACAACTTATTTCTCAATCAAAAATTATCAAATTAATGGATCGTGTGTTATTACTTGGTCATGAATCACAAATTTTATATGTCACAATTTATTTATTGATCACAATTTTATCAATTAATAGGTCGCCTACTAATTTTCGATCACAAATAACAAATTTTAAGTCACGATTTATTTCACGATCACAAATTATCAAATTAATTGATCACAGTTATTTCCTGGTCACCAATTATTAAATTAATTGTCATAATTTAACAAATTGTGAGTCACGATTATAATTTTAGTAGAAATTAAACATTTTTTAGGTCACGTATTATTTATTGATTACAAATTAACTAATTTATTGATCACAATTAACCAAATAATTGATCACAACCCTCATCCCACACCATACTACTGCCACCACTAGCACCGCCAACACCATTATTACGTCCACACCTGCACCACCACCACTAACTACAAACACCACCCCAAAATCACTACACAACCACCATAATACACCACGAACTGCAAAACACCACATACAAATACCACCAACGGCAAAGCACACCACAAAAATACCAACTGTAGCGAGCCTAGTGGACTTGGGATGTCATCACAAACACCACCAATGGTAGCGTCGTTGTTGCAGCGACGATGTGCGCAGACGACGCCATCGTCACTTCGCAACAGTGTCGAGCGACGCCGCTCCGAGAGGAGATGTCTATGCAGTGGCGTCTTAAACACTGCTACTGCAGAAGTGATGCTCAGACGGAGCCATCGTCGTTGCGCAACGATGCAACTAGCTTTCAGAGGCTGCTATGGCAGTGACGTCGTGAGCATCGTATCAACAGTGCCTTCAAGGTGTGTTGTATGGTACATATATATATATATATATATATATGTGAAATTTGGTGGGGTTGATGGAGGTAGGGTGTGTATATAGATTAATTTAATTTTATAATAATATTATTAGAGTGTGTTTGGTAGGGATTTTTGGAGGAAGAATTGATTTTTGAATAGTGATATGATGGGAAATGTGTGGTTGAAAAAGAAGAAAAAATTATTGATGTGATGGAAAATATTATTTTATTGAAGAATGTATGGTTGAAAATGAGAATTGATTTACTGTAGAAAATGAGAATTTGTACCAAACAGGCCCTTAATATTAAAATGTGGAATTATCACCTGATTTTTGAAATTGAAACTTAAAAAACATGGTTGGATGTAATTTCCACTTACACATATCTTGATTTTTCACTTTATATTTCAATAATCCAGTTTTAAGTTTATTATTTCAAAAATCAAGTTATTTTAAATTTTTTAACTTAAAATATTAAATATAAAATTATTAATAAATAACTAATTATGCATTACTTACAAACATTATCATCAATAGTGGGAGAGAGAAATTGTTCAAAAATTTTCAAATTTCCTTCTTCTTCTACCATATCCCTTGAGAAAGAAGTTTGATACTCTTGTCCAAGCGATTCTATCACGTTCGTTGAGAGAGAGTAGAGATTTGAAGCCTTCTTCGAGGGTGGAAGTGTTGAATCTATTTTCCTCATTTCATAATTTGATAAATTATTTTATAGGTTAAGCTTCTATTAAACCCCAAATCCATACAAACCCAACAAATGATGGTAACAAAGAGTGTGGACCGGGGATCTCATTCGAAGAATGAACATGGGGTTTATAAAAGAAAAAGAACGAAATCTCATAAAGAAGCTTGTTCAGGAAAAAAACCTAAATGGTGGAAAATATATTTCTAAGAAGGTAGATCAATTCATTATTTATTTTTATTTTTCCGTTTAATACAATGTTTACGGAAATTTGAGTTAATAGATAAGTTGTATTCGATTTTTTTTGGTTGGTTCTAATTTTCATTATGTTAATCAATTTTATTTTATTTTTGAATTTTTATTTGATTATTACATGATTGAAATTTGACTTTGTATGGTGACGTCATTTTTTTGTTGTGACTAATTTGTTTTTCGGTTATTTTGTAATTTGACTTGACTTTTTCTTTAATCATTACCTAATTGATCTTCGGTTATTTGATGATTGTTACCTAGTTTTCTATTACGATTATATTTAGTTGTGATTTGAATGTTGTAACCATTGTATAAATAAATCTTTATAGAGATTTATGAAAGACTTTAGAAATATAAAGGAAAAAATGTTGAAATTCTAGAATAAAGAAGATATATGAAAAGAATTTTGTAACTAAACGTCCCATTTAAGAAGATATAAGAAACTTGTAATAGTTGAGTAAAAGTTCATATAAACATATCTACAAAAAATAATATAGAAAAAATCTGAATCAGAAAACAAAATCAATCTCCAACATTCATTTAAAGGGAGTAAACTATAAAAATCAATGAGGTCTTATTTGTAACCAACCAAATTAGAAATAGGGTCTGAGTTAAACACTATTATATTCTTGAGATAGACATATATATTATGATCCCACTAAACCAAATTTTTGGTTCCTCCCTGAAAGTAAATAGAAACTTAAATAATTAGAGAAAAAATAGAGGACACAATTATTTGTTGTATAATTATTTGATGTTGGACACAAGATTCAAACTTCTTGTCTTTGATAAGCTGGATTTACTTCTTCGCTCCTTGTGAGATTTGTTGCTAGCATTTTCTTCTGTGATGAGTCATAGAGCAAAAATCATAAGAAAAAAAAATCTACATTAGTCTTGCTTATCTAAAAAAATTAATATATATCACGAACTAATAATTAGGGAGAAACAGTTGCCCATTATATAATTGTGCTTCTGCAAATACCAGTTAATTTATACTTGAGAGGTATTATAGTGAAAGAGAAATAGATGAAAATAGATAGCAATTTATGAAAAAGTGGCACAATAACAAGATAATGAAACGGAAGAGAACTCGATGATAGAAAGGATCCCCAACTTTGTTTTCGGTGATTTTTCCCTTTCTGAAAGTATGTGGTAATAGATTCGTACCAAATGTGTAAGGTAATAGAAAAGGGAACTAACTAGAGATAATTACCTTAGAGCCAAAACAAATTGGCAGTCCAAACAGTAAAAGCAAGAACCCCAAGCTAATTAAAGCTCATAAGCCTAAAAGGCGGCCCGTAAAAAGAATTAGCAAGAACCCTAAGCAAAATTTAGCATGAAATTATCACATTACCAGGTACTTAATAATGTTATGATTTATCGATGCCAGCTGTTGCATATTATATTTGGATTCAGCCAGTGTGTATACGTGGACTACAGAATTGAAAACATGCGTTATGTTGTGACCTGATTTTCCATAATGTGATTTCAGGTTCTGTAGGAAATGATATGAACAGATCTCATGACAGGCCCCTGGATACACCTTTTTAATTGCATTTTTGATACTGTTGTGGCGACCCGATACAAAACACAAGTCATCCCTATTTCCATACATCTTCTTCAAGTTTTCAAAAAACCAAAAACAAGACCTATAATTCTCGTTATTTTCAATTCCAAATGCAAGTATGAATGTGCTGTTATTAGCATCCTGTGTACATGTCGTGAAAAGTATACCACCATAGTGTCCATTCAAATACGTTCCATGAACTACAATCACGTGCCTACAGTGTTCCCATCCTCTAATTGATGCACTTAGGGCCATGAAGCAATATTTGAATCTATTGTGACCATCAAGCTCCAGTCCTGTGACCGTATTGTTTGATGAAGTATATAAAAGAAGGTTGGCATTTTCATGAATGAATCTGTACGATCCCCCCTAAGCATCATCAATGTTTTCTCCCGACATTTTCAAGCCTTTACATAATTCAAAGACACTCCATATGTATGTAACATGTCGTTACATATATTGTTTGTAGTGTATATGGTTCGGGAGGAGACGTACTTGTATTTGATGCAAAATGACACAATTGTGGTTGATACCTTCCTGGTGAGATCCTAATACTATATTCAAAGCACATGTTTGACCATCTGTAATCCTCCTAATCTTAAACATCTTTGTTTTTCCCAATTTTGAAGATTTGCATATCCAATTACACTCTTCTTTGGAACAGTTGGCAAGATATTCTTTCTTGTCCAAACGAACAATCATGAATTCAAACATGTTTTGTATTGTAAACAAAGACAGACTCAATTTCAGAACTTCCTTATCATGGAAAATTCTTCCATTTTCTATTTGCATACCATTGGCACAGAGACAACTGTGACTTCATCTCTAAAATTGTGACCTGGAGTTTCAACTGTTGCATTGCATATGTCTGACGACATATCCATTAATTAAAACATAACGTCGCTGGAGTGTACATCAACTGGAACCATGCATGACTTTTCTCCACTTTCCATAGTTGTGACATCAACGTTTATCGGATATTTAGAAGGGTCACGATCAATGCACTTCAGCATCAGGTAGGACAACACATTATTATCACTATTTATTCTGATTACAGGCAACTCACTGTTCAATGTATACGTCATTGTGACTGCAACCTTCATTTGATCCAAACCGAACTCTGTCATAACGATATTTACTAGGTTTGTAAAATCGCAATTCCGATTAACCAGCAATAGTTGCCCGATTCTAATATGTAATCATTTACCAATTGTGAGGCGACGCCAATTAGACCCCAAATTGAATGATCTAGACACGAATTCACTCTAGCATAGTAGAAATTTTAATGCAACTGATAATAATTATTGATTTGAAACTAAATTCTTCAATTTTGTGACGTGAAATCTATAAATATTATCATTATCGGAGATAGAGACGAATGTAAATGATAACTTTTGTGATGAATTTGTGTTTCAGGGATGGAGAGATGTATTTTAAGGAAATCAAACATACTTAATGTCTGGGTTTTGAATTTTTTTTCATAGTAGAAATCTGTTGAAGTTCCCAAAGTGCTTGAACACTAGAAATGAGATGGAAAGCCATGGGCCCATGTAAAGTAAATCCACAGTCCTAGTCGAACATAAAATATTTGACATAACTCCACCAAAGTCTATCAAATATTTTTTCTATGGAAAAAATTCATATTTAAGATTTTAACTATGATTAAATTCAAAATTGTTGACGTCGAAAATTGTATAAACAAAATTCAAGCAAATTTCAAGTGTAAATAAGGATTTTTATTGATAACTATTTACAAACTACAAATGTTTTTTAATCAAATAAGATATTTGAAATATGAAGTTGTTAAGCTTCTTTCCCTTCCCTTTTCCTAAAGAAACTATCCTCCTTTTTATAGGAAATGATGTGCCTGTATCTTTCATATTCATGTCTTGACAACAACAGTATCGAGCTAGAAACTTGTGCCAATGACTTAAGTCCCAATTGGTTGCTGTCAAATCAACATACAATACCGAACTGGGAAGGTATGCCAATGGCATATCCCCATTGGTTGCTGAGGTCGGCTCCATCAGCTTATCATGAAGCATACATTAAATGGGGTCCTCAGCAATTAATGAACTGATTAGAGAATGAAGCTATATCATATGATTGGTGGAATTGGTGAGCGCTGACGTAAGTCCTTCCGAATATTATTAATTGATTGAATGTTTTGACAGTGTGCAAGGAATCTACAATTATTATGTCCCCTCAAACCACGACAGTCATAAATACGAGTTGACCTTGCAGATCCGACATTAATTTAGCATGAGCTAAGTGCATATAACAAACAGACTTAATTAGGTCGCATATCAAATGTCAACAAAAACTAAGAAATAAATTTTAAAATTTCAAAAATAAGATATTATTAAATTCTATTTATGAAATTATTATTAAAAAATATTTATTAATTAAATATATTAAGGTCGCAAATCTATAAAAATGTTTAATATGATTTGATCAAGCATGGAGTATCAATCTCCATAAGGAAACCCGGTTTCACAAGGAGACGAACTACCAAAATTTCCTATTCACTCTTTTTCCCCATACTACGCCGTCGCGGTCCAAATCCTCGAAGGAGGCGTGGAGGGGCTAAAATCCTGACTCAATTGCAACTTCAACTGTGGATCTTGGACCAATATTGTGAAAAATAGTAGAATACTACGGTCCAAATCCACAACAAAAGACAGTGGGGCTCAAATTTGTCACCCTTTTCGCCAGAAATCTCCAACTCAGTTGGAACTTGAAGTGTGGATCTTCTCGATATTGTGAAAAACTGTAGAAGATGAAGTTTAATATGGTGGCTGGTTTTTAGTAATGGTGCCAATCGAATGAATAATGGTATAGATAGATAGGGAGAATAGAGAGATGTCATAGATTTTTATTTATTTTTAATGTGGGTGTGGTAGGATGTACTTGATCTTGAAAGAAAAAATCTTTGTACATGATTATTGAAATGAAAAGTTAAAAAACAAGTGTTAGTGTAATTTTCTCGTAAAGTTTGGCTACCCCAACCCAAAATAAATAAATAAATAAATAAAATTAGTAATGACCTTGAACACACAATATTGTCGGATCCAATTTCATAGTCAATGTAGACTCTCATTCAAAATAATTAATAAGCCAATGTAGAAAGCACATTCTGAATTTTTAAAATTAAGATTGTGTTTGGAAGGGATTTTTGGGGGAAGAATTGATTTTTGAATAGTGATATGATGGGAAATGTGTGGTTGAAAAAGAAGAAAAAATTATTGATGTGATAGAAAATATTATTTTATTGAAGAATGTGTGATTGAAAATGAGAATTGATTTACTGTAGAAAATCAAAATCCATACCAAACAGGCTCTAAAAAAATTCACCTCAAAAGTACTATTTGAAATTTTATCCAGCGTTGTATGGTTTGGATCAGAATTCAATTAAAATTTTCAAATCAAAATCAACAATAATTTTAATCACATTTTTAAAGAAATTCATAACTTTTCAATCACACATTTCATAACCTTTTATCAAAATTTATTAAAAAATTAATTTTCATCCATACCAAACATGAGTCCAAATTTAACATTACGATACATCATAAAAATGTTTAATATGATTTGATCGAGTTTGGAGTATCAATCTCCACAAGGAAACCGGGTTTCACAAGGAGACGAACTCTTTAAAGGAAACACACTTTAATAAACTAGGTCTTTCCGGATGAATGGAAGGTTGACACGTAGGGCGACTTCGTAACCTAATTTCACATGGATTCCTTCCCCTATACACAACTAAAGATAAATGTAGCCCCCAAGGCATATCTCCCAGTGGCAAAGGGGAGGGCGGTTAGGGCTCAACGCGGTAGTGTGCAGAGTTCGATTCCCCGCAAGGTGGAATTGACTTTGTTGCAAGCGGGAGTTACCATAGGGTTAAAAGCTCAAGGCCTATCTATAAGCTCTCCACCCTGACTCTTGGGAGGCACATCCTGCGATTTACTTCCTCCACAATGGCCCAGGGCAGGGTCGGTGGGGGGGCCCTCAAGGTTGGGGTTCATTTTAACTAAAGATAAATGTATGTATCTTCTATGCTCTAGTCAAATCTCTGTCTATTTGTCTTTTTCACACCCAATTTCAGTGTAACTTGTACCGACAGATGACTTGACTCTCAAATTACTAACGGTCGTTGATCATTTTTATTGAACAAATAGGTAGAAATGGGACGGAAAATCTATTACTTTTACATGTTTGGACGAAGCGAGGAATTCGTCCATACCGTTGGTAAAGTTTGGAAGACCGTTGAAAGGGAATGGAAGAAAAAAATAGCACGTTGTAACTCGATATAACGATTCATGTCCTAGACAGTGTGTTGCGATCATATTGCATCTCAACTGGACAAGTATCTTTCTAGGTTATCAAGATCAAACCTTATTCCATGATATTTACTCGATATTCCTCCTTAAAAAGTCCCTGAGATCTTTGATGAGAAGGCTCTAAGAATTTTGCAGTCAACTTTATGGATGAAAACTGAAACAAATCCGGTAGACAATGACTTTGGATTTTTTAACATTTATTCTTTGTTTCACAATTTTTTTTTTTTTGGACAAATATATCAATTTAATATTAAATATATTAGCAAGGAACTTTAGCGAGTTACTGGCAATCAATTTTTTATTTTTTTTTTAAAATAATCTCAATTAGACAATGTACTTCAATACAGGTCCAACGTAAAGTTCTAGATCAGTAACAATATACTCAAATATAAATTTACTACGAACACTTACATTGCAAAATTTCCTCACAGACAAAGTGTTAGCACAAATGATTCTCATTTCTGAAACATTTTTGTGACTAATTTCGCTAAAAATGGTATGGTGCAAATTAATTCTTAACAACGCTAATATGGACTAAAACCGCTGACAATTGAATGACACAAGTCTTGCTCATTTCACATCAATTCTAGTCAATTTGTGCAGCCTCATCAAGGGAACTTTTTAAAATAAATTAAATTGACTAACTAATAAATTGCAATGTTAATACTAAAGGAATTAATAATTGAAGCTCATACTTATATTCACTTTCATGGCCCCATGAGCCAATTCGATGGAAGTTGTTAGAGTGTTATAACATTTCATCTAACGTCATATACTGATAGTGAATTTATCGAAACTATTTTTTTAAAATTTAATTTTGACATGTACTCAGGGACGGAGGGAGGACTCCAAGCCTATTTAACTTTTAAGGAATTTTTTTTATATATCAATCCAGTAGAAAACTATTTTTTGGTCCCTTTGGCTCTGCCCTTGCACGTATTACTACGAAAAATAGATGGAGTTTGCATATGAAGTGCCAAATATGTCGCACCGTGCTCTTTTTAGTTTTTAACACTTTTTAATTTGAAAAGAAATATCTAGTTCTTTAATCTTTTGTCTTCAAAAAATTCGAAAAAATAAAATAAAATGGCTGGAGGACCTGCCGCCCTGCAGGAGCTACGGCCCCTTAAACACTCCTAAATTTGTGGATTTTCTGAGAATAAAAACAAGTTTATGTCATTTATTATTCAGTAGAACTTCAATCCATACAAATGCTTCAGAATATTGGACAGGCACAACTTAAAGCTCTTCATCATCTTGAGGAACCATAGATCTATACATGTAAACAACATAAGCAATTAGAGCTGCCAGTGCTGCCAGCGTCACAACCACCTTGCCAAACGTTCGTAATCTTGGACAAACTGCACTTTTTCGCGGCTGAGATCCAGACACTGCTGGTGTAGTCTCAACAGATTTTGCACCTGCTGATGTTTCTTGTTTACTGCTATTTTGATCACTTCCATTTTGAGGTTGTTTTTGGGTCTGATCTTCATGAGTAGATGTTTCTTGCTCACTGCTATTCTGATCACTTTCATTTTGAGGTTGTTTTTTGGTCTGATCTTCATGAGGAGGTTCTGTTTTTTCATTTTTATCAGGGATTGGAATTTTCTTTGGCATTGCAATGCAGAGACAGCCATTGACAAATTTTGCACGAATTGCATTTGGGTCGAAGTCTTTTGGAATTGGAACTTCCTTGTAGAATCTGCTTTTTTTTGAACCACCTAATGGACGCTCTCCTGAGATCTTGAGGATCCCTAAATTGCTGATTTGTACCCTCAGTTGCTCCTTCTTGAATTCTTGAACAAGAGAGGGAATTAAGGAAATTAAATTATGGGCTTTGTTAATAAATTTATATGTTGATTGAATCGACCTAGATGTTGATTACTATCGATTAGGATCTTTAAACTACGGGACTTTATTAACTAGATTACATACTAGAATTATTTTTCTTGCACTTACATTATTTCCTGAATGCATCGTAATGTTTCAATGGCATAGACATATAAGGCCTCTGTTTGGTAAAAATCAAGATTTTAATCTAATTCAAAGTCAACTAATTTTAATCATATTTTATAGGATCCACAATTTTTTAACCACGAATTTCATCAACTTTTATCAAAATCTACTTAAAATCTGATTTTAATCTCTACCGAAGAAAGGCAAGGTGCCAAAAGTTCAAATTAGATCTATCAATTTGAAATGACAAAAGTCGAGACTTGGACAAAAGTTGTGAAAAATTAGTAAAAAACAACATTGGGTCAAGAATTTAAATCATATTTCTATTCGAACTAAGAAAGATTTAAGGTCAAGTCCAATATTATTTGGCATTGCCTAGCAAATATGTTGCAGAAGATTAGAAAGATGGGAAAATGAAAAGCAGAAGACAATACCTTTGAGATGGACTTCAAGAATGTCCTGATCCTCCTTACGTTGCCACTTACATAAAGGCTCAAATTCTTCAATAAATGTGTCTGCAGGTTTGGCTTCCATACCTTAAACTCGGTTGCTACTGAAAACTTGTAGGGGTAATTGATGAAGAAATGTTTCTCCTCAAGTTATTTATATGTCCAATAAATGATTTGAGGAAACCTTTTAGGGTGTCTAAAGAGGTTCCTTTTTGTTTCCTCCTTGCAAAGAAAATGAATTCTTTTTGGTTTTCAAGAATTAAGACTTTGGGTTTGCTTGATTCCATTGGAAAATTTTCCATGCCTGTGGTTTTCCTATTGGCATGTACCCATTATTCTTTGTTAATTGGGCCAAGGAATTTGTTTTACCTCAGTGTATTTTTTTGACATTTGGACAATTCAATTTCAATTGATTTAACATGTGGAACAGCTATATCTAGGGTGGCAATGAACCGGGTTGAGCCAATTCAGTCGTTTAGACACCCAAGCTCGGAGCATGTCCATAGAGAACGCTCGGATCGACCCTTTCATTCTTGTGGACATGAGCCCAGCTCGAGATGACTCCTTTTTCTTCTTCTTTTTTTAAGAAATTAATAAAATATGTCAAAAAAACGTGTTGATCCATGAGCACAAGACTATCCGGCTCGTGAGCTTGACCCAAGAATTGAGCCTGCTCGACTTGTAAAAAAATTCGAATTCGGCTTGATTTGTGGCTCGCTTCAATAAGAGCTCGAACAGTCCATGGGCCAATATGAGCCCGTGAGCTGACGAGCACTCGACCCCTTTGCAATCCTTGGTTGTATTGTATCATACTTTCTCCATCCCAATTATATAGGCTGAATTTCTTTTTCTCTCGTTCCAAATATATAGGCATGTTTTCTAATATAAAATATTTTGTTGTGTTCTTTTATCAATATATTTTTATTAAATTTTTCTCACTTAATATGCTAACTTCTTGAAATCATCCAAATACACACATTTTCCACTTCTTGGAAATATGGAATAACTCTCATTTCTTTTTCTTCTTTTTGAAATTCTTTATTAGTTCCAACAATAATTTAGTTTTACATATTGAAAATTAAATAGGGATAAACTAGGAAATTTTTTGGCAAAAATTAATTTTCCAATGACATTAAAGAAGCTTTCTTAATCCGTGTGAAAAACGAAACAAGCCTATATAATTGGGATGTAGGGAGTAGTGTTTAGTAGTAGTGACCAAAGTCTATTTGAGTTGAACAGAAAGTCAAAAAATAAAAAAAAAAATAAAATAATAATAATAATAATAATAATAATAATAATAAGTAACACATCAAATTTATTCAAGAATATTTTAGTTATATAGAGCTTTGTTACTTTAATAAAGTTTCTATTGTCATGAGTTCAAAGATTGAGATACCGTGATGGATCACTATGGCTCAAGCATAGAATTTCACGAAATATGGGAATGATAATACCCAGGCTATATAAATTTTAAGGGTAGACTTCTAAAGAGTTGCTTTTTATTCATCAATCTAGGAAGACCTTTGTGGCCAATGCAACAAGAAAGTCTCTGTGATTCCCAGCCGGAACACTGTCATATATGGCACTTTTCAGTTCCATACCATATTTCTTCTTGAAGACCCTCTGAATTTCGTCCAAGTCGACCTCGGCCCGGCTCACCATAACGCGTATCAAAGCACCCTTATCAGTTGTCGTGCCCTTTAAGCAAGTATACAACGTCTACAAAAAGAAACATGACAAATAATTTATACTTTACATCTTTACAGTAGATAGATTACTTTATCAGGCAAATGTTCTAAAAAGGATATCGTAAACAGTGACCTTACTTGTAAATTTTTAGTTCGAGAAGGTTTCTTTACTCTATAAAATGTTCTAAATGGCCTTATTGTCAATGACATAGTTCTTTTTTATTTAATCTAGGTCTATGTTTGGCTAATGTTTATAAACTGTTTATCAAGGGTCAAATCGCTTTTTATCTACACAGTTTGAATGACCTATAAGTATTGTCCACTTATGCACTATTCATTTATTTATATTTATAATTTAAATCGTTCATAAATACATCCCAAACATGATTGAACAAAATCAACACTTAACTAAGTCGGTGTCGATCTCAAATTGGATCAAAAGGAATCGATCCATGATTAAATCAACCTGGGTCGAGCCAAATCAACTCCCACAGAAGAAGATGAAGATGACAACATCATGAATAATTCAATTAATGTGACCATTAAACATTATGATAGAAGAAGACTCTTTCTCACTTTGTCTCACAAACAGGGCATGAAAGGGACAGAAAATGAAAGAAATGACTGCTATATACCTCATCTATAGTGAAAAATAAGTGGAAGGGGTGGGAGAGCATCTCAATCAGTAAGCTTTCCAAATGCTACTTTGCAAAAGACTTGACTAGACTTCCATAACCATGGAAGAAAAAATATTCGACCCGCAACATTGATTCCCTACAACGAATAGCCTAGCTCTATCTCATAATTTCTTATCCTCAATGTAGGCCATATTTGGGGAATGTGCTACAATGGTTAACAAGCACATCTAATGACGTTATTTCAAGAGAGTTAACGAGGGTCTTCAACCCATCCTCGGTCGTAGAGGTAGAGGTAGAGGAAGTGTATTAAAAAGTACCTTGGCATACTGTTTTGGTGGATTGCATATGAATTTCGTCACCATTCTCACTGCATCTTCAAACTCTCCAAAGACTTCATTTTTCAGAAACTGAAAAATAGATGAAGGAATATTTTCAGCAGAAGTAATGTTATGATTTTCAAAAGAGCTTGGCAACTCTAATTTCAATTAGTGTAACATGTAAATCACTTCATATACAATGCCTTACACTTGTATAAGTGTGCCCATAAATATGGTTATAGGTGGAAAATGTTAGTTTGTGCTGTGCAATGCTCCTTTTACTGAGGATCTCTGTAACTACAGCTGGATCAATGGCTCCAGATTTTCCCTCCCCTGTTCGATGAAGTCTCTTTGCGTCACACTTGGCAATATGTTGGCTAATATCAGCACTGTGTGCTTTGTGTGATGCAGACAATGCCATCAATATCTGTCAACAAAAGGCCATCCACCATTTCCTGATTATATGTGAAAAAAACCCCCACATTTTCGTGGCATTTTAGGTACCTATGTTTGAACTTTGTTGAGCCTAATTAGAATGTTCAACCATATCAACCTATTATAGGTGTATATTGAACATTCGTACACTGGTATGAATTATCAAGTCGTCCTAATTTTCTAAGTTATATAAAAGAACAAGGAACAGCAGTTTTTTCTGCGTGCGCACAATATAACAGAGGTGTGTTTTTCATTGTGTGTTGTGAGAAAAACATCGCAATCTCCTTGATCATAGTAAAAAATCTGCAGATATGAGTGTGTGTGTGTGTGTGTCTTCATTTTTCTTTCTTTTCATTACTGCTCTAAGGATGGTGATTGGGGCTTAATCCCAATAAACATAGCACTGACTTCTTTTTTTGCTCAATTCTATCAAGTATTTAGCGTCTAAGTTACAGAACAAGACGTCAATGTATCAAAATAACCATATAAACGAGATGATATGCTTACCTTCTGATATGGGTTGGGAGGCTCAATCCTTGCAATATCTTGATCCAATTGCCTCCTAAATCTTGCTTGATAAGCTTGAAGTATGAGAAGAACATGGCTTGATTTTCGGCATGTAAATATTTCGACTAGAGCTTTATAATTGATTGGCTCAACAAGCGCCTCTCTTGCCACCACAGCGTCGTGTTCATATGGATTAAGCATCAAACTGGACAAGGCTGCACATGTCCTTGAAGATTCTTGGCTAGCCATTGCTGTGTTTCCAAGAATTTGAACAAGATCCTCCCCATAAATTTCTGTGTACGTTTCTCTGATTTTCTTGCATTCACTTTGGCTTAGACTAGCCAGATTTTGAATTAGAAAAACTACATCCCCCAAATATTCATGAATCTCTTTGCATATATTCTCACAGCTCTCACTTCTTGAAAATGTCATTGTTTTGGTACTCATTTGAAGAACATTGAAATGGAAATATATATGTGTGTGTCATATCTATGACCTTTAACGAGTGGTAAAAATATGATACTAGACTAAACAAAGCTCACATGTTCAAATGTTGTCCCCACCCACGTCCATCAAGCCCTTGTTTGACAATCATTATTTGTAAACTCATTTTTCTACCTACTAATTTTCAACCACATATTCCCATAATAAAATATTCTGCACAAACTCAAAATCTTTCCCCTAGTTTTTAACCACACATTCTCCTAAAATTCACTATTCAAAACTTTGTTTTTCCTAAATAATGGTTGTCATACAAGGGTTAAATTTAGCCCCCGTTTGTCACCCATTTTTTTTTCTCATTCTCATTTTTATTTTTTTTATTTTTTTTCATTTCAACCACACATTCTATCAATAAAATAATATTACACATAAACCTAAAAATTCTCCTTACTTTTTAACTACACATTCTTCCATCAGTCATTATTTAAAAATACATTTTTCTACTAAAATTGGTGTCAAACAATGTACTTGTTAAAGATAAAATTGCATCATATCTAACACAAATTTTTAGATGAAATAGTTCAACGAATGCACTTATTTGTACCCCATTTTCTTTTGAGAATGTATTTTGGAATAGTAAATTAATGGAGAGTGTATGGTTAAAAAATAAGGAAAAATTTTGAATTTATGTGTAAAATTATTTTATTGAAGAATGTGTGGTTGAAAAGAAGTGAGAGAAAAATGTATTTTGGAAATAATGGAGATCAAACAAACAAAGGGCTATTTCATGAGAAAAAAGAAACAAAGCACTGACTTGGAGGGCAATGAATAAATTGTTTTATTGTAGTTTATTGAATGATTCTTGGTGGTGAAGACTGAAAGGAGTCAAAAAGGCTGAAAAAGGTTTTATGGGCAAGTAGAAAATAGAAAATGGTGTGTAATGTGCGTGTCTTGTTACGCAAAGTGGCCAGATGAAATTTGTTTTTAGCCAAGTATTCATGGCTTTCCTAGTAGACAATGGCTCCTTTAGCCTGCTTTTTCGTAAAACCCTTCTCTTTGTTCGGCAGCTTTTTTCTTTCTGTCCCTGTCCATCCTTTTCATTTGTTGCTTGTGCAAAGATTTCAATAAAATAATGCAAAATAACTTACAATTGTAAGCTTAGTGAATTTCTTTCGTTTGGCTTTTGTAGTGATGATGATAATTTGTCCCTTATGTTGTGATTCAAAGTGATATAAAAAATTGAGTCTACGCTTGAGCTCCATTTGTTGTTGAAAATGAATTTTGTAATAGTAGTTTTTTTGAAAATGTATAATTAAAAAATATGAACAATTTTTGAATTTACGTGCAAAATATTTTATTGTGTGCATGTGTAGTTGAAAAAAGAATTTGAGAAAGAAAAATGGATTTTTAGATAATGAGGCTCAAACGAGGCTGAATAAATCTTATGTTCAGTTCTTGCCACCCATTTAGCCCCCGTTTGGTGCACATTTTTGAAAAAAAAATGCATTTTTATTGTTGATGTAATGGAGAATATGTGGTTGAAAAATAAGGAAAAATTATTGATGTGATGGAAAATATTATTTTATTGAAGAACGTGTGGTTAAAAATTAGTAGAAGAATGAGAATGAAAAAAATAATGTGGGTCAAACACCTTTGAAGAAAAATGAATATACAATAGCATAATGTAAAAAACAAATTTGTACCCCTTTTAAAAGTTCGAACTTTTTAAATGGTGCAGTACACAATTTTGCAAAAAGTCGACTATTCAAAGTGGACCTCGACCATTCCCACAATGAGAAAAAGGAAAAAAACTATATGCAAGCTGAACAAATTTTGAGTGTGCATTTAGCCCATGTTTGTCTACCATTAATCTAAAAAATTGTTTGCTACGGTAAGATTCTCCACCATACATTCACTCAATAAAATATTCTACTCACAAACCAATAAAATTACTTTAATTTTCAACCACATATTCTCCAAAAAATACTATTCATTACACTAATTTTCTCCCAATAATGGGAGACAAACAAGCTGTTATTATCATCATGGTAAACATTCTTTCAGGTCCAGAAGTGAAAAAAAATGGAAATTTGATTATCCTACCGTTTGACACCCATTTTTTGGGGTAAATTCTCATTTTTCTACAGTAAAAGTGGGTCCCATGTGACAGGCATCAAGTACGGTGGACTCGGACATTGATTACTTTCAATTTCAAATATTAACATTTTCATTTATGCCCTCCAAGTACTTTTTGTTTTCTTTCGCACAATTCAATTACATGATGGGCAAATACGGAAATTGGCCTGAAAATCAGAGGGTAAATTAGTCTGTGGATCTCAACTGCATTATGGGTCTGATAGAAATCTGAAAAAAAAAAAAAAAAAAAAAATCAGAGGGTTGTACATGTAAGCAGCTTTTACTGTAGAAAAATGAGAATTTATCCAAAAAAATGGGTGTCAAACGGGGGCTATGTAAAGTGACAAAATTTCTTCAAGGTTTTTGGATGAATAATGAAATGAATTTTTATTATATTTTGGAATGAAAACTATCATGTATTTATAGTTTCCAGACATTTCATACGAAATTATTCCATAGGCTATAACTATGCGGTCTCATTGTTATAGCATCGGCGCCCCAAAATTCCCTGCGGGCGCCTACGCGAACTGATGCGTATATGGCCTATGCGGTCGCATAGGCCGTTTTTATGGCGTCAAATAGAATTTTTTCTTCCTTTTTTCAATTCATCCATCCACGGATCTTTTAATTCATCCAACCACGATTTTGAACAATAAGATTCCAACAATTCCTCACTTGTTCAAAATCAACTTTAATCACATAATCAAATATCAACACTCATGCATAAGAATTAGATATTTTTCGATTTGAATCTAACAATAGTGTAAATCTCATAAAGTATTATCCAAATTACAGGTAGCTAAAATGCTTTGAACTAGTTATTCCGTGTGATAATACTTATGAAATTACACATACAAGTGTTAAATTTCCACAAGTTCCTCTAACTCTTTGATCCATAACTTCTTTTAAAATGAATATACGATAACATAATATAAAAAAAATAAAATTGTACCCGTTTTAAAAGTTTATTTTTAAATGGCACAGTTCACAATTTTGCAAAAAAGTTGTCTATTCAAAGTAGACCTCGACCATTTCAACAATGAGGAAAAGGAAAAAATTGTATGCAAGATGAACAAATTTTGAGTGTGCATTCATTATTATCACGATAAAAATTCTTTCAGGTCTAGACGGGAACTCTTAGTTTGGTCCCTTAGCAACTTGAATTGATACCTATCGGTAAGAGAAAGCTTGGAATTCGTGATATATATATACACATATACAGTCCCATTCTCCTGCGCACCACGCGCACGAGAAGGTTATAAGCTTTGCCTTGCATGAGATTTTGATGCAAGGCAAAGCTTTTAAATAAAGCAAGCCCTGCTGTGGAAGGCCTTGCTTTATTTAAGTTGTCAGCTGTTGGTTTCAGCGGCTAACGACCTTTTTTTTTTGTCTTTTGTTACTATTTTTTTTGGTCTTTCAATTGTTTTGTTTAGCATTATTTATATTTTGGTCTTTTTGTAATGTATTATTATTTTTCTTTTATTTTGCATTAATAATTTCTAATATATGTATATTACATTTTTGATATTAATAATAACACCGCAAATTTCATATGATATTTGTACTAACATTGCAACACATTCAGACAAACTAAAATAGACATTGCATAAATTAGATAAATTTTCTTCAAATTTAATTCAAACTACATCGAACGAGTACAACAATAAGTGGTTTAATGGTCGCCATCATCATCAAATCCATGGAATGCACCATAATCACTACTAGCAATACCAGTGTACCTATCTTCCTGAGTATTGTCCCAAGAGTACTGTGGATGACTTAGCTTAGCAACATATTTGTGTATTATTTTGGAAACTGTCTTAGCTTGTCCTTTTTCATATGACTTCTTTTGACTTCTATAGGAGTTTTAATATTGTTATCCAAGTCACGCTTATCAATTCCAATGTCTATTTACTTAAATGTAGTAAGTTCTTTATCTCATATTCTAGAAGAGAAGAACCTCAGTCCAAATGACAGTTTAATTCATTTTTACAATTTCACGAAAGAGAATGCTCAGGATCAAGTGGTACTTAAGAATTTTCATCTCATTTATATGAAGTATATTCAAATTTGAAGTCTGTTCCGCCTTATTTTATCTATATAGGTTTTCAGGTTTCTTCCAGTATTTCTTGGACCATATTTTCTGATCCTTTAATTTTGTTTTGCTGGATAAAGTGTCATCCTGATATCGTGTTGATGCCATAAATGTGTATATTAATTTTTCTGTAAAGTTTTATTTGTCTTGAAATATAATGACCAATGTTATGTTGTCTAATTGGCATGGTCCATCTCAACAGATGAGAATTTGGGAAAAAGTGCAAAACATTAACAGTTCAAAAGATAAAACCTCAAATTCTCTCTCCATAAATCTGTTGGTTGCTTTTCAATTGCAGGTTCCATTTTGGACATTAAATATTTTTTTATGCATTCCTTCTTTTTAACAATTTCTCTTATTCTTTATGCTCCAATATAACTATTTCAACAAGCATTTAACCGGGGTCTTTTTTTTGCGCAATGAAGAGGTGAACATATAGCTTAAGCTTCTGCTAACTGTTCCACAAGATTCACTTGCTTGTCAGAAGTACGCTGACGAGTGTGAAACCACTATTAATGAACAAATCAGGTGTGTTTTCTTCGATTAAATCTTAAGTTCAATTTATTTTTCATTTTTGGGAATATGTAGATTTCTGTTTAGAATTTTTTTCGTGGGTTATAGTTTGTTTTAGATGGATTTAAATTTTATGCTAAATTCATGAATTCTAATTATTTCCTTTTTAATATATAATGTGAATTACAGTGTGGAATACAACCTTTCCGATTTATACCATGCCATGTTTGCCTATTTTGATAAAGACAATGTTGCTCTCAAGGGTCTTGCTAGCTATGTCAACGAGCCAAGCCGAGCTCGAGCCGAAAAAAAAAGCTCAGACTCGGCTCGAGCTTTTTTGGGCCCGAGCCGAGCAAAAGCTCAGCCAAAATTTTTAGGCTCGGCCCGAGCTTCGGCTCAGACCTTTACGAACCGAGTCGAGCCGGATCGGCTCGATTTTTTTTTATTTTATTATTTTATTTTTGTGACTGCTGCCTGCAACAGTTTTTAATTTTTTTTTCCTAAACACGGGCCGACCCAAGCTCAAACCGACACCCAAAAATGGGGCTCGGCCCTAGCCTGGCTCAGTTCAGACTTTTTACGGGCCAAGCCCGAGCCAACAAGCCTTTTTGCCATCACTAGGTCTTGCCAAGTAAATATCAAAACTTTAAACATTTGAACCTTCTTAGTTTTTTCATTATCATTGAATATTATGTAAATATGCGTTTATGGTTTGTTTTCTCATAGTTTTTTCAAGGAGTTGAGTGAAGAGGAAAGAGATAATGCTGAGAAATTGATGGATTATCAGGTGCTTAATCGTTTGATAAGTAATTTTCAGATTTATGTCGAGCTTATTTAGTTGTAAATAGATATAATATTTTGAACATTTGCGTTAAAATGATGCAATTGATAGCTTTGCTGTCTGCCAAGTATTATTCTTTTTTCCATATTGTGAAAGTCATACATGAATCGTCGTATTAGTAATTGTTAAGGTACTACTCTGCTAATATATACGTGTCTTGAAATAGATAATCATCATAACAACATTTGTTACAAAATTATAACAGTTATCGTGCAACGCACGATCCACACTAGTATATATTAAAAGGGAGGATTGAGGAAATTTGAATACCCAATTTACCATTACATATTTAGCTATATACCTAATATACCCTGATTTAATTTTAGTTTTGTTAATAATTAATTAATAACAGTAATTCAATTTATTCAACATGAAATTAAAAAAATTCCTTTTCTTTTCCATTTGTCAATAATTCTCCAACTTAATCTTTTTAATATCATGTTAATTTTTATTAACATACTTTATTATAAAAATATAACTTAAATGATAAATCTATATGTACATAGTTATTGTACATAATGGATTATATAAGCCCATGTGGAAGAAATCCGGCCGTGGATGTGAAGTGTGGAAAAGTCAAAAATTGTAAATTATGTAATATATTATGTAAATGATGGATGCGCGTCACATGTCAATTATGTAATATATTATGTAAATGATTATGTACTTGTGGCATGCTCCTAACTTAAATGTCCTACATCGGTAGAATTAGTCAGTTTTAAAAAATATCATCCGTATTCCCTTATTCAAATGGCTGTTTTATTTTGTTGTTTCACACATATCCTAATAACTAAATAATATATTTAATATAATAAAATTAATGCATGCAGAATGTTACTATATAATTTGATGAAATTTTATTTCATATTCTATTTACCCTTATCTAAAAGTTGTTTTAATTGTTAGTTACATATGAATCCCCATGATACATAAATTTAGATAAAAATGAAATAGCAAATGATAGGGTAATTATATTTCCACTAAATTTTTTTATTAACTACATAGCATTATAATCGTAATAAACATTTACAATCTATGCTCATTTTCACACTCAAGTCTTCAATTATTTTCTACTATATTCTTATCATTATATGAAACTAAATGAATTATTATAACATAATAATATGTGTTGAAATTCTAAACCATTCCCACACAATATTAACAGACTAAAAATTCCAACATACAGAGAGAACGTACGATGAACGAAGATAGAGAAAGTCTGTTGAGGCTACATTTTTTAATTCCCTACTAATGGAGAGCATGAGAAATGAATTGGGAGATGATTATTTTTATAAGGAAAATACTAAACGTACCTGCCCGTTTACATTCCCCTCACATGAAGGGAGGGGCCCACGCCCAAATAAAATAATCTGCCCCCCAATTGTGAGGGGGGACAGTGGGGTCAGGTACACAGTAAACGCCCGTGTACTTGTAGCAAAGCTCTTTTTATAATTAATGTAAGTAAATGGGAGGACAGATGTATAGTTGCTTTGCGTTAGTACATACACTGTAATAAGCATAATTAAAACCATTACAGCTATAAAAACCAACATTTCTCATTCTAGAATTATTGTTAATGAAAGCACTTTATTGTGAGCTAAAGTTTCTCAAAACTCAAAAATAGTTTAGATGACGTTATGTACGTGAATGCATTCATGTTGAACATTGGAGTTTTAGAGAAGTCAATTTGCATGAGATAAATTCTACAAAAAAAAAAAAAGGCATGACCGTTTTGGTCTTTGGCGAATTTTTTGATTATGCTAAAAAGATAATATAGTTCTTTTTTTCTCTCTATTTTTAATTTTAAATTATTTTGGTAATGACCATCTAAATGACAAACACAAGCTACTTATAAGTTGATGAGTATTGGGATTTTTTTTATTTTTTTTATTTTGCAATTAGTTAAGATTGGTTTGCATTTCAATTTAATTTCTAATATCATGTATTTAATTATATGAAATTTATATTTTAGATCTATCTATTACCACGATTCATTTTAATTGTATATATACATCTGTTTGGAGTGTCCTAAGAACATGACAATCGTACAGTATTATTATTTTATCATATTCATGCAAATATGTATTATTTGTTTTTATTCATATTTATGAATTTGTGGTGCCATAGTTGGCTCGACATTTATATACCATTTTTCTTTCCACCACACTGACTCATCTTTGGCTTAATGATTTATATTTTTAATATTTCTAACTTTATGATTTTTATTTAGTTGCTTTATTATTTATTAAACTATGATTTAATAATTACTTTTAGATGAGAAGAGGGGACATTAGCATAGGTGCATTATATTGAACTTTGACAATTGGAATTTTGTTGAAACATGAACAACTGTCACTTTGTATCAGTCTTTGACTGATTTTTATATTGACTAAAATCATTTGAGAAATTTTTTTCATATTTACCTAATTTTCAAACAAATTTTGAAGTGTTAATTATAATTAGCATATGCCGCTATCATATTGGTATCTGAATACAATCACATTCTTGATAAAGACGTGTTGTATAATATTATATTTGTATGATATATGCTATATTTGCTATATGATTTTTTCAAACATTGATAAATAAATTACTAAACTAACATATTAATGACTTTTTTTTTTTATTTTGTATGACAAAAACATCACAGACGAATACATTGTCGTTGAAAACACTAACAAACACGAGGTCTAATTCATGAATAGATCAACAAAATGAGTTAGGTCATCGATTTAATTTGAGAAATTTTTATCATTTTCTGTTTTGTTAATTGTTAATGGACATTTTTGTTGTATATCTTAAATGCATTTTCATATTTGTAGGATTGATGTCATCAAACAAAGTTTGTAATTATATTTTTTATGAGGCAACTGAATGCATTTGAAAAGGAGTGAATTATAAAAGTATCAATACTTTGAAAAGATTCCATTGAGATCTATAGCAATAAGAACGACCTTGATGAAATTTTAAAACTAATTTTATGTGATGGGGAGGTATTATGATGTTAGAATTTGTCAATACTTTTCTTATAGAAGTTTCACTATTAGATTAATATGTTATTTTTTTATAATGTTTTTAGTGAAGTAATTTTCAAGTTACGTTGTCTAAGGACACACAATTGAAAAGTTCTGGAAAAACATACCAACTTAGAAATGGAAAAATAAGAGCAATCAATGCCTGTCTGGGAACAATTATCAGCAAATTATCAGCAATTTTCAGACCGTTGCACGTCATAGCCAGCCGAATTCTTTGACTTTTTAACTCATGATGGACCCACGAGCTGGAAAAAAGGGACTAGAAAATCAATTCTTTGGATGAAAATAGCTATCCCAGACAAGCTCTCAACATTTTCACATTATATACATAATTTCATAAAAAACTTTTATTCATATATATATATAAAACTCATACTCACATGGCTACACTAACATATCCCAAGAGAATGCACCTTAGTAAACCCGCAGCTTACATGAGAAACTTGAACACTGAGAGATCAACTTTCCATCATTGCAGCCATAAGCATCTTTAGAAAAAGGCAACACTACTCTTAGAACTCAAGTTTATAAACTGCATGTTACACCATAAATTATCCTATTGGGCTTGGACTTAGCCCACCTTACAAGGCCCATTATCCAGCTGGCCCATTTTTTTTCTCTCTCTCTCTCTCTCTCTCTCTCTCTCTCTCTCTATATATATATATATATATATATATATATATATATATATATATATATATATATATATATATATATATATATGTGACCCATTTCAATTAAGGTATGATTTTTAACCATATCCAAATTCTCCCTCCCGTCTCTTGCACTTATTTTTCCCTCGTCCGGCAGTTGACTTGACCGTCAGACTACGAACGGTCGCTAGACCTTTTTCTCAGTCGACGGTCTTTTGCCTCCTAAATGTTGGTTCAGTGTGCAGGTACGTGGCAGAGATTCTGTTGGACTATTTTTTGGGGTCAACAGATTGGCGCCGTCTGTGGAAATCTTTGATACCATAACCACGTACATCATAGTGGTAAACGTTGTGAGTGAAAACCAAAAGGCCACCGAAAGTTGAAGGATTTTTTGGGTAGTTTCTACTAGAAAAGGGCGAAGACAATAACAAAATAGGAAGAAAAACTGGCCACTGACGAAGATATGAAAATTTCCTTGGAAAAGGAATTTTTCGATGGCTGCATCTAGATGAAAAATGTTTGTCACTGGTGAAGATATGGAGAAAATGGAAGTTTCAACAAAGAGTTAAGACTGATCATGAAAGTGGCAACCGGAAGCAAATTGGTGAAATGGACTATTTAATCTTGATGTTGGAGATACCAAAACTGGTGATTGGAAGCCAAAATTTCTGGTGCCATTCAAAAACAACTCCAAAAGGGGCCACCTGATGAGTAGATTAAATGAATCAGTCCACCTCCGAAAAGGGAGGAAAGAAGGAAAGTAAGAGCTTATATTCACCAGCCTATTTCTTGAGGAAAACACACCATTTTTTGTGGTCGGTGCTTGTTTGCTAAATGTTTTCCTCGATTAACCATGGCAAACATTATCTCGGCAACCACCATTAAATCCATTGAAGCAGCCAGCAGTGCATAGTCCCCCACAAATTCAACAAGGAAAGCAGAGTCAAGAAAGTGGGGATTATTTCAACAAAAAATCGCCACATATTCTGCCAGCAAATTCAAAGAGAAGAAAGGAACCCATTATTCATGGGGCAAGATTCACGAAATTGGAGCACTAAGCATCTTGAGAAAATATATGGGGCCATTATTTATCCTCTGTAAATAAAACCAAAGGATCCTACCCTTTTTGTTTAAATGCAGACCACAGAAGCGAAACTAATGGTGGTGTTCGTCAGGTGTTTGAGAAAATGTTTGGGCCAAAATTCGCCTCCAAGCTCCAACCATGGTTGTTGAGCTGAACCGTGACACAACAATCACTATTTAATCAATCTCTGACTACAATCAGCACCATGCAGTATCACGGTCACCGGCAGTACATGGCCGAGCTTTGTCCAGTGTGCAAATACAAATTTTGGATGGATACAAGACATGGCGGTGGCGTGCAATTTAAACCAAAATATGATGTGGATGCATTTTTTGCATATTGATTTGCTAGCTGGTATACTTTTCAAAATTGTCCTTTTATTGACTTTTGCAACTCATTTCGGCTACTTCATGGGTTATCCCATTTGTTTGCTTGATCCCATTAGAACCTATACCTAATTAAAGGTATGTTTGGAGCTTACATTTGGGTAGTGCATAATTGGGCCTAGGATTTATTTTCATTAGGCCTTTGGACCCCAATTTTATCCAACGCATTTGAGCCCATTTTATATTCCAATTTCCTAGTGCCATTTTCTCTTGGGCTCTTGCAATATGATACTAGGCCTCGTGGATTTTGTTTGAAAGTGGGCTTATTTGTAATGCTATAGTTCAAATGGATAAGCAACCAAGCCTGCCTCTAAAAATTTTTGGAAGAGGGATAGACATATTCTAGCTTTTTGGTCTCCAAAGGTAAACTACCTGGGAAGTGTTCTAAATTCAAAAATGGAGGAAAGCAACTAAAACGGTTATTGGAATCTACCAGCAGTCTCAATTCTTATTAATTTGGAAACCCGGTTTGGCATCCGGTGAATATGTGTTGGTGTTCTCTATATGGATACCTACATTTTACAAATTTAATTCCAATTCAAGGAGTTTGAGGACGCAAAAATTATTTTCTTACCTTATAATTATCAGGCATCCGAGTAACATTAGTTTATTCCTATTGAGTTGCAAATTTAATTTGGCACCAAGTAGACATTTTCTTGTCGCCTTTTATGGTCCTCCATACAAGATTTCACGGGAAAGTATGATTATTCGGGTATCCTACAAATGCTCGACAAAATGCTTAAGTTTGGATTTTTCATTATTCGAAGGCTATATTGATTATTTTATATGATTCTCTATTATTCTAGGCAAGCTCTAAGACCTCGCAGGCCCTAGACTAGCCTTATCTCTCGGAGTCCTCATTCGTTGAATAACAGAAGAGACGGTAGTTTCCAAAGTCCTTGTTCATTGAAAAAGGAAAAGGCAAATCGACAGATGCTTATTCCTCGCTTTGCAAGATGCTTATTCCTCACCTCTCACTATCGTTGAGCTTAGCTGTAAGACCTCATCCTTTTCGAGGCCAATTTATAAGACTTCGATAGGTCGAGATCTATTCACGGGATGTTTATTCCCCTCCTCGCCAGATGCTTATTGCTGGCTTTGTGAGATGCTTATTCCTCAACTTTCACTATCGTTTAGCTTAACTGTAAGACCTCATCCTTTCCAAGGCCACTTTACAAGACTATGATAGTTCGAGATCTATTCACGAGATGTCAATTTCCCGCCACACTGATGCTTATCCCGGGTTGGAAATCTTGTTACTTGAATAAAGAAAAATGACACAGACATATAGCATTGCACACTGAATCGCACATCAGACAACATACATCTACATAGAAGAAATAAATGAGAGCGAAAAATATATCCTCACATCGTAATGTGTCACATCTCTGTCAGCCACTTGAACTAGAAAGTGATTCGCTCTCACGATCACCTTCCTTCCAACTGTGCCGCAACCTGGTCTCCTCGGAAACCTCATGCCCTTCAAAGAAACCGGTAGTGGCTACTGTTGCTCTGTCTGTTCCTACACGGTCACTGGAGCTGGTTACACCGGCTGATAAGCGGACGAAGCAGACGGGTCTAGAGTGAGTTTCTACTCGTCCTCATCACTCAACGCCAAGGCAGAAAGAGCGGGATTGTGCTGGACGGACAGAGGAGTACATCGTTTGATGCGGAGCGTTGTAAACTCCGAAACGACCCCGCCACGTCCGAATGATGGCGTCGGCTGCTAGTCGTGACCGTAGCCACCACCTCCCTTGTGTCCTCTTCCCTGTGCAGACATTTTTAGTTTTAAATCTTTTCGAGAGAGAATATGTGGAGGGGTTTTCGCAGTATGTATGTTGAATGCAAAGTGAATGGCAGCTCGTGGGTAGATTTGCTTATATAGGTAAGAAATATGTTACATGTACAAAGGGGTGACAAAAATGCCCCTCCAATAGGGGAGTGACGTTGGCAATTTTGTCACCTATTTGTACAAGTATCATTACTCTATACGCAAAGAGAACGTGAGACTGTTGAGGGGGGTTTTGTACGATACTAATTCATCATTTTTCTGCAAGTATAACTACACACAAGTATATGTTGAAATACACTGATAAATGATTTGTGCATATTCATATATAAAAAGTAGAGAAATAAGTAAACATAGATATACAAGACGCGTTCCTAAATAAAAGGAGCCTAAACATTGAAAATCCATTCATATTAATAAAATACGTATTGTTTATTATCGAAGATAAATGTATATACAGTATTCATACATTCGTATAAATGAAAAACATTCATAAAAATATACAGTCGGAAAAATGACACAGGCACATAGCATTGCAAACTGACGCGCACATCATACACCATATGTCTACGCAGAAGAAATAAATGAGAGCGAAAAACAAATCCTCGCATCGAAATGTGTCAGATCTCTGTCAGCCATTTGAACTAGAAAGTGATTCGCTTTCACGATCGATCACCTTCCTTCAAACAGCGCCGAAACCTAGTCTCCTCGGAGACCTCGTCCCCTTCGAAGAAACCGGTGGTGGCTGCTATTGCTCTGTCTGTTCCTCCTCAGCCACCAGAGCTAGTTGCACCAGCTGATAAGCGGACGAAGCAGACGGGTCAAGATTGAGTTTCTGCTCGACCTAATCACTCAACGCCAAGGTAGAAAGAGCGGGATTGTGCTGGACGGACGGAGGAGTACATCGTTGGATGCGAAACGTTGTAAACTCCGAAATGACCCCGCCACGTCCGAACGATGGCGTCGGCTGCTGGTCGCTATCGTAACCACCACCATCCTTGTGTCCTCTTCCCTGTGCAGACATTTTTAGTTTTAAATATTTTCGAGAGAGAATGTGTGGAGGGGTTTTCGCAGTATGTATGTTGAATGCAAAGTGAAGGGCAGTTCGTTGGTAGATTTGCTTATATAGGGAAGAAATATGCTACATGTACAAATGGATAACAAAAATGCCCCTCCAACAGGGGAGTGACGTTGGCCATTTTGTCTCCTATTTGTACAAGTATCATTGCTCTATACGCAAAGAGAACGTGGGACTGTTGAGGGGGGTTTTGTACGATACTAATTCATCATTTTTCTGCAAGTATGACTGCACACAAGTATATGTTGAAATACAACGATAAATGATTTGTTTATATTCACATATAAAAAGTATAGAAATAAGTAAACACAGATATACAAGACGCGTTCCCAAATAAAAGGAGCCTAAACATTGAAAATCCATTCATATTAGTAAAACACGTATTGTTTATTATCGAAAATAAATGCATATACAGTATTCATACATCTGTATAATAAAGAACATTCATAAAAGTATATAGTCGGAAAAATGACACGGGCATATAGCATTGCACACTGACACGTACATCAGACAACCTACGTCTACACAGAAGAAATAAATGAGAGCGAAAAACATATCCTCGCATCGTAACGTTTCAGATCTCTGTCGCCACTCGAATTAGAAAGTGATTCGCTTTCACGATCACCTTCCTTCCAACTGTGCCGAAACTTGGTATCCCCGGAGACCTCTTGCCCTTCGAAGAAACTGGTGGAGGCTGCTGTTGCTCTGTCTGTTCCTCCTCAGCCACTGGAGCTGGTTACACCGACTGAAAAGCGGACGAAGCAGACGGGTCTAGATTGAGTTTCTGCTCGACCTCATCACTCAACGCCAAGGCAGAAAGAGCGGGATTGTGCTGGACGGACGGAGGGGTACATCGCTCGATGCGAATCGTTGTAAACTCCGAAACGCCCCCGCCACGTCTGAATGATGGCGTCGGCTGCTGGTCGCGACCGTAACCACCACCTCCCTTGCGTCCTCTTCCCCGTGCAGACATTTTTAGTTTTAAATCTTTTCGAGAGATAATGTGTGGGGAGGTTTTTGCAGTATGTACGTTGAATGCAAAGTGAATGGCAGTTCGTGGGTAGATTCGCTTATATAGGGAAGAAATATGCTACATGTACAAAGGAGTGACAAAAATGCGCCTCCCACAAGGGAGTGACGTTGGCCATTTTGTCTCCTATTTGTACAAGTATCATTGCTCTATACGCAAAGAGAACGTGGGGCTATTGAGGAGGGTTTTGTACGATACTAATTCATCATTTTTCTGCAAGTATGACTACACACAAGTATATGTTGAAATACACAAATGAATGATTTGTTTATATTCACATATAAAAAGTAGAGAAATTATGTTGAAATACACTGATAAATGATTTGTTTATATTCACATATGAAAAGTAGAGAAATAAGTAAACACAGATATACAAGACACGTTCCCAAATAAAAGGAGCCTAAACATTGAAAATCCATTCATATTAGTAAAACACGTATTGTTTATTATCGAAGATAAATGCATATACACTATTCATACATCCGTGTAAATAAAGAACATTCATAAAAGTATATATTCGGAAAAATGACACGGGCATATAGCATTGCACACTGACGCGCACGTCATACACCCTACGTCTACACAAAAAAAAATCAAAGCGAAAGACATATCCTCGCATCGTAATGTGTCAGATCTCTATCAGCCACTTGAACTAGAAAGTGATTCGCTTTCACGATCACCTTCCTTCCAATCATGCGGAAATCAGGTCTCCCCGGAGACCTCGTGCCCTTCGAAGAAACCGGTGGTGGCTGCTGTTGTTCTGTCTGTTCATCCTCAGCCACTGGAGCTGGTTACACCGACTGATAAGCAGACGAAGAAGACGGGTCCAGATTGAGTTTCTCGTCGACCTCATCACTCAACGCTAAGGCAGAAAGAGCGGGATTGTGCTGGACTGATGGAGGAGTACATCGCTCGATGCGAAGCGTTGTAAACTCCGAAACGCCCACGCCACGTCCGAATGATGGCGTCGACTGCTGGTCGCGACCGTAACCACCATCTCCCTTGCATCCTCTTCCCCGTGCAGACATTCTTAGTTTTAAATCTTTTCGATAGAGAATGTGTGGAGGGGTTTTCGCAGTATGTTATATGCAAAGTGAAGGGTTGTTCGTGGGTAGATTTGCTTATATAGGGAAGAAATATGCTACATGCACAAAGGGGTAACAAAAATGCCCCTCCAATAGGGGAGTGACGTTGGCCATTTTGTCACCTATTTGTACAAGTATCATTGCTCTGTAGGCAAAGAGAACGTGGGACAGTTGAGGGGGTTTTGTACGATACTAATTCATCTTTTTTCTACAAGTATGACTACACACAAGTATATGTTGAAATACACTGATAAATGATTTGTTTATATTCACATATAAAAAGTAGAGAAATGAGTAAACATAGATATACAAGACGCATTCCCAAATAAAAGGAGCCTAAACATTGAAAATCCATTCATATTAGTAAAACACGTATTGTTTATTATCGAAGATAAATGTATATACAGTATTCATATATCCGTATAAATAAAGAACATTCATAAAAGTATATAGCCGGAAAAATGACACGGGCATATAGCATTGCACACTGACGCGCACATCAGGTACCCTACGTCTAGAAAGTGAACTAGAAAGTGATTCGCTTTCACGATCACCTTCCTTCCAACTGTGCGGAAACCAGGTCTCTCCGGAGACCTCGTGCCCTTCGAAGAAACCGGTGGTGGCTGCTGTTGCTCTGTCTATTCCTCCTCAGCCACCGGAGCTGGTTACACCGACTGAAAAGCGGACGAAGCAGACGGGTCTAGATTGAGTTTCTGCTCGACCTCATCACTCAACGCCAAGGCAGAAAGAGCGGGATTGTGCTGGACGGATGGAGGAGTACATCACTCGATGCCAAGCGTTGTAAACTCCGAAACGCCCCCGCCACGTCCGAATGATGGCGTCGGCTGCTGGTCGCGACCGTAACCACCACCTCCCTTGCGTCCTCTTCCCCGTACATACATTTTTAGTTTTAAATCCGTTCGAGAGAGAATGTGTGGATGGGTTTTCGCAGTATGTATGTTGAATCCAAAGTGAAGGGCAGTTCGTCGGTAGATTTGCTTATATAGTGAAGAAATATGGTACATGCACAGAGGGGTGACAAAAATGCCCCTCCAATAGGGGAGTGACGTTGGCCATTTTGTCACCTATTTGTACAAGTATCATTGCTCTGTAGGCAAAGAGAACGTGGGACTGTTGAAGGGGGTTTTGTACGATACTAATTCACCATTTTTCTGCAAGTATAGTCACACACAAGCATATGTCGAAGTACACTGATAAATGATTTGTTTATATTTACATATAAAAAGTAGAGAAATGAGTAAACATAGATATACAAGACGCATTCCCAAATAAAAGGAGCCTAAACATTGAAAATCCATTCATATTAGTAAAACACGTATTGTTTATTATCGAAGATAAATATATATACAGTATTCATACATCCGTATAAATAAAGAACATTCATAAAAGTATATAGCCGGAAAAATGACACGGGCATATAGCATTGCACACTGATGCGCACATCAGGCACCCTACGTCTACACAGAAGAAATAAATGAGAGCGAAAAACATATCCTCGCATCGTAACGTGTCAGATCTCTGTCGCCACTCGAATTAGAAAGTGATTCGCTTTCACGATCACCTTCCTTCCAACTGTGCCGAAACTTGGTATCCCCGGAGACCTCTTGCCCTTCGAAGAAACTGGTGGAGGCTGCTGTTGCTCTGTCTGTTCCTCCTCAGCCACTGGAGCTGGTTACACCGACTGAAAAGCGAACGAAGCAGACGGGTCTAGATTGAGTTTCTGCTCGACCTCATCACTCAACGCCAAGGCAGAAAGAGCGGGATTGTGCTGGACGGACGGAGGGGTACATCGCTCGATGCGAATCGTTGTAAACTCCGAAACGCCCCCGCCACGTCCGAATGATGGCGTCGGCTGCTGGTCGCGACCGTAACCACCACCTCCCTTGCGTCCTCTTCCCCGTGCAGACATTTTTAGTTTTAAATCTTTTCGAGAGATAATGTGTGGAGAGGTTTTTGCAGTATGTACGTTGAATGCAAAGTGAATGGCAGTTCGTGGGTAGATTCGCTTATATAGGGAAGAAATATGCTACATGTACAAAGGAGTGACAAAAATGCGCCTCCCACAAGGGAGTGACGTTGGCCATTTTGTCTCCTATTTGTACAAGTATCATTGCTCTATACGCAAAGAGAACGTGGGGCTGTTGAGGAGGGTTTTGTACGATACTAATTCATCATTTTTCTGCAAGTATGACTACACACAAGTATATGTTGAAATACACAAATAAATGATTTGTTTATATTCACATATAAAAAGTAGAGAAATAAGTAAACACAGATATACAAGACGCGTTCCCAAATAAAAGGAGCCTAAACATTGAAAATCCATTCATGTTAGTAAAACACGTATTGTTTATTATCGAAAATAAATGCATATACAGTATTCATACATCCGTATAAATAAAGAACATTCATAAAAGTATATAGTCGGAAAAATGACACGGGCATATAGCATTGCACACCGACGCGCACATCAGACATCATACGTCTACACAAAAGAAAAAAATCAGAGCGAAAGACATATCCTCGCATCGTAATGTGCCAGATCTCTGTCAGCCACTTGAACTAGAAAGTGATTCGCTTTCACGATCACCTTCCGTCCAACTGTGCGGAAACCAGGTCTCTCCGGAGACCTCGTGCCCTTCGAAGAAACCGGTGGTGGCTGCTGTTGCTCTGTCTGTTCATCCTCAGCCACTGGAGCTGGTTACACCGACTGATAAGCGGACGAAGCAAATGGGTCTAGATTGAGTTTCTGCTCGACCTCATCACTCAACGCCAAGGCAGAAAGAGCGGGATTGTGCTGGACTGACGGAGGAGTACATCGCTCGATGCGAAGCGTTGTAAACTCTGAAACGCCCATGCCAAGTCCGAATGATGGCGTCGGCTGCTGGTCACGACCGTAACCACCACCTCCCTTGCGTCCTCTTCCCTGTGCAGACATTTTTAGTTTTAAATCTTTTCGAGAGAGAATGTGTGGAGGGGTTTTCGCAGTATGTTATATGCAAAGTGAAGGGTTGTTCGTGGGTAGATTTGCTTATATAGGGAAGAAATATGCTACATGCACAAAGGGGTGACAAAAATGCCCCTCCAATAGGGGAGTGACGTTGGCTATTTTGGCACCTATTTGTACAAGTATCATTGATCTATAGGCAAAGAGAACGTGGGACTGTTGAGGGGGGTTTTGTACGATACTAATTCATCATTTTTCTGCAAGTATGACTACACACAAGTATATGTTGAAATACACAAATAAATGATTTGTTTATATTCACATATAAAAAGTAGAGAAATAAGTAAACACAGATATACAAGGCGCGTTCCCAAATAAAAGGAGCCTAAACATTGAAAATCCATTCATATTAATAAAACACGTATTGTTTATTATCGAAGATAGATGCTTATACAGTATTCATACATCCGTATAAATAAAGAACGTTCATAAAAGTATATTGTCGGAAAAATGACACGGGCATATAGCATTGCACACTGACGCGCACATCAGACACCCTACATCTACACAAAAGAAAAAAATCAAAGCGAAAGACATATCCTCGTATCGTAATATGTCAGATCTCTGTCAGCCACTTGAACTAGAAAGTGATTCGCTTTCACGATCACCTTCCTTCCAACTGCTAATAATTCTTTTTCAATGATTGAATTATTTACTTCAACATTAATATCTACAAATTTCATTTAAGTCAGTTTTTAATAAAATACTCCAATATAAATCTGATGCACTTGTTTGTACAATTAGTTTATCTTTTTCATATGGGAGTCTAAGTTTAAGTAAAGTTTTACAAATTTTTTGAAAATTTTTAACACAAAGAGAATGTTCTTCATTCCATCCTACCTTATTTGACTTTTTTAATAGTTTCTGAAGTTTTTTTTTGTGTAAGTTTTTCTATAAATCTTTCAGCATAATTAAGGCATTCTAAGGATTTTTGAATTTGTTGCTTATTTTCAAGTTTATCAGAAAATAAAATTATTTTTTTGAAATATGAGGTTGTAATTTTATTCAATCATAATTTATTATCATTACTAAAAATTCAATTTCATTTTTTGCTATTTCTGCCTTTTTCCAACTAAGTATTATACCTTCTTTTGAGTAAAGTGTAGCAAAATTTTTAAGACGTTTAAGATGATCTTCATATGTTTCTGAGCAAACAAGTATGTCATCGACATAAACAATAAAAAAATTATAAGTTTTAAAGACTTCATATATTCTTCTTTGATAAATTTGTGGTGCGTTTTTTAATCCAAATGGCATAACTATCCATTCATAATGTTGTTGAGGGGTACTAAATGCTGTTATGATATACTATTTTCTTCAAGTTTGATTTGCCAAAATCCAGATTTACAATCAAATTTTGAATAATATTTTTTATTCTTTGCTATATTTATTAAAACTTCTTTATTTGGTAGATAATATCCATCAAATTTAGTGTTTTTATTAAGTTCTTTATAATTTACAATCATCTTAGGTTTTCCTCTTTTTATTTCTGAATGATTTCTAACCATAAAAGATGGACTATTATGAGGACTATTACTTCTTCTCATAAGTTTTGGATTAAGAAGTTTTTGAATTTGTACTTGAAATTCTTCTTATCTTCTTGATTATAAAACATATGTATGACTCTAATAATGATTGTTGGTTCTAATAATTCTATTTTAGCTGTTGTTTTTGATTTTTCCCATTTTTCAAGTGTGTTTTCATTATAATTTTTGGCTAAAAGATCTTTTATTTGATCAAGAGTAATTGTTTTGATTGAATAATTAAGTAATATTGGTATAAATTCTATCTTTTCACCACACTGAGTTGACTGAACTCTAAATTGTTTAAATTCTCTAGCAATTTTCATTAAATGTCCACATGATATTTTTAATTGAATAGTATAAATATTTTGACTATATTGACAAACCTGTTGTAAAAAGTCATTTTTTAAAATAATATCACAATCATTTATATTATATTGGTAAACATTTCTTATAGTTACTATTTTAGATCCTATGGTAATTTATATATTTTTATTTTTGTATTTTAAGGATTATTTTGTTCCAATTATTCCTTGTAGAGTTAATTGTTGTTTATTTTCAATCCAATTTATTAATAAAAATTCTTTAAAGACAGTTATTTCAGCTCCTGTATCAATTAAAGCACAAGTAGTTATTTTTTATTCGAATACGATTATTTGTATATATACACTTATTGGAAATTTTATTTCTCTACTCATTTTTCTTTAGGACAATAGGTAGTTATTCCTTGATGTGTAATAAGAATTCATTCATTATCTATTTTGTAATTATCAAGACTATTTAAGAATGAATTTCTTAATAATATTGGATGTTCATCAAAATTCATGTTATTATCAATATAACATTCTATACTTAATAATAAATTTCCTAGTTTGATTTGAACTTGTCCTATGATATTACAAGAGTTTATTTTTTCTTCAAAATCTCTATAATTATAGGGTTCTACTTTTTTCTTTTTAATTCATTCATCTATAAGAGAGCAAATATGATTCTGACTTGCTCCAATATCAATAAGTATTTTACTTTCATTTATTCATTTGTCCATTAAAGAATTTTCCTTTAATTCCTTGTACACTATTATTCTTATTTTGATTTATTTTTGAAATACTATGTCTTGATATATTATCTACAATAATAATCTTATTTTCTTTATATATTATTTATTTTGGTATAATAGGTTGATCTATACGTATAGCATCATCATGTCCTATTTCAAAATTTTTTATTTCCTCTATATCTTGTTCTCTAGGTAGAATTGCTTATCATATATCTCTAAATTCATCTTCAATCTCTATAAAAAGGGTTTTTCTTTATATATATTTCCATAATTACTATTTGTATAACAATATAATTTTTGATATAATACAGTAAAAACTTTATTATCATCTTTCAATATTTTATTAGTCATTTTAAAATGTAAACTAAGACAATCATCTAAATTTTAATCATTTATATGCACACAAAATCTTGGATAACAAGTAAATTTTAATTTTCCATATGCTAAATTTCCTTTAACTATTCCTAAATTTTCATTTTCTACGGTTATACATCTTTTATCTTGTAAATTAAGTATTATAGGACTATTAATTCCTTCTTTAAAATATGATTTTATTATTATTTGCACTCCTGCAAGGTAGACATAAGATATTTTACTTCTCTTTTCTTGTTTTAATTTTCCTAAAAATTCATTAACATTTTTTTTTGTTATTAGAATTAATTTTATTTTTCTTTGTGTATGTTTAATATCTATGACTTTTTCTATCTCATGATATTCATTAATAACTATCTTCTTTCTTTTAAAAGATGATCCTATAATATTAAATAATCTATTTTCTCCATGTGCTTTTAAATTTAATTCTGCTCTATTGATTTTTCTAAACTTTTCCCAATCAAATTTTCCATTTAGAGCATACCCTTCTACTCTTTCGTATACTTCAGTTTCTAAATCCTCAGAATTTTCAATTTCCATGATCTCTAGTGTTATAACTCCTCAGAATTTTTAATATAGTGCTCTGATACCATTTTATGGGGGGTTTTCAATAAAACAAAAATACAATTTAAATAGTAAACAAAATCTTTAAATTCTTGGGTTTAATAAGTGGAAAGAGTTAATGGTGAAAAAAAGTTAAAATCTTAGAATGACTTGTTAGACAATTTTTTTTTTTTTTTTTTTTTATCTTGAGGGTATTTTAGGAACTTTAAAACTTTAAAACGGTCAAAGGCCATTCTCGAATTATGGCTTCAATTTCAGGCTATTTCTATGTATTTCCCCAATTAAATTTCTTACTCTATCGTGCAAGATTTTGTAGGTTATGGTAAAGAAAGTTTAGCAGGTCAAGTGGACCACTGGACATGATCAAGTCAATAAGAAATTAAATTTTACTAATTACATGATCAAGTCAATAAAAAGTTAAACATGAGACTTTCTTGGTCGACGAAAAGCTAAAACCGTCTAACTTCGAAGAGAAGGCAAGAAAATGTAATCTATAAAAATTGAAAATGAGACTTATGATAGAAGTAGGAAAAAGTAATCAAAAAACAATTTACATCAAAAATAAATTTTCTTTTTCATAGAATATGAGGTTAAAAATGGTGTAAAGAAAAGTGTTGTTCATAAAATCGTCAAGCATTAAAGTAACTTGTATCGAGATTTTGACTTGAGGTGCCAAAAAAAAAAAAGGGACTTCAATTGGACTTGGGAAAGTAAAGTTACCTTTTATTGTTGGATTTTTTTTTTTTTTTTTGGGGTGGGGTGGGGTGGGGTGGAGTGGGGGGTGTTAGTTATAATTTAATAAGGTTCTAATTTGGCAGTCCTTAATTAAGGGTATGTTTGTCTCCCATTATTGGGAGAAAAATATAGTAATGAATAATATTTTTTGAAGAATGTATTGTTGAAAAGTAACTTTATTGGTTTGTGTATAGAATATTTTATTGGATTAATGTGTGGTGGAGAATCTTACTGTAACAAATAATTTTTTTGAATAATGGTAGACAAGCAAGGACTAAGTCAAATTTGGGGTCTTCATACTGGGCTATGATTTTTTATATTAATATAAATATATTTGTGATAGTTTTCACTTTTATGGAAGTGGCTAGAGAGTTTTTGTAAGGAAAAATTTTAAACTTAGCATCATGATTTTTCTTCATTTTTTTTGTTGGGTATTTAAATAGTAAAAAAATGGTGGGTATGATAAAACCTGGGGAATTTTCCTAGAGAATAAAATTCTATATGATTGTACAAAATTTTTATACGGTGAAAACTTTAATTGTCCCTAAACTTGTTGTCTCGTTTTTATATTTTTTCTTGTATGTTACTTTCTCTGAAGAATATAAAGTCTGTGACAAATAAATGAAATTTGTCTTAATTCCCAACAAATAGTATAGAGTGTTGGTGGGTTGGAGAAAAGAAAAAATGGTAAGTGTGTAATATGAGGTGGAGAAATTTAATGGGATAATCAATTTTTGTTTGTGAGAAGTACAAGTCAATGATGTTTTGATTCAGGTTAGGTTGCAAATGGCTTTGGCCTTTGAAAGGGAAAACAATCCCCAAATCCGACAAAGATGTGAAAAATTCCAGTAAAACTGTTGAGGATTGTGAAGATTTGGATTGGAAAGTTAATAGCACTATACATATATGTCTAGCGGATGGCCTCACAAATATTAATGAAATATCGTCTGTAAATGAACTTTGGAAAAAACCTAAAGAGATCACACTAAAAGTCTTCAAATCAATTGTATCTTTAGGAACGATTTCATTCTTTTGCGAATGGACAAAGGTAAGAAAATCCTAGACTACACCAGTGTTTTCAATACGACTGTTTATGAACCGGAGGCTATTGGAGTTAAAATTGATGATGATGAAGTATTTAAGACTCACTCGATCTCTTCCATCTTCTTATGAGCACAACAAACCTATTTTGATGTATGAGAAAGAAACTTTTGACTTTGCGGAAGTTAATAAGTAAATTGATTTATGAAGATATAATGTTGGGTGGAGCCGTGGAGGTAATATATCATCAAGGATAATGCTACGAGTACCGAAAATTTTTCACAGTTCTCCTACAGAATTTTAAAAAATCTGATGTGTCACTGAAATTTTCATTATTTCCTGACACTTGACAGTCACTAACCCGCCCCTTTATCCACCCACGCAACACAGCCAACCCCTTCCCCTTTTTTCCTTACTTTATTGTCTCAAATTTCAAAATTATTACGTGAATGTTAAACGAATTCGAAATATTACATTATTAACATCATTTCAAAGTACTCACGACCTACTTTATCGCATTCTTAATCGCGTGCGAAACGGCCAACCATAGCAAAAGTTACCATGCGTCAAGATAGATCGTTCCAAAATATATAAATATTTTTTTCTTATTTTTATCTCAATTTTCGAGATTATCACGGGATGTCAAACGAAATCGAAATCTCGTATTCTTAACACCATTTTGAAGTACTCACGGGCTAGTTTATTGTAACTCTAACCGCGTACGAAACGGCCAACCGTATCAAAAGTTACCACTCGTCAAAATAGGAAAACAAAAAAAAAACATTTATATATTTTGGAACGGTCTAATTCGACGAGTGGTAACTTCTGCTACGGTTGGCCGTTTCGCACGCGGTTAAAAATGCGATAAACTATGTCGTGAGTACTTCGAAATGGTGTTAATAATATGAGATTTCGATTTCGTTTGACATCCCGTGATAACCTCGAAAATTGAGATAAAAATAAGAAAAAAACATTTATATATTTTGGAACGGCCTAATTCGACGAGTGGTAACTTCTGCTATGGTTGGCCGTTTCGCACGCGGTTAAGAATGCGATAAACTATGTCGTAAGTACTTCGAAATAGTGTTAATAATATGAGATTTCGATTTCGTTTGACATCCCGTGATAACCTCGAAAATTGAGATAAAAATAAGAAAAAAAATATTTATATATTTTGGAACGGCCTAATTCGACGAGTGGTAACTTCTGCTACGGTTGGCCGTTTCGTACGCGGTTAGGATTACAATAAACTAACCTGTGAGTACTTTGAAATAGTGTTAAGAATACGAGATTTCGATTTCGATGACATCCCGTGATAATCTCGAAAATTGAGATAAAAATAAGAAAAAAATATTTATATATTTTGAAACGGTCTATTTTGACGCATGGTTACTTTTGCTACAGTTGGCCGTTTCGCACGCGATTAAAAATGCGATAAAGTAGGTCGTGAGTACTTTGAAATGGTGTTAATAATGTAATATTTCGACTTCGTTTAACATTCACGTATTAATTTTGAAATTAGAGACAATAAAATAAGGAAAAATTTTCGGTACTACCAGTATAGGACCCGCTTCACAGGTGGTTCACAGGGATTTGAATTGCAGTGACGTGGCAAGTGAAAAATAAAAAATAATAGAGGGGGAACAAAACGCGTGAAGCAATTGAATTTCATTTTTCTCTCTCTTTCTTTTCGCCTCAACTCTCCTTTGGCGATTCCGTTTCCATCTCCGGCGACGGTGATTCCGTTCCCATCTCCGGGCGACGGCGATTCCATTATCGTTTCCGTCTTGGAGTCGACCTCCCACCACATTGGTTCTCTGCCGACGACCATTTTCCAAGTCGACCTCGCAACGCTGCTCTTCCGCTGGCGACTGCGTCAAACCACCTCTGATCAACATGCCTCCGACGAGAGCTTTGAACCACCGGTGGGTAAGCAGTGAAGTACATTTTTCTCGGCTTTACCCAAACATTTTTTTCCCTACTCAGAAAGTTGATTTTTGTGCATTTTTGAGTTTGAATCTCCTGTAATTAGTTTGAGTTTGAGTTTGCACAAGTTTTCATCAGGACGAGTGTAATGGTGGAATGGTCCTGTGATGGTGTAATTAGTGTTCATTTGTTCATTCTGTTGCCATTTGAGTTAGTAGTGTGAGGTGTGCAATGGTGGAATTAGTTTGTTCTCAATCTCAGGATGTTGCACTTACGGCATCATTGCCATCTCTGTCTGTAATTAGTGGAGTTAGTAGGTGTGTAATGGTGGAATTATTTTGTCCTCATTGCCATCTCTGTCTGTAATTAGTGTAGTTAGTAGGTGTGTAATGGTGGAATTAGTTTGCCATAGAGATTGGTTGTTCCAATTGTATGACGGTTCCTCTTCTGCATCAATTGTATAATTCTCTTCTCAATTGTATGAATATATCTGTTGTGATGCAATTTTTATGTTTATGAAGTTGCTGTCAATTTTTATGTTTTCTGCACTACAATGTAAACACAAATAAAGCTCGGAACAGCAAAAAATATAAGTTCGGCCGATAGACCACACAAAACAACAAATTTCATTCCCGCTTGGAACCAGTAACAGATAAGTTCGGCTGAAATTACTCCGGTCCTGAAAGCTAGTTTATGTCCCAGCTACAATCAAACAACAAAATTTGCCACAGAACAACAAAAAATTGCCACAATTAAACAGCAACATTTGCCACAGAACAAGAAACCGGCTACAATTAAACAGCAAAATTTGCCACAGAACAGCAAAAGTCGACCATGTTCTGCTTCAACTTCCAAAACTGTTCGGGAACGTCAAAAAAGACCAAACAACAGCCCACCCTTAGCAGATAAAATCTTCGTACAGAGGCTCGCCTTCTTCATCTCTTGGGATCTAAGAATACAGATGCAGACCTCTATATTGACATCCAAGCTTTTAGGATTGAATTTACATATTTTGTAAGCAAGAGAGGCATCAAATGAAAGCTTACTTTGAGACAACAATTAATTGGCAGTGAAGATGAAGACTAACCAATGGATGTTGAACAAAGACATTAAAGTAGGAAAGAAAAGAGCTATATTAAAAATTGGCACCATTCACCAATATATATAAGTAGACTATGAACGGGCAAACATATTCATGCGATGAATATGTTAACATATTCATAACGGCCAAATAATTTCAAATAGTTAACATATCTATCCGGACCAATCCGTGTGTTTAGATGTCCAATGGTCAAATTTTAGGATTTTCTGTAAATAATTCATTCTTGAGCAGCTACAGCATTCTCCTTCTTCTATAAGATTTCTAGTATTTTAGACCAATTTCTTTGATAAAATTTGTCAACAATAACATATGCTCTTCAGAACAAAAAATTAAACTAAATTCAAAACTCAACAGATTTTTGGAGCAGCTAACCGGTTGTGATTAGCAGCTGGAAATTTCTGTTTCTGTTTCGCAACTGTGGGCTTCCGGTTGTGATTAGCACCCGTCCGTTTCCGTTTCGCAACTGTGGGGTTCCGATCCGCAAAATGGGGAAATCGACGGTGGGAAAAGTTGTGATTTGCAGCCGAAAATTTCGGGTTCGCCAGTGTGGCCTTCCGATCCAAAAATGGGGAGATTCGAAGAGGTGAATGGTGGGAATAACAGTGTATACCAGCCGGAAAGAACTCGGATTTGGACTTCACCTTTGCTGGGCTGGAGATCGTAACTTACAATTGCTATCACAGTGAAAAATTTAGGTTTTCCCTTTCTCTGGCGGAACGCGTGAAATGGTGGGTAAATGTGATGTTTTTCCCTTGCTTTCTTATTCATTTCATTGCTTTTTGTACAAGAAAAATCCTATTTCACCAGTTTGGGTGACATTGTGGGTGATAGAATGACGTGGAAAGGGCGGGAAAACGAAAACAAAATCCCAAATAAAGATGGGCCATAATTAGAAATCGGGTCAAGCCCATATACATACACCCCTACTGCTAAATGAAAACAAAATTCCAAATGAAGCAGGCAAACCCAATTTTTTTCGCAGTAACTTCAGTGAACTCATCATCCGGAGAAGAACACCAGTTGGAATCGGAGAACAACACCAACTGGAATCCATATTCTTTGATTTTATTTCCCGGTAACTTCAATAAACTCATCAAGAATAGAAGAACACTAGCTGGAATCAGAGAACAACACCAGCTGGACAGAATCTGTGAAGATGGTAGAAAAGGGTAATCGTATGCATTTTTTAATTTTTTTCACCTTTTTATGAGTTGTTTAGTTTTTTGGATATGGACATGGGCTAAGCTTCCCCTATGTTGTTAAAGTCGTATAATTTGGGTTGGCTTATGAGTTGTTTAATTTGTTGGTTGATTCCTATAGTTGATGAGAAAGATGACAAATTAGATATGACAAATTACTTCAATTTAGCGAATGCATTTTTCAATTCAAAGTTCAAGTTTTATGAAGTTCATATGGTTTTGGCTGCTACCCTGTCTGAAATAAATTGAATATTATTGCAAGTTTCAATTGTGGTTTTAGAAATGATTTCGTTGTTATCTATTGTTTGACATTATAATTGATTATTATGTTGTAGGGAAAGAAATTTCGGAATATGTGGATGATGTTATTTTGGTGGAGTTCGATAACGACGATGCTATTGAAAATATGGATTTGATGGCTGACGATATGGTAGGGGGAGATATTCCGAAGGTGCCGAGGTAGGTATGAAGTTTGATGATGAAAATGAAATATTTGAATTTTACAAAAGATATGCATACGACATAGGCTTCCCAGTTAGAAAAAGGAACTCGAAAAAGGACGATGATGGAGTATTGAGATATACCTTTGTTTGTAGTCGTGAAAGGAACAGAATAAGAATAGAAGCAGTACTTTGAAGTCGCAACCAATCATTCAGAGTGGATGTAAAGTCAGGATCACTGCATCTTTAGATAGTCGCGGAGTATGGAAAATTAACACGGTACACCTCGAGTACAATCATAGCACAAGTCCTACAAAATAAAGGCTCTATCGATGCAACCGAGAATTGAGTGCACATGTGAAACGACGTCTTCAACTAAATGACGTCGCAGGAATTTCGTTGCACAAAAGTTACAACCTTGCTGTCGTTGAAGCTGGTGGGTATGAGAAGATGACTTGCATTGAAAATGATTGTCGAAACTATGTTGAACAAGTTAGGCGTTCAAGACTTGGAGAAGGAGACGCCGCAACAATACAATCATATTTTTCGAAAATGCAAGCACGGTGCTCGGGCTTTTACTTTAGTATGGATTTGGATGAAGAGTTGAGATTGAAGAACGTTTTCTGGGCAGATAATAGGAGTAGGCAAGCATATAAGGAGTTCGGAGATGTTGTCACATTCGACACCACATACCTGACTAATAAATATGACATGTCTTTCGTCCCTTTTGTTGGCTTGAATCATCACGGACAATCAACACTCCTTATATATGGTTTGTTATCAAATGAGGATACAAATACATTTGTATGGCTATTTAAGACATGGTTAGAATGCATGCATGACCAAGCTCCGAATGGGATAATTCCATATCAAGACAGGGCTATGCAAAATACAATCCAGATAGTTTTCCCGAACACAAAGCATAGATGGTGTTTGTGGCATATTTTGAAGAGGTTGCCAGAAAAGTTCAGATACCACATAGATAAAGGTTCAATATTTGCAACTATTCACGAATTGGTATATAATTGTTAAGATAATACATGGCTGTCCGGTCTATACAATAACAGAGAACGTTGGGTTCCATGTTATTTGAAAACTTCATTTTGGGCAGGGATGTCAACAACGCAACGTAATACAGTGAAAGTATGAATGCGTTCTTTGATGGTTACGTACATTCAAAAAGGACATTGAAGCAATTTGTTCAATAATACGAACGAGCGTTGAAAAGTAAAGTTGAGTAAGAGTTTCAAGCAGATTTCAAGTCTTACTCGCAAATGGTGCCCTATGCAACGAGATATGAAAAAGGAAAAGCAATTTCAGGCAGTGTACACAATTTTGAAATTTAGGGAGGTTCAAGAAGAGTTTACTGGCAAAGTATATTGTGATCTCATATCTGTTTCGGAGGGGTTTATGGGAATGACGTATGAGGTACGCGAGGATGTCATTGTTGACGAGTTCTCTAATAAAAAAAATAGCTTTCGTCTCATTTCAAAGAGAAAAATGTGAATTCACTTGTAGCTGCCACCTGTTCGAATTTCGAGGAATTATTTATAGACATAGTATTGCAGTTTTGACCCGGAACGACGTGAAAAAAATGCCTCAACAATATAAGGGAATCCTTTCAATCCAGGCCATAAATCGAAATGAAATTTTTTTCATCATGGGCAATCGAGTCAAAGCTCAAGTTAAAGTCATTGGAACCTATCGTTTGATTTTAGATACTTGATATCATTTAGATTTATTTTAGACACTTTGTGTACTTTTTATTTCTCTTAATTTAGTTTCCTATATTGAGACTTGATTTTGCTTGATATTTTTGTAATGGTGGAAATGGATGTTTAAGTTTTTTTTAAACAAAATCATTTTATTGGTTCCGCTATTCTTTATAATGTCTTATATAAATTAAAGCTCGATAACCTCTTTCTCGATACTCTTTTGACATTGCATCATAATGCTACTAAATGTGGTTTATTGAATGAAAGATCTTCTATCTTGTGGCATAAACATTTGGGTTTCATATCCAAGGAAATGGTATAATGATTAATAAAGAATGAAATCCTTCCCGATTTGGATTTTAGTTATTTTGGAACTTGTGTGAATTGTATTAAGGTAAACAATGCAAAAACACAAAGAAATGAGCCACAAAGAAGCATGCAACTTCTTGAGATAATACACACCGATATATGTGGGCCTTTTGATGTTCCATTCTTTGGATTGGAGAAAAGTATTTTATCAAATTTATTGATGACTTTTCACGTTGTGGTTATGTTTATATGTACATGAATAGTCACAAGTTGTAAATACTTTAGAGATCTCTGTTAATGAAGTTTGAACGACAATTAGACAGAAATGTGAAAATTATTAGATCTGACAAAGGTGGTGAATATTATGGAAAGCATGATAAAACGGACAACATCCTAGTCCATTTGCAAAATTTCTTGAAAAACATGACATGTTCTTAATACAAACAAGGTTCCTAGTAAGGCAGTTTCAAAGACTCTTTTTGTAATGTGGACTGGAAGAAAACCCAGTTTAAGGCACCTACATATTTGGGGTTGCCCGACAAAAGCAAGAATTTATAATCCACATGAAAAGAAACTGGACTTAAGAATAAGCAGTGGATTTTTATTGGTTATTCAGAAAAATTGAAGGGGCATAGATTTTATTGTCTTAACTGTAGTACTAGAATTGTTAAAACTGGAAATGTTAGGTTCATTGAGAATGGTGAAGTTAGTAGGAGTTTTGTACCATGAAACGTAGAAATACAAGAAGTTAGAGTTCGTGTTTCTTTACTCAACTTTTTCTAATATTGTTGTTCCGACATGACAATTTGCCGGAATAACAAATAAATTATCAATCACCTCACAATGAAGTTGCTACTAATGAACCTGTACTAAATGAACCAAAAGAAATAGCATTAAGAAGGTCACAAAGACAACGAAAGCCTACTATTTCTAATGATTATGTGGTTTACATGCAAGATTCAATATTTGACTTGGGAATTATTGATGACAATCAAGTTTCATTCTCACATGCCACTAAGAGTGCTAATTTTGAAAATTGCTTAGATTCTATGAAAGATGAGTTGAAATCTATGGTACATAATGAAGCTTGGGATCTCGTTGAATTACTTGAATCGCGTAAAATATTTGGGTGAAAATAGCTCTTTAAGATCAAGCACGACTCTAGGGGTAATGTCGAACAATATAAAGCTAGACTTCTTGCCAAAGGTTTTACTTAAGAAAACGATTGATTATAAGGAGACCCTTTCGCCAGTCTTCAAAAAAGACTCATTCAAAATTATAATAGCTTTAGTAGCTCATTATGACTTAGAGCTACATTATTTGGATGTGAAAATCGCTTTTCTAAATGAAAATTGGATGAAGAAGTTTCTATGGTCAGCTTGAAGATTTTTTAGTTAAAGGAAATGAACACAAGGTGTGTAAGTTAAAGAAATCAATATACGGATTTAAACAAACTTCTCGTCAATGGTATCTTAAGTTCAACGATACCATTACTTCCTTTGTATTTAAGGAAAATATTATTGATCGATGTGTATATTTAAAGGTCAATGGGAGCAATTTTATATTCTTGATTCTGTATGTTGATGACATCTTGTCGCTACTAATGATCTTAGCTATTATACGAGATTAAGAAATTTCTCTCTAAAAGCTTTGAAATGTAATATATGGAAGAGTCAACTTATGTGATTGGAATTGAAATATTCCAAGATAGGTCATGAGGATTGTTAGGGTTATCTTAGAAAGCATATATCAATAAAGTTTTAGAGAGATTTAAGATAGGAAATTGTTCAGTGGGTGTAGTTTCAATTTAGAAAGGAGAGAAATTTAGTCTCATACAATATCCTAAGAATAGATTGGAACGCAAACAAATGACAAGTATTCTTTATGCATCTCTTGTGGGTAGCTTAATGTATGCTCAAACTTGCACCAGGCTAAACACTAGTTTTGTTGTCAGAATGTTGGGCAGGTATCAAAGTAATCCAAGACTTGATTATTGGAAAATCGTAAAGAGAGTCTTGAGATACTTGTAAGGAACGAAAGACTATATGCTCACTTATAGAAGATCTGATAACTTGGAGGTCTTTGGGTATTTAGATTCAGACTTTGTTGGATGTGTGGACACTAGAAAGTTCACATTTGGTTACACGTTCACATTTGTTGCATCCACTATAGAAGCCGAGTTTGTGGCATACTTTGAGGCCATAGTTCAAGGAAATTGGTTACGAAACTTTATTTGAAGTCTCTGAATTATCGACAGTATTGCTAAGCCACTGAAACTTTATTGTGACAATTCTGTAGCGGTTTCTTTTTAAAGAACGACAAGTACTCTAAAGGTAATAAACACATGGAATTGAAGTACTTTGATGTTAAAGAAGAAGTTAAAAAAACAAAAAAAGTGTCAATCGAGCATATTAGCACCCATTTTATGATTGCAGATCAACTAACGAAAGGATTGCTATCAAAGACATTTAATGAACATGTCGAAAGAATGGACATTATTGAAAATGATCATTGACATTATGGAATTTATGGATTTGACACTTTGAGCTTGTTTATGTATTGTTTTTGACAAAAATATTATTCTTGTCATAATCGTTGGTAAATGCACATGAATGGATTACATGATTGTTGACATGGATGGCTTTTTCAAAGACATTATTGTAATGAAATTATTGGATTTCTCTTTACGTGTCATATTAGGCGAGGAATAATATTGTTGTACATGGAAGGAACTATGCTGAAATGATGGTGTACAAATTTCATGATTCTTATTGTCTTTACTTAAGGATGATATATTAAGTGACCAACATATGAGTGATTTTAGCCTATGATATGAGCATTATGGTATAGACCATAAACGAAGCAATATTACACTGGTCAAGTGGGAGAATGTAAGAACAATTAATGTGGCCTACATAATATTATTAATGAATTAATTAAAGTGGTTTTATATATATCTAAAATCCAATTGGTTCATTGAGAAGTAGCAGTTTCATAAGTGCTCACTTTGATGTAAAGAGGGTAGTTTTAAGGCCCATATAGAAATTGTCTCTCCTTGTCTATAAACGTGAATTCATACCATCAATTAATGACATTCAATTATAGAGAGGCAAAGGGAGAGAACAATTTCTTGATTTTATTAGTTTTTCTTTTGCAGATTAAAATATTTCAATTATCACTACAGATCAAGATTTAAATCTTCCAATTAATTGATATGGATCAAGGTATGTTTTTTGATTGAATTTATATGTTAAAATCATGAATTCTAAAATCTTGCTATTAGGGTTTAGTTGCTTATAGGAATGACCAGGCATGACGCCTGCGTTTCGTTTTTGGCGTGCAATTGCTAGTACTCAACTCTTGTTTAGTAAAGTTATTGTTTTTTTTTTCCAGCTCCCTATCATCCAGTCCAACTACTACTAAGTGAGTGAGAAGAAAGGATACTTTAATGGGCTAATTACTTGAATTGTTATTGAACTTTGTCGAGTGTTATTACTTAATAATTGAACTTAAAAATATATCTCAATGGTTATCGAACTTCGCCAAGTGTTACTATTTCATAATTGAATTTAAAAATGTATCTTAATGATCACTGAACTATGCACCGTATTACCCATCTATCACTCAAATGGAAAAATCCGTTAGATTCAACAAACGACATCGACTTAATAGAAAATTTTCTACTTCGCCAAGTTCTGAATTGTTCTCTTTGTGAGTTTTCTTTGTCTTCTCTTCATCTTCAACTTGTGGTTGGATATATATGTAATTTCTGGGTGAGATTAAGAGTTTGAGTGATTCTATTATGGGGAGAGTGAGGGTTTGATGAGAGGTTGAGTTCTTCTTGTCCGTAAAAGTAACTTCACCTTGTCTATTTTGGAGGGTTTAGATTTTCTGAGGCTTCTGTGTTGAAATAAAATGATAAAATATACTACGCATGAGTTCGATAAGGTTTTGATGCCTTGGTACTGAGAAGTTGCAATTTTTATAGCTAGATCTTAATGTCCGGATCTTTTGAGTTTTTGAATAATAAAAACACTAACCAACATATTTGAGTTTAAATCACTTCTCTTAACAACATTTTAAATATGGAATTTCAAATCTTAACACTGTCCTTTATTAGATATGATCCAGAAAGATCACAACCATGCACTTTTTTTATTTGGCTTAATTGCTTGTTCGTTATTTAATATTTTTATAAAATTCGTGTTATTAGTTATGGTCAAGTAGGTTTTTACTCGATCAAGTTAGGATCCTTGATTGCATTTAGAAGTTAGTAGTAGTGCATTTGATGTTAGATAGTTGTTTTTGAAACTTTAATAAAACTTTGAAGATTCCAGTTCTTATATTAACTAATTTAAAAATCATCGGCTTTCTCGATTAAAATTAGTTATTCGGCATTTGGAGTAAACCAATTAATTCTTTAAATTTATAAGCTTTTTCAAGATCAACACATTGTTAAACGCGTTCATCATTCCATATATTTCAATTGCATCGTAGACTTCATCAACAATTATAGATTATCTCATAACACTATTTTATTTACACGCTACAACTTTGTCACTTCTCTCGGATATATACACGAAAAGACTTCCTACATAAGATTGTGGGCGTCTCGTCGGAATTATCAAGTTTTAGGATGTACTATTTTTAGTTTTAGTATGTAATTGACATGGTATTTATTTCCTTGGCTCTGGTCTCTCTCTCTCTCTCTCTCTCTCTCTACTGGAACGGATTTCAGTCTATTTTTATGATACTAGTTAGTGCATCTGTGTTTAAGAAGAAATATTTTGATTGTTGGGATTTCTTGATGAAAAATAAATGACAAAACTATAATAGACGACAGTCACAAAGCGTAATCGAAAACGAACAAAAGAAACACTACAAAATGTTGACCCAGTTTAGCCAATCTGGGGGTTTCAGGGACTGGAGCCGGTTCCACTAGTGCAAAACTGCCTTCCAAAAGAGAGTATCGTGTGCATCAAACCACTCCCAACCAATTTTGATCATCGATCCACATGGATCTACAAAACCAAGACTCAAATCCTTCGAATAATTAACCCTAACAGTCCCGAAAGCAACACGGATCCAAAACCAAGCCTAAAATTACTTAAGTAGGATAGTTTTTCAAGGATCAATCTCAAACTAGAATTAAACAGAGAAGATTTTTAACCAAAAAGGGAATAAGAATACACAAACCAACCAAAGGAAAAAAAACTGAAGAGCCTCAAAGTGAAACGTATGAAAGAAATGAACTGACAGCCAAGTCAAATGGCTTAATAATCCAGGAATGAATCTCAACCATCCATTTGATCAAACAATTCACAACTCCTCTTAACTAGCACAATTTTTGCCACAGCCAATGAACCATGTGTGAGTTGCCATATAGGCCATCCACAATCAAAATAATCAAACAAGGCAACTTTCAAAGATAGCACCCTTTTAATAATGTTTTCAGAAACCATACTTTCATCGATAAATTTTTCGACAGATATTGAGGAAACATGGATCTCGCTCCTTGATTTGAATAAATGAAATTCAAATCAAGGGCTGGTGCATGCCACCTCAACATCTATCAAAGAATCTGAAAAGGAAACTATACAAGTAGCATGATGGTTGTGTTTAATTAATGAGTTAATTACGAAATTTAGATAATAGTGTACCCCATGTTTAAACATTGAGGAGTTGGTAGATCATATATAACAGAGTTATCATTAATGTTAAATCATTAAATAAGTGAATTAGAATGAAATCAAATAAATAAGCATTTTATATAGTATCTACTTATAAGTAACTTTATTCCAGTGGAACATTCAAGGCTAGTAACACCTTCATCCATGCTTGAGTATGCGATCACCAGCACAAGTTGCAACTTTTGCGTTAGGTGCTTTTAAACGAACTTTACACCTCAAGATTATGTCAAGTGAAATATAACCATTCGCTGTCAAAAAATTGTGGAAGCTCCGTAAAATTTATTCTCTTCATATTATTTTATACATTCTTGAATAGAATTAATTTTTCTTTTGTTGAAGCATTAAATTGTTACTATTTTATATTCATATCACATGTAACAAAAGTAATTAGCATAATAAATCAGATGATTGGGCAAAATCTAAATTAAATCAGATGATTGATAAATGCATATTATGCGCTTATTTAGGGCTTTCTGCTTGCTTATTATGATTAATTAAACGATGTTAGTTATAGGTAAATTTGTGATTTGTATGTAATTGAATGCAAATTACTTGGAGGTAGAAAATGAAGTGTGTAAAAATTTCGCCTTGAATTCAATTTGAAACGGCAATCTTGAATGGTGTGATGAGCATCTAACTGTGACTCATTAACATTTTTGGCTGACTCACTGCAACTTGCATCCACTGAGAAGGCTGCAAGGGTGGAATTATTTTGGTGGCTTGACTCCTTAATTGCAGGTTTGGGTTTTGAATTAGGCAACTCCAACTGATATAATTCATCTTTAAGTGTCCCTTGCAGCAGTATTTTCAAATTGCAGGTCCTTAACAAGAGAATGGTGAGGATAAAACTCCATAAACACATTATTGTCAAGTGTTAATTGTGACACACTAACTAAATTCTTTTTTATGGCAGGCACATGCAATAATTTATTTAATGTAAGGGATTTGGCACTCAATGTGGGAATATTAGTTGCACCAATGTGAGCAATGTTCATACAATCTCCATTACCAACAAATAACTTATGCATACCTCCATATTCCTGGGTAGTCAGCATTTTACTCTTGTCTATAGTCACGTGGTTGCTGGCTCCCAAATCTGCAAACCAAGCAGAGTCTCCAACGGTGCTTGGTGAGGCTATATAGGCTGTAGGAGGTGAGTTATTAGTCTGATTGTTTGGTCTGCTTCCCATGAACCTGTCATCATATCTGTTATAACACCAGCTAGTTGAGTGATTGCTGAAGCCACAAATTTCACATGGAGCTTAGTTCTCAGCTATCCTTCATGCTCTACCTCTTCCAGTTCTAACTTTGACATTCATAAATCTTCTAGGTTTGTTAAATCTTCCACATCTTTGAGCTAGATACACACTGGATTGGTTGATATTCACTGAGGCCATTTCATTCCTTACTTGATTGAGGTATTCAAGCCAGCTCTCAAATGTCAAAAGTACTGATGAGAGTTCATGCCAGGAAATTTCATCTCTGTTGTTGATCTGTACTACAATTGGTGTATACTCTTCATCTAGCCCAGCAAGAATTGTGTTACCAAGTTACTGTGATTTATTGTGTTCCTAGCAATCTGCAAATTATCTGCCAACTGTTTGATATTTGCAAGGTACTGGTCCATAAACATGGATCCCTTTCTAGTCCTTTGCAACTCACCAGCGAAACGTCACTCTTAATCTATTCAGTATGTAATAGCTTTCTTCAATGACATTTCAGAGCTTGCTAGAACTGGTGCTTCCCATGACTCTCATGGCAATCTCAGGTGTTATGGAAGAGTACAGCCATCCCATAAACAACTGGTCAATGAGATCCACCTATTGTACTCAGGATTTTGGGACATCTCGACAGATTATCCTTCCCCTGTTGCGGTTTGAGTTGCTATGAACTCCGGAGGGCATGGATTTATTCCCAGTAGATATTCTTCAAGGTGATGACCTCTAACTATTGGCATTATCATGTTTTGTCATAGTAAGAAGTTATCCTTGTCCAGTTTCGTTGACCTATGATTTTGATTATAACAAACAAGTTGTTTTTATTTACTAACAAGTTAAATTCAAGAGATTAGAGCATTTCAAATGAGTATTAAAAGAATATCGATCATGGATGTCGAAAGAACAAGAGCTATCATCACAAACCAAACTCATGAAAAAGTCAAAGTTGAAGTTACATTCAAGAAAACAAGAGCCGAAGTTTGGAACGAAAATCATATACTTGTCCTCTTAGCAAACTACGTAAAGGTACTAACACATCGATACATGGTACAAATGATACAAGCTCAAGACTATTTTATTGTTGACCTATGGTTGATCATGACCTTAATGTCTTGATTATAACAAACAAGTCCATCTTGTTTACTAACAAATTGAATTGAGTGTTTAAGCCTTCAAAGTTATAAAGATTATTATTCACACTCAAATGAAGTACAAGTGAAGGTTAAACGAGTATTTAAGACAATTCATTTGAGAATTGCAAATCAAGATACAAGTCAAAGAGAGGCTCGAAGAGATCAAGAACATTGAAGATAGAGTTATTTATCGAACCTCGTTTATATATGTAAAGGTATAACTCGTCAATGTTTAGCAAGTACATAAGCTCAAATATTTCTCATAAATTCATTATCAAGTGAAAAATCATTTTCAAATGTCTCTAAAAAGATCATACTTCAACTTTTAATCAAAAAGTTATACTCTGGTTTTCAATCTCATATTGGGATTGATATTTGACACATAAGATGATCTAATTTGAAGATGACTTCTGAATAAAAGTTGTAGCCCTTTGAGTTAGCTTTCCAACCCATTTTGAATCACCTTAATCGGATATCGGGAGAGAAAGATATGATCAAAATACCGAAAGCTGTCCTGTCTGGACATTTCGGTCGACCGAAACATTTCGGTCGACCGAAACCATTTCGGTCGACCGAAAGTAACGGTCTGATTTTCAAATTTGACACTTTCGGTCGACTGAAAGTTACTGTTCGGTCGACCGAAAGTTACTGCGGCCTTCCTACTTTGCTCTATAAATATCCATCTCTTCTCCATTCATTTTCACCAACTTAGAAGAGATTTTTGAGAGCTTTATTTTTGAGAAATCATTGAGTTTACTTGAGTATAAATTCTATTTCATTTGTTACAAAGAATTTCTTGATTGTTCCAACCTATTTTATTCATTTTATCAAGAAATCTTTTTAGCAAAGAACTCTACACAAACTTCATCTATTCTTCATTCTTGATAAAAGTTTTCTTTACCAACACTTTGATTTAAAGTGTAAATCTCTCTTCATACTTAACTTGTATTATTTGTTAAGAGAGATCATTGGTTTGGAAACTTTGATACAAAGAATTTCTTGATTGATCAAAACTAGTTTTTATCCATTTTATCAAGAATTCTATTTTGCAAAGAACTTCTTACAATCTCATCTATTCTTCATTTTTTTGTAGAAGTTTTCTTTGCCAACACTTTTATTAAAGTGTAAAATCTCTCTTCATACTTGACTTATATTATTTGTCAAGAGAGATCATTGGTTGGAAATTTTGATACAAAGATACAAACTATTTCATTATCCATCATTCATCAAAGTTTACAACATCAACACTTGAGCTTTATTATTTGCTATCTATTGAAGTGTTTACCTAACTCTCTAATACTTAACTTGATTATATCATTTGTTAAGAGAGTTTCTTCATTGTAATTTATCACTTATTTCTTGACGGTTTCGAGAGGCTTGTGAAAACTCGATTGTAAGGATAGGTGCTCCTTGTTGTAAGTCACCTAAGGATAAGTGCTCCTTGTTGTAAGTCACTTAAGGGTAGGTGCTCCTTGTTGTAAGTCACCTAAGGATAAGTGCTCCTTGTTGTAAGTCACTTAAGGATTGGTACTCCTTGTTGTAATTACCATTATAGTGCATTTGGCCTTGCTCGTGACGGAGAGCTTGGTAACGGAGGACGTAGATCATTGGATTGGATCGAACCTCCATAACATATCGTTTGCATTCTCTATCTCTTTTACTTAACGCAATTACTTCGCACTAATTTATATTGTTCTATTTACGCATTTACTTGTGTTTATAATATTTGCGCATTCTCTATATTAGAATCTTGAGTAATTAACGAAAAAGTTTCAATAACCAATTCACCCCCCTCTTGGTTAGTTATTCTTGGGCTAACATTTATCACTAAAGTTTTGGTGCATTAAAACATACTGATTTGATAAAATGGAAAAACTATTTTCAAAAACTAATTTTTTAAATATTCCTAAATAAGTTTTCATCTTAAAAAGTTAGTGAAAAACGCTTATCCAAAAGTCATATTTTTCAAGAAGTCAAAATGTAAAACAAAGAATCAAAATTTGGGACCGCCATCGCAAAGGCGGTCGACTGGCCGGAAAAGGCGGTCGACCGCCGAAAATTCAAACGGTCCGATTTTTTGACCGTTCTAACTTCTGATTTTTTCGTACAAACGGTCATTTTGGTCATCTGAAAATTGGCGGTCGACCGGACCGGTCATCTTGCTTGATAGAAACTTTAGCGTTTTTCAACTCTATAAATACCAACTCAATTCTCAATTGTTTCAACAACTTAAGAGTATTCAATTGAGTTTCTTATGAGCCAAAATTGCATTCATTTCTTATCATCAAATCATTTCATATTTGAAAAATCTTTGATTGATTTCAACCTTGAATATCTTTTCATCTATCAAAATTTTTCAAATCAAATATTTGAGCTTCATTCATTACCATCTATCAAAGTGTTAACCTACTTCTCTTCTTGTACTTAACTGTGGAATCATCATCCACTAAGAAGAGAAGATTTCTTTTGTAAACTTATTAAGAATTGTGGGTCGTGTTGAAGTCACGAAAAGATCAATATTGTAAAAGGATCGGCGCTCCTTGATTGTAAGTCATCGGAAGCGTTGTAAATGGTTGGATTGCACCATAAGTCAATCAAGATAGTGGAAAAGGCCTCGCTCGTGTCAGAGAGCTTGGTAACGGGGGACGTAGATCATTGTATTGGATCGAACCTCCATAACATATCGTTTGCACTCTCTATCTCTTTTACTTAACGCATTAACTCTCGGGAATTTATATTGCTCTATTTACGTATTTACTCGTATTTAGAATATTCTTTATCATTTGCATATTTATTATATTAAAATCTTGAGTGATTAACGAAAAAATTTTAATAACCAATTCACCCCCATCTTGGTTAGCCAATCTTGGGCTTTCAATTGGTATCAGAGCGAGGTACTCTCTTCTTTAAAAGATTTTACAATCTTGAGGGGCATTCCACAAATCGACCTCCTTTCATTGATAGCACACACTATAATTATTGGAAGGATAGGATGACGATCTATGTTCAATCAATTGATTATAATATTTGGGAAATAATTGAATATAGTCCCTATGTGCCTACAAAGACTATTAAGATTGATGGAAGACCCGATCAAAGTATTCCTAAACGTAGAGAGGAATATGATGATGAAGATAGAAGAAAATTATCATTAAATGTTAAGGCCAAAAATTTGCTTTATTGTGCACTATATAGAAATGAATTTAATAGGATTAACACATGTGATTCAGCCTATGATATTTGGCATGCTCTTGAAGTTACTCATGTTGGAACAAGTAAAGTTAAAGAAACTAAAATAAATATGTTAAGAATTCGAAAAAAAATTTATGAGACAAAATGAATCTATCGTTAATATGATTACTCGTTTTACCAATATTGTGAATGGTCTAAGGGGCTTTAATCGAAAATATACTAACGGTGAACTTGTAGGCAAAATGCTTAGGTCACTCTCGGAGGAATGGAGCCCTATACGAATGTTGATAGAAAACATCAAAGATGTGAACACATATGTCTTGGAAGAATTCTATGGAACCTTGATGACTGATGAGCTCAACAATGCCGAAATCAAGGAGAAGACAAGAAAAAGCAAAGAGGAATCAAAAGAGGCTCCAAAACGTCAAATTGCTTTAAAATCGGCTATTGATGAAGGAACAACAAGCAACGACATGAGTGACGAGGAACTCGACGACTTGGTCCTTTTTGTCAAAATATGGAGAGGCTTTCGAAACAACCGAAAATTCCAAAAGAAGGAAGAAAAGAATGAAGAAAAGAGCAAGCAAATTGTTTGTTACGATTGTAACAAATCGGGTCACAAAAGAACCGAATGCCCAAACAAAAAGAAATTTTTCAAGAAAAAGACACTCCAAGCTACTTGAGATGATAGCGATGATGAAGACCAAAATGAAAGCAATAGTCAAGATGAAATCACCAACATGTGCTTCATGGTACTTGAAAATGAGGTTAGTTCAAAAGAAAAATATTCTTATGATGAATTATTTAGTTCTTATGATGAATTGCTTGAAGATTTTGAAAAACTTGCTTTAAGTCACTCTATTCTAAAAAAGAAAAACTATTTATTGAAAGATGAATTAAAGAAAACTTTAGAAAAACAAAAAGAAAATGTTGACTACAATTTACTGGTTAAAGAAAACACTTCTTTACAAGAAAAGTTGATGATTTGATGAAGATTATTTATAAATTTATCGAAGGCAAGAAGAATTTTGATCTAATACTTGGAAATAAAAAATGTGTGTTTGACAAAGGGGGAATCGGATTCAAACCTTCATTGAAACAAAAATCTCTCAAAAATATGTTTATTAAAACTTCAAATATCACTTGTATCTTTTGCAATAAAAGTGGACATGTTGCTTTCAATTGCTTAGCTAAAAAGAAGTTATTTTTTGAAAACAAAAATAAGTGGATTAGAGAGTCCCTTAAAACTAACTACCAAGGACCCAAGTTTGCATGGGTACCAAAAGTTAAAATTAAATCATACTTGAAGGTACCAAAGAAAACGAAGAGCAAATGGTTCTTGGATAGTGGATGTTCAAAACACATGACCGGAGATCGATCACTACTATCAAACTTCAAAAAGAAGGATGAAGGCAATTTAACATTCGGAGATAACGCAAAAGGAAAGATTATTGGCATCGGCAACATTGATAACCACGTATCCCCATCTATTGAAAATGTGCTACTAGTAGATAACCTAAAGCATAATTTACTAAGTGTTAGTCAATTATGTGATAAATGTTATAATATTAAATTCGATTCTGTCAAATACCTAATTAAGGATGCTACATCAAAAGAGGTGATCTTTGTAGGAAGCCGAAATAAAGATATTTATATCATAAAAATTGAATATGAAAATAATGAACATTGCTTACTTGGATTAAATGATGAAACATGGCTATGGCATAGAAGATTAGGCCATGTTAACATGGATCTTGTTTCAAGAATTTCCAAAAATTGTTTTGTAAAAGGATTGCCAAATTTGAAATTTGAAAAGGACAAAATTTGTGATGCATGTCAATTCGGAAAGAAAGTAAAAAATTCTTTCAAACCAAAAGATTTTTCCTCAACCACAAAGCCTTCGCAACTTCTCCGCGTGGATCTTTTTGGACCCTCAAGAACGGCTAGTTTAGGCGGTAAACATTACGCTTTCGTTATTTTTGACGATTTTTCAAGATTTACATGGGTCATCTTCTTCAAAGTAAAAAATGAAGTTTTGAAAACTTTTAAATTTTTTTGCAAAAAGGTTGAAAATGAAAAGGGCTACACTATTATGATTATTAGAAGTGACCATGGTGGAGAGTTTGACAATTTTGACTTTGAAAATTTTTGTAACGAAAATGGATATGAACATAATTTCTTGGCTCCTAGGACTCCTCAACAAAATGGTGTAGTAGAAAGGAAGAATTGTACATTACAAGAAATGGCTAGAACCATGTTAAACGGAAACAATTTACCAAAATACTTTTGGGCCGAAGTCGTCAATACCGCTTGCTACATTGCAAATAGAGTTTATGTTAGTCATAAGAAAACTAAAACTCCTTACGAGCTTTGGAAAAATAGATTTCCCAATATTAGTTACTTTAAAGTCTTTGATTGCAAATGTTTTACTTTAAATACAAAAGATAATTTGGGAAAGTTTGATTCAAAATCCAATATTAGAATTTTCCTAGGATACTCATCGACTAACAAAGCTTATAGAGTATTTAACAAAAGAACTCTAGTCGTTGAAGAATCCATACATGTCACATTTGATAAGACTAACTCACTTGATCGTGAGAAAGGTATTGATGATGATATAGGTTTGGAAGCTCCATTTGAACAAATGAACATTCAAGACCAAAACAAAGGAATGCAAAATGAAGAACAAATAGAGGAACCGAACGTTCAAGAAAGCGAAGAAAAATCAACAGAGGCTCAAAATGATCCCCCGCTTCCAAAAGAGTGGAAGTTTGTCCCATCTCATCCCAATGAATTAATAATAGGAGATCCATCCAAAGGTATCACCACTAGAACTTCTCTTAGAAATCATCTTGGAAGTTGTGCATTCATCTCACAAATTGAACCCAAAATTTTAAAGAAGCCAAGTTTGATGAGTTTTGGATTCTAGCCATGCAAGAAGAGCTAAATCAATTCGAAAGAAATAATATCTGGGATTTAGTCGCTAGACCAAATAATCAAACCGTCATTGGTACTAAATGGGTTTTTAGAAACAAATGAAATGAAAATGGAATTATTGTGCGTAACAAGGCTAGATTAGTGGCCCAAGGTTACAATCAAGAAGAAGGCATTGATTATGAAGAAGCATTTGCACCGGTTGCTAGATTAGAATCCATTCGTATGCTTTTTGCATTTGCACGTCATAAAAATTTTACCATTTATCAAATGGATGTTAAAAGTGTATTTTTAAATGGATTTATCCAAGAAGAAGTGTTTGTAGAACAACCACCCAGATTTGCAAATCACAAATTTCCAAATCACGTTTTCAAACTTAGAAAAGCTCTTTACGGTCTAAAACAAGCCCCTAGAGCTTGGTATGAACGTTTGAGCAAATTTTTACTTTCAAATGATTTTTCAATTGGAAATGTGGATTCCACTCTCTTCATTAAAACATACAAGGAAGATATACTTATTGTTCAAATTTATGTGGATGACATTATCTTTGGAGCTACAAATGTTCATCTTTGTGAAGAATTTTCGAAAAACATGAGCATGTAATTTGAAATGAGCATGATGGGAGAACTTAAGTTCTTTCTCGGACTTCAAATTAAACAAACATGTGATGGCATATTCTTAAATCAAAGTAAGTACATATTAGACATGTTGAAAAGGTTCGAAATGAATGACTTAATGGATACTCCGATGAGCACATCCATAAAGCTTGACAAAGATGATCAAGGAATTCCCATCGACATCACTAAAATCGAGGTATGATCGGATCCCTTCTTTATTTAACCGCAAGTAGACCTGATATTATGTTTAGTGTTTGTTTATGTGCAAGATTTCAATCAAATCCTAAAGAATCGCATCTTAAGGCCGTAAAACGAATCATTCGATATCTAAGTGGCACTCGAACTTTAGGACTTTGGTACCCTAAAAATACTCACATTGACTTACTTAGTTATTCGAATGCTGATTGGGCTGGATGTACTATGGATCGTAAAAGTACTAGCGGAACTTGTCACTTCCTAGGCTTTACTCTTGTATCATGGTTTAGCAAGAAACAAAACTCTGTTGCATTATCTACTGCCGAAGCCGAATATATCTCGACCGCAAGTTGTTATGCACAAGTACTATGGATGAAACAAACTCTTAGTGATTATCACCTATCTTACGATCATGCTCCCATTATGTGCGATAACACTAGTGCTATCAACTTGTCCAAAAATCCCGTCTTACACTCTCGAACTAAGCATATTGAAATAAGACATCATTTTCTTCGAGATCATTTTCAAAAAGGTGATATTGTAATAGAATTCGTAAAAATGGAAAATCAACTAGCCGATATATTTACAAAACCTCTAGCTCATGATCGATTCTTACATCTTAGAAGAGGTTTACGTATAATTGATAAAAATGAAATATATGTTTAAAATTCTCTTATATGTAATATTTTTTTTCTCTTTTTCAAAAAAAAAAAAATTTCCGGACGATGTCCGGTCAACCGGAGAACCCGAGGCCAAAGGGCCCCGGGTCCGGTCGACCGGCCCGTCGGCCTTTTGGTGCCTCCCCCACCCCTCCCCATTTTTTTTTTATTTTTCATCTTCTCTCTCACTCTCTTCTCTTCTCTTCTTCCTTCTCCTCCTCTCCATAGATCTACCTTCAATCTTCTTAGATCTACCATCAACCTTCAAGATCTACTCCATATTTCCAAAACCTATCACTTCTTCTTCTCCAAAACTTCAAAATCTCCATTTTTCTCTCACTAACATTTGAATTTCTCTCACTTTACTTACTTCCCATCTCCTTATAAAATCTCTTCACTCTCCATCAAGTCAAGAGTAAAGATTCCAAGTAGGAAACCAAGGAGGACGAGGATACCCACTTCTTCTTCATCGGAGGACGAGATTGAAGCACCGGAACATCACTTTAACAACTCTCCTACTCTTATAAGTAAAAATGTTGATTTTAGTGCTTTTTCTCTTCGTGCTCCCGAATTTCATATTGAAAAATACTTCTTAAGCATGGGTTGGATCTCTATTGCTTCTATTAATGAGCATGCTTATCCTAATCTTATGAAAGAATTCTATAAAAACATAGTTTTCACTCCTCATACGGGTAACATTTCTTATCTTTTAAAAGGAAAACGTTTTACCATTACAAAATCAATTATTCTTACTATTTTTGAGTTAGAAGAATGTTCCAATCAAATCTTTTGTCATATGTCTCATCCACGATGTGCCGATTATAATCCTCTTATTGCTTGTCATAGGGTTACCGATAAGAACTTTGAACATCCAATTAAACTTAGATCTAACCAATTAACTCTACCTTGTAAAGTCTTGCACATCATTATTGCTCATATCATTCTACCTCGCAAAGGACATCTTGATGAGGTTACCCACTTCGACCTCTTCCTTCTCGACTCCTTCTTAGTTGGACGAAAGTTGGATTTTCCAACGATTGATCTAGGTCATATGAACCTAATCCTTTCCGCCACTCGCACCAAGGCCTTACCATACGGCATGCTCCTCACCAAAATTTTTAAATTTTTTGTTATTCCTCTAAATGATGAAGTGAAAGAGTCACTCCGTTCCACCGACACCATCAACATTCACACTCTTAAGAGGTTGAAAATTGTTAAAGAACATGGGCAATGGGTGGCCCGTACTAAAGGCTTTGATCCGGACTCCGGCCCTTCCACTCTACCTCTAGGAGAAGCCGGGGACGACCATGATGACGACATTCCACAAGCTCCTAGTCCCCCTCACGACATTCCGGGGTCAAGTGCACCACCTCCTACCAGCGGCTTTACTTTTACCGAGGACCAGTATAATCTTCTCGATGGCCGCATCGACTCCCTCACATCCTCCGTTGATGGGCTTGGAGAACGGCTTCACCATTTGCAAATGAAACAAGATCACATACAAACTCAACGAGAGGCATTCTATGCTAGGTTTGATACTCAACAAGAGGCGATGCTAACTCAACAGCCTGCCATACAAGCTCAACAAGCAGCTATGCAAGCTCAACAAGACGCCTTCTACACCTATTACTCCGCTCAACAAGAGGCAATGTTAGCTCAGCAAATGCCTTTTATGCTCGTTTTGACGCACTTTTTCCACCTCCGCCTCCTCCGGACTTTTAGTTATATTCTATGCATCTGCTCTTTATTATCCATGTTGGTTTATTTTTAGTGTTGTCGTTGATCTATGCTCGAAGACATTGTGTGATGTTTTTAGTATTGTGCTCTAAGACATTTTTTTATCATTCATGTTGGATTGTTCCTCTTTTTGCTTATGCCAAAAGGGGGAAAAACTATGGAAAATGATATGATTGATGAGATATGCTTGATAATGACATGATATGTGCTTGATACTTGATAATGATATTTGTCTTTATAAACATATGTTTTAAAATCATTTGAGTATCTGTTTATAAAAGATAGGGGGAATATATGAATCTCAAGCATAGTTAAGTACTTATATTTCATACCACTTGTTCATTATTATCTCACAAATCATCTTGTTTGTCATAATCTAAAAAGGGAAAATTGTTGACCTAGGATTTTGATTATAACAAACAAGTTGATTTTATTTACTAACAAGTTAAATTCAAGTGATTATAGGTTTTCAAATGAGCATTAAAAGAATATCGATCATGGCCGTCGAAAGAACAAGAGCTATCATCACAAACCAAACTCATGAAGAAAGTCAAGGTTGAAGTTACATTCAAGAAAACAAGAGCCGAAGTTTGGAATGAAGATCATATACTTGTCCTCTTAGCAAACTATGTAAAGGTACTAACACATCGATACATGGTACAAATGATACAAGCTCAAGACCATTTTATCACTAAAGTTTTGGTGCATTAAAACGTAATGATTTGATAAAATGGAAAAATGATTTTCAAAAACTAATTTTTTAAACATTCCTAAATAAGTTTTCATTTTAAAAAGTTAGTGAAAAATGCTTATCAAAAATTCATATTTTTCAAAAATTCAAAATACAAAACAAAGAAATCAAAATTTGGGACCGACATCGCAAAGGCGGTCAACCGGCCGGAAAAGGCGGTCGACCAGCCCCAAAAAGTGGTCGACTGGAAATTCAAACGGTCCGATTTTTTGACCGTTCTAACTTCTGATTTTTTCGTACAAACTGTCATTTTGGTCATCCGGAAATTTGCGGTCGACCGGACCGATCATCCGACTTGACAGAAACTTGGCGTTTTTGTACTCTATAAATACCAACTCAATTCTCACTCATTTCAACAATTTAAGAGTATTCAATTGAGTTTCTTGTGAGCCAAAATTGCATTCATTTCTTATCATCAAATCATTTCATATTTGAAAAATCTTTGATTGATTTCAACCTTGAATATCTTTTCATCTATCAAAATTTTTCAAATCAAACACTTGAGCTTCATTCATTACCATCTATCAAAGTGTTAACCTACTTCTCTTCTTGTACTTAACTTTGGAATCATCATCCATTAAGAAGAGAAAATTTCTTTTGTAAACTTATTAAGAATTGTGGGTCGTGTTGAAGTCCCGAAAAGATCAACATTGTAAAAGGATCGGTGTTCCTTGATTGTAAGTCACCGGAAGCGTTGTAAATAGTTGGATTGCACCATAAGTCAATCAAAATAGTGGAAAAGGCTTCGCTCGTGTCAGAGAGCTTAGTAACGAGGGACGTAGATCATTGCATTGGATCGAACCTCCATAACATATCGTTTGCACTCTCTATCTCTTCTACTTAACGCATTTACTTCCCAGAAATTTATATCGCTCTATTTACGTATTTACTCGTATTTAGAATATTCTTTATCATTTGCATATTTATTATATTAAAATCTTGAGTGATTAACGAAAAAGTTTTAATAACCAATTCACCCCCCTCTTGGTTAGCCAATCTTGGGCTTTCAAGTTTCATAGAGGGTGTCTGTGTGAGATTCAATCCAAATGGAGAAATCTAACTCACTCTGGTTTGCGTGGAAGCTGTGGTGTCAGCTTAGTAGAAATGGCTGGATTTCCTGATCTGGCATTGGCCATTTAGGTCTGATACCAAGAAAGAATTTAAGGCTAAATATTGCTAAAGAAAAGCTTACTCATCAGTCCATTTACGGTGGTATATATACATATTATAGCTGATACTTTGTTACAACAAAATGAAGAAGAATATACTACATCATCCTATTAGAATGTGACAGGTGTCTAACTACTTATATTCCAAATTCCATAAATCCAGGACACTCATTTTTTGCACCGAGTGTATTGTTATGATTGTGGTCCAATTCTAACAAAAAATAGTGAAGCCATCGCAAAAGTAGGACTGCTACTCGTGTGGTGTGATCTTACCAAAAATGATTGTTGAAATATCACCAATAGTTCAAGTAAGGAACTCGAAAGTAGATCTCGTTCATGGGCTGAAGCTCTGCATCGAAGAAAAGCAGCCACTTTCCAATGTGTTAGATCCATACTTGGCTCAGGATGTCGACAAACAAGAGAAAATGATCTTTGTTCTAAAGATTGCAATGACATGCATTTAGAGCAGCACCCAAATGATCTTCCTGCAATGAGGCACATCTCTTACACATTGGAAAGTTTACCAGTTCATCCGATTAGCTGAAATTCATGTTCATCACTTTGGAGCTAGGAACGGGACAAAGCACTAGATTTCTTGATCACATCATTTTCTGTAGGAATTTCTTTTCTTGAGTGCCAAAAAGGCTAGTTGACTGTAGGTTTGCTTTAAGAGCACGGCGTTATAGGTTGCGTCTGTTTCTTCATGTGTGTATATGTTCTTTAGTCATTTATTTGCTATAAATGGGGGATTGACAACAAGAAAGGTGGGATTAAACAGAGTTAGGAGAGAGATACGGTTGTTAACTAATTTAAGTTAGGATGAGGTGATTAGTATTTTATCAATTTTACTTTTATAATGTAGTATTAATTGAAATTTAAAAAGTAGAGAGGTTATGTGGTGTAATTTCCTATTTTTTGCAACACAGGCCACATTATTTTTTGGTGGGCCAAAATTTTTTGGGCCTTATAATCTTGGAGATCATTATGAGGCAAACCCAGTTTAGAAAATTTATTTGATGGGCTTTGATGGAGTTAGGTCAAATATTTTATGTTCAAGACTGTGTATTGGGAAAAAATCACATTTAACCTAAAAAATCAAAACAATCCTTGAATTACTAAACATTTGAAATTCTGGAGGGTTTCTCTACACGTACATAATTCATTGTATATAATAGTATTCACACCCTCACATGGAAGGGAACCCACTTCGGATATATTATATTTTATTCGCAGTGGGTCCCCTCCGTATGAAGGTGTGAACACCATTATGTTCAATGAATTGTAGCATAATTCAATTGTGGAATTTCTCACATCTCAACGAAAATATACCAATTTTACTTACTCTTCATAAATCCTCAAAATTCTGTAACTGAAACAAAAATTTAATTAAGATTCCTGAAATAATGCTTTAATAAAAACCAATTGGATTTTAAAAACATTATAGACAAGGAAACAAGGGTTGTGAAATTGATGAACAAGGGGATGTTCTTTTCGTGTTTCAGTTTTTTGTTTTGAGTTTATTTTGGATTTTATATTTTGAGTGTCCATTTTGAGATTGCTAAAAATGTGTTCTTTTTGTCATTTTAAAAAATTTGTTTTCAAAAATTTTTAAAAATTGAAAAACGTGTTTACTTTCTAATTTTGAAAAATTGATTACTTAATATATATATATATATATATATATATATATATATATATATATATATATATATATATATATATATATATGAATCTTAGCCACTACCAATTTATTTGAAAATTTTTGTACTGTACATATAAAAAGAAAATTATTTTGTATTGAATTGCGGTGAAACAGAATCGAACTCTTGACCTTCATAAAATTTGTGACTCTCCCAACTAAACTATCTCGCTATTGGCAAAATTCGGTTGTTTTCTATGTTTTGAAGTTTGGGCTTTATTTTAACAGAAAACAGCCAAAACGATTTTTTTAGTATGTTCTGTTTTCTTTGTAAATTTTAAACTCGTTTTTGGAAAAACGTTTCTAAAAATAGGTAAGTAAACGTATTTTCAGTGTTTGGCCTGAAAATAGTAAAGAGAACATGCCCTAAGATTTCGCCATTTGAAACATTGGGCAAAAGAATTGAGTAAGCCACTTTATCCGAAAATGGTTAACACGTCGGGTGACCAACCCTCACATTACGTGTGGGTCCCACGTGAATAAAATAATGTCTAACCCCTGAGGTGTGTGTGTTCAGTCATCCCCTATGTTCGTGTAGCATGGTTCTGAAGCATTTGCTTGGATTTTCTAGATTCCGCTCGTAGTAAGAATTTGTCCATGGAAGCTGAAGTCTTGATCATAAAGGCAACAAGGCAGAAGGAAGAAGAAGAAGAAGAAGAAAGGCATCCTACTGTGTTATTCCATTTTATCATTGCAATTTTTTCTAAGTTGTAGACTGAAGTGCGATTTTAAGTTTGTTTGACCATTCACCACACCTGTTGGATAATTTCAACATATATGGGGCCACACGTTGTAAATTGAAATGTGTGGTGTTATTATTTAAATGATATTAGTCAATTAAAGTGATCCGATAAAGATATATTATGACTAATGGGTATTAGATTTCATGGAATTATAGTGTAGATACCGGAGTGTTATTTTAAATTGATGAGGGGCCAATTTGAAGCAACTGAAAGATAGTGACTATTGAGTTACTACTATTATTTTATATGGTTATGGTCCCCATTTGTTGGTATTCTTCAAACTACTCTACATCCTCATCAATAGAGAGCAAAACCTAAGGGAAGATCATCAATCATTTGGAAGATCCTAATCTATCCGGCTAAGAATTTGATTGTCATGGATCAAGGTATGGTTTTTTATGTTTTGTTACTTTCTTGGATTTCAACATGGAGTAAGATCTATGGTTATATATTATTATGAATTTAAGATTTGATTATTGTTTTGATCAATAATCATATTATATTTTCCTATCAAGTGGTATCAGAGCAATTCCATAGTTGAAATTTTGAGAAATTGAACATTTAAAATCCTGAATTTTTGTGTTATTTGATCTTAATGTTATTTAAGAAATTTAGGATGATATTATGTTATGATCGTCAATTCGGTTTGTTATACATGAAATTAGCATGTTATTGTTAGTTCTAGCATATTATATTATGGATCTTCAATTTAACATGTTATTATGGATCTGAGCAAGTTATAATATGGTTTTTTTGGAATTATTAAAGATTGTTTTTTCAAAATTTTGATTTTTTGGATTAAAGTATTTTTCAGATTTGATTTTAAGAAAAAAAAAATTTCGGCAAAGATGGTCGTTGTTTGCAAGAAATCATTCATCATTGTCGCTGAGTGGGTCGTGCCGTCCCCCCTGGTCACTTGGGGGAAAGGAGATGAAGGGGTCACTCTCTCCATTAAGTTTTCATTTATGGCCATTAATATTTTCGGTTATGGAATTTTTGGAGGCGGGGGCTTGGGCTGTAAATTTGAAGTTTTTGGGCCCTTACTTGCAATTAAAAATTAGGGTTATGGTTGAGTTATTTACTATTCAGCCCCTAAAGTTTAAAGTTAATCCTAATTGGGCCTTAAGGTTATGAGTTTTAATAATTCAACCCCTAAAGTTCTGAAATTTATTAATTTGGGCAATTTAAGTTCTGAATTAGATAATTAAGCCCGTGAATGTTCATAATTGGTTTAGTTTGGTCCCTAAAGTTTCGCATAATTTATTTTTGAACCTAAAGTTCCAATTATTTACAATTTTGACCACTAAAGTTTTGAATTATTAACTCTTAGGCCCTTAAAGTTTCAAGATAAATAAATCAAGTACTCTGCTTTTCAAATTTTGGTATTAAGGACTCATTTGAGTATATATAATATTCAAAAGTAAATTGATTGAAGGAATATGTTGTCAAAGCAACCTCTCTTGTGGAAATTAACTAACTTAGAATATTAGAAGGATTTCGTGTGTATGCTAGTTCATGCGGATATTAGCCGGCCTAAAGGAATGTTATTATTTGGCCGAATTGCATGCACACTTGCGGTGGTAAACGTGTGACACTTATAAGGTTTCCATGTGAATAATAAATCAATCCAAAGATAGGTTTATTATTTGATAGGAGTTATTGTCAATATTTGATCACTACCCCAAGAGTACCACTTACAATTAATATTACTGTCCTAAGACTTGATATTAATGATGTGCTAGGTATCTTGAGATGGGACTTACCATTATTTGAATTTATTGATTATAGAATCTTAATATCTATATGAAGATAATTTATCATCTTCTCTCTACAACTAATTCATCTGCTACTACCATATCTGCAAATGTTAATTCTATTCCCATGCTCAATGGGACCAACTTCAAGGGTTGGAAAGAGAACGTTTTGATTGTTCTTAGCTGCATGGATCTAGATCTTGCGCTTCGGATTGAGCAACCCACTCCTCTTACGGACGAAATTTCATCTGATGAAAAGAGGAATTTTGAGAAGTGGGATCGCTCAAATCGCATGAGTCTAATGATCATTAAGCGCGGCATTCCGGAAGCCTTTAGAGGCGCTGTATCTAAAGAAATGACTAATGCCAAGGATTTCCTTACCGAAATTGAGAAACGTTTTGCAAAAAACGATAAGGCTGAAACAAACACGCTTCTGCAACGCTTGATTTCAATAAGGTATAAAGGCAAAGAAAATATGAGGGAGTACATCATGGAGATGTCTCACATTGCTTCTAAACTTAAGGTACTAAAGCTCGAGTTGTCTGATGACTTGCTCGTACATTTGGTATTGATTTCGCTTCCTGCACAATTCAGTCAGTTTAAGGTCAATTATAACTGCCAGAATGAGAAATGGTCTCTAAATGATCTCATTTCATATTGTGTGCAAGAGGAAGAGAGGTTGAAGCAAGATAGAATTGAAAATGTTCATTTGGCAAGCACTTCTAAGGCAAGCACTTCTAAAGATAAGGGCAAGAAAAGAAAGAAAGAATATGAAGCTGCTCCTAAGGGTCCAGTACAACAGAAAAGGCAAGAGGACAAAGAGACTTGTTTCTTTTGTAACAAAAATGGACATTTGAAGAAGAACTGTACCAAATACCACGCATGGCGTGCAAATAAAGGTACAAATCTTACTTTGGTCTGTTCTGAGGTTAATTTAGTTTCAGTGCCTAGAAATACTTGGTGGTTAGATTATGGTGCTACTACTCCCATAAGTATTTCTATGCAGGGTTGTCTGAACTACCGAAAGCCAAATGATGGTGAAAGATACATCTACGTGGGTGATGGCAAGTCGGTGAAAGTTGATGTAATATGCACTTTTTGGTTATTGTTGAAAACTGGTCATTATTTGGATTTGAAAGACACTTTTGTTGTGCCGTCTTTTAGACGGAATTTGGTTTCTGTTTCTTTGTTGGACAAATTTGGTTATTATTGCTCATTTGGAAACAATCAGTTTTGTCTTTCTTTAAATTCCAATATTATTGGTACTGGTTTATTATCTGTATATGATAACCTATATTTGCTTGATACTGTTGCATCATATAATGAAAACCTGCATGTGGAATCACATGATACTAAACACAAATTAAATAATGAAAATTAAGCAAAATTATGGCACAAGCGCTTAGGTCACATCTCTAAAGCTAGAATTGAATGACTTGTGTCATATGGTATTTTGGATTCACTTGAATGCACAGATTTTGATGTATGTATTGAATGTATCAAGGGAAAACAGACCAAAACTAGGAGATTTGGTGCTAACAGAACTTCGGATGTCTTAGAATTGATACATACAGATATTTGTGGACCATTCCCTACAGTTTCTTGGAATGGTCAACAATATTTTATATCATTCATAGACGACTACTCACGTTATGGGTACCTATATCTAATTCATGAAAAGTTTGAGTCACTGGACATGTTCAAAGTGTTTAAAACTGAGGTTGAGAATCAATCAACAAAAGGATAAAAAGCGTTAGGTCTGACCGTGGTGGTGAGTACTACGGCAGAAATGACGGTTCAGGTGAACAATGTTCAGGACCATTTGCTACATACCTAGAGGAATGTAGAATCGTCTCACAATACACCATGCCGGGATCCCCTAGCATGAATGGTGTAGCATAAATAGGACTCTTAAGGATATGGTAAGGAGTATGATCTGTCATTCTACCTTGCCAAAATCTCTCTAGGGAAAAGCAATAAAGATTGCAGCTTATATTCTGAACAGAGTACCAACTAAAGCTGCTGCCAAAACACCTTATCAGCTTTGGACAGGTAGAAAGCCTAGTCTAAAGCATCTTCACATTTGGGGATGTCTAGCTGAGGCCAGGCCTTATAGGTCACATGAAAAGAAATTGGACTCCAAAACAGTGAGGAGCTACTTTATTGGTTATTCTGAGCGATCAAGGGACTATAAATTCTATGATCCCACACTTAAGTCAATTTTTGAAACGGGAATTGCAACATTTTTTGAGGATGTTGAGTTTGGGAGGAGAAACAAGGTTAGAGACATTGACTTTGAGGAAGAAGTTGAGGAAGGGTCGGTTTCGATTCCTACTATTGCTTTTGACAATGTACAGGTTCCTATACCTGTTATTGATCAAGAAGTATGTCCAGAACCTCAACAAGATAATGTTGAACCTCCTATCCAAAATGAGGTAATTATTCCTGATGTACAAACTCAACAACCTCAAGAACCAATACCTTTAAGGAGATCCGCGAGAGAAAGGAAAAATGCTATTTCGAATGATTTTATAATATTTCTCCAAGAACATGAGGAAAATAATGGATTGATGGAAGATGATCCAATCAACTTCCGTCACGCCATGCATGATTCTAACTCTCAAAAGTGGATTGATGCCATGAATGAGGAGTATAAGTCTATGCAAGACAATAAAGTTTGGGATCTTGTCATGTTACCAGAAGGTACGAAGTCCATTGGTTGCAAATGGATTTTTAAAACCAAGAGGGATTCGAAAGGTAATGTAGAAAGATATAAGGCTCGTCTTGTAACTAAAGGCTTTACCCAAAAGGAAGGTATTGACTTCAAAGAGACTTTCTCTCCAATTTCAACGAAAGACTCTTTCAGGATAATTATGGCACTTGTTGCACATTTGACCTTGAGTTACGTCAGATGGATGTTAAGACGACATTTCTCAATGGCGACATTGATGAGACGATCTATATGGTGCAACCAGAAAACTTTGTGTCAGCAGACCCGAAGAATATGGTTTGCAAATTAAAGAAATTCATCTATGGGTTCAAGCAAGCTTCCCGTCAATGGTACTACAAATTTCATCAAGTAATTATCTCGTTTGGTTTTGAGACAAATGCTGTTGATGATTGTGTGTATCACAAATTCAGTGGGAGTAAGCATATTTTCCTGATTTTGTATGTTGATGACATACTACTTGCCACTAATGATATAGGCATGTTGCACAAAATCAAGAGTTTTTTATCAAAGAATTTTGAGATGAAAGATCTTGGTGATGTCTCTTTTGTATTAGGGATTCAGGTACATCGAGATCGCTCTCAAGGTATTCTTGGATTGTCACAAAAGAGCTATATCGATAAAGTACTTAAGAGGTTTGGCATGCAAGACTGTAAATCAGGTGACACCCCTGTCGTTAAGGGAGACAAATTTAGTCTCGAACAATACCCGAAAAATAACCTTGAAGTTAAGGAAATGCAGAAGATTCCCTATGCGTCAGCTGTTGGGAGTCTTATGTATGCTCAAGTTTGTACATGTCCAGACATAGCATTCATTGTTGGAATGCTAGGCAGATATTTAAACAACCCTGGAATAGATCATTGGAAAGCAGCCAAAAGGGTTATGAGGTATTTGAAGAGAACAAAGGATTACATGCTCACATATGTCAGATCGGATCAGTTAGAGATCATAGGGTATTCCGATTCTGATTTTGCTGGATGCCAAGATAGTAGAAGATCCACATCAGACTATATTTATCTGTTAGCTGGAGGAGCTGTTTCTTAGAAGAGTGCCAAGCAGACACTCATAGCTTCTTCTACCATGGCAGTAGAATTTGTAGCATGCTATGAGGCATCTAATCATGGAATATGGCTACGAAATTTTGTCACTGGGCTGCGCATTCTGAATGGCGTAGAAAGACCACTAAAGTTATATTGTGACAATAACTCAATAGTACTATATTCCAATAACAACAGGAGCTCATCTAAGTCAAAACACATTGACATCAAGTTCCTAGTTGTGAAAGAAAGAGTACAGAGTGGACAGATTTTTATAGAGCATATTGGGACAAACTCCATGATTGCGATCCGCTTACTAAGGGATTGACACCCAAGCTCTTTCATGAGCACACTGCTCATATGGGTGTTGTATATCATGAGGATATCAAGTTTTAGTGGGAGTTTGTATTTTTCCAAAGTTTTATGTTTTGGACACATTTGTGTATTTGGATATTATTCTGTACAGAAATAAAGTATTCAGTTCATTTCACTCTGTTATTATGTTCAGTATTGATCTCACTTAAGAAATAAGGTTGGACCATTTGGAAGTAGACATGTTTGGATCACATAACATGTAATTTTCATGCTACACTCTCATGATTGATCTATGTCATTTGGTTATATGTGTGTATGTGACCATTGATGGATTTAGTCACGTTAAATGTGACGAAAATCGCTTTGATCTTATATCAATATGACTAATGGACGAGATTGTTTGGTAATATCCATAATAATAATAATAATAGCAAAATTTTGAGCTCATAAGGTTGTGCACATTTGTAAGGTCACACGTATGGCCCAGTGGGAGATTGTTGGATAATTTCAACATATATGGGGCCACACGTTGTAAATTGAAATGTGTGATGCTATTATTTAAATGATATTAGTCAATTAAAGTGATCCGATAAAGATATATTATGACTAATGAGTATTAGATTTCATGGAATTATAGTGTAGATACCGGAGTGTTGTTTTAAATTGATGAGGGGCCAATTTGAAACAATTGAAAGATAGTGACTATTGAGTTACTACTATTATGTTATATGGTTATGGTTCCCATTTGTTGTTGTTTTTAAAGCTACTCTACATCCCCATCAATAGAGAGCAAAACCTAAGGGAAGATCATCAATCATTTGGAAGATCCTAATCTATCCGGCTAAGAATTTAATTGTCATGGATCAAGGTATGGTTTTTTATGTTTTGTTACTTTCTTGGATTTCAACATGGAGTAAGATTTATGGTTATATATTATTATGAATTTAAGATTTGATTATTGTTTTGATCAATAATCATATTATATTTTTCTATCAACACCAACTCACGCTCTTCCTCTTATAAGCATCATAACAGAATTTGGGAATTGCTATTAGGTGCTGCAACACTATTCCATAAATTATGGATGTGAATGAATTGTTCTTGTACGTGACATTTAGCCACTAGAAGACTAGAAATAAACTTTTGTAACTATTTCTGTAAAGATTTCTCAATTTGCTTCATAAATTGAGGTGGATTCACTACATTGAGAGAGCTGATTAATTTTACTAATCAAAATTTCTTGAAGTATTAATCCTCTTGGGGAGAAGGTTGGAATCTATTTGGTAATCGTGGCGTTGTTTTTCATTGCAATACTTGTACAGATGAAAGGCACAATAATTTGCATAACTGCATTATATGTTCACGTGTCAAAGAATCGATGTGTCTAGCAAAAAAAAGGCAAAATATAATGAATAATAATGCGAGATATATTGTGAACCGGCAAAATAGACAAAAGTACATTGTCACACATGATATGAAAAAAAACCTGAATAAATGCATATATCGACACAAGTAGCACTTGTTACAACACGTGATATAATACATAAACTAGAATAAGCAATGACTTGAATCTATTCATATAAGGAAAAACGTATCACGTGTTGTAGGTAATAAATTGCATTGCATACTATGTCCCGTGTAAAGAAATAACGTGTCAATCATATGAACTTGGCCACGCGTTACACAATGTAAATTGTTACGGGTTAAAGGACAGAATGGACACGTGGCGTCACATCACAACGGTGGGACCAGCTTGATTCGATCAGGATATAATTCTCTAGCTTCAGTTGTGAGTTCCGAGGCCCTGGCTACCAATCCGAGGCCCTCGCTATTACTCCGAGGCCCCTCCTTCTAACGTCCGAGGCCCATCAAAGATCCACTTGTGAGGATTCGGCCATGATGAAAATCTTTAACAACTGATTGATGTGACTTTTGTGTAAAGCTTACTTATGCCTTGTCCCGTCAATGTCAGAGCATTTAATGTTAGTACAGCTAGGAGAGTCAACTTGATTGCTAGGATTTGATGCCTTGGCCGAGGAGATGAGGCCACGTGTAAGTTGATCCAAAGGTCACAATTTGAGTTGTAACACTATAAATACCCCAACCATGTAACAAGAAAGGGACTAATGAAAAAATGGGAGAATAAACTGAATCTTTTGGAGCCATATTTCTCTCGTTTCAACATCATTTTTACAACATTTTGTTACAACACAATCCTGTTATCTATCGATTGGTTACTTATACAATCGTATTTCTTCTATGCCGGTGACCTGAACGGAGACGTCTCGTGCCTTTTTGCTGCACCCACGCTCATTCTCTGGAGTCCTCATGACCGTCGATCGGCATTAGAGTGTTGGATTAAGCTTACGTGTGCACGAGTGGGCCCGGCATCTGTTGGCAACATTTTTTTGGGGTCAACAGATTGGCGCCGTCTGTGGGAAACCACACTATAACCACGAGCAACCCCGTGGAAAAAGCTTTCTGAAGCATCTTTGGGCATCCCCCTTGAAAAAGGATTTACTCTTCAAGGAAAAATAAGAGGAAGCCCCCGAAGTTCAAGTTTATTCAAGTTTCAAGAGACATGAGTTCAGAAGAAGAGGCTCCCCCCAGACGAACTAGAGAAGCTGACAATGAGGCCCCTGCGGTCCGACGCCGACCCCACCACCATCACAAAGTAGGCGGTAGGAGGTTGGCGGCCTGGGCCATTAGGGAAATGGCAACCATGGCAGCCAATATGAGGAGCATTACTAATCAAAACTTGGCGATGCAAGAGCTGTTGAGGCAAATGCAAGGCCAATGAGGTCCCCCACCTCCTTCCTTTGTTCCACAAGGGACATTTCAACCTGACGAAATTCAGAGTCAAAGAGCTTATTCCTCCAGGCAGTATAGGGGAGGAAGCCCAGTAGAAAGGGAAGTTGGAGTCGATATTTCCTCCAATTACGCTTCCGGCCGACCTTCCGAGGCCCCGTTCAACATGGAGGGTAATTTCCCTCCCGAATATGAACCAGCACCGAGGCCCCAGAGGTCTGCCAGTGTGTTTGATAGACTCAGCCCGATAGGTCAGAGGCGAAGACAGAGGAATGCAGCCCACGCTTCTAGGAATAGGCCACAGCCCCCACCTCCTGAGGTTCGGCAGCCGGAGGAAAGGCAAGAACGTGCCCCCCGTGCTATGCCACCCGGTCAAGAACGCCTTAGGAGGGATGAGGAGGCTCGCAACCAGGCAGGACCCTCCACACAATGTACCTGTATGAAGCCGAGGCTAATTATGATTCGGATGGTCCCCGCAGATCCCGCGACTTAGATGATGACGATGACAATCTGGCTATTCTCAAGGGAGTTAAGGAATGCCCAGGTCCCAAATCATTATACCATGCCCAAAATACCCAAATATGATGGGAGAGACGACCCAGAGAAGCACTTGAATAGCTACAAGACACACATGAGCCTGAGAGGCGCCACTCCAGCTGTAAAATGCAGAGCCTTTCATTTGACTCTAAGCGGAGCTGCTGAAATTTGGTATAGTAGGTTACCTCCTGGGAGCATTCGAGTCGGCGTAATTCAAAACTACTTTTTTGAAGAGATTTGCAAGAAGTAAAGAAGGCGAGGCCCCAATCCAACGCCTCCAAGATATGAGACAACAAATTTAAGAAACTTTGAAAAGCTTTCTGTCCCGTTTCACGGACGAAATGACTTGCTGTGTTCAAGTCACTGATCGCGAGGCTCTATCCGCCCTTAGGGGAGGCCTCAACATGAACACCCTGTTTTGGAGAGATGTCCAGAATCAAGACCCCCCAACTTATGATGCTTTGTTGGAGATGATGCGACGTGAAATCATCAATGAGGAACTGATAGAACATCGAAACAGGGCAAGTAGGGGTCTACAACCCCAGCAAAGGCAACGTGGTAGAGGTCCAACCTCCCACCTGATGGATCAGCAGTGGGGCCAACCCAATGTGGAAGCTGCCCAAGGCTCAGGGCAGTCACTTGCCGCAGCCACATTGAATGCTGTACCAACTTTGGCCTACGAGGACGTACCGACTACGGATACCCCTGAAAACCCACGAACACGACAGGCCCCCCATAGAGGACGAGGCCGGGGAAGGAACTCGAATCAAGGCAGAGGCAACTCCCAAGGATATTGCACTTATCACCATTCCTACAGCCATGCCACTACTGACTGTAGAGACATAGCCTTGCATCCCAGAAATTCGGATTCCAGAAGTAACAATCGGAACAACTCAAGATCGAGGAGCAGGCCCCCGCCGAGGCAAGATTCACGGTCCAGGCGAGGCGAGGCCCCTTCCCATCATAGGGAAGCATCTCCTCGTGGAAGAGAAAGAGAAAGGAATAGAAACCCGAATGAACAGCAACGAAGGGATCATCGAGGTAGACCTGAAGATGCTCCTGTTCACGAGATTGACACTATATTTGGAGGTCCTTATGTTGGTGGAAGCACCAGAAACTCTCAAAGGAACTATGTGCGAGAGGCGAGGGCTCCTCCATTGACTAGCTACATTGTGGGCAGCAGTTCGCGAAGGAGCCAATCGCCTCCAATTGTGTTTACACATGAAGATTCCGAAGGTATTCATTACCCTCATTGTGATGCTTTGGTAGTAAGAGCTGTGGTAGCCAGGAACGGACTGAAGCGAATGTTAGTAGACAATGGCAATTCTGTGAACATCCTATTCGGATCTACTTTTGACAAAATGATCCTGGATCATGAGTTAACCCCCACCAACACTCCCTTATATGGTTTCACGGGGGACAGTATCATCCCAAGGGGCAAAATTACCCTAGTCGTAGAAATGGGAGCTCCACCCCTAGCAACCACATGTTTTATGGAATTTTTGATAGTGGACAGCAGGTCAGCCTATCATGGGGTATTGGGGAGGCCCGCATTGAAGGATTTGGGAGCAATCACCTCCATTCATCACCTATGCATGAAGTTCCAAACTGATGGTGGGGTGGCAACGGTCAAAGGAGACCAAAGAGGGGCAAGGGAATGCTACCTAAATTCTGTGAGGAAGGCTGAGCCTAGGGATATGCACATGGTGGCGGGCACCGGTAGCCTCGGATTACCAGCACTTGATGAACTCGATCCACGAACAACCGAGGCTGATTCCCAGGCAGCCCCCATGGAAGAGTTAGAAAGCTTTCCTATAGACTCAAAGGAACCAACCAAGTTGCTGCAGGTTGGAAGAAGTTTAGCCCCAAGATTCAAAGGGGAGCTTAAAGAATTTTTGTGCAAGAATCACGATGTCTTTGCTTGGAGGCATGAGGATATGCTAGGCATTGACCCTGGTGTCAGTTGCCATCACCTACAAATTGATCCCAAAGTTGCCCCACACAGACAGAAGAGGCGAGCCCTTAACCCAGAGAGGTATGAGGCCTTGAAAGAGGAAGTGCAGAAGCTTGTTAACAATGGCTTTATAAGGGAGGCCCTCTACCCAAAATGGATATCCAATCCGGTACTGGTGAAAAAGCACAATGGGAAGTGGAGGGTATGCATTGATTTTTCTGACCTCAATAAGGCATGTCCAAAAGACAGCTTCCCACTTCCCAGAATTGATCAGTTGGTGGACTCCACTGCTGGACACGAGTCCCTGAGTTTCATAGATGCCTACTCTGGTTACAATCAAATCCCCATGTACTCAGGCGATGAGGAACACACCTCGTTCATAACGGACCGAGGCCTTTATTGCTACAGAATGATGCCTTTTGGATTAAAGAATGCTGGAGCAACTTACCAGAGGTTAGTAAACAAGATGTTTGCTAATCTGCTTGGGAAAACTATGGAGGTCTATGTAGATGACATGCTTGTCAAGAGTCTGAAAGTGGATGATCACATATCCCACCTCCATGAAGCCTTTGAAGTTCTGTGAAAGTACCGAATGAAATTGAATCCCCTAAAATGTGCATTTGGGGTAGCGTCAGGCAAGTTCTTGGGGTACATGGTCAATCAACGTGGCATCGAAGCAAATCCAGAAAAAATCCAAGCGTTAATTGAGATGAAATCCCCCCAGAAACCAAAAGAAGTACGAAGTTTGACGGGTCGTGTGGCCGCTTTGAGCCGCTTTATATCGAAATCCACTGATAAGTGCCTCCCATTCTTTAGAATACTCAAGGGAGGACAGAGGTTTCAGTGGACTGAGGAGTGTGAAGAGGCTTTCCAGGGGCTCAAAAGACACCTAGGGCAGGCCCCCCTCCTATCAAAACCCAAACTTGGCGAGGTGCTACAACTTTACTTAGCAGTTTCCCTCGAGGCTATAAGTGCAGTACTGGTGAGGGAGGAGAATTCAACTCAGCTGCCTGTTTATTATATCAGCAAGGCTTTGATACCTCCTGAGACGCGATACCCAGACATGGAAAAATTAGCCCTGGCATTGATCATCGCTTCTCGTAAATTGAGGCCTTATTTTCAGGCTCACACCATTCATGTACTGACAAACTTTCCACTCAGACAAGTTCTACAAAAGCCAGACGCCTCGGGTAGACTACTGAAGTGGGCAGTGGAGTTGAGCGAATTCGAAATCCTCTTCAAAGCCAGAACTGCTGTCAAAGGACAAGCTTTAGCAGATTTTGTGGCAGAATTTACCAACGTGCCAGAAATTGGCCAGGAGGCGGAGCCTTCCGAGCCCCCAATATGGAATTTGTTCATAGACGGTTCGGCAGGGGAAACAGGCTCAGGCGCGGCGTAGTTCTTGTGAGTCCTGAAGGTCATATGTTGAATAGTGCAATACGGTTCGGCTTCAAAGCCACCAACAATGCTGCAGAATATGAGGCCCTCCTCGTTGGCCTCAGGCTAGCCAAGGAAATGCAATTAAAGAGGCTTCACATCAGCAGCGACTCCCAGCTTATAGTGGGACAGGTAAACGGCAACTTCATGGCAAGGGACAAGGCCATGGCCTCATATCTCAAATTGGTAATGAGCCTACTCCATTCCTTTGAGAAATTTGAATTAAGTCAGATACCACGCCTTGAAAACGCGCACGCTGATGCCTTATCTAAGCTTGCTAGCAGCAAAGATTCTGAATTGCTGGCAGTGGTCCCAATCGAACACCTCCCCAGGCCGTCCACCTCCGCAGAGGTGGTGATGTGGGTAGAAGGTACCCCAACTTGGATGCAACCTCTCATATCTTACCTCAAAGATCATTCCTTACCTGATAATAAGGAAGATGCGTATAAACTACGTAGAAGGTCTGCCCATTTCTTGTTAGTGGACGATGTTCTATATAAACGTGGATTCTCTGCACCTCTCCTTCGGTGCGTAGGCGAAGAAGAAGCTGATTATGTACTTAGAGAAATTCATGAGGGCATTTGTGGCAATCACTCCGGAGGATTAGCCTTGGCCAATAAAGCATTGAGGCAGGGATATTACTGGCCTACAATGAAAAAAGATGCTCTCCAATTCGTTCGCAAATGTGACAAGTGCCAACGTTTTTCCAACGTGCAGAGGCAACCCTCTCAGGAGCTTACTACAGTAACCAGCCCATGGCCCTTTAGCAAGTGGGGTGTGGACCTCATTGGCCCGTTACCTAAGGGCAGAGGAGGCGCCAGTTTCGCCATAGTAGCTATCGATTATTTCACGAAATGGGTAGAAGCTGAGCCTCTGGCAAAGATCACTGAGGCCAATACTTCCAAATTTCTATGGAAGAATATCATTTGTCGCTTCGGCATCCCTCACTCGATTGTCTCTGATAATGGCAAACAATTTGACAACCGGAAGGTCCGGGACCTCTGTGAAGAACTTGGAATCAGAAAGCACTTCTCTACGCCTCATCACCCCGTGCCAATGGCCAAGTGGAGGCCGTCAACAAGACCATCAAGCACACCCTGAAAAAGAAGCTTGATACAGCTAAGGGAGCTTGGGTAGATGAATTACCCCAGGTGCTATGGGCGATACGAACGATGAGCAGAACACCTACAGGGGAAACCCCTTTCTCCATGACTTATGGCGCTGAAGCGATGAGCCCAGTGGAGGTAGGATTACCCTCACCCAGAAGATTAAGCTTCAATGAGATATCCAATGAGGAACTTCGAAGATGTGAGCTTGATTTCCTTAAAGAAAAGAGGGATGATTCCCAGCTGAGGCTTGCAACCTACCAAAGGAAGATGAGTCGATACTACAACTCAAGGATGAAAAGGAGGTCCTTCCGCATAAACGACTTAGTCCTTCGCAGGGTTTTCCTATCCTCAAAGGAGCCGGGGGTGGGCACCCTAGGACCCAACTGGGAAGGACCCTACCAAATTGAAAAGGAAATTCGGCCCGGCACTTACTGGATAAAAGACATGGATAGCAGAATTCAACCTCACCCGTGGAATGTTGAGCATCTGAGAATGTATTATCAATGAATGTAATCAGTAGCTGGATGTTATTCTCCAGCCTTTATAAATAAATAAGTTTTCTCCAGTCTTCGTCAACTAGCATAAGCGTGGGCGCTTCGGAGGAGAGGATGGAATCTTAAAAGAAGGCCACCTCGCTCGAACTCCAAAGCGTACATCACAAGCCTCCCTTTGGTGAAGCTGAACGCTAAAGGGAGAAGCCTCTGCTTGGATGAACCATCCACCAAGCTGGGAAGCGTGGGCACTTCGGAGGAGAGGATGGAACCTTAAAAGAAGGCCACCTCGTTCGAACTTCAAAGCGTACATCACAAGCCTCCCTTTGGTGAAGCTGAACGCTAAAGGGAGAAGTCTCTGCTTGGATGAACCATCCACCAAGATGGGAAGCGTGGGCGCTTCGGAGGAGAGGATGGAACCTTAAAAGAAGGCCACCTCGTTCGAACTCCAAAGCGTACATCACAAGCCTCCCTTTGGTGAAGCTGAACGCTAAAGGGAGAAGCCTCTGCTTGGATGAACCATCCACCAAGCAAGAGGTTAAAAAATAGTTTCGTCACTTGGGAACGCGGGATCAAGGATTAAGTTAAGGTAGTTTCAGAATGATACCCTGGGAAAGCAGTTGTCAAAAGTTTTGTAAAGGAGCTTCAGTTAAGTTACCTCAGATTTGTTAAGTTTGCTTGGTTGCTTTGTTGAATAGTTTGCTCAGTTATCCCATTCTAGTTAATTATTTAAGTATGGCAAGGCCTTGATACTGTTGCATTAAGTTAAGTTCATTGTAGAAAAGATAAATGGCAGCACAAAGATGAGGCAAAATCTGTGTTATATTGATATGCTGAATGAATTACAAAGTAATAAGTTAAAATTATAAAAGTGTATCAAGGAGCAAGGGGTGGGGAAACTGGAGCATCTGCTGTTTGAGGTGCTTCAACAGGTTGAGGCCCTTCAGTAGGCACATCCTCAGGATCGAGTTCCACCACTTCACCTTCTTCAGCTGGTGTCTGCGGAACCTCCTCATCCAAGAACTCAGCTTTCAGTTCAGAAACATCGAGCTCTGGATGTGCCTCTCCCAACCTTTCAAAGACCTCCTGATAGGCCACTCTGCTCCAATACAGGCCGAAGCGTCGATACTCTTCAGTGTGATGGAAGTTGGCTATGTAATTCCTCACTGCAATATCGCCCGCCTCGACCACGTCAGCTTTATATCTTTTCACTTCGGCCTCCAGCCACCTCAGCTCCTTCTCCATAAACTGCCCGGCATCCCTAGCCCCAGTTAACTCAAGGTTTGCCTTCTCCGGCTTCGGCGAGTTGACCTTCTGGTGGTTGTCAGAAATCTCCACCTTTTTGGTGAGGGCAGCCACCTCACATTGGCTCTCATGAACCTCCTTCTTCAGGGCCTCAATCTCTGCCAGGAGAGCATCGCGTTTCGAATCATCCACATCTCTCTGAATTCTCAGTTCAATGTTGGCCTCCTTCTTCTCCGCCAGCTCTGCCTTCACTTTTTCCAGTTCGTCGCGAGAGGCTCTATTCCTTGATTGAATATCTGCCAAAATAGTTTGGCATTCCAGTGCAACTCCAAAGGCCCTGGCAGTTTGGCTCACCAAAGTAGTGGTGAGGTCCACCGCATCACAGGTGGCCACATAATTCTGCCACCTCTCCGTCCAGAACTTGTTGAAGCCCTCAGTGGTCGCCCTCACCTCCGGAGGCAGCATTTCAATCACGGCAGGGGCTATTGTGTCCTCCCTGCCCCCCAGGAAATTTCCAGACTTTCCCGGGGTCCTCTCCACAACCTTCTTCTTGGCGGCCCCCTCTGCTTTCGCCGCGTCATCCATGACGATCTTCCTAGACTGGGCCACCATGGCAGCGTCAATTGAGGATTGGAGGAGCTTCGGCTGCTTCGGACCCCCCTTCTCAGAGAAGGACACAGTGGTCCCAAAACTTGACGACCCCCCACCTGGGCCAAGTTTTCTCTTCTTTTGTGGCTCATCAGCCGCCCCCTTGCCCTTTGCCAATGCTGGCTTGCCACCTTTTGGGGCCTCCTCTTGCACCTCCTCCTCAGCCTCTTTCTCATTTTTGCTCTTACTGAGGCGGTCCAGCTTGGACTTTACCTGTTTTGCCCCAGTGGACCCAGGTTTTAGTGCTTTCGCCCCGGCAGAGGAGGTGGCCTTCATTATACTGGCCATATCAGGCAGGGCATAATTCTTCTTGGTGAATTTATCTGCGATTACAAAGAGATCAGTTCAGATCATTAAAGGGGGGAATTAGTTAAAGATGAAGGCACCTCTTACCCTTGGGGGCCATCAGTCCGAAGTCTATGTAGTATCTGCTTCTTTCGATCAGATCGGAGAAGCTTCGGAGCCTCGGAGATCGTTGGTAAATGTCCTCTACAATGGCCAACTCAGCCTCAGAAAGCTCGTACCTTGTGCTACAATCTGCAAAAAACGAGCAGTTATCAGTATCAGAAACAGGCATGTTGAAGCTGTAAGAACTCAAGACGACACTCACAAGCCTCGTAGTACTGGGTCAGCGCGTAACACTGGGACAAAGATCTCCGTCCACCATCTGCCACCTACCCGTCACCCAGAACCACGACTCCTTCCACCCCTTTATGGATGAAGGGAGCCCAACCACAAAGGGGGCGTGGGAGCCCCAGGGAGTGATGTAATACCACCCATTTGAGTCATCTTTTCCCACGACCCTGGCATGGAAGAGGGACTCGAAAACATGAAGTGGGAGATCCTCGCCCAGAGATACTTCCTTCCAGAGGAAGTAGGTCCCCACGACTTGGCTCCACCCATTGGGAAGAATTTGGGTGGGGGACAACATGAAGGTCCTCAGCACAGCCCTAAAGAAGGGGTGCAGAGGTAGACGCACACCTGCCTTAAGCAGGTGTTCACTGAAGGCCACACAATTGGGCCTCGGAAAACAAGCCCTTTCGTGAGCATCAGGGACTAAGAGTTTGACGTAATGGGGGATGTTATAGGTCTGCCTAAGTTCGTCTAGTTTGGCAGAAGTGATATTGGATTGGATTTTGGCTGCCCCCCATCCCGCCTCGTAATCTATAGGCTCTTCGGTCATACTATACCACTCACCAGAGGCCCCAGACACTGACTCCTCCCCACTCCTAACTACTGTCATGGCTAGAGACGCCTCGGAAGACATTGTTGTTGGAGGAATGTGAATAGTGCAAGAAAAGGGTGTCTAAGGAAAATAGGAAGACAACCACGTAAGGAGAAAGTACCTAAAGCGAAGGAAAGACTCAGAAAGTTCGCCGGAAGTTCGTCGGGAGATCGTCGGAAAATGATTGACAGCAGGACAGTTTCAGAAATTTCAGAATGTTTCGTGAAAGTAAAGTATGAAAATGACAAAGTTCTGGCTTTTATACTAGCGAAGGGTTCAGCCCCAGCCGTTGGATCAGATCTCAGTTAATCTGAGGCGTACAAAATTGCACAAATCTTGACCCTCGAAATCAAACGTTTTCTCTACATCAACGCCTCAGATTTGTGCGTGCATGAACCAACACTGGCTCGCGCGTAAACTTGTCCTCGAAACTACACATCCCAATAATTAGCCATCATTGTGCATTAAATAAAAACAGCTGTACGGCTATTGAAATTCGTCTCGATGCAGTTCATTGGCCTTGGAAACATAAGAAACCGTCACATCACAGGCATCAATTTCTATGAACTTCGCCTCGCCTCATCAAAAGGAAATCAGCCTCGGCCAGTTCGAATACGAACTCGCCTCATCAAAAGGAAATCAGCCTCGGCCAGTTCGAATACGAACTCGCCTCATCAAAAGGAAATCACCTCGCGCCCGAATATGAACTCGCCTAATCAAAAGGAAATCGACTTCAGCAACTCGCCTCATCTTGATATAGCTCCAAAGGAACTTCAGTTTTACAGGCGACTTTCTTAGAAATGGCGTAAAGCACGGAAAAGTCAGACTTTGAAAGTCCACGCCTGGCATAAATGACCACACATGGACTTGGGGGACTATTGTTACGGGTTAAAGGACAGAATGGACACGTGGCGTCACATCACGACGGTGGGACTAGCTTGATTCGATCAGGATATAATTCTCTAGCTTCAGTTGTGAGTTCCGAGGCCCTGGCTACCAATCCGAGGCCCTCGCTATTACTCCGAGGCCCCTCCTTCTAACGTCCGAGGCCCATCAAAGATCCACTTGTGAGGATTCGGCCATGATGAAAATCTTTAACAACTGATTGATGTGACTTTTGTGTAAAGCTTACTTATGTCTTGTCTCGTCAATGTCAGAGCATTTAATGTTAGTACAGTTAGGAGAGTCAACTTGATTGCTAGGATTTGATGCCTTGGTCGAGGAGATGAGGCCACGTGTAAGTTGATCCAAAGGTCACAATTTGAGTTGTAACACTATAAATACCCCAACCATGTAACAAGAAAGGGACTAATGAAAAAATGGGAGAATAAACTGAATCTTTTGGAGCCATATTTCTCTCGTTTCAACATCATTTTTACAACATTTTGTTACAACACAATCATGTTATCTATCGATTGGTTACTTATACAATCGTATTTCTTCTATGCCGGTGACCTGAACGGAGACGTCTCGTGCCTTTTTGCTGCACCCACGCTCATTCTCTGGAGTCCTCATGACCGTCGATCGGCATTAGCGTGTTGGATTAAGCTTACGTGTGCACGAGTGGGTCCGGCATCTGTTGGCAACATTTTTTTGGGGTCCACATAAATTTATATTTTTTTATTTTCAGTATTTGAGTAATATAAAAGTGAGAAGGTAATAAAATGTGTATGTGGTGTAATTTCCACTTGTGTATTTAGCCATTATTTGGGCCTCATTCTTTAAAGTTTGGCGTGTGTAATAAGAAAGAGATTACCTCCTTATATATTAGATTTGGACAAAACTTTCGAATCGAATCGAATCAAATCGTTTCTTCTTAAGTTAAATACTCGAACGGATATCAGAGTAGATAATCAAAATTGAGTGATCTAAATTTTTAATTTTTTATATTAAATATTAATTTATTTTTTTTCTAACTAAATTTTTTAACTAATTAATTAAGCCCAAAAGTATCGTTTTCCCTATTTCATGTGCCAGTTAAATAATTGCCAATTAATTAATTAAACCCAAAATATTATTTTCTTATTTTTAGCCCATTGCCAACTTTGTAATTCAAATTTCAAATAATCTAAATTGAGTGATCTAAATTTTTCTCAATCATTCTGTCAAACTAAAATTAATTATGGCACGACCCGATTCAAGTTCGGTTTCATAATTAAATTTAGATATGACGATTTCACTTACTAAATATTTGAAAATTTTATTTTGATTTGATTTTTTTTATTTTTTTAGAACCAAATCGAATTGGGTCATGCAGCCATATAGTACTAAGACGATGGAGGTTTCAATTTCATAGTTAATTTTGTATTAACATCAAATTATGTTACAATAACAATTAAAGCTTTGTAATCACCAATTCAAATACAAATTAACTAGATAATTAAAAAATATGAATTTGTTGTTACAATTTCAAATACAAATTAACCAGAGAACTGAAAAGGATTGAAACCAATAAATTTACTGTTACAATTTCACATTCAATTATTTTCCAACACTGTAAATACACGGTTGCACGTCATTTGGTCTTTTCTCGGGGAAAATGTCCCTTTCTTATCATTGTTTTTTTGTTCCATGTTACTGGATCACACCAACGAAACCCTACGGCATGTTTGTCTTCTTCCCCCCTTAACATATTCCCCATTAGACTGAAGAGTCTTTAATTAATTTAAGGGAAAAAAGATTTTGCAAAAATTGTCATTTTTTGATGTGAAAACACGGAAAAATCCTTTTTTTTTGTAAAAAATAAAAATATCCAACTTTTGGAAAGCTCTAGCAAACTTGTCGTATATATCTACAAGGAATTAAAAAAATGCAGTCTATAAGGAACTTGCAGAGAAAAACTTGCAACTTTTCGTACTTTTGATTCAAATAATAATTCGACTTCTTTCGACTGAGAAAGCGAGGCTGCGGAGAAGTTGAAATCATATTATTTCTGTCTCAATGTGTACGCCTATTCAAACTTCCTCAATGTTATCCTGTACTCCTATCTACGTGACTTGGATGGATGCCATGGATTGTTGTGTATGGCTGTACATGCATTCTTTATATATATGTATATACATGCCCAAGGTATGTAAAGACAATTCAGTTCTATGCCGGTTATATTCAGGTAGAGACAATTAGTCAAGTTTGATATACTAAATTTTCTTTGCAATTCATTTTCTTGTTTTGGCTCATACGGTTCCATTCCTTGTTTTTGATGAAAACCAAATCCCACCAATTTAGTTTTCCAGTTTAATATTTTTTTTTTTTTTTTTTTTTGGCAATAAAAACAAATTTTATCCTCAATTGTAACAAATTGTGTCATTTTGATAGACAACTTCCATGTAAAATAAAGTCAAACAAACACAAAAAGATTCAAAATTTTAATATTTTTCACGTGGAAAAATATATTAATCAAACACAATTAATTGATAATTCTCAAATAAATAATTCTAAACAATTCAATTCTCTGGAATTCTTTTTTTTTTTTTTTTCAACCCAAATTTCACTCTTGCAATGAAACGGACCCTTACTATTACAATTTCACATTCAATTTTTTTTCCAACACTGTAAATACACGGTTGCACGTCATTTGGTCTTTTCTCAGGGAAAATGTCCCTTTCTTATCATTGTTTTTTTGTTCCATGTTACTAGATCACGCCAACGAAACCCTACGGCATGTTTGTCTTCTTCCCCCTTAACATATTCCCCATTAGACTGAAGAGTCTTTAATTAATTTAAGGGAAAAAAGATTTTGCAAAAATTGTCATTTTTTGATGTGAAAATACGGAAAAATCCTTTTTTTTTGTAAAAAATAAAAATATCCAACTTTTGGAAAGCTCTAGCAAACTTGTCGTATATATCTATAAGGAGTTAAAAAATGCAGTCTATAAGGAACTTGCAGAGAAAAACTTGCAACTTTTCGTACTTTTGATTCAAATAATAATTCGACTGAGAAAGCGAGGCTGCGGAGAAGTTGAAATCATATTATTTTAATCCCAGCCTCAATGTGTCAATAGAAATACAAGAACACAAGTCCTTCAAACATTCTCAATGTTATCTATATATATATATCCTCATATGGTCTGCTTATTTTTTCTCGCACGTCATTGCTTTGGTAACCACGATTTCTAGTCCACCTCATTGCTTCAGTTAACAGAGCATCGTTATAAACAATATCTCTTCTTTATCGATTAGTTTCTTGTAGTTTTCACTTCATTGATTTCTTCATATCAGTATGGAGTGAAATCTCCGAGAAACACCATGAGGAACACCATGAGGAACACCATGGCTGGAGGTACTTTTCTTGGCATTAAGAATTTTGTCGATTCTATTTAAAGTATTTATTCCGCACTAAAGAATCGTCTATTATGCTTACATTTGGTATCAGAGTCCCGTTTTACCTATGTCTTGCTCGTTTTCTCATTGCGTTTAGTTCCAGAAAAATTCCAGAGTTTTTCCTTGGATTTCAAGTTATGTTTCATACTTTTTTGATGAAAAATAAGGTTAGAAATCATTAGGAAATTGGATTTCTAACGTTTCTAGGATTTAAAACCTAATTTTTCGTGTGCGGGACGTGTAGAAATCGTCGGGTTTGAATTCGGGTTGAAACCGGGTCGTAATGACCCGCCTGAGGAAGAGTTACTAAAAAAAAAACTCAGACCTGCAATGACAGCAGCCGTATTGTTTGACTACAGTTTATTATAAATAATAATAATAATAATAATAATAATAATAATATAAAAGGGTTAACAATTGGAATGCAACAATCCGGTTTATTTGACTGGAGGCCCAATTCATTCTGATTTGAGGAATTTGTAAGGCATATCCAATAGAGGAAATTACATGAAACCCTACCTTACAAGTAGGGTTGGGCGTGGGTTGGGTTGGTCGGGTTTTTACTCAACCCAAACCCAACCCAATCAAGTTCGGTTTGGTATAAAATTAACCCAACCCAACCCAATCAAGTTCGGTCGGGTTGGGTTGGGTTGGTCGGTTTATGGTTAACATTTTGTTTACCATCCAAAATGAAGACAACGGGTCAATAACAAGCTATTCAAGGTCCATCCACTTAACACTATATTGACCGCTTATTCTCTATCGTAACCTCAAAAACTACGTGAAGAAGAGCTGCTAAAACTGCTTTAAATAAGATTATTCTATAACATAAAAAGAATTTGTTCAAAAACCAAAAGATTCTCATTCACATAAAGACAGTGGAACCATTAAACGAACTGATAGATAATGTAATACAAATACTTCCATACAAACAGATAACATTCCAATTTCCAAGCTCAGATTAACACAACAAACTTTTATTTATCCAATTTATCAACAAAATAAAGAAAAGAATAACGGTAAAAATGCAATCATGGAACATAAAAAAAACCTTGTAAAGTCAAGAACTCAGTAACTCAGTCTTTAACCCTTAAGTGAGATAATTTTTTTTTTCTTTTTTTTTTTTTTTCTCTCCTTGCGGGTCGGTTTGGGCGGGTTTGGGCGGGTTGGGCGGATCAACCCATGACCCGACCCAACCCGACCCACCAAAGCCACCCATAACCCGAAACCCACCAAAAAAATGAAAAAAACCGACCCAACCCTGTCGGGTTGGGTCGGTTCGGTCGGTTTCATCGGTTTCGGGCGGGTTTTGCCCAACCCTACTTACAAGTTTCATGTTCAAAAATCAGGTAAAATGTTTTATTGTTCAAAAATCAGGTATTTGATATTTTAAATATTAAATATTTATATACAAATTTGACCAAAAAACCCTAGAAATCAAATATCACTCTCATCTCCCTCTTTCTCTCTCTACCCTCTCTCTAACTGTCGCCTTTCTCTCTCTCGTTTCTCCCGTCGCCTCTCTTCTCGACGGAGACCAAAGCAGACGGCGACGGCGCTCTCAACGGACTGAAGCCCACCCCAATCGACGACATCAAGCGGCGACAGTGGGTCAAGCTGTGATCATCGGTGGCTGCACTCTCAACGGTGACTCGTGACGTCGTCGGATGGTGAAATCTGGGTGTCACTCACCTACTGCGAAATCATCACACGTCGATCGGAGTGTCGCTCGCCTGCTACGAAATCTAGGTATCGCTCGCCTGTTGTCGATCTAATCATCACACGTCGATCTGCGCTCTCAACGGCGACTCGCGACTGGTCCTGCTGGAGTTGTGTTTGTGAGTTCTGTGGTGGTGATTTCTATTTGTGAGTTCTGTATTGGTGGATGTGTTGACGGTAGTGCTGGTGGATGGTGGTGGTGCTGGCGACTGATTTGTTGCTGAAAATGGTGGTGGTGGAGGCGGTGACTGGTGGCAGTGGAGGGGAGGTGTGTTGTGCTGTGCGGTGTGGTGTGGTAGAGGTGATGGTTGTAGGAGGTCACGGTGAGTTGGTGTTGGTGTGGGCAACTGTGGTGGTGGAGGTGGTGCTGGCGTGGGTTCAGGTCTGGTTATGGGCGACTGATTTGTTGCTGAAAATGGTGGTGGTGGAGGCGGTGACTGGTGGCAGTGGAGGGGAGGGGAGGTGTGTTGTGTTGTGTTATGTTGTGCGGTGTAGTGTGGTGGTGGGAACGGAGATCAGATCTGTTGTTGGTGGGGACGGCGACGTTGGTGGTTATTGTTGGTGGTGTGTGACCAAGTATTTGGTTATCTGTGACCAAATATTTAATCTGTGACCTAAAAATTTTGACAATGTGACTGAAAAATAATCTGTGACCAACAAATGTGACTCAAAAATAATCTATGACCAACTAATTTAAAAATCTGTGACCTCAACATAATCTGTGACGTACAAATTTTTGGATCTGTGACCTCAAAATAATTTGTGACCAAAAAATTTGATGATATGTGACCAGTAAATAAATTCGTGGCTTATAACTATGAATATGTGACCATTAATCACAAAAATGTGACTTTATTATCTTTATTTAATAAAAATAAAAATAAAACCTGATTTTTGAATTTTTAAACTATAAACCTGATTTTTGAATTTAGAAACTTAAACACCTTATTTTTTATTTTTTCTCTATCCAATAAATTGGTAATTTTTGGTAGCCCAGTTTTCTGATTTTGAGGACAATTTGTGTAAGGGAAAAATTCATAAATAAGGTGTTTAGTTTACACCAATTCAAAAATCATGTTTATAGTTTGAAAATTCAAAAATCAGATTTTTTTTTTTTTAATTCTAATATAATATAATATAATAAACCCACCCCACATGCACCACCCCTACCGCTACGGGAACTATTCCGACGACCATTCCGGCGACCACTCCGATTCCGGCAATCATTCCGGTCACAGATTTATAATTGAATTAGTCACATATTATTTTTCAGTCACAAATACTAATTTTTATACGTCACAGATTATTTAATGGTCATAGTTCAAAAATTTTATAGGTCACATTTAATTCGTTGGTCACAGATTTCAAAATTAGTTAATTACATATCAAAATTTATAGGTCACACGGTCACAGATTTTCAAATTAGTTGGTCACCAATTATTTTGAGATCACAAATCAAAAAATTTATAGGTCACAGATTATTTCGAGGTCACAAATCAAAAATTTTATAGGTCACAATTTTTCATTGGTCACAAATAAAAAAATTACAGGTCACAGATTATGAATCGATCACAGATTTTTAAATTTGTTGGTCACAGCACCATGAACGCACCCACAACACCTTCCACGGCACCACCATCGCACTACTGCACCACCGTCGTCTGCTAAAATCCACCCCCTCTCCCAAAACTACCACACGATCCACACCACAGCCATCACCCCACCAACAAATAATAAGTCCTCCACCGCCACCACCATCAACACCTCCCCCTCACCACCAGCCATCAAAAATTCTGGCACCAAATAATTTACAGTCATCTCGCTCTCACACATTTCTTCACCCACTTTCCGATCTCCCAAAACCCTACTTCAACAAAGAATCCCTCTCATCAGCAACCACATTCATCGCTGGCAACCAATCCCACCACTCCAACTCCTCACGGGCACCCCAAGCAGCAACCGCATACAACCCTTCTGACGCACGACACTCCTTGAGCTGTTGAGCTACCACACGACTCCTCATATACCGCAAACAACATCTTCTCTACACCGCCTCTACCAAATCAACAGCCCAACCGATCAATTACACACTACCATTTCCTTCGTGCCTTCCCAGCCACAAAGTCCCCCACCTGTCGACTCAAAATCAAGATGAACAACATCGATTCACACAGCCAATTGAAACACCCAACATCCCAATCGAACCAGCTGTTGCTGCGATTTGCTATTCGCAGAAGCTGCTGCTGCGATTTGCGATTCGCAGAAGCTGCTGCTGCGAATCGCATCAGCGTCGCTGCGACGCTGCTGCGATTCGTAGCAGAGGGGGGGAGATGGGGAGGTGGAGGGAGAAGGGGAAGGGTGAAATGGCAGAGGGGAGGGGAGGGGAAAAAAGGCGAGGCGAGAGAGAGGGGAGGGGTGGAGAGTGAAAAATTAGGGTTATGGTGTTTATATATTACCTGATTTTTGAAGAATGAAACTTGGTCCTTGATTTTTGAGTTTGAAACTTTAAACACCTGATTTTTTATAATTTCCCTTTGTGTAATTCAAATTAACGGTCCAATTTGTAGATTTCATATTAACGGCCCACTCATGCATTATGATCTGTTAATTTGTGGATTTCATATAAACGGCCCAACTTATAATTCTGATTTGAGGATATTTTGTGGAATTATAAGGTTAGTAAGGAATTAGTTTATGAAATTGATTATGCTAAATTATTTATTTTGTTTGTATGAATTTGTTGAATAATTGTGCATACGAAATTAGGTTAAATAATTTATGCATATGGAAATTAATTCTTGAGAGCTCTTTATGAATTTAATAATGAATGTTATGTGCTTATATTATTTATTTTGTTTGTATAATTATTGTTTATTTTATACATGCAATATTAAGTTAAATAACATTGGTACATTAAAATTAAATTCATGGAATATTGCTTATAGTTTCGTGCAATAATATGAGCTTAAGAAATTAATTAATGTTTAGTGATCCATATAATTTTTATTGATTAGAGAGTAGCCACATCATCTTTAATTAGTTAAAATTATATATTTAAGTTTATTGTGGATCACATAT